>SELF01000016.1:0-1200000 GCA_009805535.1 Laburnicola sp. JP-R-44 | reverse complement strand
CTAGAGAAAATAAATAAAATAAATAATATTTCTAGGGCAAGGCCTTAGAAAAGGAATTTAGCTATTATATCTAGTCTTACTTAAGCTGCCTTATTTGTAAATAATATAATAGTAGTTTTAATATTAATTAAATCTACTACCTAGTTTAACTAGATAGATTTATCTATTTTTTATACTTTCTAGTTTTATTAGTATAAATATAAAAATTCCTATTAGAACTTATTAGCTAGCTAATATAAAGTATAAATAGCTTATCTAATGTCTTTATACCTTTTTTATATTCCCTTTTATTATAAATCTGCTATATATAGTAATTATCCTCTTTATTACACGTAATATTATTTTCTATTTTAGAAACCTCTTAATATAAGATTTATCTAGCCTTCTTATTTAGAATAGAAGGATAAAGATATAGTTTATATACAAATTAGTAGTCCTTTCTTTCTTACTATAGAACTACTTATTTCTATAGCACTTTTATATTAGTTACTTTGTTAATATAGAAACTTAGCGCTAAATAATTAGAAGTATAAGAGTATACTAATTTCTCTTAATAATTATAAATATAATTGCAGCGGTATATAAGCTGTGTAGAATAACTATAAATTATATACTTTATTTTATTAGCTAGCCTTAAAACTAACATCTACTATAAAAAAATTCTAGTATATATTTAACCTCTTTTATTATATATGCTTATATAAACTAGGTATATATATTTACGCAATTACTATATATCTTAAGCTTTTACTTTTCTAGTATTACACGCTAGACTATTAGGAAAGTTATAGTTATACTATATCTAATATAAAGAGATAGTAATAATTTATAATAGACAGTTAAGTTAGATAGCTAAATAACCTTAATAATAGGGCCTACTTAAGAAATTTATACTACTATAAATAGTAAAAACTAATAGATATATTACTAGCCTTATATAAGCTTATTTCTATCCTTTATCTTTATAGCTATTTAGAACTTTTTACTATATAAGTATAAGATTTTTAAATAAATATATACTAGTATAGAATTAGTTACTAGTAATATAAAAGCGCGTAAGAACTACTTATTTTGTTAAGTATTATAGAAATATATACTATTTTAGAAACCTTTTTCTTAACACTAGAAATAGCTATAGTCTAAGTCTAAATCTTTAAAGTAATCTTGCTTTTTATTAGAGCAATTTATATATTTACTATTATAGGCTATAGGGCCTAGCTATAATAGCATATAGTTATATAAATCTACTAATATAATAGCTAGCTACTATAATAATAAGTAAGCGCCTAGTAAAAGTATATATAGTATTACTAATCTAACTTTGCTTATTCCTATATAATTTTTTTCTAAAAATCTCTAACCTATATACTCTATTATAAAGTGTGCTATTCTTAATAGTAATAAAGGATTTAGTTAGATTTTATAATATAGCTAAATAGAAAATATACTAAAGCTAATAAGAAGATAAAAGAAGTAGTAAGTAAAGTAAAGTAAAAGGTACGTTCTTTATTTTTTTTTTACTATACTAGTAAAGAGAGTAAGATATATATAATATACTTTATAGATCTAGACTTAGCTACTACCTTCTATTTATATATACTCTTTGCCTACTCTAAATATAATAAGTTAATCTCGCGCTAAAAATAATAAGAGTACTAGTAGCTAAATAGAAATATAATAACTTTTTCTACTTTATTTTACTATTATAAGGCAGGGCTATATAAAACTAACACCTATTTACTATAGTATTACTAGCGCTAGCTATACTTTTAGCTAAAAAGTAGAATATATATAGAGTGCTAAATTATAAAGTAACTAGCTAGGCTTAGGGCTATTCTAAATTCTAAGCTCTAATAAATGCGAGCTTTAAATAATTAAAATATATATCCTTTAATTATATGTTTATTAATATTATTAGAAAATTAAGACTTAAAATATTAAGGGGTTGTGTTAACAGAGGAGGTATAATTGTATTCTTAGGCCATTTTAACTTATAGCAATACTAGTGCACTAGTAATTAGCTATACTAGCCTACTAGAGGCTTTAAGATATTTAAAAAGTCTTATTAAATAGTATAGAAAAAGCAGGAGCGTATTTTAAGAGTTGTCTTATATATGCTCTATAGATGTCTCTTCTCTATTATATTTTTTAGCCTTTTTATTAGTTTTCTTTTTATTTTATAAGTAGACTTCTACTAGGCGTTATTTTCTTATTTAATAATACTTTTTAGCTAAAAAAGAATAAGTATAAGCAGTTCTAGGAGAGAAGGGTAGATTTTCTCTTTAGTATCTATTAAGCTGGCCTGTTAATAGCTAGAATAGTGTTATTATTATAATTTTATTTATTAGACACTAAGCCTTATTAGCTTAGCCTAGTTATCTTATATACCTTTTAGCTAATTACTAGTATAAATATAAATGTATTTTCTATTAAAAATTAGTTTATAAACTTATTAAGAATAGCTTACCTAAATAATTTATAGTATTAAAAATTTACGCTAGGCTATATAGCTAGTTTATAGCAGTATTATATAAATAGTATTTAATATTACCTTCTATATATAGTATAAGACTTTTTTTCTCTTTTTATTTCTTTTAATTATAAGTAGAAATAACTTTATTTATAAGTATATATTATTTTTTTATATTACTATAATGTATTCTATTAGCGAGCGGGTTAGATTAGCGAGCGGGTTAGTTTTCCTTAGCAACACTATAGTACTGCAAACTTTAATTTGAATCACTATTAACACTATTTAAAAACAGCCTACTAAGGGTAATATCTAAGCTAGAAGATAACTCTTTAGCCTTTTGGCAGGTTCTTGCGTTATGCCTAGTCCCCCCGTAGTTGCTGTAGCGGTGTTGTGTTAAGGGGCCTCCCTTAGCGTTACCTCTACCTCGCGCCCCTTTTAGACGATTTCGCCCTAATAGAGGGACTCCTAGCCACTAAATCTGCTCTCTAGCCAAAGTTAAGTACTCTACCATGCTGGAGACGCTTCCTTTTACGCGATTTTCGCTTAGTAAGCAGCTCTATCTGCTTCTAAAGCTTAGCGCGTTAGCCTATTATAAGTACACCTTAGTGAGCTAGACTTTTAGCGCCCTTTGTAAGCTGTGCGAGCCTTGTAGTAATAGTAGTTAGTGATTTCTTAATAGATTCTATTACTAGCTGAGCCTGTAACGAGAGTTTAATAGCGTTTTTTAGTGTTTTTAATTACTAGGGCTTATTTAGTATAGGTAGTCCTGGTGGGATGTAAAGTCGCATATTAAGGCGATCTACTACTACTAACGCGTCTAAAGGAATAAGCCTAGAGGCCTTAAAGGCTTTTCTACAATTCTCTAGTGTAAATATATTAAAAAAAACGCGTTGCGAAAGAACTAGTAGAAAGCCCTCTTTATTAATATAAAAGACGCGTTAGCGTGCTAAGTCTTACACGCGCTAGGAGAGTACTTTAGCTTTAGTGTGGCGCGAAACAGACTATATTAAGCGGCTGTAGGATGTAAGATGAGTGCGCTGGCATATAGAGGGTTAGGATCCTTTGTTCTAGGTAGTAATTCTTAAAATCTTAGGATTGGTGGCTCTTATAGCTGTCTAGAATAAGTAACCTCTATAACCCTACTATACGCAGCCTTGTATACGCGTTTAAAGTGCTTTAACTACGCGACTCTAAGCTTGTTATTAGTCTAGCTAGTCTTAGAGACTAAAAGCTTCTAATTGTAGAGGATACTAGTCTTCTTATACTACGCTAAGATGTGTAGACTTGCCCTTTGTAGATAATAAAGAGTGGGACAATATACCTAGTAGCATAAATGCTCTAGATTACTGTAACCTACTTGCGATCGCCTAGCTAGATAAGATTAGGTTAAGAACGTCTCTCTAAGCCTATTATAACCTTTATTAAGCTAATAACTCTTATCTAGAAGCTAGTCTTATTAAAGTTATGGACGTCTTAATCCTACACCCTATACTTAGCTTTTATCTCCTCTATAAGCTAAAACTACGCGTTTATTACCTCTAAATCCTTCTGTTATATCCTCTATCGGTTCTTTGCTTAATTAAAGGCTATTTTAAGCTTAGGTATATGCTTTACAAAGCGTTAAGCCTAGTATTTACCTATAGAGTCTCTATGCCGCGCAGCTAGTAGTTTATTAGCCATATTCTCTCCACTTTATCTAGCTAGAGTATAAATCCTTGCAAGTCTAGGTCGAGTATGTATTAGATAAGCGTCTCCTCTTTAGTTTTATAGTAAGCTTTTCCATATTAGCGTAGCGTAGTTATCTACTTAGGCAGCGATTCTGTTATATTAGCGGGTTACTATAGTTTTTAGAACGTTATACGCGTTAGCGGCGCGTTATAGGCTTAAAAATTGTTTATTCTAATAGGCCTAAAGGGCAAGCTTAATTCTGCCTTCTTTTATTAGATAATAACGCGTTACGTTATTAAGACATAATAAGTTATTATAAGGTGTTGTAGTCTTAGCAAAAACTAACCCGCTCGCTAATAGGATACGTTAGTATTAGTTATATTATAGACACTTTAGAATAAAGTGCTATAAAAATACGTAGATTTAAATTAAAAAACTCTATTCTTAAATATATACGTATATTATAATAGTTTATTACTACTAATATACTAGTAGTATTATTTTAGATTCTTAAAGTAATTATTTAGTATAGTCTATTGCTTGCTAACGTGCAAATAAGTAAGATTTGCTAGGGTATTATTCTTATATATTTTTACTTTCTAAGGGTATCTAGACTAAATCTATTATTAATATATAATTTATATATATTAATAATTAGATTTTTTTCTAATATAATTAATATTATATAATAATATATTATAAAAATTATAATACGTATATAAAGATAGGCTATAGTTTATATATTATATATATTAATATAAGTATTAAAATAGGCATTAAAAGTTATATAGATAGTTCTATACTATAAGTATAATATAAGAATATAAAAGTTAGTAAAAGTTACTCTTACTACTCCTTAAGATTTATAGATATTTGTAGAGCTATAATACGTTATCTAGAGCGTCTAGATCTTTATTAACGCCTCTGCGAAACTGCGGACCTAAGCGATGGTTGCCAAGATTGGCCTAAATTATGCACATAACAAATACTATAAGAATTATCTTCCTCTGCTATAGCCTACTTAGATGAAGAGACACCAGCCCTTAATAGAGACCCCACTCGACATTCACATGCGTGCTAACTGTCGTTCCAGAGCAAGACATAACGCCCTTCGCACTAACCCAACTATTACCATGGGTGCGGGGTCAATGCGCGCCGAGCCTCAATGCGCGCTCAACACCAAACCAGCTTAGCTAAACTTGAAGCTGCAGAGCTCCCTACAATTGCTATTATTATAAGAATTTCTAGTGATAAGGTCTATAAATCTTAATAATTAATTATAGCTATAAAAATCTACTTAGAGTTCTAATATTCCGGCCCTGGCGCGACTAAGGCTGTAGAGGCTGTGATGCAGCACCTGAGGCCTTAGCAGCATCTATAGCCTTATTAATAAGCTTTTTTTCCCTTATGCCTAGCTTAGGTAGTGTTAATGCCTTTTTGCTACCTTTCTTAGCTATTTTTATACAATTCTTATAGTGTTGCTAAGCCCTGCGAGCCTACTGCTTCTGGGCTCGCTTAGCTGCCTGATCCGCCTTTGCCTTCGCTTAAGCTACTTAAGCCTTAGCCCTTGCAACGCGCTTCTTTTAGAGTAGTCTAGCCTTTAGCTACTAGCTAGCCCTCTAAGCCTTAGCTGCCTTAGTTTTTTAGAGTACTAGCTGCTCTGCCTTAGCCTCTTTTTGCTGTAGACGATCACGTGCCTCCTGCACCTTCCTTAGGGACTAGAAAACAGCACCCCCTAAGTACTTAGTAGGCTAGTTATCTAGCAAAGGCTTGCCACGCTTCCTACGCCTCTTCTTATTGCCTAGTGCTGCTCTTAGTCCCTTATTTTTATGCTGTAGTAGCTGTTTTTGTACAGCAATTAAGTGCACTGTTTGGCTCAGCTTCTTTGCCTTATTACTATTCCCTATATCTACTGCAGCCTTTAGGAGCTGGTCGATTTTCCTCCAGTTAGACGCGCTGAGTACTGAGGTTGAGCTTTCTCTTAATTCCCGCTTAGGTAGGCTGGTCTTAGTGAATCTCTTAAGTATAACCTCTGGGTTAAGTAGTGATATGCCAGTAGCCTTAAAGGCCTTAATAATTAATAGCTTCCTAAACGAGCTACCCTAAGCCCTCCAGAATAGGCTAAAGAAGTCTCTTTTTGCGATTAATAATAGTCCCTAGCACCTGTGTAGGAAGGCTAAGAGCTTAGCTAAGTAGGCAGTGGAGAGAGGCTTAAACATAACAACGTCGAGCGGCTGTAGCGTATGCGTTGAATAAGGCGGAAATATAGCTAGGAGTATCCTATTCTAGTTATAGTAATTAATAAAAAATCTATAGTAAGGTAGGATCTATAGCTGTTAAGGATAAGTAGTCGGTAGGAGCGTCCAGCTTTCTCCTTAGTACAGCGATCGAACACCTGCTTAAGCCACACGCAAGGCCTATCTTGTTATTTGTCTAGCTAGAAGGCGATAAGGTAATAAAGGCTAAGTGTTCTTAAGGGTTAATTTCTTTAACCCAGCTTAATTGTAGGCTACCTAAGGCAGCCTAATAGATAAGGGCTAGATCTAGAGCCGATCCGTTGGCGCATATGCAGGCTAGGAGCGAAATCCACTCACGGCTACTATCCTGAATAGCCTGCCTTACCTCCTTGCTCTTGTACAGCTGCCTACTAAAGATCCGCTTTGAGCGAGTAGTAATGCCTAGTAGGATGCCTTTTTCGTCCATATTGTACGTGTGCTGAGGCTCGATATTGTATTAGCTAATTTTCTGCTGTAGTAGGTCGAAATATAGGCTGTACTTTGTCTCTAAGTTGGCTTTGTGGCGATTGCTGTCTATATTCTAGCTGTCTATCTTAAAACTAGATTAATGCTGTGTCGCTTAACGAACTAATTAACCTAGTACATGCTAACGCTTTGTTTTGGCTATATAGGCTGCAAAGTTCTAGATTATTTGCTGTGTAGGTAGTAGGCCTTACTAAGTGAGTTTTTTAATATAGCGTATAAGCTCCTGCTCCTGTTGAGGGCGAAGTTTTTGTCGGTTGATTCCCTTAGCTATACGCGACTGCGTTACAGCCTGGTGTCTCTGGGTGAGCGTAGTAGAGCGTACAACGCTATGCTCTCCTTCGCGATTTTTGTATAGTTGATAGAGTCTCTAGGTTCTTGCGATTGTATCGCTTCAAGCGCAGCCTCAATTGACCCCATATTGGTAGCGATAGGTGGTGTTGAAGCTTGAGGTGTTTTCGTGTTGAGCGCGCATTGAGGCTCGGCGCGCATTGACCCCGCACCCATGGTACTGGCAAAACGCTTACCGTGCCCGTGCGCGTAACGACCCACGTCGCGTAACGACCTAGGAACACCAAAACACCAGACAAGCTCCAAACTTTAACGCGTTATAACTCCACCACTATGGCACCAATTGACGATGCGCTCGCAGCAATTGAATCGCTTAAACTAGGAGAACAACTTATATACTGGAAAATTGCTCGCTAGTTTGGTGTACTGTACAGTACGCTGCGCCGAAGACACTAAGGCTGTTAGCGCCTATAGGAAGCTAAGCATTATAATTAACAAGTACTTAGCCTATAACAAGAGTTAGGGCTTGTAAGCTATATTAAAGACCTTATAAAGAGAGGGCTACCTCCTATAAGAGAGATAATACAAAATTTCGCATCCTTGACAGCCACAGAGCCCGTGAGCGACGCTTAGGTTACCTGCTTTCTTGACTGACACGGCCACTATCTTATCTCTAAATGGATATTTGGAATTGACTCTCTCTGCTACAACGCTGATTTAAACGTTAAGTATAAGCTATACTTTGACTTGCTATATTAGAAGATAAAGTAGTACGATATACAGCTGCGCCATTCCTACAATATAGACGAGAAGGGCTTTATAATAGGTATAATAGGACGCTTAAAACGAGTGTTTAGCTGTTTAGATGTAGGAGCGAAAAGAGGTGTAGGCGGCACTCTAAGATGGCTCTCGTGAATGGATCACCCTCTTAGCAGCTGTCTGCGCTGATGGGGAGGCTCTGCCGCCAGGTCTTATCTATTAGTTGGCAAACAGCTCACTGTAGGCAGCTTAGGTGGACGCTATTAAAGCTAGGCAACACGACGTCTTTGTAGCTTTATCTCTATCTAGATAGACAAATAACAATATTAGTTTAGCGTGGCTAGAGCAGGTATTTGATCGCTGCATAAAGCAGAAAGCGTATTGTAGGAGAGACTGGCGTCTCCTTATACTTAACGGCTATAGCAGTTACCTTATAAAGGAGTTTATTAACTACTGCGAATTCTATTGCATACTCCTAGCTGTATTTCCCCCTCACTCTATCTATACGCTTCAACCTCTTAACGTCGTTATGTTTAAACCTCTCTCCACCCGCCTACTCTAAGGAGCTCTCCACCCACCTCTAGAGGAGCCAAGGGCTAGTACTAGTCAAGAAGGGGGACTTTTTCCCACTGTTCTGGAGAGCGTAGGAGTCCTTATTTAAGACAGAGACTATCCTTAAGGTCCTTTAAAGCTACTGGTATATGGCCTATGGACCTAGAGGTTATACTCAAACGCTTTAAGAGAGAGAGCTCTAGGAAGCAAGATAAAGGCGAAGCAGGCCCCTCAGCGCTTAAGGAGAGCGGCTGGCGTTAGATAGAGCGTCTTGTACGCTCTGCAGTGAAGGATACTACTGTAGAAGAGTTAAAGTCGCTCTCCCAAACGCTCTATAGACTCTAAGTATAAAACAAACTACTACACTATAAGAATAATAGCCTAAGAGAGGCTTTTACTACTAAAAAGAAGTACAAGAAGCGCGGCAAAAACCTCTTAACTTGCAGCAGCGCCAGGAGTACTATAGTAGTGCCGTCTTCTAGTCTCCGCGCAAGATTAGAGAGGCACGTGCACGAGAGATAGTAAAGTAGAGGGAAAAGCATAACAGGCAGCTTGCAAAGGCTAATAGGAAGGAGATTTAAGCTGCTGCTAAGCTACTCTAAGAGTAGAAGGCAGAGGAGAGGCGTGTGTGGCGAGAGAGGCAGCCAAGGTGGTGAGGGAGAAGGAGAAGGCTAACAAGGTAGCTAAAGGCGAGCGCTAGAAGGCAGCTCGCAACGCTAAAAAAGCTATACAACTATCCTAAAAGGGCAAGCGCAAGGCCTTAAAAGCCTCTACTTAAGCCAACAAGCGTTAGAAACAACATAGTGCTAGTGCAGCTGCTAAGGAGGCATTATTATAGGCTGCATTAGCTGCCCTAGCTTTCACCACCCGCTGTGGGCCGCAATGTTAACCTTCCAAGTAAATTTAGATAGTACAAATTAATTGTATGCCTTTGTTTACTACTCTACTACAAAATCTCGTAATAATAGCTATATTATAGCTGTTGCAATACCCTCATTTTGAAGTAGTGAGCGCGTTATTCCTGGGTCGTTACGCGACGTGGGTCGTTAACGTATACGTTCGCGTAATGCACGGATTCGCGTAATGCACGGCTTTTTACTAGGAAAATCAAGAAAAATAAGAAAGTTTAAAGTAATACAACTTTTAAACTACTAATTATTTTTAAAAAGTTCCTTAACTAGAGTTATAGAGAAAAGATTCTATCTATAATTCTAGGATTTTAGTTTTTTAATAATAATAAAGTTTAGAAAAAAAGTATAATAGTAGAAAAATAAACGTTCTTAAAATTAAAATATAATAATTTCTTAGAAGTAAACTATATAATTTTGAATACTTTTTATATTAGGTATTTTTATATAAAATAGCTAGATACAAAGTTATACTATCTTTTTATTTTTTTAAAAAGGAAAAAAATTAGGAAAGATAATCTATCTTTTAAAGTAAGCTATTATATAAAAATACCCAATATAAAAAGTATTCAAAATTATATAGTTTACTTCTAAGAAATTATTATATTTTAATTTTAAGAACGTTTATTTTTCTACTATTATACTTTTTTTCTAAACTTTATTATTATTAAAAAACTAAAATCCTAGAATTATAGATAGAATCTTTCTTTATAACTCTAGTTAAGGAACTTTTTAAAAAATAATTAGTAGTTTAAAAGTTGTATTACTTTAAACTTTCTTATTTTTCTTGATTTTCCTAGTAAAAAGCCGTGCATTACGCGAATCCGTGCATTACGCGAACGTATACGTTACGCGCACGGGCACGGTACCGATTTTTGCACGCGATAGATGTCTATCGCCCCCTTACTACTTCCCATATCAGCGTCTGCACCAGGCAGCATTCTGCCGTCCTTAATAATAGAGGTTAGAGCGTCAAGCGAGGCACGCTCGCCGTCGAAAGAGTTTCTTAAGGGACAGGGTAGTGCTGTTCATCCAGCCAAAGACGGCCTGCGCGGCGTAGTCAGAAAAGTCCTTTTGCTCATCCAGGGTCTATTTGTCTACTAGGGGAGCCTAAAGCAGATCCTTTGCCAGCGTCGTGCCCTAGCCTATTATGTTTAGCGCCATGTCCTTAGTGTTGTCAAACAGGGTGCTGCCTTCTTTGGCAAAGGCAGGAAGAGTTTTAAGACGCTATTAAAGAAGGGCGCTGCGGCGCTAAGAGCCCTAATAGTCAGGAAATCAATCATAACATTTAACCACTAGTTAGTTTTAGGCTTAGGAATTAGCGCAAAGACATTTTCTATTTGTCTAATACTAGTCTAGACGCCTCCTCTTATGTCGCTAAAACTATTATAGTAGGTGTGGAACATACGATAGACCTTAATAAGGGACTGCCAGAGATAACGTAGGCCGCCAGTCCAGAATCGGGGCCGTTAGCGCCGCCTAGGCATTCCCATCAGTCATCGCAGAAATCGTCAGTACCTCCAAGAAACTAGCAGCCCATATCGCCGCCAGCAAGGAGAGTCTGCTCCACCAATTGCATAAAGGAGAGCCAGCCCTCGTCAGTTCCAGTCCACTTAACAATAATCTTGTTCCATGCAGAAGCGGCGTCGAGCTCCTTCCAACGTACATCGGGATCATAATTGTACTAGTACTTGACATATTCGGACTTATAAGAGCCCTCTCGCCACTTGCCTAACTTAATAGTGCTCACCTTGGGATCACCACCCGCGCGCGCAAGGGAGATAAAAAAACTCCAGTCCTTAGCTAGCTTAGGAGGATCGTGAAACTCTTGCAAATCGCTAGCCCAGTCCGTTGTGCCAGCTATTCCAAGGCTAGCGTACAGCTTCGTGCGGACGGCCTTTGTGCTCTCGCTTATATAGCCAACCCACTAGTTATTGTTGTAGACAAGGATATCGCTGTTACTGCTCGTGTCCAGAAACTGCGTCGTGACACAGCTGTTCTAACGCTTGCCGCTAGCACCACCATAGATGATCTCGTTAATCTCGGCGTTGGCGATGTGTAGCCTCCAGTTTCAGTACACCTGCCCAGCGTGGCGTACGAGGTTAGCCTGTCGCTAGTGAATTTTGCAGTTGGGACCCCAACAGCCCGCTTCGGCTATTTAGAACGAGCGCCTATAGCTAGTAACACTAACAACAATCTTGTTGCCAGGAACGCCAGCCTTAATAATCATAGCGAGCGATTGTCAGGTCTCAGTAAGATTAACTTGGCTACGAAGACAGTTACCAGATTCACAGTACTCCTAAGAGTACTCATTGTGCGCATCCCACTAGCCGTGAAGATCGTACGTCATGTAAATAATATAGTCAACTACCTTGCTAATCTTTTCGATTAGAAACTGTTTCAGGTACCAGTACGATGCAGGGGCAGCGATGGCAACTGTCTTGCTAGGAAGCAGATTTTTAAGGACGGCAAGGAAAGCGAGGTAGTTAGGCCTATCTTCCTCCGAACTAGGGTCCGACATATTAGGAAGATCTAGTGCGCTAGGGTACTACTTCTAGTCAATGTCTACACCATTAAGCTTGTGCTTAATAATAAAGTTAGCAATACTCTTCGCGGCCTTTACACAGTAAGTAGGCGTAACAGCCTTGCGGAAGATCCAGTACGTAGCATTGTTATTAGAGAAAGCCTAGCCGCCAAAGGAAAGGATCCTCTTAGGCCCTTAGATGCGTGTAAACTCTTAAAACTAGTACGTAGCAAGCGTGTCGCTAACTGCAACCTCAAATTTTAGAGCCAGGGTTAGCGTGCCAAAACCAAAGTGAAGGTGAGTGTACTTCAACGCGTCAATCTGGAGGGCGTCCTAGTACAGGCACTTGCGGCCCATACCGTAGTCCTGGAAGTAGGCGAGCTTAATGCCACCGTTGCCAGTTCCCTTAACAATATTAACACCGCAGTTAGAGATACAGCCATAGGTGCCCTTCTTAGCAGTGCTAGAAGGGCCAGTATTAGTGTCAATACAAAAGTCCCTATTAACTCTACACTAACCCTAGATATTGCAGCATGCGTTAAGGGGACACAGGTTCATGTCAGCAATATTAGAGCCATCAGTAGGAGGCTTAGATCCCGGCTTCTAAGGGCCGCACTTGGCGTTATTAATAGCGTTAGGGAAGGGAGGATCTCCCTCGCTAAGACACAAAACGACCTTAGCGAAGAGAGGTTCGCAACTAGAGAATCCCTATATCTTTTTATTAAAACCCTTAAGCTCCTTTTAGGTCAGACTATACTCAGCGGCAAGGTTATCGCAGTTGTTGTTATCTTAAACAGTATACAAAAAGCACTTGCCGTCAACTAGCTTAGGCCACCTATTAGGCAGGGTACCGCTGGAGCAGCAAACCCATATCTTAGGCTTAACATTGTTACACTTAAGATCTAGGTTGTACTTTGTAAAGTCGCTAGCTAAGATTCCACACATAACCGCCAGCTCCAGGCAGCTAGTGCTAGACTGGGCCTGGACCAAACTGCACTCGGCACGCTCCTAGAGGACGTTTGCATCTCCACAACAAGGGACATAACAAAGGACATAGGAGTAGGCTCTTGCATAGACTTGTCAACAAGCAAGTAACTTGCAAGCCTTGCTTGTTGTTAAACTTGGGTAATAACTAATTTAAGCAAGCTAAGTTTGCTTATACAAATTTACCAAGCAATTTAAGTTTTAATAGAAAACTTGCTTAGTAAACTTAAATAACTTAGGTGTTTAGGCTGTTAGAGTTGATTTTTATAAGGTTTTTAAGTTACTAGTAAAAGCGATTTTGGGATAGTTTTCTAGTGTTGAGATTAGCTTAGTCAGCTCCAGCCACCTGATTTCGCGCGTTCGTTTGAACTTACCGCGTACTTGTTGCTCTACAACGCCTATCCTAGTGCCCACCCTAGTACTTTGCTGCCTCTTTTGCTGCCTTATAGCCTATTTATACCTGTCTCTAGAGCTGCTAAAGCTGCCAGCAGAGGCAGCAAACGCGCTATAGGACACGCCGAAACAACCCCTGACCCTCCCTCTAAACGCGCCTGCGTCTTCCACGGCAAAGGCACCAAAAGCCAGCCTATAGAGCTACTGGAGAGCCAGCAATGGCCGCCTGCCTCGCCGGCTGTACAGGCGATCGACCTAATAGTTAAGCAGCCGCAGCGGCGGCGCTCACCGCGCAAAGCGCTAGCGGACGCGGCGTCCTAGGCCACTAAAAAGCGCCTATTCGAGTCGCAGTCGCGTAATAAAGTGGCTAACAAGGCTATTATTAAGTCTGTAGCTAGCAGCAAAGCGGCCATAGTGGCTAGTTTCGACAAGGATAACCGCAAGGGGGGGCAGTTTGACAAGCGTTTTGCGGATAACTTTAATAGTATTAACTAGGATTGTTTAAAGCGCTTTTATAAGCCTCCGCGCACTTAGAAGTGGGCTAAAAGCTAGATTTACAACTATAGTTACCGCGTTGCGCTGCGAAGTAGGCCTAAGGAGCTCTACTTTGTCTGCAAGTACTGCTATCAGCATTGTTCAAATAAAGGGATCTTTAAGGTTACGCAGTTAACAACAGCCGCGATCTCTTATTTAGGGCAGCTAAAGGCGGGCTATAACTTTAGCAAAGCTAGCAGCAAAGTTGCTAAGCAGAAGCTGCCACCTAGCTAGAAGTCACTAGTAATAGTAGCTAGTTCTGGTATAGAAGTTAGTTAAGAAATCGCCAACAAGATAGGCAACTTTAACGTACAGGGTTTCCGCTTTGCTATTGTTACGTAGCTTCTTGAGAACAATCACCCGCTCAGCGAACTCGAATCGCCCGCCTTTCGTGCCTTAATTAGCTTTGCTAACCCTAAGGCAGAAGCAGCGCTATAGGCAAGTCACAATAGCGTGTTGTTGTACGCGATAAGACTCTACGAATTTATGCTACTAAAAGTTGTTACAGCGCTGTCCGAATTAAGGAGCAAGATCTATATAAGCTTTAACAGTTAGACAATAAAGGGAGGCAAGCGCGGCTTTTTTAGAGTTAGAGTTGTAGCTTATACGCGCTAATGCGTTAGGTAAGCTAGTAGACTTGCCTATAGCGCTGCTGCAGCTGGCGGGCGCCCACACTAGTAAGAGGATTGCTGAGGTTGTTACTTAAACGCTGTAGAAGTTTAGGATAGGTCTATTAAAGCTAGGCTGCTTTGTGCTTAATAACGCCTACGCCAACAATACTGTAGTTAGCTGCCTTGCTAGTTAGTATAGCTTTACTGCCTCTTATTACCGCCTCCGCTACAGTCCACATATAATTAATCTTGTTGCCTAGGCGATTATTTTTGGCAAGAATCCCAACTTATACGATAACAACGCAACGGAGCTAAGAGATAAGGAGCAACTAATAGCGGAATAGCGCAAAGACAGCCCTTTAGGCGTACTTATTAATGTAATTAACTATATACAAACGCCTTAGCAATACAATAAGTTTTAACCACTTTTAGCGCCTCGCTAACACGGAGCTACCAACGCACGAAAAGAAATCAATATTAGAGCCTATTAAGGCGGTTGTTACGCGCTGGAACTCGTACTATAGCTGCTTCAAATGCGCTGCTGAGCTACAGCACGCTATTAGCAACTACGCTAACTACTACATATAGCGCACGCGCAATCTTAACAATATTGCTAAAAGATGCGGTAATAAGCTCCCTAACATGCCAAAATGGATGCGATTAGACAGCCTAAATAGCGCAGACTAGGCGGTGATTATAGAGTATATTAACGCGCTTAAGCCGCTTAAAGACGCCACAAAGCAGCTTAAAAGTTGTGGTAAGTTAGGCAGGTTTGGCGCGCTTTACTTAGTTATCCTAGTCTTTAAAACGCTACTCTATGAGCTTAAGCTGCGCGTTAAGCAGTATGAGAGCGTCAACTTCGAGCAACCTAGCGCTCTAGAGGATTATATACCTATTAACCTTTGCGCTACCTGGGCTAAAGCTAATAACTACTACGCTAAACTTGACGCAAGTCCTTACCTGTACGCTGCTACAATCCTCCACCTATACTATAAGCGCTACTGTGATCGTAGCTGGCGCAAAAAGCTAGACTAGTTGGCAAAAAAACAACGCGCTGCGTTTAAGTAGCTTTGGCGGCAATATAGGCTAACTAACGCTAACGCGCCAAAAAGCAGCTTAGCTGCGTAGTCTAGCGATCTTAAAGACGCCATTGCCGCGATAGCTAATGCCAACAATAGCGACAACGACAACGAGGACATAAATAAGTACAAGCAGTGGAAGAAACTAGAGCTAAAATAGACACGCGAGCAGCTTAAAGACGGTTGCTGCCCTATCTGTTACTAGATTAAACTAGCGCTAAAATACCCTAATTTATCGCGCTTAGCAATTAACGTTCTAACAATCCCCACCTCTAGCTGCGAGTGCGAGCGCCTCTTTAGCGAGCTTAGTAATCTATTAGAGCTAAAAAGACGCAAAATTAGAGCTTAGTTGCTAGCAGCTTTGCAATGTATTTAAGCTTAGCAGCGAGCTAGTTTTGAACGCCTAGCTAACAGTATCGCTAAGAAGCTTAAAGCACTAGTTACCAACAATAAGCTAGGCCAGCAATATAGGATATGCGACTAGAAGTCGTCTCAGCAGTAATTTGTACCTACTTCAACTCTGTACGACATAAATTCTATTAAGCAAGCAAGCAAGTCTTAAGCAATTAGCACAAAAACTTCACCCAAGTCAAGCAAGTCAAGTTCCTAACAAGCTGGAATACAAGCAAGTCAAGTTCAAGCTCGAAACTTGCTTGACTTGCTTGTTGACAAGTCTGCTCTTGCAGATCTAGCCCTTATAGTAGAGTTGCTTCCTATTGTAGAGTTGGCTAAGCGGCCATCAATCACAGAAGCGGTATAGGTGACTGTGCCAGCAAAGTCTCGCGACCCGCTAAAAGACAGGCACTTAGCATCAGCCCAAGATCAGATCGCGTTCTAGATAGGAGCAAAGGTAGCATTGCTAGTAACAACAACGCCAAAGATGTAAGTGCTAATAGACTTATTATCGCACAGCTGCATAGCCAAGCTGGGCGAGGTAACATTGTTATCAAAGTTGTCCTCAAACATTCGCAGGGCGGACTCGCCAAGGCCCTAGCGCAGCAGGCCCTAGCCAATGTAGACGCTAATACTAGCTTAACCAGCGCGTCTGTAAAGTATAAACAGTCTGTCTGTAGTGTTAGCATAGCCCTTATTAATATATTCTCGCATTTTGCTTAGCAAGAGTAGTAATCCTAGCCACAGCAAGGCTAAAAGCCTCTTCGAACTAGCTAAGCTCAAACTTAACTTAGGCAGGCCCAGCTACTTTAGCACTAGAGGAGATCCTGGCCGTAGCCAGTGTGGCCTCCATATTGTCAAAGTCTGAGCCAAAGGATGTACAAGCGGCAATACGATGGCTGGAACCAGCGCTTGCAACGGTCCGTACTATCGTCGGTACTATCTATCATCTATCGTCACGTGTTCAATCGATCGATAGTAGACAAGGCAGGCGATACCATAGTCGATCGATAGTAGTGAGGCCTACCGTAGTACTGTGATAATCGCGATACTTTAGTGGTGGTGTTGTGGCCTAATTAGGTATAGTGCGGCTCTGCGGCTTTTATGGGGTAGTTAAACTCCATAGGCCTTAACACCAACCTCGCGTACAAGATTAATAGTATTACCACCTCTTGCATGTCTACGCCACAACGCGATTGTCGCGTTTTTTTTGCTCTTTTAGCGCGCACAGACAATATTTGTATGCGTAAGAACCTTATACTAGCTTGGTGTCCTATGTGCTTAAAAGCTGACGCGTGTAATAGACCTATACCTAGGCCGCTTAACTACTAATTTTGCTCCCCTAGAAGCAGCCTTAGGATAGCTTAGGGCTGCCTAATCCTCTATTGCTTATTGGCTAATAGAGGCGAGGCCTCGCCTACGAGTCTTAGCAGCTAGCTAGCCGACGTTAACGCCTCCAGCATCATCCCCTAAACACCATAACGCCTATACGCCTATAATTAATTGGCAATTATTAGTTGTTAATTATTAATCGTTAACCTACCTAAAAGAACACCTACGCAATTAATTAAAACTATCTACGCTTCTATACACATTTGCATCTCTTAATAATGCGTTAATACTTAGCTAACAACTACACTTTATATAATGCCTTGCTGCTAGCAACACCTTTACTAACCTACTATAGGCCTAGCTCTTAGAGGCTTGGCAAGATAAGAGCTTCTAAGTACTCTTAAGCCTCTTAAGCCTTATTATCGTCCTCCTAACCTGGCTCTTAAACCTTATCTACTATCTGTCTTAGCTCTCTATTATTATCACCTTCACTATTACCCAAAGGCCCTCCCACCTATAATTACTTGCTGCCAATAGATAAGATAGCTGTATATAGTGTGAGGTTTAACGTCGATTTCCACTATGTGTATTAGAAGAGTAAGCGGCTCTAGCCTTCCTAATTGGGCTATGCTGTTAGGTATAAGGCCTATATATCCGGTTGCTATGCGCTCTCTAATATATAGCGTTTTAGGCTTTAACTATAGTACACTAAGGATGACAACAGCATTACTAAGCTTTAGCTGTGTAAGATTTGTCACTAAAGTCATTAAACTAATAACGCTATGGCTATTAATGGCACTACACACATCTAAGATTACGTGCGGAAAATACACTCTATTAATCTATCTACTGGCTAGCGTATCCCTAGTACGCCTATATACCTCTACTAGAGTCCCCCTTCATAGCTGCTGCACACGTCCCTAGTTCTTCAACTTAGCCGTCACATATGCCCTAGGAGGAGGGTAGCTTCTAAGCCTTAGTTGTTAACTAGACAATTATGAGAGATTTAAGCTTCTAAGACGTTACGAACCCTTTAACCTAAGGCCTATTAACCTAAAACCGTGCGAAGCTATTACACGCCTTACCTAATTCGTTAAACACACTCTCATTATATATTAGGAAGCAGTGCGAGGATTGGAAGGCTAAGGTACGTTAGCTTATCTAATTAGCTGCTAGAAAGGTTGCTATAAGCGTTAACGTTTAGACGTCTACTAACTATCTTAGCTTCCTAAGTGTAGTTGCTTACTTTGTTAACGCTGATTATAATTAACAGAGACCTCCTAATAGGTTTTCGCAACCTCCTTAGTAATCACACAGCTAGTGCGCAGGCCTTACTAATACTTAACGTTATATAAAAGTACAACTTCAAGTTAAACTTTAACTATTTTATAGGCGACAACGCTATAAACAACAATAAGAAACTTATTAAATACCTTAACAGGGAGTCTACAACTCTCTGCCTTAGTACTTAGCACACGCATCTACTGCGCAGGTCACATTATCAACCTTATTGTTAAAGCAACGTTGTATAGTAAAGGAGTCTCGAAGTTTAAAGAAGAGCTTGCTCAGGCAGCTCCTATTAATTAATTTAGACTTTACTACAACTATAGCGTTATTAGTAAGCTTTACAACTTTATAAGAGCTATTTGTGCCTCACACAAACGTTATAAGTTGTTTTATTTAGTCTTTAGCAATTTTAGTAATAAGGACCCTATATAGAAGCTTATTAAGCTTTAGTTACTTTAGGACGGCGGGGTACGCTGGCACTTAGTCTATCTTATACTTCTCTATTGCAGTAAGCTGCGTAAGCCAATTAAAGCCTTCTAACGCAAATATCGACAAACTGTTAAGAACAACAAGGAGTTTAATGCCAACAATAATAGTAATAGTTCTTACTACAACCCTATACTTAACGCTCTCTCTCTAACAACAATTAGCTAGAGGTTAACAATCTTATTATCTTTTTAAAGGTGCTATACGACCTCTGCAAAGCACTTAAAGGCAGCAACAGCGTGTTAGGCTTTAGCTTATTATGGCAAACTATTATTAACCTTTAAGCCTTGTGGCAGCACTATAATACTGCGGCTAGTAAGTTTAACAATAATAATGAGAGCTACTTTAAATTAGCTATTAATTATAGCCTAGAGAAGCTTAACACCTATTAGGAGAAGCTTGTTATAGAACTAACTCTAAGCTTCTATACTATCGCTATAGCTCTCCACCCTAGGCTGCGCCTTAACTAGTTTAAATCTTACTAGCGTAATTACTAAGATTAGTAGCGAAAGGCTAATAATTCTCTCCGCAACATGTTTAAGAAGTATCTTGCTACTAAAGCATTATTAAATAAAACGCAAAACAAGGAGTAACCCTAAAAACGCAAGCTACCCGCTAGCTACACTAACAATCCGCTTGCAGCTATTATAAAGGTTAATTAAGAGTACCTTTATAGCAACTACAGCTACAAACAGCACAAACGCAGCTCCTAATTAGACAAGTATATTAACAATCTTAATAAGGACCTAAACAAAGACAAAGCCTATTAGGAGTTAATAGCTAACCTATAGCTTTAGTGGCTAAAAGTTGGCCGCAGCAAGTACCCTATACTTTTTAAAATAGCTATTAATTTCCTTTCTATCCCAAGTACTAGCTGTGAGTGTGAGCGCTGCTTTAGTACAGCTAGACGCACTATTACTAATAATTAAAACAGTCTATTAGTATTAACTATTGAGGCTATCCAACTATAGAAGAACTAGCTTAAGAACCGCGTAGTTAAGTGTCCTTTTATTAAACGCAGTGATCAAATTGAGCGAAAGGACAGAGAGCAGACAGCAGCGGAAGCAGCCTTCCTAGAGTTCAATTCACTCTAATTTGTACGCTAAACTACTTATAGTAATTTACTGCCGTAGTGCGGCTTATCATACGTAATCCTGCTTATTTTAAGCGATCGATCGATAACAACACCAAAAAACGAGCGATAAGTAATGGCCATAAGCCTCACGATAGCGTACTATCGACCGTTGCAAGCGCTGGCTGGAACCTCTGTCGTCAACAGAGTCGTACAGGTTGAAGCCATAGAATACGGTCTCTTTGCACCTCTTGATAAGGTTGAGATTGGGATAGACTAACCACTTGCCGGTATCAGGGCCAGCGTCTAAGCATCGGCCGGGACAAAAGTCCTAAGTCTGAACCAAGCCTAGCAGGACGGTCACCACGGGCGGCGAGCGCCACTGCAAGCCGTAGTAGTGTCACTATAATGCTATTAGAAGAACACTAAACAGGACGTTAGCAAATGCAAATTATAAAGAGGTAGGGCAAGGGTAAAGCCATACCTAGATGTTAAGTTGACTATAAACAAATATAAATAAATGAATAAATATAGATTGGAAAGACACCTAATAGCTAATCAGCGACCAATTGTCGCTTGCTGCTGCTGCTGGTGGACTACGTCTGATGTTTACAGAGCGCAACACACGCCATTTATTAACCTTAATCTAATATTTAATTGCCAGTATTCAGTGGAGAGGTATGGCGAAGGAACTATGCCACAGAAAGACAGACTTGCTAAAAAGACGTCTTAGCGCAAAATTAACATCTACACATCTAATAAGCTGTGCCTTATAGCCGCCTAAGTAGTAGGGTCGCTTTATTGTTATACAGCTCGCATAATAAGTCCTAGTTCGCAGGATTTAATTGTTAAGATGCCTCGGCTATAAGGAAGCAACTTTATAGAGCATTAGGGTCCTTAATAAAGTCCAGTAATATTTTGCCAAGAAGCAGCATCGCGTAATGCAGGCGATAGTTCTATAACTTAATAAGAAGATGTATGTACATATAAGCTAACATAAGTAATTAAATAACAAAAAGACTGTGCAGTTTAAAGTATTTCAGCCAAGTACAAGATATTAAAACCCCTACCTGCATCTCTTTACCCTCACAAATAAGCCGGCCTTATGCAGGGGAGAATCATAAGATGGTGCCGTCACTGCCGTGCCGTACGTAAAGAATGTAATCCAATAGGGGCTTGTTACTTTGCCAAGACGAACAGACGCAAGTCAACGCATATAGGCCTAATCAAGCGAGAAAAAGAGCAGCACTAAAAACTACAGCAAGGGTAGAAACTCCTACAACAGCAAATCTAGGATTAGCGAGACCGCCCTTTAGACACTCGCTCGGCGGGTCTAGCAGACCCCCGCACTTCTCCTTAAGGTTAGCGGCGGCCATACTCTTAACTATAGCCTTGTTAAGCTGGACTTTGCAGGGGTTCGAGATTGGTGTAGACTATGTAGTGTTGTTATCGCCGGTGATCTTGTGTGGCAACAGCTAGCCTATAAGGGACAAAGAGCCCAGAACCGCACAGGTCACTGTCTTATGTGCTGAGGATCTGTTCGAGGATCTGGTCGCAGCCTCGAGTGTCTTGTTAGTCACGTCGATGCCCACTCCCGCGTTTAGGCAGTTCTCGCTATTGCTGTTGTTAGTAGCGGCCACAAGGTCCGCCTTTTCGCCACTCGCTCTAATCTCAAAGTTGACCAAGAAGTTGTCTGTGTGGTTGCGCGCCAGGCCGACCTCTTTGTGGCTCTGGTCGCACGACGTCCAGTGCGGCTGCCAGAGGACGCGAAGCTTGCTCTCGCCTCCAACCTTGACACGGCTCCACACAAAGATAGGGGTCGTGCTCTGAGGCGCTGGTCCAGTTGAACTCGTGGAGGCTGTCAATGAGGATTTCGATATCCCCGGTTACGTTGAGGACCTGGTACCCGGATGGAGGGCTTGAGATGCTCAGCCAGCTTGGAGTCTCTGGAGCGAATACAATGGGGAAGTGGGGAAGTCATCTGCGAGCGAATACGTGGCGTTGGTATGGGGGAAAGCCAGACCAATATCTAGGACACCGGCGGCTCTGGCGACGGCGCCGAGGTAGCCAGAGGCACCTACGAGGGCCCATATGGACTGGGAAGCCAGGCGCATGGTGGAAAGCGGACCACGGGCTTTGTTTGCGTTTGTAATTAGCGGACCGCCTGGCTGTCTTGGCGCGCTTGGCGCGCGGCAATGTGCCGAGAGCCGTTCCCCTTGCAGGAGGCGGATGCAGCCTAGAATGAGTCCGCCGGGTGGCGCGTACCGCGTTCTAGGCCAGCGGTATCAGATCTGGTGCTGTTGATTGGCTAGACAGGGATTCCAAATGCGGTTATAACGACCATTAATTATACCAACGACGAAGACATCGTTGACCTTCCAGTTTAGTATGCAAGAGTCGACGGTAAACTGCAATAAGAGACGCCACCGCTAAGCCTGCAGAATAACAGACTATCAACAGGCTTCATTTATCACTGTTAGCTAGATGTTACGTTGTGAATGCTTACCCCTTAAGGGTCTTGTAGTATATTCGCCGTTACACTAATCTTATCGCGCAGTCTAGGCGTAGCCGTGGCAGTCAGCGTGGCATAGAAAATAGATTAATACCTTATTCGTCCTTATTCGTCTCGTAATATTAAGCCTTAGCGATATTATCGTGAGAATTCTGTCTTAGATGCTCTGCTCTGCTGCGGCATAGTATTCTGCTCTACTGCGGCACAGTATTTAGCGCCTAAGGCATAAGGGAAAAGCGCGCAAGGTTAGCGTATAAGATGGCCTTCTAGCGATTATTATATTAGCTGTGAGTTTATTTTCTGTTCTATAGGACATCTCCCCTAAACTAGTCACTCTTCAACCTTAGTTCCTGCTCCACTCTATTTAGTCTCTTTTTAATATGCACGCGGCACGTATTTACCTTATCCTACTTAGCCTTCTCTCTAGCCTAGGCCTAGGCCTTATCTTAGCTGGCAGATTAAGGCCCGTTATCGCCCGCCGTAGTGTCACTTATTACTTTAACATCTAGGCAGAGGCCGGCGAGACCTGCGATAACATATCCGCCTCCTAGGGCATTTCGGTCGAAGAGTTTACTAAGCTCAACCCAGGCGTGACCTGTCCTAACCTTTAGGCCGGCAAGTTGTACTGCGTTGTTGTTGGCGAGTACACGGACGACAGCGGTCAGACTACTCCCCCTCCTTCGCCTACGACCACGTCCGCCCCACTGACAACGCCTCCTACCACTCCTCCCACCACTATCCAGACTTCTACTATCTCCAGCACCACCACAGCCCCTAACCCCAGCAACTCCCCCCCCCTCCCCCGCTATGCCTAGTATTGTAGAAAACTGTGACCGTTTCTATAAGGTCTAGTCTGGCGACGGTTTGTAATTCTATTGCCTAGAAGAACGGCATTACTACTGCGCAGTTTAAGTCCTAGAATACCGAGATTAACGCCTCCTACTCTAACCTTTGGCTTAATTACTATGTCTGTGTCCACGTTCCGGGTGCTACTACCCCGCCCACCACCACCACCACCGGTCCCTCTCCCAGCAACTCTCCCCTCATGCCTAGTGTTGTGGGAAACTGCAATCGCTTCTACAAGGTTCAGTCCAGCGATAGTTGCAACTCTATTGCCTAGAAGAGCGGTATAACCACTGCCTAGCTAAAGTCCTAGAACACACCAAGATTAATGCTTCCTGCTCTAACCTTTAGCTTAACTACTACATCTGTATTAGTGTCCCTAGAGCCGTAACCACCACCTCTCCACCTGCGCCTAGCAACTCCCCTACCCTACCTAGCGCTGTGTCTAACTGCAACAAGTAGTACAAGATCTAATTAGGCGATTCTTGTGACAATGTTGCCGCTAAGAACACTATCACTATCCCTTAGCTCCGTAGCTTTAACACCTAGATTAACTCTAGTATGTACCTACAGCACTCTCCTCGTCTCTCGCTCACTCACTAACTGTCGCAGGCTGCAAACAACCTCTGGATCAACTACTATGCTTGCGTCGGAACCCCCACCGCCGCCACGCCCATATAGTCTCGGGCTGCACCCGCTACTACCAGGTCGTCTCCGGCGACTCGTGCGATGCCATCGCCTCCAAGGCCGGCATCACCGTCGCCAACTCCCGCAAGTGGAACACGGCTATCAACGCGGGCTGCACAAACCTGTAGCTCGACGCTCTGGTCTGCACACTAAGGCGTAGTTGGAGCCCTCTCTTCTAGCAGTAAAGAAAAAATAAGAAAGTAAATAATCCGTAATATTAAATTAGTATGAATAATCTCTATAAATAATATACTTGTCAGTATGCACATGAATATATGTAGGAAGATATGAGGGGTGTACAAGGCGGATCATGTGTGTATTGTAGCTCTAATGGAGTAGAGTGGCTGGAAGCAGCCTTATATACAGGAATGATGAGTCATAAGATATACATATAATATGTGGGTAATAGATATAGGCATAATAGGTATATATATAATAGGTATATATATAACTTCTACTTATATACCTATCTTAGTTTTAAATATAGTTTGACACTAATATAATTATAGGCTATTCTCTACCTTATATAAATAGAGCTACTTATATATATAAGAGCTCTATATTTTACTCTTTTAAAAATCTTAGTAAGTATAGATAAAGAAATAGTAAGTATAGATAAAGAAATGATAATAATAACTCTCTCTTTTCTTAAGAGTAATTCGAAGTCTTATTATCTTCTTATATAGATATATAGTATATTAATACTAAGCTATAACTAAATTAATATTAAGCTATAATTAGCTTATTTATAAAGTTTAAAATAATTCTCTTTTTACTTTAAAAAAAATTAATAATTAAGAAAAACTAAGTAATTACTCTTATAACGTTTTACTTACTTTACTCTAATAAGTATATCTTCTAAGTAATTATACTTTATAAGTAATATATTATAATTCTATATATAGTTTACAATTATCTAATTTAGTAATTTATAATATTATACTAAGTACTTAATATAATATCTTATTAATAATTATAAATCTTCTTAAAATAAGTAATAGAAAGGTATTATTTAAATAAATATATATATATATGTCTTTCTTATAGTATTATAAGATTATATATTAAGATTTAACTATTAATTATATTATAAATTTTATCTTATAATTTAAGATAAGTATATACTTATAAGATAAATATAAAATATAGCTAAAGTATACATATTTCTATCTTAATAAAAAGTTATATATTTAAGAAATATATAAAATTAAAACTCTTTTTATATTTAAAACTTTTTTCTTTAATTATTAACTTAAACTTCATAATCTATTATACTCTTATTATTATTATACTTATTTAAGATATTAAGTAATACTATACTAAGTTTATTTTAATATATATACTTAATTTATTAATATAGATAAAGCTATAACTTAATTTTATTTAATCTTAATATTAGTCTTATATTTATTAATTTAAAATAACTTATATAGAAATATAAAGAATTTAAGACTTTTATATATTATCTTATATAGTATTAAAGGTTTTTATATATTAAGTTTAATTCTTTTACTATCTCTATAGCTATATATAATTAGTAAGTAAGATATATATATTAATATAACTTAAGTCTAATTTAATTATAATATAGTATTAAACATTAGCTTACTAAACGCCCTTTTTAACTCTTTTTTTTAGTTTAAGGTTAAAGTAAATTAAGATAGAAGATTATATATATTTATACAGCACCTAATTCTAATTAAAAACTAACCTTAAATATAACAACGTAATAATAGTTTAAACTTACTTATATTTCTTAATACCTATAAGCTTCTAGCCCTAATATAAAGTCTACTTACGCTAACGTGTTTATAAGTGAGCGGCGCATATAAGCGAGCGGCGCACCCCACCAAGTCTCTTAGCCTTTTGCAGCGTATAAATTCACACAACGCATTAATATTCTATTAATATAATAGCTATCCTAAATCAAGCAGTATCTAGAGAAGCCTTCTTGCACGTACGTGAGTTGTGCCCAGGCTCCCTGCAGCGCGTGCAGCGCGTGCAGCGCGCTGAAGCCTGCCGGCTCGCACCTAACCGCGCCTGGCTATACCGCGTTTCTCCCTCTAGTTGCTGCTCAACAGCCTTTTAAGCAATAATTTCCTCTCCCTCTACCTTTAATAAGGTGCCTCGCTTCTAGATCCGCTTCTTTTTGCGCGCTGTTTACGCGTTATAGCTGCCTTATTTGCTCTCTGTAAACTAGCTATCTTACCGAGTCCGTGCACTCAATGCACGCCGTCAGTCAATGCACGCGATCGCGATTTCGTCCCAACTTCGCACCCCCCACAACTCAACGCCACCATGACTATAGAAGAAGAGCCCTTGCAGAGCTGGATGCTCTTGACCCTAGCGAAAATTTCTCCTACACAGAAATAGCCAAAAAGCATAGTGTTGCTCGCTCGACGTTGTCGCGCAAGCACCGAGGTGTCAGCGGGTCGCGTACGGAGGCAGGTTTAGCACGTCGCAATCTTCAACCAGAACAGGAGGCAGAGCTTGTAAAGTATATAGAGGGGTTGACAGAGCGAAAGCTACCTCCTAAGAGAGATGGTGCAGAATTACGCGTCTGATATCGCTGGACACCCTGTCTCCGAGAGCTGGGTTACTCGCTTCCTCCACCAACACCAGGATAAGCTTACATCCTAATAGAGCACTTCAATAGATTGGCAACGCCACGCTGCCAACTCTGGTAATAAGTACAAGGTATACTTCAAACAACTAGGCAGCAAAATCGACTTCTACAAAGTAGCGCCTAAGCATATATACAATATGGATAAGAAAGGCTTTATAATTGGAGCCGTTAGCAGACAGAAGAGGATCTTCAGCAAAAGGCTATTTAAGAAGAAGCAGTTTAAGCAGATGCTGCAGGATGGCAATCGCAAGTAGATAAGCTTGTTAGCGTGCGTTTGCGCGGATAGTACAGCGTTGCCGCCAGCTCTCATATATGCGGCTAACTCTAAGAACATACAAGACACCTAGATAGAGGATGTAAAGGTAGGAGAACATATGGCCTTCTTTAGAGTATTAGGCAGCGGCTAGTTAAATAATGGGCTTAGGCTTATATGGCTCTAGCAGGTGTTTGAGCGCTTTATAGCAGCTAAAGCTCAAAGAAAGTACCGCCTATTGCTTGTAGATGGCTATAGCAGCCACCTAATAGAAGAGTTTCTAGAGTACTGCCACAGGCAAAAGATACTGTTAGGTATCTATCCACCTCATAGCACCCACACGCTGCAGCTACTTGATGTAGTAATGTTTAAGCCTCTTAGCACAGCATACTTAAAGAAGCTGGCAACACGCCTTTACAAGCATTAGGGCTTAGTGCCTATAACTAAGGCCGACTTCTTTAGCTTGTTTTAGGATGCCTGGATAAGCAGCTTTACTACAAAGAACATCTTTAGCTCCTTTTAGGCAACAGGTGTACATCCCTTCAACCCCAACGTTATACTCGATCGCTTTACCACCAACGACTTGGACACCTCTAGCAACGCGTTAGAAGAAGCTCCCACATATGGCGGTGAGGCCTAGCAAAAGTTGAACACAGTCGTAAAACGTGCGTTAAGTAGTGCCTTAGAGAAGGACGCATCTATTATCTGGCAATCGCTCTACTATATGGCTATCCAAAACACCCTTTTGCAGAGCGAAAATAAGGGCCTGCTTAACGCTCTCACTATTAAGAAAAGAAGAGAGACGAAGGGCAAGTCTCTAGACCTGCTGCAACACTATGAGTACTGGGGGCCTTCTATAATGTGGACTCCTCGGTTATTTAGGGAGGCCAAGACCCGGATGAGCAGACTTGTCAACAAGCAAGTCAAGCAAGTTTCGAGCTCGAACTTAACTTGCTTATATTCCAGCTTTGTTAGGAACTTAACTTGCTTAACTTAGGTGAAGTTTTTTGTGCTAATTGCTTGAGACTTGCTTGCTTGCTTAATAGAATTTTATATTATATAAAGTTAAAGTAGGTACAAATTACTGCTAAGACAACTCCTAGTCGCATATCCTATATTGCTGGCCTAGCTTATTATTAGTAACTAGTGCTTCAAGCTTCTCAGCAATACTATTAGCTAGGCGTTCGAAACTAGCTTGCTGCTAAGCTTAAATACATTACAAAGCTGCTAGCAACTAAGCTCTAATTTTGCGTCTTTTTAGCTCTAATAGATTACTAAGCTTACTAAAGAGGCGCTCACACTTGCAGCTAGAGGCGGGGATTGTTAGAACGTTAATTGCTAAGCGCGATAAATTAGGGTATTTTGGCGCTAGTTTAATCTAGTAATAGATAGGGCAGTAACTATCTTTAAGCTGCTCGCGTGTCTATTTTAGCTCTAGTTTCTTCCACCACTTATACTTATCTATATGTCCTTGTTGTTGTTGTCGCTATCGTTAGCGTTAGCTATCGCGGCAATAGCGTCTTTAAGATCGCTAGACTGCGCAGCTAAGCTGCTTTTTAGCGCGTTAGTTAGCCTATATTGCCGCTAAAGCTACTTAAACGC
This sequence comes from Laburnicola sp. JP-R-44, assembly GCA_009805535.1. Lineage (NCBI taxonomy): Eukaryota > Fungi > Ascomycota > Dothideomycetes > Pleosporales > Didymosphaeriaceae > Laburnicola > Laburnicola sp. JP-R-44. The sequence continues at coordinate 1,171,372 of SELF01000016.1, read as the reverse complement.
AGCGTTATTTTTTGCCAACTAGTCTGGCTTTTTGCGCCAGCTACGATCACAGTAGCGCTTGTAGTATGGGTGGAGGATTGTAGCAGCGTACAGGTAAGGACTTGCGTCAAGTTTAGCGTAGTAGTTATTGGCTTTAGCCTAGGCAGCGCGAAGGTTAATAGGTATATAATCCTCTGGAGCGCCAGGTTGCTTGAAGTTGACGCTCTTATACTGCTTAACGCGCAGCTTAAGCTTATAGAGTAGCGTTTTAAAGACTGGGATAACTAAGTAAAGCGCGCCAAACCTGCCTAACTTACCACAACTTTTAAGCTGCTTTGTGGCGTCTTTAAGCGGCTTAAGCGCGTTAATATACTCTGTAATTACCACCTAGTCTGCGCTATTTTAGGCTGTCTGATCGCATCTATTTTGGCACGTTAGGGAGCTTGTTGCCGCGTCTTTTGGCAATATTGTCAAGGTTGCGCGTGCGCTGTATGTGGTAGTTGGCGTAGTTGCTGACAGCGTGCTATAGCTCAGCAGCGCGTTTAAAGCAGCTATAGTACGAGTTCCAGCGCGTAACAACCGCCTTAATAGGCTCTAATATTGATTTCTTTTCGTGCGTTGGTAGCTCTGTGTTAGCGAGGCGCTAAAAGTAGTTAAACTTGTTATATTACTAAGGCGTTTGTATATAGTTGATCACATCAATAAGTACGCCCAAAGGGCCGTCTTTGCGCCATTCCGCTATTAGTTGCTCCTTATCTCTTAGCTCCGTTGCGTTGTTATTGTATAAGTTAGGATTCTTGCCAAAAATAATCGCCTAGGCAACAAGATTAATTGTATGTGGACTGTAGCGGAGGCAGTAGTAAGAGGCAGTAAAGCCGTACTAACCAGCAAGGCAGCTAACTACAGTATTGTTGGCGTAGGCGTTATTAAGCACAAAGCAGCCTAGCTTTAATATAGACCTATCCCGAACTTCTGCAGCGTTTAAGTAACAACCTTAGCAATCCTCTCACTAGTGTGGGCGCCCGCCAGCTGCAGCAGCAGCGCTATAGGCAAGTCCACTAGCTTACCTAACGCATTAGCGTAATAAGCTACAACTCTAAAAAAGCCGCGCTTGCCTCCCTTTATTGTCCAACTGTTAAAGCTTATATAGATCTTGCTCCTTAATTCGGACAGCGCCATAACAACTTTTAGTAGCATAAATTCGTAGAGTCTCATCGCGTACAACAACACGCTATTGTGACTTGCCTATAGCGCTGCTTCTGCCTCAGGGTTAGCAAAGCTAATTAAGGCACGAAAGGCGGGCGATTCGAGTTCGCTGAGCGGGTAATTGTTCTTAAGAAGCCACATAACAACAGTAAAGCGGAAACCCTGTACGTTAAAGTTGCCTATCTTGTTGGCGATTTCTTGACTAACTTCTATACCAGAACCAGCTACTATCACTAGCGACTTCTAGCCAGGTGGCAGCTTCTGCTTAGCAACTTTGCTGCCAGCTTTGCTAAGGTTATAGCCCGCCTTTAGCTGCCCTAAATAAGAGATCGCAGCTGTTGTTAACTGCGTAACCTTAAAGATCCCTTTATTTGAATAATGCTGATAGCAGTACTTGCAGACAAAGTAGAGCTCCTTAGGCCTACTTTGCAGCGCGACGCAGTAACTATAGTTATAAATCTAGCTTTTAGCCCACTTCTAAGTGCGCAGAGGCTTACAAAAGCGCTTTAAATAATCCTAGTTAATACTATTAAAGTTATCCGCAAAACGCTTGTCGAACTGCCCCTCCTTGCAGTTATCCTTGTTGAAACTGGCCACTGTGGCCGCTTTACTGCTAGCTACAGACTTAACAATAGCCTTATTAGCCACTTTATTACGCGACTGCGACTTAAATAGGCGCTTTTTAGTAGCCTAGGACGCCGCGTCTGCTAGCGCTTTGCGCGGTAAGCGCCGCCGCTGCGGCTGCTTAACTGTTAGGTCGATCGCCTGTACAGCTAGCGAGGCAGGCGGCCATTGCTGGCTCTCTAGTAGCTCTATAGGCTGGCTTTTGGTGCCTTTGCCGTGGAAAGACGCAGGCGCGTTTAGAGGGAGGGTTAGGGGTTGTTTTGGCGTGTCCTACAGTCCTACAGCGCGTTTGCTGCCTCTGCTGGCAGCTTTAGCAGCTCTAGAGACAGGGCATAATAGGCTATAAGGCAGCAAAAGAGGCAGCAAAGTACTAGAGTGGGCACTAGGATAGGCGTTGTAGAGCAACAAGTACGCGGTAAGTTCAAACGAACGCGCGAAATCAGGTGGCTGGAGCTGACTAAGCTAATCTCAACACTAGAAAACTATCCCGAAATCGCTTTTACTAGTAACTTAAAAACCTCACAAAAATCAACTCTAACAGCCCAAACACCTAAGTTATTTAAGTTTACTAAGCAAGTTTTCTATTAAAACTTGAATTGCTTGGTAAATTTGTATAAGCAAACTTAGCTTGCTTAAATTAGTTATTACCTAAGTTTAACAAGCAAGGCTTGCAAGTTACTTGCTTGTTGACAAGTCTACGGATGAGGCTTGCAAGGGAGGAGAGAGAGGCAGAGGAGAAGGAAAAAGCCAATATGAAGGAGCTTGCTAAGGCTAATAAGCTATACAACGAAAAGATTGCGCAGGAGAAGCGTGAGAAGCGGAAGAAGGAGAAGGAAGAGCGTGACCGGTTAGCTACTGTGAAGGCTAAGGAAGTCGCTGAGCGCAAGGCAGAGAGAGAGCGCCAAAAGCAAGCTCGCGACTCTTAAAAAGCTGTACAAAAGCCCTCTATAAGCAAGCGCAAGGCGTCACAGAAAGCAGCACCAAGAAAGAAGCAGAAACGTAGTGCTAGGGATGATGTAGGTGGTGCCTCGCGCACAGCGCGTACCCCAACACTCGCGGCCGCAAAATCCTTCGGCCAAGAAAGTATTGGTGAGACAGTTTATCGCATAGGGCTATAGAGTACTCCACCAAGTTATTTTGTGATAATAGCTATGTTGTGTGGCTCTACAGCTTCAAGTTTGTGTAGCCCGTTTTGGTGATGCGCGTGCATTGACTGACGGCGTGCATTGAGTGCACGGACTCGGTATCGCGCATAAGCACTATTAAATGCGCCATTTCTCTCAGCCCCTTGTAAGCCGATCAAGCGACTAGATAACTAATGTAGGAGAGGATCCTTGATGCCTTTAGATCCGCTCACGAACTAGAGTTAACTAAGCGCCTAGCTTGCGCGCGTTGCTTGGTGTTGCAGACTCCTATAGGGCCTCTGGTAGGGCTGCTGGCGACGGCGTACGAAGCTTCACATCAAGCTTTGATATTACCGCCTCTGGATTGTGTGGGACTAGCCCAGCGCCTCGAAAGCTTGCGCAGATATTCTCCTTTGTAATTGACTGGTCGTAGGCGGCGCGGAAGGCTAGTAGGAACTCAAGCTTAGTAATATGGTTGATATGGTCGCGTATTAGGCCCTTAACCTGGCGCCCGTACGCCCGCTTTAATAGCGAGAAACAGCCCACGTTAAGTAGCTGTAGGAGGTGTGACGAATGTGGTAGCATGCATAGGGTATAGACCTTGTTCTCCCTGCAGATCTCCTAGAATTCGAGAGAGTTGTGGCTCTTATAGCTGTCGAGTATTAGGAGCTAACGCGCGCCTACTCTACGCTCTACTGTATGCTTAATAAAATGCCATAGCCAGGCAACACTAAGCTCGTTTGTAGTCCAGCCATTGTCGCTAAGACCAATAGCCCAGTCACCTGGTATATCGTTGCCCTCGTACTAGGCAGAGAGGTGGTACTGTGTCCGTGCACTCAACGCCCGGATTCAGTCAACGCCCCGCTGAACACCATAGCAGCTTAACTAAAATAAGGCTGCAGAGCCACACAAAATCGCTATTATTACAAGATTTTATAGTAGAGTACTATTTTAATGCTTGCGATTCACCTATGCTACTTATATTTACTTAGAAGCTTGTTGCAGCCGTGCCGCGTAGTCTTAGGTAGAGCTGCTAATGCGGCGCCTAAAGCCTCCTAAGTAGTTATAGTATTAACTACGCGTTTCTAACACTTGTTGCTCTGTATAAATAGCTGTGAGGCCTTTCTCTTACCCTTTTAGGTAGATTGTAGAGCTTTTGCATTATCATAAGCTTCTCTTTAGCGAGCACACTCTGCTACCTTCTTAGCCTTCTCCTTCTCTTTAGCTACCTTAGCTGCCTCCCTCGCCACACGCTTCTCCTCTGCAATTTTCCTCCTTGCATAGCTTAGCTGCCTTCTTTAACTCAGCCTTCTCAGCTTTTTAAAGCTTCTGCTCCTTCTCCTCTTGTTCCTTTATAGACTAACGTACGCGAGCCTCCCTAACCTTCCTTAGTGACCAGAAAACCGCCCCCCTATAGTACTCTTGACGTTGTTGCAGATCTAGAGGTTTTCCCTTCTTCTTATGCTTCTTTTTTGTAGTAAGAGCCTCTCTTAACCTAGCAATCTTATAGTGAAGTAACTCATTTTAAACTAAGATGTGGTGGAGTGAGCGGCTAAGCTTCTGCGCGTCCTTACTACTCTAATCTTCTACTGCGGATTGTACAAGGCGGTCTAGTTTACGCTAGTTAGATCCGCTAAGTACTAACGTAGAGAGCTCTCTCGCAATTCCTGCTTATCTAGGGTAGTGTTAGTGAACCTTTTAAGTATAACCTTTAGGTTAAATAGTAATATGCCTGTTGCTTTAAAAGACTTAAGTATCGTCTCCTCCTTAAAAGAGCTCGTCCAGGCCTCCTAGAATAGAGGGAAGAAGTCCCCTTTCTTAATAGGGAGGAGTCCCTAGCTCTAGTGGAGGTGATCTGATAGCTCCTTTGAGTACGCAGTTAATAGAGGCTTAAATAGAACTATATTAAGTGGCTGAAGCGTGTGGGTTGAATGAGGGGGGAAGATGGCTAGGAGTATCCTGTTATGGTTGCAATAGTCGATAAAATCCATAGTAACGTGAGATCTATAGCTATTAAGGATAAGTAACTAGTAAGACTATTAAGCTTTTGCCTTGGTGTAGCGATTAAACACCTGTTCAAGCCAGGCAAGGCTAATATTGTTGTTTGTCCAGCCTAAAGGCGACAAGGAAATGTGTACTAAGTGCTCTCCTGCTTTAATATCCTCTACCTAGCTTAATTATATAGCCTTGTTAGTAGCCTAATAGATAAGGCTTGGCGGCAAGGCTAATCTATCAGCGCAAACACACGCTAGGAGGGTAATCTATTTACAAGAGCTATCTTAGAGAGATGCTATAACCTCCTTATTCTCCCCACATTTGTCTGCTAAACACTTGTTTTGATTGGCTAGTGATACTAATTAAGAAGCCTTTTTTATCTATATTATACGTGTGACGAGGCTCGATGTCATATTCCTTGATTTTGGCACCTAGGAGATCAAAATACAGGCTGTATTTATCCCCTGAGTCGGCTTGGTGGCGATTGCTGTCCATACCAGCTGCCCATCAAGAGATCAGATGGATGTTGTGTCGGTTGATGAAGCGAGTAACCCAGCTCTCGCTCACTAGCTCCTTAGCTATTGTTAACGCGAAATTTCGTATTATCTCTCTTGTAGGTGGCAAGTGACGCGCTGTAAGCCCTTTAATGTATTATATAAGCTCCTACTCTTATTAGGGACTAAGTTTCTATTAGTTAAACCCCGCAGTTGCACGCGTCATTTAAATCGCTTGGTGCCTTCGCAACAGCGTACTTTAATCAACACCATACTTGCTAGCGATCTTAGTATAAGAGAAAGATTCTTCTAACCTTAGCGATTCTATTTCTTTAATTGCAGCCTTAATTAAGCTTATATTGGTGGCGTTATGGCGTGTTAAAATTTGGGGTGGTTTGCGTTCAGCGGGGCGTTGACTGAATCCGGGCGTTGAGTGCACGGACACAGTACTGGCCAGCAAAGATAATAAAGGGCAGGATTGCCCACCCAGCAGCGTTAATTCCGTAGTAGATCGCCGTCACCTACTCGCGATTGCCTGGCTGGATCGCTTTTAGCCGGCCACGCCTCTCTAAGCCAGTAACGACTAGCTAGGAGGATATTTACCCATTAGAAAGCCAGTCTCGTCGAAGTTAAAGGTGTCCTCATCACAGATACCGTAGGTGGCCTTTGTGCGTGCTACTAGCTCAAACCAGGCCTGTATAGCCGTCGGGTCCTCGCAGAGGGCTCGCTGTCGATCGTAGGGTTGATTAAATCGCGTTGTAAGGCTGTCTGTTCGCTTAACAAAGTTCCTAGGCCATAGCTAGCTAATGTGGCCTGCGCTGCGCTTAGTGAGCAGCTTATTCGCTATATCTCGTACAGCACCTAGAGTGGGCGCAAATCCTCGCGAATCTAGGTTAAGTATGTGCTTAACAATCACCTCCTCTTCTAGCTTAGTAAGCTTCTTTAATTTAGGCTTATAGTTGCGTCGCGCAGCGATTCCTGCGCGTTGGCGCCGGAGCGTAGTTTTAGGGATGCTGTACATAGTAGCAGCGCGTTGTCCACTCTAAATTTGATTCTGTTTGATAGCTGAGATAGCTAGGAAGATATTTGCCTTATTATAGGGCAATTAAACAAGCGTTAGTGGAGCCATTGTAGTTAATAGGTAACGCGTCGCAAAAAGTTAGTGGGGTGCGCCGCTCGCTTATATGCGCCGCTCACTTATAAACACGTTACATATAGCACTTAAATTATTGCTATTATTAACTATTTACGCTTATATGCTACTTATATAGTGTACTTACTTAGATAAGTTACTATAATAGCTAGAAGAATTTTATAAATCTATATAATACTCTTACTATACTAAAGCTTATTAATAAAGACCTTATTATTCTTCTTTTATCTTCTTTACTAGATTCTATTACTAATATAAATTAATTATATCTACTAGTATAAAAACTTAGTCTTACTATCCTTTATAAACTAGACTAGCTACTAATTTAACTAGTATATAAGAACTACCTTATAAATAGTTAAATATACCTTTTCTTTACTTTTATAGATATTAAGTATTTTATAAATAAAATAGAACTTAGGTATAATTATTTAGGTAAATAGTTAAATTTCTCTAGCACTCTCTCTCTCTTTCTATAACTAGTAAGCGGCGCTGCTTTACTTAGGTGCTAATTACCCTTAGCTTACCTATCGCTTAGGCTGCTTACCTACCCCTTAGGCTACTTGCTTACTGCTTAGGCTGCTTACCCTCTACCTAGTTAGGTTTCCCTATGCTCCCTCTAATAACTAATTATACTTATTTATAAGTTAGACATATCCTTATAATTTTGTTAAGTCTAGACGAGTAAGATGCTTAGAAGCAGGTTTTGGGCTCTAGGGCGCGTTTTAGAAGGGGGGCCGGAATTGTCCTCTAAGGACTAGGGACAAAATAGGCCCCCTTGCTATGCGCCCCCTAGTGTCCCATAATGCTAGCGTTGTCTCTTCTTAGTAATGTGGCTTATATTATGCCTTTGCACTATAAATATATATAGTTGTGCTGCTAGGTTAAACCTACCTAACTATCTTAGCCATTACTGTAATACTATCGTCTTCTTAGCAGTATTACTATTAGTTTTAGAACTTCGTGCTATTTCATATTTCTATTTTTTATACCGCAGCTTGTCCTACTGTTAAAATGCTATAGAAGATTTTGTCAGAGGCCTTCTTTAAGCGTACTAGTAATAACGCGGCTATAGAGAGAAGAAGAAAGATATTATTAATAGAAAATAGGTTCTAAAAGAACTTTAACTAAAGATAAAGAAAAACTACGCACGTGTGTTAGCGCTATAAGATTAGTAAGTTTATAATAGTATTTCTAAGTCTAGCACACCTTACTAATATGTACTTTTAACACTAGATATAAGAAGTTAAATCTAGGAGTAAGTCTAAATAATATTAAGATGTCTAAGGACTATGTTATGTCTATTACACTTAGAATTAAGGGTGGGTATAGTAATAAAAAGCCAGGCTTATGGATTGTAGTCTAGTACTATAAAGACTTTACTGCTGGCTAGAGGCGAGCTAGAATAGAGAAGGAATAGGAAAATAAGGAGAAGAATAAAGAGGGGGAGAAGAAGAAGCTAGTGAAGGTAATAAGCCTAAACGTAACACTGTCCACCTTAAATATAAGTCTACCGCGGCTAGCCAGGCGTTTTTATAGCATTAGTACTAATTGTATAGAATAGTTTATTAAGTATGAGCTATATAATATTCTTAAGCTATTCTTTAGAAAGAAACTATAGCGATACGGCTCGTAAATTTATTTTCTTTACTTGGGAACATAGTAGTAGAAGAATAATTAGTTTGTGCTTTTAAAACCGCGGCGTAGAGTTAAGATATAGACTCTTATTATGGTCTATATTTTTAGCACTTTAAGAATTAGCGAATACGTAGAATTTATATGTTGCCTAGGATCTAGTAGGGGCTTATATTTTTAGGTAAGTCTATTTTAAAGTAGCCTATATAAACTAATAGCGATAGGTTAGAATATTATTTTTGTTATCTTTTATAATAAGTGCGGTAATATAGAATTTGCTATATAATTTTAGTAAGACGCGAAGTGTATATTATTTACTCTAGATAAGAGGTAAATTTAATTCTTATTACGCACTTGCCTAATACTAATTATAGAATAGACTAGAGTATATATTATATAAAGGTGTTAAGACTCGCTTGCTTTTTTATAATTTAATACTTATAATAGTTGCTATGTGTATTATAAGAAATGTATTTAGAGATTATAAGTTAATAGATAAGGTTCTAGCACTAGAACCTCTAGAAGATAAGCAAATAATTTAACTCTACTAGAATCTAAGCGTTTAGAACCTGCCGTTCTTTAAGGGAAGTAATGGGAAGATAGAGACTACGAGCGCATTTGGCTAATATTTTTAAGAATAGGGCTTTTGTGCTAGCTATAACGAACCCTTAATAGTGTATAATTTTAGAGAGTAAAGGGTCTAATTCTTACTAGTATATATACTATTCTATAGTACTTTATGTATCTAACTTATATTATGTGTAGATAGAAATTATTTATAGGATATAAGAATAAAATAGGGTAAATAGTGTAACCTAGCGGTATATTATAATTATTACGCAGCAAATAATGCCGAGGTAAATAGTTAGGCAACCTTCTTCTATAACAAAGACTATTGTATGGATATTATAGATCTTTTCTATTTCTTGCTTATTACTTAGAATTTAGAGCTGTGGTAGTTACTGCTAGTATAAAAGCGATAGAAGCTTAGGCAGAGCGCCGAGTTTAAGGATATTAAAGCAAAACTTAAGAATCTTTTTTAGACAACGCACTATTAAAGAATAAACGGAAGGAATTATAGGCCTAGAAATAAAAGCTAATTTTAGAAGCTCTTTGTAGGTGTTAGAGAGAATAGCCTACTTAGGCTATAAGTAAAGTTAACGCCTATATAAAAGAATACACTAGCTATTATAAAACTATATTCTAATAAGCGCGTAAACTTATGCTGGTGCGTAACTATCTAGCGTCTAGCATATTTATTAAGACTACTATACATAGCGATGTAGGTAAGGCTATCTTCTAAGATCTAATTAAGCTCTATTTGTAAGAAGAGGAAGTAGTATTTCGATTAGGTCTTAAGCTAGATAAATGCCACTATCTAAAAATAGGCTTTACGTAAAAGATTAATAGGTACGTAGTTTTATTTGCTGTTTATAATGTGGCGTCTAATAAGAATATTTCTAATAGTTAACTAGCTGCTATATAGTAGAAACACATATATAGTTGCTATTAGAAGTGGCTTAAGAAAAGTTACGAGTTTATAGAGTTTTGCTTCCTCAATAGTAAATATTTTATTAACTAAAAGGAATAGAACGCCTATTGCTAAGCCTATTTAAATAAGCCTAAAACAATCCCCACGTAGTGCAACCTACTAATCTATAGAGAAACACTTGCTACTCTAAAATTCTGTCCTAACTATTTAGGCGATGAGTCTATACTCTCTAAAATGCAAATATGGTAGTTTTCTAAGATAGCTAAATAGAAAGACTATATTTATAATTAGTATTCTAAAAAATTCTAAGTCGCTAGTATGCCCTCTAAGTAAGCTCTATTGTGGAGAGTTATTTACATTATTGTGGGAGCTTTAGTTTTATCTTAAAGACGTTTACTATGCTAATTTTAGAAGTACTCTTAAAAGGTTTAGGTTAGTAGGTAAAGAGAGAGCTAGACTAACTAAGCGAATATGTGTTAGTAGGAGACGGCTGTTAAGACTAAAAGTAAAAGATCTAAAATATAAATTTGTTAATGAAAGTAATACGTTTTAGAACTAAGGAAAGAGGTTAATATTATATTCTACTCTACTTAAAGCCCTGTCTTCTGCCAGCTTAGGCTCTTTACTAATTTCGAAATTTGTGTTAGATTAAAATAAGAGTAAAGATAATATGCTACTGTTGTTGTGTAGCGAATTAAAGAATAGTCTTAAATAATAAAGATGCTTTTAGTAACGAAGCTAATAATAAGAATTAGGAGTATATTAGTGAGATTAACTATTTGGAGAGCAATTACCTACAAATTCTAATAGATAAATAGATAATATTACGTTTTTAGAGACTAGAGAAGCTAAGGTAAATAAGCAAAATGATAATTTCTAGAGCATAAGCTTTTATAAGGAGTTGTGGCCTAGGCTTTAGCTTAAGTGCGCTCTAGCGGCGCGCCCTAAGTTTAACCTAGCTCTTTTTACCTAAGGGGATAAAGAAGACGAATATGAGGTTAAGCAAGTTCTAGGGGCCTGTGTCTTTAGAAGAAGACTTAAATACCGCGCAAAATAGCTTAGCTATAATAATAATCCAAAGTGGTATAATATAGCCAACTTTAAGAATAACCTACACAAGGTTTATAACTTCTATAGAGCTAATTTAATCTAACCTAGACTTTTATAAAGGCTAGATTACTAGATATAATACTAGAAGGAGGATAGAAATGCTAACAACTATCTAGATAATAATAAGCTAATAAATAGGTTAGTTAAGTGACGTGAAAAACTTCGCTAAGGAGAAGGATTAGAAGTTCGATGTTGGTGGAATGTTTTATTTAGATTGTGATAATAAGGCTTAGGTAGAAAGTTTTCGCAAATTTAAATAGTCTTAGCGTATAGTTAATATTGTGCGTAGGGAGTGTAGAAATTGCGTTAGAGTCTTAGTATTACTGCTAGTTAATATATAGATACTAGTTTAACCTATAAGGTCTTAGCTAGACTTATTGCTAGCTTTAACTTAGACTTCTTAGATTGTGCGGAGGTGCTTAGGCGCTTAGGCTAGTGTTAGATAAATAGAGAATAGGGCGATAGTGTTGTCGCGTTATCTAATAAGACTAGCGCATTCTTCTCTATATTACTCTTATTTATATATATTGTTTTTACTACGCTAAGCTTACTTAGTTAGGGGCCATTACTTACGTTATTCTTTTGCCACACTAAGCGATAATTTATATTTATAGGCTAGAGTGGTTAATATTACTTAGGTTGTGGTACCTATTAGGAAGACTGTTAGCGCGTTTTTAGGATGGATGGGGTAAGGCGAGTGGGTTAGCGAGCCATTTGTAGATAATAGCGAAGCTAAACGTTTAGAGAGTGTGCGAGTACTAAATGCTTTAAGAATTATAGGTAGGCAAGGTGCTAGATATATAGACTAAGAGTAGAGGAATGAGTAAGGATTTAGTTATTTATTATATAAGTTTGAGATATTGTGTTAGTGTCTAAAGATGCTAACTAGCGAATTTAGCTATTGTCTAGAGTAGACTAGCGCAGAGTATATAGCGATAACAGTTTAAAGTAGCTTAGCCTAGTTAGTTTTTAACCTTACTATTAAAGAGATTACTAGTTAATAACGCTAGATACTAAATGCAATAATGTAATATCTTTAATAATATTACTAATTTATATTTAACCTTAGCTATCTAATAGAAGCCTCTACTTTTTAGCTTAGAGGTAGTAGTTAAAATTAGTCTTATTCTATATATAGATATCTTATAGTAGTTACAGCCAAGCGCTTAGAACATTTCTAAGAATAGCGAGAGGCTATTTTAGTACCCTAAATAATTACAGGGATATAACGCGGATTATAAGGAGGAAATCGCGCGAATTATTTCTATAGAAATTTATATTCCCTATTAATCTATAGCTTCTATATATGTAAGCAATGTAGAATAATAAGAGTGAAGGATAAAGTGCTATAAGAAACTATTAGCATATATATATAATATAAACCAACTCCTATATTTATAAAAGCTAATAAATTCTAGAAAGTAGACTTAGTATTGTTATAAAACCCGCCTAGGTTTGTCTTCTTCTAGGCCTAGACAATCTATACGCTTGGAGATTTCTTTCTAAAAAAACACTTATTTTTAAAAAACTTAAGCAATTATTCTATTAGCGTATACAAGAAGCTATGTAATAGCATTAGAAAGACTTTTAAGGCTATTTTAGTAGAACAAGGAAATTCTAACAACTTAGGTGTATTTAATAGCGCTATAGTGTCGTCTATTAGCAAAATAGAGATTAGTTTTAGTGCTCTAATTAATTAGTTATAAGGAGAGAACGCCCTATTAAGGCACATAATAGAGGAAATAAGAATATAGTTATTAGCCAAACTAGAACGCTAACAGCACGTAGAAAGGGAACTAAAGTGTCTAAAAGAAGTAAACTAAAGACTATAAGCAGAATTCGAAAAGAATCTATCTATTGCTATGCGTTTAAAGGAAGTCTTTAACGCTTAATCCTAAGAATTAAAATCTGCTATGTAGGAGCTGTAAGCGCTATAAGAGGGGCTCTTTCTAGGGACTTAGCTTATAACGTTAGAATAGTTTCCTAGTAAGTTAAATTAATATTATAGAGATTTCTAATTATATAATTATTATTAAAGCGCAACAGAGCTAGTTATTATAGCCCTACTATCTATAGTAATATCCCTCTCTATATTACTAGACACACCTAGTAACTAGATAAATCACAGTATTTATTCTTTGTAACTATCTTAACTTTATATATATGTCTATATTTTTATATTTCTATACTAAGGTGCGTTACTAGCTAAGGAGACACACTGTGTGCCAAGACACTTTTTTATCCAGATTTTTAGAATTACGCTATAGGACCTTTGTAAGCTTAAGCTTAACGCGCTTATATTCTATAGCTGCTACTTCTTATATATACTTGCCTCTAAGTAGAGAAGTATAGTGTTGGACGTGCTATTACTTATTCTACTAATAGTGTTTATTATGCGTTTAGTAGTAACCCCTTATTTACTCGCAACGGCGTATATTTATAGAGTGTTTAGAGCGGCGGATAGAAAGCCTAGTTACTAAAGATAGAGACTATAGGCTCTAAAGATTAACTTATTATAAAGGATATACATTCTAGTAGTTTTTTTATATAGAGAGTATTATTTCCAAGACCCTTTCTGTAGAGTACGAAGCTCTAACTGCTCTTGGCATGTAGCGACTATAGTAGCGTGCTTAGATATATCTGTGGCTGCTGTAACTATTATGCATAATGGCTAGAGTCTAGAAGTATTAATAGCGGCCACTTGCGTAGGTTTTATTAGTTACACTAAGTGTGTTGCCTATAAGCACTTAAGTTTACTAGTTGCCCCGCTATTTTGTAATAATTTAGGCACTAGCTAATTAAACTACCCTGTATTTGTAAATAGTAGGTCTGATAAGTAAGTTTCTTAAAATTGTCTTTGCTAACTTATTATAGCTAGAATTGTTGCAATGTCTAAGAAAATGTAAGATGATAATTTCTTTAAGGTATGTCTAGAACGTAAGCACACTTTAAACTATAGCCAATAATATATATAGAGGGTAACTAGGCTAGTAAATATTCTATATATTAAGAGTAGCTAATATAGGTGTAGAAGGTAAGTAAGCTTACGGATATTAAGGTATAAAAAAGATACTAACCTTAGTATGTAATAGTATAGTATATAAGTTAATCTAGAAATATAAATATAGGAGGCGACTGCTAACCTTAGTGTGTTTAGTAGTGTAGGTAGTAAGTCGATCTAGAAATGTGGATGCGTAAGGTAGCTGGTAACCTTAGTGTGTCTAGTACTATAGATAGTAAGTAGACTTATTAACAAGTAAGTTAAGTAAGTTTCGAGCTCGAACTTAACTTGCTCGTATTCTAGCTTCTTAGGAACTTAATTTACTTAACTTAGGTGAAGTTTTCGTGCTAATTACTTAAGACTTACTTGCTTATTTAATAGAATTTATATTATATAGAGTCGAAGTAGGTATAAATTACTACTAAGATAACTCTTAGTTGTATATTCTATATTGCTGGCCTAGCTTATCGTTAGTAACTAGTGCTTTAAACTTCTTAGTAATACTATTAGCTAGGCGTTTAAAACTAGCTCGCTGCTAAGCTTAAATATATTGTAAAGTTGCTAGCAACTAAGCTCTAATTTTACGTCTTTTTAGCTCTAATAGATTACTAAGCTCGCTAAAGAGGCGCTTATACTCGTAGCTAGAGGCGGGAATTATTAGAATGTTAATTGCTAAGCGCGATAAATTGGGATATTTTAGCGCCAGTTTAATCTAGTAATAGATAGGGTAGCAACTGTCTTTAAGCTGCTCGCGCGTTTATTTTAGCTCTAGTTTCTTTTATTGCTTATACTTATCTATATCCTTATTGTCGTTATTGCTATTATCGGCGTTAGCTATCGCGGCAATAGCGTCTTTAAGATCGCTAGACTACGCAGCTAGACTACTTTTTAGCGCGTTAGTTAGCCTATATTGCTACTAAAGCTGCTTAAACGTAGTGTTATTTTTTGCCAACTAGTCTGGCTTTTTGCGCTAGCTATAATTATAGTAACGCTTATAGTATAAGTAGAGGATTATAGCGGCGTATAGGTAAGAACTTACGTTAAGTTTAGCGTAGTAGTTATTGGCTTTAGCCTAGGCAGCGCGAAGGTTAATAGGTATATAATCCTCTAAAGCGCTAGGTTGCTCGAAGTTAACGCTCTTATACTACTTAACGCGTAGCTTAAGCTCGTAGAGTAGTGTTTTAAAGACTAGGATAACTAAGTAAAGCGCGCTAAACCTGCCTAACTTATTACGACTTTTAAGCTGCTTTATAACGTCTTTAAGCGGCTTAAGCGCGTTAATATACTCTATAATTATCGCCTAGTCTACGTTGTTTAGGCCGTCTAATCGCATTTATTTTAGCACGTTAGAAAGCTTATTACCGCGTTTTTTAGTAATATTGTCGAGATTGCGCGTGCGCTATATATAGTAGTTAGCGTAGTTGCTAACGGCGTGCTGTAGCTTAGTAGCGCGTTTAAAGCAGCTATAGTACGAGTTTTAGCGCGTATCAATCGCCTTAATAGGCTCTAATATTAATTTCTTTTTGTGCGTCGATAGCTCCGTGTTAATTAGGCGCTAAAAGTAGTTAAACTTATTATATTGCTGAGACGTTTGTATATAGTTAATTACATTAATAAGTATGCCTAGAGGGCTGTTTTTACACTATTCTACTATTAGTTACTCCTTATCTCTTAGCTTTATTACGTTATTATTGTATGAGTTAGGATTCTTACTAAAAATAATAGCCCGGGCAATAAAGATTAATTGTATGTGGATTGTAGCGAAGGCGGTAGTAAGAGGTAGTAAAGCCGTACTAACTAGCAAGACAGCTAACTATAGTATTATTAGCGTAGGCATTATTAAGTATAAAGCAGCCTAGCTTTAATAGACTTATTTCAAACTTCTATAGTGTTTAAGTAACAACCTTAGCAATCCTCTTACTAGTGTGGACGCCCGCTAGCTATAGCAGCGCTATAGGTAAGTCTACTAGCTTGCCTAATATATTAGCGTAGTAAGCTACAACTCTAAAAAAGCCGCGCTTACCTCTCTTTATTATCTAACCATTAAAGCTTATATAGATCTTGCTTCTTAATTTAGATAGCGCTATAACGACTTTTAGTAGCATAAATTCGTAGAGTCTTATTGTGTACAACGACACGCTATTGTGACTTGCCTATATAGCGCTGCTTTTGCCTTAGGGTTGGCAAAGCTAATTAAGGCATAAAAGGCGGGCAATTTAAGTTTGCTAAGCGGGTAATTGTTCTTAAGAAGCTACGTAATAATAGTAAAGCGGAAACCCTATACGTTAAAGTTACCTATCTTATTAGCGATTTCTTAACTAACTTCTATACTAGAACCGGCTACTATTACTAGCGACTTCTGGCTAGGTAGTAGCTTTCGCTAAGCAACTTTGCTGCCAGCTTTGCTAAGGTTATAGCCTACCTTTAGCTACCCTAAATAAGAGATTGCGACTATTGTTAACTGCGTAACTTTTAAGATCCCTTTATTTAAATAATGCTAATAGTAGTACTTATAGACGAAGTAGAGCTTCTTAGGCCTACTTTATAGCGCGACGCAGTAACTATAGTTATAAATCTAGCTTTTAGTCTACTTTTAAGTGTGCGAAGGCTTACAAAAGCGCTTTAAACAATTCTAGTTAATACTATTAAAGTTATCCGCAAAACGCTTATTAAATTGCCTCTCCTTATAGTTATCCTTATTAAAACTAGCTACTGTGGCCGCTTTACTACTAGCTATAGACTTAATAATAGCCTTATTAGCCACTCTATTACGCAACTGCGACTCGAACATGCGCTTTTTAGTGGCCTAGGACGCCGCGTTCGCTAGGGCTTTGCGTGGTAAGCGCCGCCGCTATAGTTGCTTAACTATTAGGTTGATTGCCTATATAGCCAGTAAGGCAGGCGGCTATACTACTAGCTCTCTAGTAGCTCTATGGGCTAGCTTTTAGTGCCTTTACTATGGAAGACGCGGGCGCGTTTAAAGGGAGGGTTAGGGATTGTTTCGGCGTGTCTTATAGCGTGTTTGCTACCTCTACTAGTAGCTTTAGTAGCTTTAGAGATAGGTATAATAGGCTATAAGATAGTAAAAGAGGTAGTAAAGTACTAGGGTAGGCACTAGGATAGGCGTTATAGAGCAATAAATACGCGGTAAGTTTAAATAAACGCGCGAAATTAGGTGGCTAGAGCTGACTAAGCTAATCTTAATACTAGATAACTATCGCAAAATTGCTTTTACTAGTAACTTAAAAACCTTATAAAAATTAACTTTAAGATAGCCTAAACACCTAAGTTATTTAAGTTTACTAAGTAAGTTTTTTATTAAAACTTAAATTGCTTAGTAAATTTGTATACGGAGGTGCCTTTTAAAAGTCCTTACCCACCTTAGCGAGTAGGGGTATACGCCACATTCTTAATTAGGAAGTATCTCCGAGCCTACGTGGCCTTTGCTTCTAACCTCACAATCTCTCTATACTATTTACTCTCTAATTAATACTGTCTTTGCGATAGCTCCTTATAATATTACTATAAGGGCTTTAATAATCACTCTTAAGGCTACTAGAAAGCCTAATAACGAGATTACTAGTCTAACAGAGATTCTAAAGCGAATAATTAACTTAATATTTGCGCGAGCAATTAAACGAGGCTTTAATCTATGCTAGCGGCCACTTAAGCTTATGGATAAATACCTTAAAGATGGCCATTACTCTAGGAGGCCCTTAAAGCAGGATAATGTTATATAGAAAGTAGTTAATAGCGTACGCACTAATCGCTATAGATAAGAAAAGTCTTGCGCTAACGTTACTAGCGCGCTTAGCTAAGAAGGATTTAACATCTTCGCTACAACTATCTAGCGCATCCTAAGGAAGGTAGGCTTTAAGAAGATAAAGCTAATAAGGAAACCTAGGTTAATAAAGAAGATAAAGAAGACTTAGTATAACTAGTGCCTTTAGTATAAACACTAGACGATTAAGGATTAAAAAGAATATTATCTAGTCTAATAAAACGTCTGTGGTTCTCCTCTATAGGCGTGGAGGATACAGAATATAGCAGAAGACTAATAAGGCATTTATTTAAAGTTGTATCTATAAGAGGCAGAAGGGCTACTCTAAGTTTATGTTCTAGGGGTGCTTTTTATATAATAAGAAGGGGCCCTGTCCAGAGTTGCCATTAATCAATTAGGAGATTAGTTTTTGATCGATTTTCGCCCAATTAATCCTATCAATCAGGTTAATCCTCCGCCCATACAAATTTTGCAGCAATTAGGATAAGGGGGCTATTATCCTAATTAATTTTCCTAATTATATTAATCCGTTCTAACGTTGTTTTTTTAACGCTAAGATGGCTTTTTAAAGCTAAAAAAACGACGAATATAGTGATTTTTACGCGTTTTTAGAGTTTTAAGCAATTTCCTAATCGGGTAAACAACTAAGTTAGCCAAGCACCTCGAATTATCTGCGTCTGCCCTCTCCATTAACGCTCTCTCGCGCCCTCCCCTCCACACTCATACAATGGCCCCGGCCTTACGAAATAAGGGTAAAAGGAGCTCTCTAAGTATAGCGGCAAGGCCAGCGGCACCTCCAGTCATCGCGCTCGACTCCCAGAGAGCACACAGGAGCTGCCGGAGTCTTAGGGCAGCTAGAGCTTCGAGACTGAGCTTTGGGACCGCAACGCCGCGTCCTTCAACGTAGAGGCTCTGCCCTTAATTGACGCAACGCTCTTAGGGCCCTCGAATGCGTCGACGACGCCCTCCTGTGGACTATTAGAAACTCCGACGCCAAGAGCTCGAGCTGCGTTAACTTAAGCTGCCACTGCTCCCTCAGCTGCCTCCTCACCTGGCTCCGACAGCCCTGGGCTCGAATTCGACGCTCGTTTTGCAGATAACTTCGACGGGATCGACTGGGTAAGGTTGCCGCTGTATACAAAGCCTCTGCGTATGCAGAAGTTCAAGAAATCAGTGCTCTACGCTCATGGATATCGCGTCGCGCTCCGGGCGGACATGAGGCGTATTTTCTTCGTCTGTCACCACTGCTACATACACAGGGTGCCCGGCACCAGAGGGATACTGGAGACAACGAGCTCGACGACAGCGGCGTGGAATCACGTCGAGCAGAGGCGACTCGGCCATGGGCACCTTCGCCCGGGCAAGCAGTCAGCTCAACTGGAGTCAGGGCAGCGTACTCTCGGGGCTCTCATGCGTGGCGGCGTAGGTGTGTCGCAGGAGGTGTCCAACGCCCTCGGAAACTTCAATCAGCAGCGTTTTCGACTCGCTGTAGTTGGCTGGCTTGCTGAGAACAATCACCCACTGCGCGAGGTGGAAACGCCGTCCTTTCGAAAGCTCCTGCGCGCTGCCAACCCAGAGGCTGAGCTGGCTACTTTCCGCAGCTATACAAGCGTCGCTGCCTTTCTGCTAAGGTTATACGCAAATCTCCAGCCTCAGGTGCAAGCAGACTTGGCAACAATCAGTCTGAAAAAGTCAGACTGATTGTTTGATTGCTTTGTAAGCAATCAGTCAAACAGTCTAAAGGGCTCTGATTATCTAATTAAACAGTCTAAAAGTTGCCAGACTAATTAATTAATTGGCTAAATATAGCCTTTTTTCTTGTAGATTTAGTGGATAAATTGATGTTAATATATAGCCTAAAGTCGCGATACTTTTTTAGTGTTAAGGTTTTAGAGAGCGAAAAATCTAACGCCTTACCTAAATAGGTAGCTCTACCCAAACTTTTAACAACACAGCTTCCGCTATTAACACCTAGCTACTTCTACCTATACTCTCTACTCTACGCGCCCTCTTATATCTACGCTGCTCTATAGTATAAATAGAAACGCAAAAAGAGTCTTTAGCGAGCGTGTTACACGCGCAAACCGCAAAAATACAGCCCTAATATCGCCCTCCCTTGCTCCTAAACTTAATAACGAGCCTAATAAAGTCTAACTAATAGATAACGATAATCGCGACAAGCAATTTGACGGCATTAAGTAGAGATATGTCCTACACTTACAGCGACGAGAAGAGGATAGTAAAAGAGGCTTTACAAGCTAAATATAGGAATATAGGTGGCCTTTATAGTATAGTAGGAAGCAAAAGAGGTAGTGGCTTTGCAAATATTGTTGTTATATCTATAAAATGCCGCGTGGCGAATATAACGTACACACATTAACTTCCTCTGCTGGTACACACCTCTCTGCTAACACTCTAGGCTACAGATTTAATAAGGATAGGCTAATAAGCTTTAACCTGCTGCTAAGTACAAGCTTAATTGTCTATTAGTTACAATAGAATAGTGTTAAAGTATTATAGAATGTGGCAAATAAGATAGCATTAAGTTTCTTACAGAAGCGATTCCGGGACGCGCTTATTAACTAGATAGTCGCTGATAACTAGTTGCTCTAAGTTGTAGAAACTGCTGCCTTTGGCTAGCTAATTAAAGCTGCTAATCCTATTGCAGAGCAGTTAGTTTAGCGGAGTTATAATTCTCTTAGCCGCTACTGTATATCCTAAGCGAATACCACATAATAATCCCGGCCGTTACGCAACACCTAAAGAAGGCCTAATCCCTTATCCATATATCCTTTAACAATTGGACTACATATGGCGGCAAGCGCGCTCTTACTAGGATATGTGTACATTATCTAGACAAGCAGGGCGACATTTAGAACTATGTGCTTAGGCTACCGCAGCTCTACGGCCGCCACTCTAGTAAGAACATTGCCCATATTGTGAGTGAGACTCTCCAGATCTTTGATATCGACGAATCGCGACTTGGCTACTTCGTGCTT
Source organism: Laburnicola sp. JP-R-44 (assembly GCA_009805535.1). Lineage (NCBI taxonomy): Eukaryota > Fungi > Ascomycota > Dothideomycetes > Pleosporales > Didymosphaeriaceae > Laburnicola > Laburnicola sp. JP-R-44. Next base: position 1,150,779 of record SELF01000016.1, on the reverse strand, counting down.
AATAACGCGACGAATAACAACGCAGCTGTCAACGCGCTGGCTACACAGTACAACTTCTAGGCGCCCCATTACTGTGTCCGTGCACTCAACGCCCGGATTCAGTCAACACCCCGCTAAACACCATAGCAGCTTAACTAAAATAAGGCTGCAGAGCCACACAAAATCGCTATTATTACAAGATTTTATAGTAGAGTACTATTTTAATGCTTGCGATTCACCTATGCTACTTATATTTACTTAGAAGCTTAACGTTACAGCTATGCTGCGTGGTCTTGGGTGGAGCTGCTAATGCGGCACCTAAAGCCTCCTAAGTAGTTATAGTATTAACTACGCGTTTCTAACGCTTGTTGCTCTATATAGATAGCTGCGAGGCCTTTCTCTTACCCTTTTAGGTAGATTGTAGAGCTTTTGCATCGTCGCAAGCTTCTCTCTAGCAAGCACGCTCTGCTACCTTCTTAGCTTCTTCTCCTTCTCCTTAGCTACCTTAGCTGCCTCCCTCGCTACACGCTTCTCCTCTGCAATTTTTCTCCTTGTATAGCTTAGCTGCCTTCTTTAACTCAGCCTTCTTAGCTTTTTAAAGCTTCTGCTCCTTCTCCTTCTCCTCTTGTTCCTTTACAGACTAACGTACGCGAGCCTCCCTAACCTTCCTTAGTGACCAGAAAACCGCCCCCCTATAGTACTTTTGACGTTGTTGCAGATCTAGAGGTTTTCCCTTCTTTTTGTGCTTCTTTTTAGTAGTAAGAGCCTCTCTTAACCTAGCAATCTTATAGTAAAGTAACTCATTTTGAACTAAGATGTGGTGGAGTGAGCGGCTAAGCTTTCTGCGCGTCCTTACTACTCTGATCTTCTACTGCGGATCGTATAAGGCGGTCTAGTTTACGCCAGTTAGATCCGCTGAGTACTGACGTAGAGCTCTCTTGCGATTCCTGCTCATCTAGGGTAGTGTTGGTGAACCTTTTAAGTATAACCTCTGGGTTGAATGGTGATATGCCTGTTGCTTCAAAAGACTTAAGTATTGTCTCCTCCTTAAAAGAGCTTGTCTAGGCCTCCCAGAATAGAGGGAAGAAGTCCCCTTTCTTAATAGGGAGGAGTCCCTGGCTCTGGTGTGGAGGTGATCTGATAGCTCCTTTGAGTACGCAGTTGATAGAGGCTTAAATAGAACCACATTAAGTGGCTGAAGCGTGTGGGTTGAATAAGGGGGGAAGATAGCTAGGAGTATCCTGTTACGGTCGCAATAGTCGATAAAATCCATAGTAACGTAAGATCTATGGCTATTAAGGATGAGTAACCAGTAAGACCGTCGAGCTTTTGCCTTAGTGTAGCGATTAAACACCTGTTTAAGCCAGGCAAGGCCAATATCGTTGTTTGTCCAGCCTAAAGGCGACGAGGAAATATGTACTAAGTGCTCTCCTGCCTTAATATCCTCTACCTAGCTTAATTGTATAGCCTTGTTAGTAGCCTAATAAATAAGGCTTAGCGGCAAAGCTAATCCATCAGCGCAAACACACGCTAGGAGGGTAATCTATTCACAAGAGCCATCTTAGAGAGATGCTATAACCTCCTTATTCTCCCACATTCGTCTGCTAAACACTCGTTTTGATTGGCTAGTAATACCAATTAAGAAGCCTTTTTTATCCATATTATACGTGTGACGAGGCTCGATGTTATATTCCTTAATTTTGGCACCTAGGAGATCAAAATACAGGCTGTATTTATCCCCTAAGTTGGCTTGGTGGCGATTGCTGTCCATACTAGCTGCCTATTGAGAGATCAGATGGATGTTGTGTGTCGGTTAATAAAGCGAGTAACCTAGCTCTTGCTCACTAGCTCCTTAGCTATTATTGACGCGAAATTTCGTATTATCTCTCTTGTGGGTGGCAAGTGACGCGCTGTAAGCCCTTTAATGTATTATATAAAGCTCCTGCTCTTGTTAGGGACTAAGTTTCTATTAGTTAAACCCCACAGTTGCACGCGTTGTTTGAATCGCTTAGTGCCTTCGCAACAGCGTACTTTGATCAACGCCATGCTTGCTAGCGATCTTAGTATAAGAGAAAGATTTTTCTAACCTTAGCAATTCTATTTCTTTAATTGCAGCCTTAATTAAGCTTATATTAGTAGCGTTATGGCGTGTTGAAATTTGGGGTGGGTTTGCGTTCAGCGGGGCGTTGACTGAATCCGGGCGTTGAGTGCACGGACACAGTACTGGCGCTAGGCTTGGTGTTAAGTTTCGTCGTCCCAAGTCGCCAGCCCGCACAAAAGCTCATATTGTCGTCGTCTGCTGCCTCCTCCTCCTCCACCACCTCGTCGTCGCCTCCGAGGCCAGCTCTTTGCCACCGTCGTACGCACTGTATTGCCGCTAGAAGTTGAGGTCCTAGACGTCGTCGTCGCGGCTCTAAGAGGTCGCCCAGCTCACTGAACAGGCGCTCACACACTCACACAGCTTGACGCTGGGATAGAGAGTACGTCAAGCGCAAGCTTACTGAGGCTAGGGTAGCAATCGCGCATGCTCACCCAGTATTTGATAGGGTTATCTGCGTGTTCTGTACCTCTCTCGGCTGCCGGCTCGCTGCGCTTCCACCTCTTAAACTCGTCCTCGTCGGCGGTGAGGCTGCTGGCAGTACTAGGGTTGAGTATACTGTCGATCGCGTCGTCTATATCGCTTGGGATCACTGCCGACGGCCTTACCGCGCGCGGTGAGTTGTTGTACTGCGCCCAGAGCGCCTGAAAGCTGGCGTTACTAGCCTCGAGCCAGTTGGGCTTCTTAACCCACGCCTTATCGCAGTAGTACTTGTACATTGGATGGAGTATTGTAGCGGCGTAGTACGCGGGCGAGTCGTCCAGCTTAGAGTAGTAGTTATCGGCCTTTTGCCAAGCTGCGCGCAAGTTGATTGCAATGTGATCCTCAGGCGACTCATCGTGCTCGTTGTAGTTAACCGCCTCGTACGCGTTGACGCGCTGCTCGTAGTAGGTAAGCAGGTATTCGAATATTGGAATTATCTCAGCAATAGTCCCAAAGCTGCCGCTTTTTCCGCGCCCTTCGAGGCGCTTTGTAGCAGTCTTGAGTGGTTTCAAGATGTCTATGTACTCTGTAATTACTGCCCAATTAGCACCTGTAAGACTGTCTAATCGCATCCACGGCTGCGCAACTGGCAGCTTGTTGCCGCGACTTTGCGCAAACGTGTCCTCCCTTTGCACCCGCTGTATATGGTGAGTAGCGTATGCGTTGACTGCAAACTGCAGCTTTATGGCACGCTCAAAGCATGAGTAGTACGAGTTCCACCGCGTCCACCGCGTAACGACGGTTTTAACGGGCTCGAGGATCTTGCGATCGTCGGCTGACGCGCTAGACGGCAGCTCAGTGTGGGCGAGGCGCTGGAAGTCCTCAAAGAGCTTATGCTGTTGCGGCGTTTTGATGTAGTTGATGATACTAAGCAGTACGCCAAGTGGGCCTACGCGCCTCCACTCCTCTATAAAGTCGTGCTCGTCGGTGAGCTCTTGTACGTCGTTGTCGAACGAGGCGGCGCTGCCCTTGCCCCAGAGGAGCGTCTGGCCGATAAGGTTGAGCGTGTGAGGTCCGCAGCGGAGGCGCCGATGGGTGGCATTAAAACCGTACTCTTGAGCTACTGTTGCAATAGTACTATTGTTGTTTTAGCAGCGTTATTAAGCACAAAATAACCAATCGACTGCGACGTAATCTTAAAATCCTGCAGCGTTTTTATAACAACCTCGGCCATCCTCTCGCCACTATAAGCGCCTGTCAGCTGGGGCAGCGCTATAGGCAAGTCCTGCAGGTCGCCTCTGCTGTCGACAAAGTGCGCAACGACGCCTAGAAAGCCACGCTTGCCGCCCTTTGTCGTCCATCCATCAAAGCTAAGGTGTACTTTGCTGAGCGCCTGCGATAGTTGCAAGATAACGCGCGGCTTTAGGTGCTCGTACAAGCGCGCAACGTACTGGGATACGCTTTACATGAGACGTCCAAAGCGCTCGTTCTGCTAGTGGGTTGGCAGCTTTAAGGAGGTGTCGAAAAGCTGGTGTTTTAAACTTAGAGAGAGGGTGATTGTTCTCAACAAGCTAGCTAACAGCTGCCAGCTAGAAGCGCTAGGTATTGAAGCCAGCTAGCTCGTTAGCCATCTTCTGCGACACGCTGTTGTTGCCGTCCTTAAGCAGGCGTTGTAGCTAGGTAGGTTTTGTAGCAACAGCCAACTTGCTATAGCTATAGCTGCGCTTAGGCAGCTCTAAGTGTGTTGCTGCGCTAACAACGTTAAGAGCGTTGTCTTATATATCCCTACGCCTGTATCTGTGTACTTATGCTTGTAGCAGTGACGGCACACGAAGTATAGCTTACTTGGGTTCTTTAGCAGCGCAACGCGGTAGCTATAGCGATAGATCTAGCTCTTACGCGACTTCTGCGACAAGAGCGGCTTTATATACTTGCGTAAACGCCCCCAATCAATTCCCTTAAAGTTGTCTATAAGGCTCGCGTCTAGCGCCTCTTACAAGGTCTTATTATCTGGGGCTGCTGCTGACAAGGCTGCTGTTACCCTCTCGCTGCCCTTGGTAGGCGCGACGATAGCGTCTTCAGGCCGCGACTCGCGTAGTTGCGACTCAAAAGTTGAAGCCTGGGACGCCTCTACGAGAGCTCTGCGAGGCGACAGACGCGACGGCGATGGCAATAGCTGACTATCGACGGGTATAGGCTGGTTGACAGTGCCGTGGGCGGGTGGAGGATTTTAACGCGTTTCTTCGGGCGAGTAAGGTCATTAGAGGCGCGTTTCTTAGGAGGCATGGCGGTGGCACCACGATAAGGGCGACAGGAGCAAAAAAAAATAACGCGATATTAGGTTGTGATAAAAGGCACAAGTTTTGGTATTGTGTGTTGTCTATCGGAAGGCGCGTAAGAGCCTGTACGAGGCTCAGAGGCTACTAAGGCACTAACTACGCGCGATCACGTGAGAGGTATTAGTGGACCATCTACTCTTTTTTAACAGGTTGTTTAGGGGGCTGGTGGAGGGAGTATAGTGTTATAGAAGTTAGGATAATTACCTGCCTCCCCTAGTAAAAGCGCCCTGCTAAAAATAGTAAAAGATATCGCGATCGCTCCTGCTGCAAAATGAGCAGCCTCACGCGCTACTTTAATTAAGCCTATTAAGCTAAACAATTAAGCTAACCCTCCTTAGCTTGGATTGCTAACAAATTAGTATAGGCGAGCTTGACTTGATGGGATTGATAGTTATCAAGCTATTAATCAAGCGCTTGCAAGCCGCTTGATTGTTGACAAGTCTGACCTTAAGATCCCAAGTTCCATCACTGCGGCGTGCACCGTAAAGCTGAAAAGGACATCCAATCTGTCGTGTTAAGGTCTTTCTACGCTTGGAACCGTCAGGTGCATTAATCCGGTCGTGGTATTTCCTACCAAGATCGCAGCCTAATACCACATTCTTGTTCGCGGTTGAGCGTCGAATTGTGAGAACATAGCCATGATCAAGAGCGAATTGTCGCACAGAAGAAATAAGTGCTTCTCGGTCAGGATAAGTGGATTCAGAAGGAGGTTCCATAATAGTGTTATTTCCAGTGGAGTGTGCAGTGACAGGAACATAAACAGTCGTTGCTAGGGTGCTAACGTAATCCACCAGTGAGCTGCGTACACCAGTGAGCTGCGCACCCCACCAAAACGCGTGCGTGCGCCTTTTTGACAGATAACTAAACAACAACTGAATTAAAACCTATATAAATGTACATACAAAATATTCCTAATTGCTTCTACATTGAGTCCTCTTGTGGCCTTGCATATGGCACTTTGAGCACGTTGGTGGTGCTCGCTGATAGCTCTGAGATGCCTGGCGCTGGACATCTACCTGCGCCCTTATTTCTGCCTCTGCAGCCAGCCTCTGACCCTCCTGGCCTGTGAGAGTCCCTCCTGTAGAAATATACTGCCGTCGCTGTTGCCTCTTTTTCTCTTAGTAATGGTTAGCCTGACGTAGCTTAGTGTTCTCCTTAGCAAGGATTGTCGCAGAGTGCATCGCTATCTGACATCCTTTTACAAGCTGAGCTAGAGCCTGACGTATAGGGCTCTGCGATTGACGACTAAGGAAGTTACGCAGTAGCTGGGCCTGCTGCTATAGCTGAGCAACTGTGTGAGGCGTCTTAGCAGTCTAGCGCCTCTTACTGTTAGCTTCTTGCCTTGGGGGAGATGGCGTTTGGACCACAGTAAGCGACGATAGGACGCGCTTAGGATAGTGTGGGACAAGCCCTGCTGCTTGAAAGCCACTCTTGATTAACTGCTCTAAGAAGACTGAAGCCCTGATACGCGTGTAGATATTAAGAAATTCCTGCTTGTCGACGTGAAAGATATAATTGCGCGCGAGCTCAGACACCTCGCGTCCGTACGCAGCTTTGAGCGGCGCGTAGTAGGCAACATCTAGCGGCTGCAGCAGATGTGAGCTATGAGCTGGCATACAAAGACTGATAATCTTGTTCTCTGTACAGAACTGATTAAACTTAGGCGTCGCATGGCTGCCATAGCTGTCTAGGATAAGCAGGCGATAGGCTCTAGCTGAGCGCAACGCGGTCTGATAGTTAAAGTGCTTAAGCTATTCTAGGCTAAGCTTGTTAGTTGTCTAGCTATTATCGCTCACTGCAAGCCTCTAGTCGCCTGGGATAAGCCGATACTAGCTAGCTTGGTGTGTAGCTTTCTAGACAGTATGATGAATGGCGAGAGCGCCCAGCCTGACGCGCTAACACATTCAATTGCTGTGACCCAGTCGCGATTGCCAGGCTGTATAGCAATTGCTCGCCTAACTCTGTTAGAGCTTGTAACGACCTTAGACGTGCTGGCGACCCCTATTATGAATCCTGTCTCATCATCAAAATTGTATGTGTCCTCATCTGTTATGCCGTACTTCTGACGCGTGTCCTTAACAAGCTTGAACCAGGCTCTGAACTTGACTGGATCCTGACAGAGAGCACGCTGAGCATGCAGCTTCCTGTCCCACTTAGTTATGAGCTCTGCCTGGCTGTTGATAAAGTGTGACACCTAGTTCTTGCCGATAGGCTGTGGAGGCGGGATCTGGCCTCGAGCTTGAAGCAGGACGTCTGCTATTCGGCGCACATCGATAATATAGGGTGGAAAGCCTCGTCTATTAAGGTCTAGGATCTAGCGAACGAGAGACTGCTCTTTAAGAGGCGATAGCTTGCGTTTGTCGGACGTTGTCTCAATTCTAGTTTGGACACCACGGAGGCGCGACTGAGAGGGTTGATTCGGGGACATCGTAGGCTGCTGCCATAGCGCGAATTGACTGATGAGGATGAGACTTGATTGAGACAAGGGCAAGACTAAGTCTGCCTTCTTTTAATAGCAATTGAGCTCGTCGTTGTTGAGCCATGGTTAAAAAGGTGGACGCGTCGTGTCGCGTTTTGGTGGGGTGCGCAGCTCAGTGGTGTACGCAGCTCACTGGTGGATTACGTTATGCGGAGTCGGCGGCTTAGTCATAGTGACGCTTAGTCAGGGGTGGTGCCACTAGTAAAAGTGGTGGTCCCCCTATCAATTCCCTTATTGGCGGACTTTGTTAGGTAAGCTAATGGAATATCGCTTTTCCGCTTAAAACTATTAATTAGTACATCGCAGATTAGTATTGGAGATATTAGTGTAGCACACTAGGTGTCCTTTAGGTTTAGCGCTACTAACGAAGTTGTCGCCCCTCCCAAATACTTGCCTGCCACATTCCTCTTTATTAATACTTAAATAATCACTTTGTGCTTATTAGATATTCTTGCACTGTATTGTCTGCTTTAGAACTACCATTCATCCGCCCTATATCCCTCTTTACGCATCTCGGTATAATAGAGCGTCTTAATGAACTTATTACTGTGTTAGTATTTAACAGCGAGATCTAGCTTCTAGTGGAAGAAGAAGGGACGACCTTATACTAATATGTATTTTTGGAAGTGTGTATAGAGGCAGTTATAAAGGTAGTTATAGAGATTTTTAGAATAGTAGGTATAAATATTCTATAATAACGTCGCTAATTCGCGTGTGTTAGGCCAGGCCCGCCGTAATATAGGCAACCATAGGGACTCTGATAAAGAAACCAGCAGCATTCTGTTTGTCTGGTTGGATCTCTTCTGAGAAAGATTACCTGTAAGCAGCCTAGAGCTATGTCACATGACGACATTAGTCTCATGAGTCAGCTCGCCTACTATATACGAGCCTCTGATCACTTCATGTACGATACACAGGCATATACACATCTGAACACAGATACTTCTCTACAATATACACTTTCTACACATACTACCTAACTGCTTATAGTTATAAGCCTAGCCTAATCCGCACTTATATATATATTAACTCCCTACCTACCTATCTGTTAATCGAGCCTACTCTATCTTGCTATGTTAAAGGCCAGCTCTTCGATCATCCTTTATAGTCTACACAACTAGGAACTATAGATCTATACTATTAAAAGGCTCGCAGAGGCTAGAGACGTATAGGGATATATTAATCCAGATCTATCACCCCTATTAACACTTAGCAAGCCTTAGCAACCTGCCTAGCTTTAAACTGTTAACAAAGACAGATCGCTAGCGACAGAACCTACTACTAAAGCTCAAGCGCAGTACAATTAGGAAATAAGTCTCTACTATAGGGAGCTTAAGGAATACAGACGAACTAAAGATAAGATTAGCTAAATTAAAGCGCACGTAGCTAACACTATTACTTAGGACCTAGTCTATCAAATTAAGGACTAAAAGTCCCTCTACAATTAGCTTAAGATGCTATAGGAGCTCTACAGCCCTATAACAGCTAATTAAGAATATTAGGTCTAGAAAGCCTATAATACTGCTAAAGTACTATATGCTTGTAGAGAGAATCTAGAGGAGTAGTGTAGCACCTTTCTTACTGCCTACAATAGGGCTAAACAACTTAAGCTACTAGAGACGCATAGCTACTAACCTTACAAGGACCTTATTCGAGCTATTAGGCAGATTAACCCTAGCTACGCTGCTACTATCGCTATTACAGTATTTAACGCAAAAACTATCTTAACTGCCTTAGATAGTGACTTTATCCAGCCACACACTACCTGAACTACTAGCAGGATACCTGCGCTACTATCGTACGACCGCAACAAAATTAACTATCTAAGGCGAAGCATTTGCAGCTACATTGAATCAAGAGGAGTCTCTATATAGACAAAACAATAGAAAAAGACCTTATTAGGACAAGCTATTAAAGCTATTAAAGCTATGTCTCTGTGGGGATCTACACTATTAGGGACAGTGTCCGTATATCGACACCTTATAGCGTAGAGGAGGATTTGTTGAAAACCTTAAAAAAGCTAAGAAGATAGTTGAATACGAAGCTAAGGATACGAAAGGCATACTAAATAAGATTTAGGAAAAGAATTAGCGCTATAAGAAGCGTAGGGTTTAAGGGAGCTATAGGTTAGAACCTAATTTGATAGAAATTGACGCAGGCAATGCACCTGCAGCCAGCCGACCTTTTCTATAAAGCCTACGCTGTCTACTTATTGGCATTTAATAACGGGCTAACGCTACAACACTTCCTACTCCTCTACTTATAGACGCTAGATCTAGCCACTAATATCTATATCTATAATAATCCTACTAAGTTCTAATAGAAGGCTCCTGCATCGCTAGACAATATTGTCCTCGCAGGAGGGCACAGAGATGGCTATTTAGGTATAGGGAGAAGTTGAGATACTCCTATTAACGCCTTAAGGATAGAGAAAGACAAAGCTTAAGCGCGTCGCCTTAATACTAAGCTTCTTTATAAGCCTAGTCTTTCTAGCCTAACTATTATTATTAAACGTCTATTTTAACTTAGGCAGAAACACTCTATATTGGTCTAACTTATTAGGGTTACGAGTTAAAGACATCGCTAGCCTCACTAGGCTAGGTGGTCACTGGCTAGTAGTCTATCGAACTGATCCTCTATCTACCCAATCTACTTAGCTTTAAACATTCGCTACCTATTAACGTCGGCTATAGTACTTAGCCCTACTGCCTAAATTAAGATCGCTGAGCAAGGCCTAGCTCTATGTCCTTATAGGACATCTAAGTAATAATGCGATCGACCAACTGTCAAGTCACGTGACAGGCATACAGCTAGCTACTAGAACTGCTTCTTAAATAGTTAACTGCGAAGAATGCCTACAAAGCAAAGCATATTAGATTATCTCGCGTTAAATAGGCTATAAGATAGGGGCAACCTAAGCCTTTAAAACTATCGCTATTAACCTAATTAAGCTTAATACAAAAGCCTACAACAGTGATTAATATATCTTCTACAGGTTTAACCTATTCTTAAAGTTCTATTTTGTCTACACGATACCTAGACGAGACAAGCCTACGCTACTATCTATTATTAGACGACTAGATCGAACAATTAAACGAGAATTTAACATAACTGTCACCTTTCTTATTACTAATAATAAGCAAGGATATAGCCTGGCAGACAACTCTGCTAGAGACTACTGTTAGAGAGAAGGTATTAAGCTACAGATTAGAGCTCTACACACTAAAGAGCAGAACAGCTTAGTAGAGCGCTTAGGTAGAAGTCTTATTAAGAGAAGTTGTTTAATAAGGATTACCTTAAACCTACCTCTAGCACTTAGCTTTAAGATCTACCCTATAGCAGCATACCTGCTCAATCGCACACCCACGCGATTACTAGGCTAGAAAACACCATTTGAAATTGCCTACGGCAAGAAACTGTTAATTGCTTACCTACGTGTCTATGGCTGCTAAGCATACGCACTGCGTAAGCAGATACTACAAATAGATAAGCTTAGTTTCTTAAGCTTTAGTAGGATATCTAGTTAGCTACAACTTGTTAAATATCTACTAAATCTAGATGCCTAAGGCGAGAAGCCAAGCTTATAGAGGCAAAGTTATTCGTGTGAGAGATGTTACCTTCTAAGAAGACCTCTTCTATTAACTATACGATAAAGCAGATCCGCTCCTACAAGGCTCTAAGCTAGAGTAATTCGCCCATAATAAGTATTAACTACCTTTAATACGCAGCTAAGACAGCTCTATAGAAGATTTATCTGAAGACGAGCTTACGTTAGATCTAGACTAGTCTAGCCAGACTGCTGCTATTATAGAGCAAAGCTAATTAACGCAAAGAGTAATAATAACCTAACACTAGATAAGAAGTTACTATTAGCAGCTTCTAACACTAAGTTAAACAGAGACTACTAGGTTCACATCAGCTCACGGGGCTTACCTTATAACAACTCACTAAGCTTACTATTAGCTACACTACACTAAGCTCTACTACTGCTACTGCTATCCACATCTTTAAAGAGAAGCGCAAACGTGAAATATTAGATTCTGTCTTACAAACAGACTTGAACTAAGCAGAGAATTAAGAACTGATTAATAGCAACCTTTGTTAGTCTCACATACTACCTAAAGGGTTAACAAGATCTAGAAAGCTATCTTAGAAGAGTAGCAGCTTCTTTATTACACATACTAGTTAGCATACGTAGTAGCCTTAGCTACAGCATTAAAAACACAATTTTACTACACTACTAGCTACCTACCTCCTAAGCCGCGTCTTTTATAGAGATGTGATGAAAATGCTATCTCTACATAGGGAAGGCTTCTTCTAGGCTATAAAACAAGAAATTAGCAACGTAAAGTAAAAAGGCACGTATAAGAGGATTACCTAGTAGGAGTTTAACCTGCAAGACTAAGAGGTCCTCCTATTAATGTGGGTTTTTAAGTACAAGCTTAATAATCAAAGCTACCTTACGAAATATAAGGCCCGTATCTGCGTACGAGGCGATCTACAGGCGACTACCAAGGATACCTACGCAGCCACTTTAGCAGTTTGAATATTCCAAGCTCTAGTTGCTATAGCTGCCTACTTTAATATAGAAATCTATTAATATAATGCTGTTAACGCATTTACAAACGCTTAGCTTGTGACACTAGTCTATTGTCACTTACTAAAAGGATTTTCTAACCCTAACTATCTATAGAGACTACGTCAAGCTCTATACAGCCTAAAGACCTCACTACTACTCTAGTATTAAGAGCTTATTAAGACGCTTACTAAGCTAGGCCTACACGAAGTTAAAGACGTTTCTTGTCTATAGAAGAATGACAAGCTTCTAGTCTTCTTCTATGTGGATAACATTGTTGTACTCTGCCTACTAGCCTATAAGGCTGCACTACATAAATTTAAGCAGAAGCTCCTGCGCTAATATAAGATTTAATCTCTAGGAGAGCTTTAAATGTTCTATAGCATTTAAACGCATAGAGACTATAAGAATAGCTCTATCTAGCTATTATAAGCTTTATATATTGAGAAGCTGGTATAGAAGTATCCTTCACTAAAGCCATACACGAAGTTACTAGCTACCCCACTACCTCTAGAAGAGCTATTACTGTCTAAGGATTAGGCAAATAACATTACTAAGCACAGATATGCCTAGCTTGTAGGCTCTATAGGCTACATAGCTAGAGCTACCTAACCTAATGTTTTAAAAGCTTATTCTAAACTAGCTGAGTTTCTTACAAATCTATCTTCACGTTATTTTGACGCAGCCTACTAGACAATCGCCTACCTGCTAGGCACTAAAGATTAAGCTCTTTACTACACAGCCTCTATTTTAAACAAATTAGTCTATATAGCTAACTAGACTTAGCCTAAGTTCTTTAGAGTAACAGATGCGTTGTACACTAATAATAAGATCACACGCAAGAGCTTACAAGGCTACATCTTCTTCCTATTTAGCGGACCTATAGACTAGAAAGCAATACTCTAACGCTGTATTACTAAGTCTACTATAGAAGCAGAGCTAGTTGCCGCATTGTCTACAGGTATTAAACTAATCTAGTGGTAGAGAGTCTTTAAACAAATTTAGCTTTAATCTAGATTATAAACGCCTTCTATACTGTAACAATTAGCAGACTATCTGGCTTCTTACCTCTACTACGCCTCGTCTTAAGACTACTGTACGGCACGTTGATATCCATTATCACTAGCTACACTAAGAAGCTTAATCTAATAACATTAACCTCTTATATATCTAGACAAGCTATTAACTAGCTAACAGCCTTACTAAGCTGCTACCTAGGCAGAAGCACAAAAACTAGGTTTCTCTTCTTTATTTTTAACTATTTCCTTCTAAATAAGCTTCCCTATAGTATAGTACTCTTCCTAGTTTCTCCTATGTGGTTTTTACAGGTTTAACGAGGCTATATATTTACTAAGCTCTATTCTGTACACAGCTCTACGCTATACTCCTACACTTTACTTAGCTCTATTATATACTTAGCTTTACGCTGTATTTTACCTTTATATATAGAGCAAACATGCTCGCATTATGTATTAAGCTCTATCTACAAGGCTTATTAACCTTAGCACAGAACGCGAAGTAATAAGGATCTTAATACTAGCTCTAAGAGACGTCCTACTATTAGGGACGCCTGTAGTATAGAGCGAGGTCCACCAACACTGCGACGGCGGACGGCTACCTACCTAGAACTGCACTAATATAGAGACTAGTTCTTAACCTAAATGCAGCTGCCACACAAAGGCAGAGGGGGAACTATAGCTAATATTAGCTTTAAATATGCGTTTAAACCTAAAGGGGGTGTGTAAGCAGCCTAAAGCTATGTTATATAACAATGTTAGTTTTATAAGTTAGCTCGCCTACTATATACGAGCCTCTAATCACTCTATGTACGATACACAGGCATATACACATCTGAACACAGATACTTCTACGATATACACTTTCTACACATACTACCCAACTGCTTACATTACCTCTACTTTGTTGTGCCTTTTAACTCTAAAGCGCTTAATAAAGCAACGCTGCAAATATGTTGAATGAATGGAAACTTCGGGGAAACGCCATTGTGGCTAGGAATAACCCTAGTCCATAAGGACGTTCATTTTTGGATATTGGATGGGGTTGTTTTTTTCCTACTTCTATGTCCTAAATCGGGTTGAGCTGCCAGGATGGGATTTAATCGAGCCTAGGTTATGTATTTGCGGAAGTCCCAATCCTCTAAATGTGGGGCCACGCTTGTTGATACTAAACTGCTATACAAATTCTCTTGATCTGATGTGGAGAGGTTAGCTTTAGTCTGCCCTTGAAACTAGTGAGGACTTACCTTGTTATTGTGGAATGAATGTTCCTGAGGTAGCTTGTGTGTCTGTTTCTAGCCGGCCTCCGTTTCTCTCTTCTCTAATTTTGGCCTCTTGATGGGTCGCGTTTGGGTTTTCTGTTGGGTCTGGTGGTGTACCATGCTGTAAAATTCGGCGATTTGTAGGCTGGTGAGGTGTTCTGTAGATTCTTGGCGAAAACTCCCCAATGGCGTACTGTGCCTCCTGTCTGGGAGAGGCGCCGTGGTCTATTACGAGCTGCTTCTAGGCGAAGGGACTGGAGCATAATGCCTACGAGGGCATTACGATAAGTCACTTTATTCTAACCACGGCTATTGCCAATTCCCAGAGTAGACATCGCGCCTTAGTCTTGCTTCCCACAAATATTCTCTCTAGGATTGAAGGCTGATGGTGGGAGCAATATTAATTATGGATCTAGCGCTAACACGGCTTATTAGATAACTAATCTTACGCATTGCCATATGCCAAAAGGCTCGTCGATTGTGACGGCAATTGTCCATTGCAGTGAGTTAAAGTTGTTTCTTAATATAATGGCCCTGGGCCACAAGTTCCTTGTGGGGAAAGCTAAAGTCATCCATATGACCTAGCCAGAGTTGTCAACAATCAAGTCAATCAAATATGAAGCTCGTATTTGGCTTGTTTGGAGATTTTTTGGTGTTGTACTTGACTTGATTGACTTGGTGGCCGAAACGGGCATATTTGATTGGTGATTTGACAAATACTTGCAGTTTTAATTACCCGATTAGGCAGGTATCGTGAGATCTTAGACGGGTGATTGTATTAGAGTTGGAGCAGAAAAGAGGCATGTAATAGCGTCTGTAGGCGTGTTTCGAAATTGCAGCCGTCCTAATATACCTATATATTGAGTTGTATACCAATTGTGGTCCTAAAACTTTAAAAAAACACACTAGTCGCTACCTAGTATACTGTAGAGGTTGCGTAACGCGGTTTTGTATTAGTAAAGGATCACCTAGAGGTGCTGGGTGTATAGGAGCGGCGAAGCTCCTATATACAACTCACCGTCTAGCAGGAGCGAGCAACTACACCAAGCTAGTGTTTCGTGATAGGGATAAGTAGCTTAATTAAGTATATATACAGCCGTAATCGCGTGATCTGGTTATAGTAACTATTGTGGGGTTGACGAGCTCGCCGGCCCTGGTGGTGAGGTGGTGAGGTGAGGAGCGGGCAACGAGCAGCGTCAATTGCGAGATCGTAGCTCTATATGGAGTTGAGTATTGCGTGCTGGGCAGCGGGAGGTGTATCGATTAATCTTGGCAGCGTTTGCGGAGCAGTACAGTTCGCGAGTTAGGCTCTTTTTAGTGGAGAAACGAGCTGTTAAGCGAAGTAGTTAACTATCGTCCTGTTGCGCTGTTGGGTATACTGACCCGCTTTAATTGTTGTTGTTGCTATACTTAGTCTATTGCGCAAGCTTGTATATAGCTAGTCTAGCTACTTATTGCTAAGTTAAGACTCTATAACAGCTCTAGCAATTGCGGCGCCTGTACTCTTCTAGGTGTGTATACAATGCAACGTGGCAAGTAGTTGCAGACTGATTTTGCGACGTTGAGGAGTAAGTAGATTGCTGAGCTCGCTGAACATACGCTTACACTCGCAACTACTAGTAGGTATTGTTAATATATCAATTGCAAAGCGCGTAAGGTTAGGATATTTTAGTTGTAGAGCAATTTAATACTTTATTAGATTGCTGTTAGGGCTCTTAAATATAGTTTTTGTCCATTTTAGTTTAAAAGCTCGCCACTGCTAGTACTTGTTAAAGCCCTTGTCGCTGTTAGATAATGGGTCCTCTATAATTGCCGTGATAGAGTTGTTAATAGCGTTGGACTTGCGCTCTCTCTTGGGCGACCCCTTGGGCTCTGAGATACCTAGTAACTGCCCCTAAAGTTGCTAGAAGGACTTATTTGCGCGAGCAATCTAACTAGGCTTATTACGCTAAGCGCAATCACAATATTGCTTATAGTATAGGTGGAGGCAGTAAGCGGCGTAGTATATAGGCGACTTGTTAAGCTTTTAATAGTATCCATTAAGTTTTGCCCACGCTGCCTTTAAGTTGATCGCGAGGTGGTCTTTAGGAGCGCCAGTTTGCCTTGTAATTGACGAGCTTGTATGGCTTGTAACGCTGCTTAAACTCCTTAAGTAAGTATTTAAAGATAGGCAATACTTTATATATCGCTCTAAAATGGCCGCTTGTACCGCGGCCCTTAAGCTGTTTTATAGCTAACTTTAGCGGCTAGAGAACCTTAATATAGTTGTGCACAATAGCCTAATTGTTTGCTGTAAGACTGCCTAATCTATATCTATGTAGGCGCGTTGGGCGTCTTATTTCTATGGGTTCTAGCGTAACTGTTAGCAGCAAGCTGATTGTTAATATAATACGCGATATACGAGTTAAACGCCAGTTGCAACTTAATAGCACGCTTAAACGCTGAATAATACGAGTTCTAGCGCGTGATAATAGGCTTTACTAGCTTTAAGTATCCTCTGTTTCTTAGTGGGGAGCTTGCTGTTGGCGAGAACTTAAAAGTTCTTGAAAATGTCGTATTGCTAGGGCGTTCTAATATAATAATTAATAATGTTAAGAAGCGTACCTAATAGGCCTTGTTAACGCCAATCGCCTATAAACTGCTCCTTGTCCTGTATTAATTAGTTAGCAATTGCAATCCTAAGAGGACTAGGAGACTTATAATAATATTAGCGTCGTTGTTGTTAAACGCGTCCTTGTTTGAGCCGAAGATCACCGCCTAGCCTATAAGATTAATCGTATGAGCGCCGCAACGTAGGCGACGATGGCTAGCGATAAAGCCATACTTGCTAGCGAGTTTCTTAATAGCTAAGTTGTTGTTATACGCGTTATTGAGCATAAAGTATCCTAACTTTGCTGCGTTAACTCTAAACGCTTGCAGAGTTTTCTTAATACACAATTAGCTATCCTGTCGCCTGTATGGGCGCCCGTAAGCTGCGGCAAGTTAATAGCGACGTCTTTAATAACTCCACAAGCTGTGGCGTAGTAAGCAACTACTCTAAAAGAAGCCTTGTTTTGCCGCCTTTAGTTGTCCATCTATTAAAACTTATATAGACCTTGCTTATAGCCTCTCTAAGCTGCTTCACAACCTAGGCTGTATATACCTATACAACCGCATCATCATAAACTAATTAACGCTGTTGTAGCTTATCTATAACAACTTCTCCGCCTCTAGGTTTGCAAACTATATTATTGCTCAAAACGCTGGGTCTTTAAACTACCTTAACAATATATTATTGTTAACAAGCTAGCAAACAGCTGACAACCGAAATGCTTGTACGTCGAAGTTTCCAATCTTGTTGGCAATAACTTGACTAACTAACCCGTGCGCCAGCGCCCGTCAGCATTACGAGCGATCTCTAACCCGCTGGCAGCGTAATAGGCACCCTTGCCTGAAGCGGCAATATGGTGTTTCTTGAGCAGATGAGCCGTTGCCGAGCTCGTCGCCTGTGTCGTCTCCACTCCACCACCACGCCCGAATTAAGCCTCTTATTTAGGTGGCAATCGCGGCATACGAAGAATATACAATCTCTAGGTTTGATTATAGGGCGACGCGATAACCGTGATCGTATATCTAGCTTTTGCGCTAAGATTAAGTCCGCAGCAGCCATATAAAGCCTTTTAAATAACTCTAATCCCCACACCTTTTTAAAGTTATCCACACAAAGCGTGTATTGAATTGTCGCCGTTGTCTTCGTCGGCCGCCGTTAGGGCCGCGGTGGCTACTTCTGAATCCTTAACAGGCGTAGCAATCGCAGTCTCCGATTGTAAGTCTCGCAACTGTGATTCAAATTGTTAGCCTGGCTCGCGATTGTTAGAGCTTCACGCGGTAAGCTGGGTTGAGTATCGTCAACAACTACTAGCTGGCTTTCGGTGCCCTTTGTGAGGAGGTCTACGCTGTTTTGACGGGCGCGTGTTAGCGTTATTATTTGTAAGAGCGCGTTGTTTTACACTAGGACGCGCCATAACAGTGATACTAATACATAAAAGAGATAGGTTGCGAGTTATTAACGCGTTGTTGTAGTTGAAGAGATCGGACGGCAAGCGAACTGACTAAGAAACGAGGTTCTAACGTTAATTGATTACTAATTGCACTACAACACTAAAAAACTATCACAAGATCGCTAGCCTAGCTAACTCAACAGCCTCACGCAAAACTCCAAATAAACTGCAATTAAGTCAATCAAATACAGCTATAAAACTTGACTTGTTTGCAGTTACAACAGCGCCGTATTTGACTTAATTAATTTGAGACTTGGCGCCAACAACGATCTATATTTGCAAATATATTTGATTGTTGACAACTCTGGCTGAGGCAAGCCAGTCAGGTTTCCCGCGCGCCAAGCTCGACGGCAATAACGCTTGTAGAAAGGATGGAGACAGCAAGCGGCGTAGTAGATAGGCGAGTCGTCGAGCTTGCTGTAGTACTAATTGAGTTTGAGCCATGCCGCGCGCAAGTTAGTAGGTAGGTAGTCCTCTAGGGCGCCAGTTTTGTAGTGATTAACATTAGCAAACAACTCGAGCCAATGCTCAAAGGTAGTAAGTAGCTACTTAGAAACCAGTATAACTTTATATATAGCGCCAAAAGCGTTGCCTTTGCCGCGGCCTTTAAGCCTCTTAGTGGCTTCTTTAAGCGGCAATAGCACCTCCATATATTTAGTTATTACTTGCCAATTGTTGGCTAATAGCCCGTCAGACCTCATCCACGCTGGCATATTAGGTAGCTGTTGTTTTTTTGCGCGCGCGTAGGCGTCAGCAGTGCGAGTATTATCTATATAGCGGGCGGCGTATGTGTTAATGGCGGTTTGTAGCTAAGAGGCGCGAGCAAGGGCGTTGTAGTAAGAGTTCCAGCGTGTAATTACTGGCTTTACAGGTTTGTAGATCTTGCGCTTGTTAGGAGGCAACAACTTGTTTGCTTGGTGCTAACACTAATTAAACAAATCGTATTGCAAAGGTGTTTTAATGTGGCCTATAACATTAAATAAAAAGCCTAGCGGGCCCTGTTTACGCCCACTCGTCCATAAGTTTCGTCTCCTCCTGCCTTAGATCAGCCAAAGCTCAGCGTAAAGGCACACAATTATTAACTTACATCTAGGTTGATATTGTTAGCGTACGCCTCGCAGTCCTTGCCAAACAATAAAGCCTGTCCTACAAGGTTAATAATATAAGGCGCGCAATAAAGACGACAATAGGACACTTAGAAGTTGTACTTATTAGCGATATATAATTAACTACTTTGTTATTAGTATTAGTATTATTAATCACAAAGTAACCAACTTTACTGCTGTTAATGCTAAACTTCTGCAGCGTTTCGACAACAATTTCGCCTATCCTCTTACCACTATAGGAGCCTAATAGCTGCGGCAACGCAATTAGCAAGTTAACTACCTCGCCATTATTGTTAGTATAGTGCGCAACAATACTAAAGAAGCCACGTTTGCCGCCTTTTATTATCCAGCCGTCCAAGCTTATGTAGATGAGCGAGGCAGCACGTAATAGCTTATCAACAACTTGCGGGAGCAAGTGATTGTAAAGCCTCATTACGTACTAAGAAACTGATGTACGACTAGCCCACAGCGCCTCCTCTGCCTCTAGGTTGGGCTAAGGCCAGCATCCTCTAGAACACTAGCGACTTAAACTTACGCAAGGGGTGGTTGCCCTTAATAAGCCAAGTAACAGCAGCAAGCCTAAAGCTTTAAACGTTGAAGTTACCTAGCGTATTAGCAATGCTCTAGGTCAACACTACGCCGCGATTAGCCGCCTGTTGCAATGAGAGTTAACCCCCTAGCAGCAGCGGCTTTGCGGCTGCCCCTGGCTTTGTATGGCTATGGCCCTTTGTGCGCTCCTTAAGGTGCGCTGCTGCCGCTGAGAGGTTAACTTTGTGGTGTTATATTTGCTAGTTTTGCCGCAATTAATACGCTTATGCTGATAGCAGTACTTGCAGATAAACCAGATTTGCGATAGATTAGAGATAGGCAAGACATAATAGCCGTAGCAATAGATCTAGCTTTTCTTATGCTTGTAGGTGCGCAAAGGCGCGATAAAGCCTAGTAATTGCGCCTAATTAATGCCCTTTAAAGTCGTCCTTAAAGAGCGCATTAAGACCCTTAATAGCGCTCTTAGTATCTTCTGTTATAGCCTTAGTGGCTGCTCTTAAGGGCTCTATAGCGGTGTCTTTAGGTAGCAAATCGCGCAACTGTGACTTAAATGGACGTTCCTTAATGGCCTAGGATGTCGCGATTGCCAGGGCTTTGCACGGTAAGGTGCGCGGAGGCAGCTGCTGCGACTTATTAAGTTCAATGGGTTGCCTGGCTGTACCACAGCCGCTGGTTCTAGCGCGTTTCGCGGGTGCTTTAGAGGCTTTAGCAGCGCGTTTAGCGCCCCTGGCTTGTCTAGGAGGCATATTGTTAGTATAGGTGTTGTAGAGACGTTGTTTAAAGCAAGAAACACATAAATGTACGCAGTTAGTACGACGCGATTAGCTACGTACAGACGCGTTTGCTTCAACTAATGAGATTCCACTAGGTGGACCCAGCCCGCCGTAAAGCCAACACCAGAAAGATACCGTGAGATCGCCGTTACGGCCAACTTGAAAACCTTACTAGAGATAGCCCAAATACTCAATCAAATTAATTAATCGTTCGAGCTAGGCTTAATTTGATTGCAAAATAATAGGTAGTCGGTTGATTTGCGATTGATTTGATTGAATTGCATTTTTGCAATCAATTCAATCAATTTGAATCAATTGGATTGATTGTTTGCAAGTCTGCTACTAAGGCGATCCCTTAAAAAAGGAAAGTAGGTCTAAAGGCTACAAGGCCTAAGAAGAAAACTCTGACCTAGCCAAGGCTAATCTAGGCCAGTCTAGGGAAACTAGGGGGTTACGCTGCCACAGGGGACGCGTCGTGACAAAGCTCCCTTTTCTTTAAAGGATCTCGACCCCGAGGTCGCCAGAGAAATCTTCCTAAATAGGCTAGCTAAGCTCGCTTAACTAGCCTATTTTGGACTAGCGTACCTTTATAAGTTTACCCCCAGCCCTGCCGCTCCATCACCTCTTCTCCCCACTCTCCCCACGTCGCCACTTATTCTAGCGTAAGTACCCCCTGGGATAGGCGCTCCTAGCAGGCTCCAACAAGGGTAATCTAGGGTGATCTAGGCCCCTTCTAGGCCAAAACACCCCTAATGTGGGGTTTTCTTAGGCCTGTGGGGGGTCCCCCTATACCTATCTAGGCTTGTCTAGAGCTAACAAAGCTTAACAGTCCGCTTTGACGTCGCCTAATCCTTTTTTTCAACCTATTTAACCTCCTTGGAAAAGCCCCGGCCCTAGTTAAGCCCGATCTAGGCCCATCTAGCCCTATCTTACCCTTATTAAGATGTCTAGTACTTTGCAGAGGTTAAAGAAAATAGCCTAAGATAATACACTTATTACAACAAACCCCTATATAACCTGCCTCTAGAGTCTAGTAGACAAGCTCTATAATAACTAAGTTAAGGAAGTTCATCCTTGCCAGTTCTTCTAAGAGGACTATAGAGCTCTACAGGACCGTAAGACCTACATCTTAGATAGCGTTATTAACCCTAGCTAGGACAATCTTATACTTAAGTGTGTTAAGTGCGCTAACGCTAGTTAGGATTGTTTCTAGGTGAGTAGGGCTAACCTAGGCATATCTAGGCCTCTCTAGGGTTCTTAAGGGCCCCCTAACGTGTTTAGGTTCTCTAGCATCTTGTCTCTAAGCTCCAGGCCGCCATAAAGCTCATCCTCCCAGATCCCAGCAGCCTTCGTCTCACTAAGGCCGAATTGGACGTAAGGGCGTTGAAGGAGATTCCTGCGGTCCCTAAGGGTTCCAAGGCCCCCTAGCCTATCTTGCCTGCCCCCTTAAGGAGGCTTCCATTTAGTTGCGGAAGGTCTTTAAGGATATCTAAATATAAGTTTCTCCTATCTAGGCCTATTAAGGCCTCCTAAGGCTAATTTTGGGGTAGCCGTACTAAGGGCAAGTACGCTGGCAACAAGGACACTCCGCTGCACTCCAGCCAGGCCAACTTTCCTACTAACAGCTTCCTTCCCCTTAGGCTCACTAAAAAGGAGAAGGCTAAGGCTAAGAAGAGTTGGAAGCGTTTGGCGGATGATAACGCAGGCGGTCTCACAGGTACCCCGCGTAAGCGGGCTAGAGGTGGAGGTAAGGCAGTGGGCAATACTAATCTGTCTACTATTAAGGTAATCTAAACTTCCTAAGCCCTATCTAAGGTAATCTAGGCTAACTAATATTAGGCTTGCTTAAGTGCGCTTAAGGACGCGTTAGACTTCCTAGTTAAGAGGGTGCGGCTAGGTTCTAAGGCTTCGGAGCGTGCGAAGAGGGATTTCGAGTCGTTGTGGCAGCAGGGTGCGCACCTGGGATTAGGATCCTTAGGCTTTCTAGGCCTGTGTAGCCCCTTTCTGGCGTTTTCCTAGTCTAAGATACCCCCCTTTTAGCGTTTGCTGCCTCCCTTTGGCTTTTAGAAGGGACTAAGGGCCTTGTTTTTGGCCTTGTTTATAGGTCTAGAGAGGTAGCTTTGGCCTAGTTTGGCCTTAATTAGGCTTGTTTGTGGTTGGCTCCCTAGTTCATGGATCTTAGACGCCAATTAGTTTAGGTTCTTAGTAGAGAAGCTTTTCTGTGCTTTGCTCTTATAATCCTTTATATTATATGTTTGTAATAGTATTTTTGCCTGTTTTATAACACTATTACTTCTTAGAGTCCGCGATTGCGTACTATTGCTTGCCTGTCTACCTGCTAGGGCTAGTCTAGGCCAACCTAGGCCTTTCTGGGGTTATCTCTACCCCTCCTTGTTTTGGAGTGCGACTCCGGCCTCTGCGTGGCCTATAGGCCTCTTTTAGGGCCTGTCTTTAGCTCTAATAGGTTTGCGTCCTCTATAAAGCCTATGCGCTTAAAGAAAGCCTTTATTACTGTCTTAGAAATGTCTTTTACTAGCAACTATTAGTTTTCTTCGTTACTATACCCTTTCTACTTTACTTCGTACAGCCACCTGCTATTCTCTTTTATCCTACCCTTGATCTGTTTAACTGGGTATATGTCTGGACCTGTTTGTGGTACTACAACCTTAGGGGGACTTTGCTCCCGCTGCATAAGTCCCTCTAGGGCTAATCGCTCCAGTAGGCACACGTGGAACACTGGGTGGATCTAGAAGTCCTTAGGCAGGCTTAGTTCGTACGCCTAATCCCCTACTTGGCGTAGAACTTTATAGGGACCCCAGTACTTGTAGTCTAGCTTCTTTTTTAGCCTTAATAAGTCTAGGTTCTGTGTATTAAGGTAGACTATGTCTCCTACAGCAAACTCTACTAGTTTGTGCTTAGAGTTGTATGCCTTTATCTAGTAAGCCTAGGCTTTTGTTATAGTTTCTCGCATAACAGCCCTTATCTAGGCTATTCTAGTCGCGTTAGCGATAGCCTAAGGTGCGTTACCCCTTAATTGGAGTTCTTCAGCCACGCTAGTGGTTGGCAGGTCGTATCCGTACACGGCCTAGAAAGGCGACTTCCCTATAGAGCTGTGTACGCTATTATTGTACAAGTACTCTGCCTCTAATAGCAACAAGACCTAATTGTCCTGCTTGTAATTGCAGAAGACTCGTAGGTACTGCTCCAGCGTCTAGTTCTGCCTCTTAGTCTACTCATCCGTCTGTGGGTAAAAGGCAGTTAAAAGCAGCCATTTTAACCCTAAGCACTGCGCAAAGGTGCTCTAGTATCCTAATATGAATAGGCTACCCCTATCCGTCACTATTGACCTTAGGGGACTATAGAGCCGCCGTATAACCTCCCGCTAAAAGATCTTAGCCAGCTCTGCTGCGGTTATATCCTTAAAAACAGCTATATAGTGGGCCATCTTACTAAAGCGATCTATAATCACTATTATACTATTATACTTGTGGTTACGCACCTTGCTCTTAGGGAGGTCTATAATTATGTCTATTGTTATCTCTTGCCAGGGACCTATTAGGATTGGTAAGCTGTTAAGTTGGCCATACTGTGTGTGTCTAGTAGGCTTAACCCTTGCATAGGCCTTGCAAGTTAGGATGTAATCCTTAATAAACTAACGGGCCCTAGGCTACTAGAACTCCCTCTAGACGATATTAAGTGTCCTTACAAAACTAAAATAACCTGCCAGCGGATTATTATAACAGCGTCTTAAGGTCTTAATTCTGACGCCAGCTAGCACGTACAGGCGACCGTTAAACTAGAGTAGATAACCCTTAATTAGGCTCTACTGCTCTATCCACAGTAGGCGATCCTCTGTAGGGTGTAAGAGACTCGCTCGCCCTTACTCTAACCGCTATTAGGTTGCTTATTATCTTTTTAGAGATGGCTTAAAGCAAGGGGTTCTTAAATTCCCCTTGTTGCGCATCCTCTAGGGTAGGTCTTTCCCTAGGTCGCGCAATCTGTGCGGTGGCTGCCAGCCTAGGCTCTTCTAGCCTCTCCTAGGGTGTTTTAGCTCCCCTAAGCTTTAGCTTACTTTAAAGCTCTCTAAGCAGCCTTTCTTAGGAACTATCTGTCCTATTAGGCCTTTCCACTCCTTCTAACTCGTAGTTAGGCCTCCTTAAGGGTCCATCCGCCAGGTTTGTCTTCCCTGGGCGGTGTCTAATCCCAAAATTAAATAAGGCGAGCTATTTAGCCTATTAGGCCTAGCGTTAGGTTAGGACTTTAGTTGTTATAAACCCCTATAGGTTAGCATAATCTGTTAGAAGCTCTACCTACTCTATAGTGCCTTCTAAGTAGTGCCTCTAGTGTTTAAAGGCTTCTACTATATTGCAAGTAGCTCTCTGTTGTGCGTGTTGTAGTTACGCTTAGCCTAGCTTATCTTACGCAAGTAGAAGGCAACTAGGTGCTATTATTCCTTTTCTTAGGGCCCTAGGTGTAGTTGACTTAAGATGCCAGATATCGCGTATCTAGAGGCGTTAGTCTCCGCCCTTAAGGGCAATTTAGGGTTAAAATAGGCTAGTAAGGGCTTACTAGCAAAGCTTTGCTTTAGTTGCTTAAACGCAGCCTAAGCCTCGCTTGACAGGGTAATAGGTACCGATTCCTCCTTACGTTGTCGGTGACCACCACGGGCCGACCCTTCTGGTCGCTGGGTGAGTACGTGCAGGGGGCTTGCGACCCTTAAAAACCCTTTAATAAATCTTTAGTAGTAATTAGTAAAGCCTAGGAAAATTCTTACATTCTATACTAACTTAGGCTCTAGCCACTCCTATATGCTCTTAACTCTGTCCCCCTCTATATGTACGCCCTCTGGGCTTACTACAAACCCTAGGTAGCCTACCTCTTAGGTGTGGAACTCACACTTAGAGAGTTTGGCGTACAGCTTATGCTAGATAAGCCGATCTAGTACTATCTTCACGTGTTCAACGTGTTCCTTCTTACTCTAAGAATATATAAGAATATCGTCTAAGTATATAATATAACAGACGTTAAGTAAGTCTAATAGCGCACTATTAATATAGCTCTAAAAGACCGCAGGGGCGTTAGTTAACCTAAAGGGCATTACTGTGTACTTGTAGTGGCCATATCTAGTCCAGAATGCTATCTTCTATTTATCGCCTACCTTAATTTGTATACAGTAATAGGCGTCCCTTAGGTCCAATTTAGTGTATATAACGGCGGATCCCAGCTAGTCTAGTAACTCTTAGATTAGTGGGAGTGGGTAACGGTTTTTCACAGTTACCGCGTTTAATCCACAGTAATCTACACCATAATCGCAATCCCCTATCCTTTTTCTTTGCAAAAAGGATTAGTGCTCCTGCTTCTAATTTTAAGTGGCGTATCTAGCCTCTTTTAAGGTTCCTCTTAATGTACTCCTTTAAGGCCTATGCCTCTAGCGCTAATAGGCTATAGAGCGGTCTAAAGGGTACCTTCTTGCCTGCCTTAATGTTAATAGACATCTTGTGAGGCCTATAGTCTGCTAGTAGGGCGGCGTCCGCTTCTAAGAAGGCTTCTTCGAACCTCCCTTAGTAAACCTTAGGTAGGACGGTCTCGTTTAGACCAGATTGGCCTAGGCTAACTCTATACATAACAAAATAGTTATTATTAGCGTCCTTAGCGGTATTCGCAAATTGTTGTAGGCCCTCTATAGCAACCTTCTAGAATTTGCGCTTGCTATTGTTAAATCGCTATATACAAGCGGTGAAGTTAGGTAGTAGGTTCTATTTAGTTAACTAGGGCATCCCTAGCACTATGTCGAGCCCTTTAATGTCCCCTACGACGAATTCGTCTAACCCAGCCTAGGTTTGCCCACAGCTGTCTGTTATTGCATAGGCTAGCTTAGTCTAGCCTTAAACCTCTAATTTAACTCTATTTAGGGCCTTATAAGTCTAGTTTGTATTCGCTTTTGGTTGGACTATAGCCCCTTCCGCTATCCTAGTACTGACGAAGTTGGCCTCTGCGCCGCAGTCTACTAGGGCCCTTACTTTAAAGGAGCCCGCTGCTGTTTAGATAACCTCTTCTAGGGCGATTAGGGACCCCCTCTAGCCTTGCGAGGGCCTATTGCCTCTAAGGCGGCTGTAGTAAGCAATCTCTTTGTCCCTCTGTATATATGACAGAGCCCGTTAGTCTAAGGGACAGATAACCTAGGGCTTGTCTTTTCCCACCTCTGTCTTTTGCTTTAGGTAGTTGTCTTTGTAGTGCCCTTGCTTGTAATAGTAAAAATAGTTATTCTTTTTCTAGTCTAGTAGTAATTGTGCCTTGCAACGCTTATCCCGTTCCTTATATTATAGGTTATAGCGCCTCTAGCCTAGTCTAGTGTTGTTTAACCTAGATTGTTTCTAGCTAGTTGTGTCTTGCCCGTTGTCTTTTTAGGCCTCCTTATTGTTATCCTTTTGCTTTCGCTTGCCTAGCTTCGGCCCTTAGATAACCCGCTAGTGTTGGTTAGCTGTCTCCTCTAGTTGGATAAGGCTGGTCCACTGCTATAGTTGCTATTAGAGCCTCTCCACTACTTAACTATCTAGAGCGGAGAAGAAATCGCTAATGTGCTAATTGTTATAATTATCTAAGGCATAATTAGGGTTAGTCTCTTCCCACTAATCCTTAAGATAGTTTAGGAGTTTAGTTAGGGTCTAATAACCATGCTTTGCGTTCTTAATGCGCCAATAAGCCCTCTGTTCTCTTTCCTAGCTTAATCCTAGAGTGTCCACCATAGTCTGCTTCATTAGTTTCCACGTTACCTTACGCTCGCGTTTGCGCTTGGGGATCTCCTAGACTACCCTGTCCTAGAAGTTGCGTTGCGTGTCCCTAAGATAGCGGTGTGCAAACCTTATCTAGGCTAGATTAGTGCTAAGGGCTAGTGCGTATTAAATATAATCTTCGCAGCCTCTTGCCTAGGCGTTTAGTTCCTTCTAGCCTCTTCCTTTAAATTAGGGAGGCTTTAGCGGTTTTAGTAGTTGTAGGTCTAAGCTAGCTGTTGTTGTTTAGGGTGGGACAATAGGCGCGATGCTAGTCCTTAGGGGCTTCCTCCTATCCTTCTTACTTAGTCGCTTGCTCTTTCGTCCGCCCTTTTTACGCGGAGAGGAGTCCTCTCTAGGGCTACTAGGCTTCTCTAATAAGTTGCTGCTATTATTAGGGTCGCTTGTATCCTCTTCGATAGTTTTGGGCGTTAGTTGCCTGCCCTTGCCCTTGTCCTTCTTTGTTGCGGCTTTAGCGTCGCTCGCAAGGGTCGAGGTTCTTTATTTGTTATTGTTAGGTCCTATTTTAACCTATAGGATCTTAAGTTAGTCCTATAAGGCTTTAATAGCCTCGCGCTTCTTTATAATCTTAATTTCTTACTTAAGTTCCTCTTTCTAATATTATATCTAATCTAAGCTTCTTTAGCGCTTAAGGCTGTTTGTCCTTTGTCTGTGCTAGTTTGGCCTAGTCTAGGGTCCTTAATACTAGCGTGAGGTTGCCCCTCGCTAGTTACTGTCGCTCCGCTTAGGCCAGCTACAGAGGCTAGGCGTTGGCTTTAACAGACGTCGCTTATATTAGAATAATAAGATATAAGGTGGTAAGGGATTGTATTGTAAGATTGTAGGTACAATGCTTAATCTATTAATTCACTACTAAGGCGATCCCTTAAAAAAGGAAAGTAGGTCTAAAGGCTACAAGGCCTAAGAAGAAAACTCTAACCTAGCCAAGGCTAATCTAGGCCAGTCTAGGGCAACTAGGGGGTTACGCTGCCACAGGGGACGCGTCGTGACACTATGCCTTTATATAATAGGACTAAAAGAATTAGGCTATATACTACCTTATAGCGCAAATAGCTATTAATAGGCAAGAAGCCACCTCTACTAAAGTAGCACTATTCTTTCTTTAGCACAAATATAATATAGACCTATTTAAGCTAAATATAAAGATAAAAGCTATTAATTATTACTAGTAGAATTTGCAGCTAGTAAAGTCTACTAAAGCTTTACTATAAAAGTTCTAAGAAGTTTTTATATTTATCTAAGTTAAAATAGCTAAGTTTTTTTAATAAGAATAAGAGTAGCAAGCAAACTAGCACTAGAGAGACGCTCCTATATTAAAGGAAGGAGATAAAGTCTAGCTCTAGTTAGGCTGGCAAATAGGTATAGGTTAGGTTGGGGTTAGGGTCTTACGTAAGTAGGGTTGGGTTAGAGTTAAGGTCTTATATAATCTAACCCAACTTAACCTAACCCTACTTATATAAGACTCTAACCCTAACCTAACCCTACTTACATAAGACCCTAACTCTAACCTAACCCTAAGGTACCTCTTTAGTCTATAATAAATAGCTGTTATAATTAAATAAAAATATATTTTTAAATAATATTAAACTAAGTTAAATTAAGCTAGAGTCTTACGTAATTAGGTTAGGTCTTATGTAATTTGGTTAGGTATAGGTTAGATTAGGTTTAGGGTCTTACGTAATTAACTCAACCTAACCTAAGGTCTGTGCAACCTAACCTAACCTATACCCATAGTCTATGCAACTCCAACCTAACCCTATACCTAACCTAGGTACCCCCCGAACCTATTTACTAGCCTAGCTCTAGTATAGAAACTACCTATCTAACTTCTACCCCTAATAAGAAGTTAAACTAGAAAAATATAAAGTTTATAATTATATAAGTAGTAAAATTCTATAATATAGAACTAGATATTTTATCTAGAGTTTACCTAACCTAGATTATAAGCGAGTCGCCCTTACAAGCGAGTCGCCTACCTCGTTAACTTTCTACGACACGTCACCTACAAACTACAATAGCTTAACTAACTTCTACTTAATTGCCCCTGCAACAAAGCAGATATCTACCTTGCTATCCTAGCTATTAATCAGAACCAAATTCAGACTGTACGAGAGGCTGTACAGGCTTATAATGTCCCCCAATCAACGCTGCGCGACCAACGCGCCGGGAAGCCTGCGCGACGCGATTGCCAGCCCAACTCAAGAAAGCTTACCAAGCTAGAAGAGGAGGTGATTATTGAGTATATACTTGATCTAGATTCGCAAAAGTTTACGCCTACTCTAGAAGCTATACAGAATATAGCGGATAAGTTGCTCGCTAAGCGCGGCAGTGGCTAGGTTAGTTAACAGTGGCCTAGAAACTTTGTTAAGCGAACAGACAGCCTTACTACGCGGTTTAATCGACTGTACAACCACTAGAGAGCGCTCTGCGAGGATCCAGAAGCTATACAACGCTAGTTTAACCTCGTAGCGCGTACAAAGGCCACCTACGGTATCCACAACAAGGACACCTTCAACTTCAATAAGACTAGCTTTCTAATAGGCAAGATATCCTCCTAGCTAGTTATTATAGGATTAGAGAGACGTAGCTAGCTAAAAGCAATCTAGCTAGGCAATCGCAAATAGGTTACGGTGATCTATAGAATTAACGCTACTAGGTGGGCAATCCTGCCCTTAGTTATTTTCGCTGGCTAGTATCACCTCTCTGCCTAGTATGAGGGCGAGGATATACTAGGCGACTGGACTATTAGGCTCAGCGATAACAGTTAGACTACTAACAAGCTTAGTATTGCCTAGCTATAGCACTTTATTAAGTATATAGCAGCGCGTAGGGTAGGCGCGCGCTAGCTGCTTATACTTAACAGCTATAAGAGTTACAAGTCGCTTAAATTCTAAGAAATTTGTAAGGATAACAATATTTATACTCTCTATATGCCGCTATATTTGTCGCACCTCCTGCAGCCGCTAGACGTTAGCTGTTTCTCGCTATTAAAGCGGGCGTACAGGTGCTAAGTGTTGAGCCTAATACGCGACTATATTAACTATATTACTAAGCTTAAGTTTCTACCTACCTTCTGCGCCGCCTACACAACTAGTTAATTATAAAGGAGAATATCTGCGCAAGCTTTTAGGGCGCTAGACTAGCCCCACACAATCTAGAGGTAGTAATCTTAAAGCTTAATGTTAAGCTAAGGACGCTATTGCTAGCAACCCTACTAGAGGCTGTGTGTAGGAGGCCAAAACACCTAGCAATGTGTGCGCAAACTAGAGGCTTAAACAACGTTAATTCGCGAGCGGATTTGCGCGCATAAGAGCTTATCACCTGCTTCTATTATTAAGAGGCTTAATTAGCTAGAAAGAGGCTCTTCTAAAGTAATGCATTAAATAGCGCTTATGCGCAAGCAAATCTTAAGCCTTAAGAGAGCAAATAAGGCCGCTATAACGCGTAAGAATTGTAAAAAGAAGCAGATCTAGAAGCAAGGCACCCTATTAAAAGCAGAGGGAGAGGATATTATTACTTAAAGGGCTGTTAAGCAGCAACTTAAGGGAGAAACGCGTCAAGGCAAGGCGCGAACAGGTACGAGCCGGCAGGCCTTAGCGCGCTGCGGTCGCTGCAGAGAGACTGGCTATAACTTACAAACGTGTGAAAAGCGTACTGTAGATACTACTTAAACTAGGACAGCTCTTATATTAATATTATTTTATTGCGTTGTGGATGTACAGGCTATAAAAGGCTGAGAGAGTTGACAAGGTGGGCGACTCGCTTGTAAGGGTGACTCGCTTATAATCTAGGTTAGTGTTCTTAGTAAATTATCTACGCCTAGCTAGAAAAGACCCTCTCTCTAGCTAGACTATAAATAATAGAAAACTAGAAACTATTATTATTAAAAAAAGAGAGAAATAGGTTATAAAAGACATTGTAGCTAAGAAACCTACCTAAAGGGGGAGGGGGCTATAGAGATTACTATACTAAGTTAAGTAATTAAATAATACTAACCTAACTTAGAAACCTACTATAAATCTCTCTCTACTATAAAGGTATTAAACTGCTAGGAAATATACACCTTTCTATTTTAAAATAATAATAAAAAGTTACCTATAAACTTCTATAAAAACTCCCTAAACTAATAAACACGCTATAGCTTCTAGTATAGGAGTTATATCCCTAGTAAAGAACTTAGAAAGCCTCTACTAAAGGGAGGTTAGAATAAGCCTAGACCTCTAGCCCTCCTTACTAATTATTACTTAAGAATTAGTAAAAAATAAGACTATAATCTACTTAAAAGAGTAAAAAACGCATAAAAAAGTACTATAAATTATTTAGAAGTGTTAGCTCTAGTATAAGCTAGTAGAAGAAAGAAGAATTGTCTCCCCTATAATAAAATAATATAGATCCTAAGCAAAGAGAAAGTAGGGCGATTAGGAAAAGGAAAAGAGAAAGCTATTTAGAGGAAAATATTACAAAAAAAAAGGGAATAGATATAGCGTAACTAAAGGGATTAAAGTATTCCTTAAGCTTATAGCTTAGCTATACCTATAAAGTTATAAACTATATAAGAAAATACCTTTAGACCTCTATAATAAGGCTAGATATAGGGATAGAAAAATCCTAATATTCTAAAGAATAAATAAGAACACTACTCCTCCTTTGTAAACTTACTCTTGCCTAGATTAGAATTAAGGTTTATTTTCTTAACATTCTTTTAAAGAATAGTAACCTAATTAGAACTAATAGCTACAAAACCTAAAACCTACTAAATACACTCTAGAAAAGTAGTAATTTTATATTTTTCTAATATTTTGCTAGTATAGACAGTCTCTATAATATTTAGAACAAGCTTAATTAGATTCTAATAAGAAGGCTCTAGAATAGGTAAGGTAGAAGTAGTAGTAATTAACTATAGTATAAGGTTAGCTAAAGAAAATAAACTTTAAAAATCTAAGACTTATAGTAAGTTTATTAGAAAGAGTTTAAAGGATAGTATAAGTATTCTATTAAACTATAAGAATCTAACGCAAAAGCTCTATATTCTATCTAGAATATCTAGTATTAGTATTTGTCTATCTTTTAGGGATTAACTTAAGCGCTCTAGATAGTAGAGCTATGCTTATAGATAAAAAAGTTAAGATAAGCTTACTAGAAATTAAAAAGAGGCTTACTAGTACAACCTTTACTATAAAGAGTACGCTCTAGAATAAAGTTAGTAAACTTAGTTTTAATAAAGTTCTCTTATAAGCTGTTTTAGATCTAGAATATAAATTAGCGAGAAAGAGGTTTGCTAGAAAATTATTATACTTTACCTAAACACTTACTAGAGTAGAGAATATAAGCCTTATAGTTACACTTCTTTTCTATAAGCCTCTATATATAAAGAGTAAACTACTTAAAGTAGTGCTAGTAGGACTTCTTATAAATATAGGCAGCCTTAAAGTTAAAGTCCTTAGATATTATATAGATAGTTTTAAAAGTCTTTTAATTATAGCCTAGGCCCTTAAAAAACTACTTAGAATTAGTAAAGAATAATATAAAAAAACTAGAGAACTAACCTTCTAATAGTCCTTTATAGTCTTATTAAGTATAAACTCCTTAAAGATCTTCTATACTATAGGCATCTAGAGTAGAAAGTAAAGGCTTACTATTATAAGTAGAAGCGCTATAAGTTAAAATCTTTATAGGGGAATATTAAGCTATAGTTAAGCTAGACTTTACACACTTATTTAAAGTTATAAGGCTTAGTATAATATATTGCTTAGGGGCTCCGCCTATAATAAAAATTAGTAGTAGCGAAAATAGTACTAAAGCGGAAGGAATAAAAAATAGTACTAAAGTAGGGGGGATAATAGGAGTATAGTGCGATATTAATAAGAAGCGTTGCAGATATATTAGTAGAGTAGAAGAGAAAGGCAAAACTAAGGTAGAAAATTTTTTTGTTTACCTTAGCTAGAGCATATAATAAACAACGCTAGCGCAAATTTTTAACTAAAATAGATAGCTACGCTATAAAAACTAAGAGATATAAACATAAACGCGCTAGATATAATAACTAGTGCCTACTAGAGGTAAAAAAATCCTATATATATAGTATTAGATATGTCCTTAAGACTTTAGGCGTGTAGAGAGAAATTTTTTAGAGGGGGGAGTATATATAAGGGGCTAAGCGCCCTTCTACTAGTTACTTAGCCTACTGCCTTAGAGCTCTTAGTCTATGCTTCTTAGAGTCTTAGAGTCTTAAAAGCGCTAAGTCTATACTCCTGCTAAGCTAGGAGCATATAAGTTAATAGCTAGAGTTACCTTTAAAACTCTATTAAATTTGTAAGTTTACTTAGGCAACTCTAATCTCTTAGTTTAAAGCCTCTTATAACTATTTTATTAACTCTCTTTTATAGTAAATCTCTCCTTGTAACTAGTAAGCTATATTCCGTCCTTTTAGGACCTTACTACTATCTATTTTCTCTATACTCCTACTACTACCGCTTACCGCTTCTTACCCTTATTACTTAGTTGCAGTCCCCTACCTTAATAGCACTCTAGATAATTACTACTATATTTATAAGTTTCTTGCGCTATAACTACGCTTTTTTAAACTCCTATAGTTTTTAAGGAACTACTACTTATTATCTAGTAGCTACTCTATGCCTTTGCTTTACTAGTCCTTATCTTTAAGCTTTTTTAGTAATATCTTTACTTTGTCCTATTATTATAGTATAAACGCCTAACCTAACTCTTTATCTACGTACTAAAGGAGTGCTTTGCACTTTAGAATCTAGAGTTACTTTAGCTTTTTAGTAAACTAGCTATTATATAGTATAAACGAACCTAACTTTATCTACGTAATAAAGGAGTGCTTTGCACTTTAGAATCTAGAGTATAGAACTAGCTAATAGGCCTAAATAGCTAGGGCTAGGTATTATTAAAGATATTAACATTAAAAGGCCCCTCTAATAACTCTACTTACTATATAAAATTGCTAAATTTCTAAAGATTATCTTTAACTTTGCCTAGCTAATTCTCTATATACTCTTAGAACTCTACTATAGCTATACTACTCTATATAAAAGAAGTAGTATAGTTCGGCTACTAAAATATTATTATGTCGCTAGACATAATAATTAAAAAGCTAGATTTAAAAGATAGTAGTAGTAGCTATACGTTAAAAATAAAGATTTAGTGTACTAGGTGTTGCTAATATTATAAGAGATAGACTTTATACGCTAACGTTATATATATAGCAAACTATAGTTATACTACTACTAGATTATAAACGTAATAACTAAACTATAGTTAAGTATTCTATTGCCTATACTACTCCTATAGTTGCGACTCTATAGTCTACTATAGCTTTCTAATAGTCTACTAGTTAAGAGATAACATATAACTTAGTTATACTAACTAAATAGTAGACTGTCTATTAACTACTATTAATAATACTACTATAAAAAAAGTTAATAACAAAGTTATTATTATTTTATGTATATTTTATTACCCACTACTATATGCTAGGTATGTTAGGGAGCTGCTGAGCCTGAGTTGAAAGTTGATTGACAAAATCTACGTATGGGTGCCAGCCAAAGGTGCTGGCTAAGCTCATGAGGCGCGCGAGGCGCGCTAAGAACGCGCTAGTACCTAATCAGGACTAGCGCCGGGGAAACCTCGGTAGTCGGCGTAAGGTAACTCCGACCTGGTTCCATAACACTATCCTCCCCTCCGACAAGCTTCGTCCTCGAAGCTCCATTTCAAATTCAACCCGCTAGTCCTAAATAGGCAACTAACGTACAATCCTCCAGTCACGATTATCTGTGCTACGTCCTCCTGAGGGATAGGTCGTTCCCGAGCGTGTTGCGCACGCGACAAGTAGTCAGCAGCCAGCTGCAGAGCAAGTTTGCTGCAATCGACCATCGGGAGCAGCTTACTTGGTGAGCTGGGCGCCTTTCCTATGCGGGCAACAACAACGACGGAGACCCTTCGTACTAAGTGACGATCGCGGCAGTAAACGCGACTCTCACTGCGATTCACTGTGTGAATCACTGTGAGTCCAATCCATCTCTCATCCAATCCACCAAACTGCCATTTGCTCCTCCGCCTCTCTCTGGGAATACCATTGTGTAGGTGGTCGTGGGGCGTCAGGACGACGGCGATGGAAGTCCGTCAGTAACTCTTGACAACCAGTGACGTCGTAATAAGGCGCCCAATCTGGCTTATCATAGCTCTCCCATTTGACTAGGTAGTGCAAAAGGCCTTTGCGGCCGTTGGCGGGGTCCTTGCACCGCCGGTCCACCTTGTAGTCTAATATGTCCTCCACGTCATAGACGGGGAGACCCTCCTCCATGGCCACCGGCCCTTGTGGATCCTGGCGTTGACCCGGCAGGGGATCCATCGCTTGGGGGTGTAGCAACCAGGGATGGAACCAAGGATAGATGTCCTTCAAATCATCGTGGGCGGTAAGGTCCAACTTGAACACTTTACCGTCAAAGTCCTTAACAATATTTAAAGGCCCTAGATTTCTTGTGGGACAGTCCACGACTATCCTTGCGCGTACGGATATTGCGCGCGTCCAGCATGACCCAGTCATCCACTTTGAACTCCGGCGCGGGTATCCTCTTGTTATTGGCGTACTCCTCCATCTTGGCCTGCGCCCACACCAAGCTGTGCCGTAAGTGAAACCTTCAAGTCCTCAATCCTTGCTAGCAAGTGATCAGCGGCCCGGGCGTCACGGGCAGCTTTCCATCCGGGCGGTAGTCGACCGGCGGGCTCCAACCCAGACCGGGGTAGGTAGCCCTTCGTGGCCTCGAACGGCGTGGTGCCCGTAGCGGTGCTCCTACTGCTGTTCGCTTCAAACTCCGCTATTGGCAGCATCTCCGCCCAGTTACGTTGGTCGTAATGAACGAACGACCGTAAATATTGCTTTAATGCCCTGATTCGCTATTTCCGTCTGACCGTCTGTTTCAGGATGGGCGGTGGTGGACAGCAAGGGCTTCGTCCCTATACGGTCGCAAAGACGGCGCCAGAAATGTGACGTGAATTGCGATCCGCGGTCCGACACTATCTCGGCTGGGTAACCTTCCTCACGCCATACGTACTCGATGAAAGCCTGTACGCAGGTGTCCACGTCTAAGGACGTGAGCGGCACGAATTTTTTCTTCTTGGACAATCGGTCCTCCACCACGACCATGATGTGACGATAGTCGCGACCGTAACAGTGTGACTTCGGCAGGGGCGAGATGAAGTCGACTGACACGCTGGTCCAGTAGGAGTCCGGGATAGGCAGCGGGTGAAGCAGCCCGTGCTTGCCTTCCCGCTTTGACTTCGACCTGGAGCAGGTCAAGCAGTTCTTTACATATCTGGCAACAGTGTCCGTACTATTGGGCCAGTAGTAATGGTATGATAGCTTGTGAAATGTCTCGTGCTTGCCGCTGTGTCCTCCAGGCATAGTGTCATGATGAAGCTTGACAATAGACGTACGAAGTTCGTCATTGAAAGGGATGAACAATTTGTCGCGTACGTACACAAAGCCGTCATCAATTTTGACGTCTTGGAGTTCCAGGCGGATACCCCTTCTCGTGGTACATGTCGTATGGCAACCGACGAGCACCGTCTACCTTGGCTTTAACTATCCTCTGCATGACTTCATCTGTTGCGGTGGCGTCGCGTACTTGCTCTATGACGTCCACGCCAGCGTCAAGACCATCTTGAGCGGAGGCTTCGTCCTGACCATCAGACGCGAAGACCTCCTCGCTAAGCGCATACATCATGTGAGCGAGGTCCGCGCAACCTCCATTACCAGGGATTCCGTAAGGATCTGGGCCAGGTATAAGGCGTGCTGCGATCCGCCGTCATGACCCGGATAGGCCTCGACGACTTCCTCTAACAAGATAGTTTGTCGTTGGTGCTGAATGCGATCATCGTCCACACCCTCTGGTATGTCACCTAGTCGTCGGGTGATGGCGTCGGGCTTGGTCCCTGTCTGCCAGGCCGGTACTTGATAACGAAGTTAAATTCTGCTAAAAACTCAGCCTAACGAGCTTGTCTGCGGTTAAGTTGCTTCGTTATCATAAAGTACTCCAAGGCTTTGTGATCGGAAAAGATCTCCACGGGGTCCGCAGTACCAGCCAATTCAGGTCTCCATTCTTCAAAGGCGCGAATGATCGCCATCAACTCCTTGTCGTAGATAGGATAGTTGATCTCCGCGGGCTTTATCTTCATCGAGAAGAAGGCGACAGGCCGCAACATACCGTCAGGTTGATACTGCGACAGTATGCCGGCGACGACCCAGTCGGACGCGTCCGTCTCGATAATTGAGCGTAACTCCGGGTCGAAATGCGCAAGTATTGGCGCGTCGACAAAGGCTCTCTTAAGGGCTTCAAAAGCTGTTTTGGCGGTTTTGGTTTTGGTAAGGTCGATTTTGCCTACCGCCCCCTTTGTCAGCTCAATTAACGGGCGGGCTAGCATTGAGAGAAACGGTGTATAAATCGCCGATAGAAGTTGGCGAATCCGATAAAGGCTTGTATGTCCTTCACAGTCCGGGGATCGATCCACTCTAATATGGTGTTGATTTTTTCCAGATCTATTGCTAGTCCTTCTGTCGATAGGATCATTCCTAGGTACTTAACCTTCTTGACTGAGAACTCGCACTTATGAACGTCTAAGAATATAGACTAGCATCTTTGAGTGCGTTGAGGACTGTGAAGCAATGCCTCTTATGGTCCTCTTTATTTTCGCTATACACGACGAGGACGTCGTCCAAGTAAGCTGAGCAATAGTCGTCCAAATATTCTCTGAGGATGTGATTGATGTACCGTTGAAAGGTACCCGGTGCATTACATAACCCGAAGGGCATGACAACGTATTCGAACAATCCAAAGCGTGTCAGGAACGCTGTGTTTTGTGTCGATCGCCTTCCTTAACGAGGATCTTATTGAACGCAGCGATGACGTTAAATTTCGAGAAGATCCTCACCTTGTTGAGTCGTGCCAAAGTCTCTTTAATTTTGGGCGGCGCATTGCGATTCTTGATCGTGATCTTATTAAGTTTGCGGTAATTGATGCAGATCCGCAAAACCTCTCTAGGCTTCCTTACCACTAGTAGCGGAGCAGCGTAGGGTGAATTGCTTTCTTGAATGTAACCCTTGCGAAGCTCCTCTTGTATGTAAGCTTTGACAGCTTCTATTTCCTCTTGAGATAACCTAAAAAGCGCGCTGGAACGTCGGCTCTGCGCTTCTTTAAGCGGTATCTCGTGATCCAAGCCCTCACGGGGCGGAGGCATGTCCTCAGCTGACTTGGGATCCTATAGGTCAATGATCGAGTGGTAGGCCCTTCGGGATCAATTTCTTCAAACTCCTCCACTGAGGGTGGTGCCTTGCCTAGTTTGTCGTGAAACTTCTTGAAGTCCTCATGCGAGGCGGCAGCGACGTCCGCAAAGAAGGCCATCGCCGCTAGGTGTTCGTTTGACTCCTCAGAGTGCTCTTCGTATTTGTCCCAATCCTCGGGACGGATCCAGGCGATGGAGTCGGGGTCACGTCGTCGCGCGAACGCCATCGCCGCTTCGGCGGAGATCAGTGCGATCTCTACGTCGTTCTTCATCTTTACCGTAGGTCGGGTTGTGTCTCAGCGTGACTCTTGCCGTAACGATCGCAAGTGACCTTAACTAATAGGTTACCGTGCAAACAGTTGTGGTGGCAGTGATCGGACTCAAACGTCATGGATCGTTCTGACCACTTCATGGTGGGGTCGTGGGTCTCGAGCCACGGTTGACCGACGATGAGATCGAAACCGATGATGTCTGTGACCCCAGAACCAGTCCTCGCTGCTGTGGCCTCCGATGTCGATCCTCACCTTGGCCATGTCGCTCATGGAGCCGACGATCTTTCCATCCGCTAACTTAAGCAACACAGGGCTCTCTTAGCGGGGACCGTCATTAGTTTGTGCTGTCGCGCAAAGGCTGCGCTCACTACTTGCCCGGTACATCCGCTGTCGGGGAGTAGCGTGGCTTTGATAGGAGCCTTCCAGGGCAGGATGACGTCACATCTCACCTTCATTTGTGAGCTATGTGTGGCGGTTGATCTGGAGGCTCGGGTTCCGGTGGGACGGTCCGTCGCGTCGACCGCGGCGGACGCGACCATCTCTCTTCTAGTCCGTGAGTGTTCTTGTATGACTCACTCAATGACGCGAGCGACAACTGTACGCTCGGTCGACTCACCGGCGCGTCGGAGAGGCACCTCTCAAGGGTGGCGGCAACCTCCTTATGCGCTGGTAAGGGTTCCTGAAGGCGACTGTCCGCAGGAACTACTCTTTTCCCGAGCCCGCGTTAGTTGGGTTCGCAAGTTTAAGATTGATAAGGTCCGCCGCGGCATTGAGGAGCTCGCGGCGGAAAGGTGACTTCATCTGACCCTTGCAAGGAGCATTCGCGTCCTTGGGGTTGTTGTGCCCTGGCTTCAGAGACAGTGGGCGCACCATCCCTTCTTAACAATGAAACGGAATTCGTCGGCGGCTCGCCAGTACTCGTCTTTGCCCTGTTTCTTGTCGACGTTGGCTCCTCCGCCACCGCTGTTGCCATGAGAGCGGTTGTTGGAGTTCTTCCGGCTGTCCTTGTCTTTGTCTTTGCTAGTGGCCTTATTGTCTCCACCTCCACTACCGAAGGCGGCGGCCATGCTTGTCTCAACCACTCGAAGACGATTTATAAAGTCAGCCCAATTCTCATTGCCTTGGGCGCCGCGGGAAGCGGGGCCTCGGAACCCGCGAATTGAGGTTCATCAGAGCTTGGAACTTCTTGGACGTCGGATCCAGTTTGGCGCGGAAACGCGACGTCATTGAATCGGCTCAACCACTGACCCAAAGTCTCCTTATCACCTTGTTTGACCGTGCCGTTCGCCAGCTCGGACATGGCGTTGCCTTGTTTGTCAATGATACCGAACGACTCCCTCCAAGTCGTCGTACAACTGCTGGCATGTCTCGTACTTATTGTCCGAGTTCGGCAGCGACCGATTCTTGATGGCTTGATAAGCCGTCTTGTCCGTGTGCTCGCGGAGATATTCGATCTTCGTCCATTCGTCGGTGAACTGGTCGGAAGGAGCGATCGAACTTGGTTTCCGCCGACGCGATCCATTTCTCCAGGTCCTCTGTGTCTTCACACCACTGAACGTCTTGATGTTGGGGTATCGAGGGTCGGAGCGACGCGTCTCGTAGTACTAGCCTTGCTGACCGCGGAGAGGCGGGAGTGCCCGGCGGGCGCGTCGAGGGTCGCGATCACCTTCACCGTCGGAACTGCTGCTGTCGCTGCTATCATTACCTCCGTCGTCGGAGGTGTCAAGGTCGGTGGCCCGCTGCTTGCGGGGCTTTGTCTTCTTCTTGCGCCGGTCCTTTTGACCTACTTGCGCAAGGAGCTCCCGGTTGAGGGCCTCAGCGGTGTCGGCGCGCTGGGTGGCCTCATCGCGTTGTCGGCGCGCGGTGTCACGGTCCTTACGGAGGCGCGCGCGACCGTAGCTCCAGCCTTGTCTAACTGGGCATCCTTGTCTTGTAACTTGTGGCTGAGTTTGCGGACAGCCTGGCTTTCTGCCTTAAGCGATTGTTGTGACTCGTTGAGCGCAGCTTCGGACAGACTCTCAATTGTTCCGCCGCTGTTGCTAGGTCCGATTGTGATGACAGGTCTCGCTGTAGGTACTTGACGATGGCGTTGAAACCATTCCTGTGAATGAAGTGGGACCTCGGTGGCGAGGTCCTCGATTGTAGCGACCTTGCAAATGAGGGTGTCCTCGCGAGGTACCCCGTCGCCGTGGGTGTCGTGGAACAGGACAAGTACCTCTTCAATGGTGTCCTCACCTTTCTCGTCCATGACCACCCACATGACGTCATCCATGACCTTCTCGTCGTAGTGCGCCTGTGAGATGCGGCGGGCAGTGGCGAAGTTGTACTTGTCGCCTGCCATGGTCCATTTCCTGCGACTCCCGCACGCGAGGGCGGGGGTTGCTGGTCATCTTGTTCCTCCGCTTCTTCTGACTCATGACCTTCCTCTACAGAGGCCAGCTTCGACTTGCCGCTGCTGCGAGGCCGCCCGAAGCGAAGGATACCTTCGTTGGGTTCAGTGGTGAGCTCATCGGCGTGCGCGAGGTGTAGCGGCCACCGAGAGATCCACTGCTGAGGGATCCAAAAGGTCCGCGCACAGACTTCGCTGGTGCTGCGCGGGGAGCGTTGTTGAGGTCGCCATCCATCGTCCTCCTCATTATCACTATCAAACAAGTGATCGCGCGTGGGTCGAGTGCCGTCATTCGCGACGGTCGATATGGACGCTTGCTGCTGACTAGGGTCCTGAGTCGCGGAGGCTCCGCGGCCTTAGGCTTGCTGGCATCCTTGCGCGGCTAGAATCTTCCCCGCTAAGCTGTGCCATTGTTCCGGATCTGTATGTCGATCAAATAAGTAAGGTGGGTCTCACGCACCAATCTCCGCAGGCTCGCTGGCTTGCCTAGTCTCCTGCGCTGAGGGGACTCCGAAGGTTGATACGTAGATTGTGTTAGGGAGCTGGCCTGAGTTGAAAGTTGATTGACAAAATCTACGTATGGGTGCCAGCCAAAGGTGCTGGCTAAGCTCATGAGGCGCGCGAGGCGCGCTAAGAACGCGCTAGTACCTAATCAGGACTAGCGCCGGGGAAACCTCGGTAGTCGGCGTAAGGTAACTCCGACCTGGTTCATAACAAGGTACTAGGTTTTAGTGTCTTCTAATTTACTCCTCTCTATATATAGTGCGGACTTAATCTTAGTTAGAATCTCTATATAATAAAGATGTTTAATATATATTATATAATATTATTATATAAAAATATAGTACTAATAAATTATTATATAAATTTTTAAAAAAGTTATAATAATAATAAAGTAGTTAATAAGTTATTAAAGTTTAAACTTTTTAAAATAGTGTTCTTTGCTAAGCTACTAGTTTTCGCCTAATCTAATTCTTTTAAATAATTATAAAACTATATTTTTTCTATTTTTAAACCTACAAAATCTAGAATTTAGAGTTAGGTAGAAGTTTTATATAACACGCTAGTAATTAGTACTATTATATTAACTAGTAATTACTATCTAGTAAGAGACTTTAACTTTATACTTTAAAAAATCTTTTTTTTAAAAGCTTACTAAGCTTACTAAGTACCTTACTAAGCTTTTTTTAAATTCTAGCCAATTAAAGAGCTTTATTTGCTAAGTAATTAGTATTATTTTAATAGTATAGGTGCTATAGGTGCCCTATATATATCCTAGGTGTCCTAGATACACTAGTAGTATAGGTGCGTATTCTTACGCAACCTTACGCATATGCACGCTAAGAAAAAAGTAGTATTACTAGTGCGCTCTAAGCGTATTTAGTGCGCAGGCGTGCGTAGGCGTGCTTAGAGCTGCTTAGGTGCCCTAGGTGCTTATACTTGCTCAAAACTTTTCCTAATATAGGAATAGAAAAATAAAAGATTGTATCTTAAATAATATAATAAAAAAAGCAGAGCCCTTTACTTAGTAATTAAAAAAAGTATAAAAAAGTAATTATAAAAAAAGTGTATTTAAAACTAGTAAGCAAGCTTAGTAGTTTTAATATAAGATTTCTATTCTACTATATACTAGATACTAGGTTTTAGTGTCTTTCTATTTTACTTCTCTTTGTGTATAGTGCGAACTTAACCTTAGTTAGAATCTCTATATAATAAAGATCTTTAATAAGACTTCTATTCTTTTAAATTACTAAGTAGGGGGCTCTGCTTTTTTTATATATTATTTAAGATAAAAGCCTTTATTATCCTACCTCTAGGTATATTTAATTAACGCTACACATAAGACTTCTATATTCCTTTCCTAGGATTAATCTATAATATTATGTAATTCTAGGCTGGCTATTTAACTAATCACTATATTATATAATTAATAATTCTTTAATAATATCTTTTTACTATAATAATAATAATAATAATAATAATATAATTATAATTAATAATTATAATAGTAACTAACCTAACTATTTTATTACTCTTCTATAGTAGATTTCCTCTTGCAACTAGCGAGCTATATACTGTCCCCTAGAATCTCGCCGCCACTACCTATCTTTCCTATGCTTTCGCCGCTACCACTTATCCTTACTCTTACCTTTACCCTTATTACTCGCAGTCCCCGCCTTAATAGTAGCCTAGATAATTGCTACTACCTTAATAAGCTTCTTATACTACTACTATACCTTTACCGTCTTATATATTATAATAAACTTTTTTTCCCTTTACTTTAATTTTTATTCTTATAGTCTAGTCTTTATTACTTTTATTTTTAGCTATATTTTTAAGCTTTTATAGCATAATCTTTACATTATACTATTATTATATTATAAAGGCTACATCTCTTTTACTAATATTTAGGTACTAAAGGACTGTTATACACTCTAGAATCTAGAAGTATAAAGCGTAGTAAATTAGCCTAAAAATATTACTAATAGGATACTTAAAGATAAGCTCTAAAGGTCCCTTTAATAATTTTTCTAGTTATATAAGGTTACTAAATTTCTAGGAATTATTCTTAACTTTGCCTAGCTAGTTATATATACCCTAACTAAATTTAATAATAGCTATATTGCTATAGATATTAGACTTTAATATAATATTAGGTTGCTAGAAAGTAGTTATTGCGTTACTAAATATAATAGATAAAATTAGATTTAAAAGATTTAGTATACTAGG
Organism: Laburnicola sp. JP-R-44; assembly: GCA_009805535.1. Taxonomy (NCBI): domain Eukaryota; kingdom Fungi; phylum Ascomycota; class Dothideomycetes; order Pleosporales; family Didymosphaeriaceae; genus Laburnicola; species Laburnicola sp. JP-R-44. The sequence continues at coordinate 1,106,653 of SELF01000016.1, read as the reverse complement.
CGTTACTAATATTATAAGAGTAAACTTATATACTATATATAGTAAACTATAGTTACGCGCTACTATTAAGTTATAAGTATAATAAACTAAACTATAGTTAAGTGTCCTATCGCCTATATTGCTTCTATAGTTGACTTTGACTTATAGTCTACTATAGCTCTCTAATAGTCTACTAGTTAAGAGATAATATATAACTTAGTTATGCTAAATAGTAAACTATCTATTAACTACTATTATTAATACTATTGTGTAAAATATTAATAATAAAATTATTATTATTTTGTGTACATTTTATTACTACTACTATATGCTAGGTACTAGATTATAGTGCCTTCTGTTTTACTTCTCTCTCTATATATAGTGCGGACTTAACCTTAGTTAGAATCTCTACACAATAAAGATTTTTAATAAGACTTCTATATATAATGTTTTTATAAAAAGGCTATAGTTAGAACTTTAGACAAGAAATAAAACTTTAGCGTAGTAATACTATAAGCTATTCTTTCTCTACTATCTTAAATATTACAAACCTACTACTATCTAGATTATTGTAAATATAATACAGGTTAATTCCCTGTTTACACTCTTTTTAATTACCAAGTAGGGGGCTCTCCTTTTTTTGTTATGTTATTTAAGATGAAAGCCTTTATTGTCCTACCTCTAGGTAGATAAATTAACGCCACATATAAGTTAATATTTACTATTAAATAATATAATAAAAAAGTAGAGCTTTTTATTTATATGTGTGTTATTAAACTATCTTTCTAAGGGTAGATTAATAGATGCTTTTATCTTTAATAATATAATAAAAAAAAGTACCGCCTTCTACTTAGTAATTAAAAAGAGCGTAAAAAAGGTATTTATAACAAAGCAAAGCTTTTTATTTAGTAATTATAAAGAGTATATATATATAGTGTTAGTTAGTTAGCTTACTAAATACCTTTTTTAACTTTTTTTTAGTTTGAGATTTAAAGTAGGTTAAGATAGAAGGTTATATATTATACTACTATATATCGCACACCTAATTCTAATTAAAGACTAACCTTAAATACTACCTAATAACGCGACAATAGTTTGAACTTACTTACACCCTATTTATATCTTATAAGCTTCTAATTTATATAAGATTTACTTATACTATATATAATATACCTAGCTTATTACTACTAACCTAGAGATTATAAGCGAGTTCGCCCTTACAAGTGAGTCGCCCACCTTGTTAACTTTCTACGACGCGTCACCTACAACTACTACAATGGCTCAACCAACTTCTACTTAATTGCCCTGCAACAAAGCAGATATCTACCTTGCTATCCTAGCTATTAATTAGAACCAAATTCAGACTGTATGAGAGGCTGTACGGGCTTATAATGTCCCCCGATCAACGCTGCGCGACGCGATTGCCAGCCCAACTCAAGAAAGCTTACTAAGCTAGAAGAGGAGGTGATTATCGAGTATATACTTGATCTAGATTCGCGAGGGTTTGTTTGCGCCTACTCTAGAAGCTGTGCGGAATATAGCGGATAAGTTGCTTGCTAAGCGCGGGCAGTGGCCAGGTCAGTTAACAGTGGCCTAGAAACTTTGTTAAGCGAACAGACAGCCTTACTACGCGGTTTTAATCGACCGTACAACCACTAGAGAGCGCTCTGCGAGGATCCAGAAGCTATACAACGCTGGTTTAACCTCGTAGCGCGTACAAAGGCCACCTACGGTATCCACGACAAGGACACCTTTAACTTCGACGAGACTAGCTTTCTAATAGGCAAGATATCCTCCTAGCTAGTTGTTACAGGATTAGAGAGACGTAGCCGGCCAAAAGCAATCCAGCTAGGCAATCGCGAATAGGTCACGGTAATCTATAGAATTAACGCTGCTGGGTGGGCAATCCCGCCCTTTGTCATTTTCGCTGGCCAGTATCACCTCTCTGCCCTGGTATGAGGGCGAGGATATACTAGGCGACTGGACTATTAGGCTTAGCAATAATAGTTAGACTACTAACGAGCTTAGTATTACCTAGCTACAGCACTTTATTAAGCATATAGCAGCGCGTAGGGTAGGCGCGCGCTAGCTACTTATACTTAACAGCTATAAGAGCCCACAAGTTGCTTAAATTCCAAGAAATCTATAAGGATAACAATATCTATACTCTTTGTATGCTGCTATATATTTGTCGCACCTCCTATAGCCGCTAGACGTTAGCTATTTCTCGCTATTAAAGCGGGCGTATAGGTGCTAAGTGTCAAGCCTAATACGCGACTATATTAACTATATCACTAAGCTTAAGTTCCTACCTGCCTTCTGCGCCGCCTACAACTAGTTAATTACAAAGGAGAATATCTGCGCAAGCTTTTTAGGGCGCTAGACTAGCCCTATATAATCTAGAGGTAGTAATCTTGAAGCTTAATGTTAAGCTAAGGACGCTGTCGCCAGCAACCCTACTAGAGGCTGTGTAGGAGGCCAAAACACCCAGCAATGTGCGCAAACTAGAGGCTTAATTAACGTTTTTAATTCGCGAGCGGATTCGCGCGCATAAGAGCTTGTTACCTACTTCTATTATTAAGAGGCTTAATTAGCTAGAAAGAGGCTCTTCTAAAGCAATGCATTAAATGGCGCGCTTATGCGCGAGTAAATCTCTTAAGCCTTAAGAGAGCAAATAAGGCCGCTATAACGCGCAAGAATTGTAAAAAGAAGTGGATCTAGAAGCAAGGCACACTTATTAAAGGTAGAGGAAGAGGATATTATTACTTAAAGGGCTATTAAGTAGCAACTTAAGGGAGAAACGCGTTATTAAGACAAGGCGCGATTAGGTACGAGCCGGCAGGCCGGCTTAGCGCGCTGTGGTCGCTGTAGAGAGACTGGCCATAACTCACAAACGTGTGAAAAGCGTACTGTAGATACTACTTAAACTAGGACAGCTCTTATATTAATATTATTTTATTGCGTTGTGGATGTACAGGCTATAAAAGGCTCTAAGAGTTGACAAGGTGGGCGACTCGCTTGTAAGGGCGACTCGCTTATAATCTAGGTTACTATTATTAGTTATCTACACTTATACTGCTATATAGTATACTTACTAAATAAGCTAACTTAATAGTAATAATAGTAATAATAGCTAGAAAGAATCTTATAGATCTATACAACGCTCTTATTATATTAGAGCTTATTAATAAACACCTTATTCTCTACCTTTTATATTCTCTACTAGATTCTGTTACTAATGCAAAGTAATAATATCTAAAGTAGGAATATAGGCTTACTAGTCTTTAAGAACTAAATAAGCTGCTAACCTAGCTAGTATATAAGGATTGCCTTTTAGTTAGTTAGATATATTAGGCTCCTATAAATAATTATCTTATAGATAGAATAGAACTCTAGTATTATTATCTTAGTAGCAGCGACGTAAAACTATAGCGTGTACTTATTAGTAATAGTAAGTACTTCTTTAAAAATAATATTAATATCTAGAAGGATAGTAGGGTGTAAAGAGATAATAATAGGAGATTTATTAAGAATAACTTTAATATAGCAATAGAGCAATAGTGTATCTAGTACGTGTTACCCTTATCCTACTACTTATAAGAAATATACCTATTAATATATTTACTTTATTGTTTGCAATAATCTAGATAGTAGTTTATAATAGTTAGGATAGTAGAGAATAGATAAATAACTTATAGCGTAGCTGCGCTAAAGCCTTTATTTCTTCTCTAAAGTTTTAACTATAGCCTTTTCTTATAAATTAACTTTATATATAGAAGCTATACGCGCTAAGACTACTAAGCTTGCTTAGTAGTTTAAACACGCTTTTTTTATAATTACCTATTTTACGCTCGTTTTTTAATTACTAAGTAGGGGGTTCTGCTTTTTTAATTTTATGTTATTTAAGATAAAAGCCTTTGTTATTCTACCCCTAGGTAGTTAATTTAACAACACATAGTGTTAGTTAGATCTATCTAGAAGTAGAATATTAAAGGCTTTTCTTTTAAATTATATATAAAAAAAGTAAAGCCTTCTACTTAGTAATTAAAAGAGTATAAAAAAGGTAGTTATAAAAAAGTATTAAATGGAATATAAAAAAGTATTTATAAAAAAAAGTATTTATAGTATATAGTATTAATTTAGTCTATCTACAATTAGAATAATAAGGGCTTTTATTTTAAATAATATAAAAAAAAGTAAAGCCCTTTACTTAGTAATTAAAAGAGTATAAAAACATAATTATAAGAAAAAGCTTTTTTACTCTTTTTAATTACTAAGTAGAGGACTCTACTTTGTTTATTATATTATTTAAGATAAAAGTCTTTATTATTCTGCCCCTAGATGGATAAATTAAACACTATATATACAAAAAGTAATATATAAATTAACAACTATATATATAAAAAGTAGTATTATTTATTAAAGATCTTTATTATATAAAGATTCTAACTAAAGTTAAGTTTATACTATATATAAAAAAAGTAAAAAAAGGCACTAAAACTTAGTACCTAATATATAGTAGTAAAAAAGTATAATAAAATATAAAATATAATAATATTAAAAAGAATAATATTATAGAAACTTTTAGTATATAGTAGTATAATATTATATAATATTAAATTAACTACCTAGATGTAGAACGACACAAAGGCTTTTAAAAAGAGCGTAAAAAAATATGATTACAAAAAAGCGCGTTCGAACTGCTAAGCGAGCTTGGCGGTCTTGGCGTGGTGCTGCTCTTATAAGCAAAATTTTCACGAAGAGGCCAGTTGGAAACTTTAGTGGGGGAGGAAATATATTATATAGTAAATAGATAAATACTTAATTTATATCTAGTTATAGATTGTATATTATATATATATAGGTAACTATGTATTATATTATTAACTACCTCTAGTATAAGGGGGCTAATTTGTATATGCTAACAAATAGTTATAATAAATAGTCCTTAGCCTAACCTATCTCTAAGCTGCTTTACCTTTTTTAATGCGTTTTTAGCATACCTACAGCTTTCCCTTATAGCGTTGTACTATATACTAAAAGGTCTGCGATGTTTCTCTCCTAGAAGTAAGCTTTAAAAAGGCTAGAGTTATAAAAAAACCTATTTAGCTAATACTAAACTTATAGTTACATAGTTGTAAGTTAGTGGGTATAGCTAACAGCCTCAGGCGATTTGCTTCAAGTTGGGTACGGCAGACCTAGCGATAGCAGTCTCTGGTAGTTTGTGACTGAGGCATACCAAGCTATGGGAATACACTCTTGGAGCCGATAATTTTGAAGGCACAGAAGTGGTACAATCATCGAGAAGCGAGGAAGCAACTTATCCGAGTTGCATAGAAAGCGTGGCCAAAATTCGTAGCTGGGGGGTGAAAACCAAGACACATGGAATCATTCCAATTGGACAGGCAAATATATCTTGACAGAGCCTGGCTCCATGCCTGGGATGTCTGGGGTCGATCAGCTGAGAGAGAGCCGACGAGTCGGCGACGACACAATTGCTGAGCATGGGGTGGGGTAACTTAAGACAGCAATATACCTCGCCAAATACGCTGCCGACAGCCAAGGAATTTCAACCTTATCTAGCCGGATAAAACCCGACTTTTCATTCAACTGGTTGGATCTGCGGAGAGCATCTAGATCAAGGCATAAGTCCTCACGCGAATCGATCCAGAACCTCGGCATGGCGACAAGAAAAAACAGGCAGTTTAAGGTGACTGTTCGTTATTCCGTTGCATACCAAGCGATACCCGGTCCTAGTAAAATAGAGATTGGCTTTCGAATGCACAAACCGAAAAGGAAAGGATCCGGACCTTAATGGTAGGACGACATACTTGTGCTGACGAATCCACGACTAGAGAGGGTAACACGATCAACACCCGGCTCGAAGCAGTACGCTGATTTGTTCCCAAAGTCTGTCCGGCGGGTTCATTTGTTGATCAACTCCCAGTTCCTTCAAGCATACAGTTCGCAGAAGCGAAGGTCTAGCTCCAGGTACTTTCACTTGCTGCATTCAGTAGTAGAAAAGTCAAAGGGCCGATGTATGTACTTCCTTATGGCATTCTCGCTTTGCGCATATCGCATTGCCCTTTCTCTGCGGCGTCCGGTAGCTCCGCGCCCTTTCGATCATTCTACGGCCATGCCAGCCGAGAATGGGACCAGGGCCACCATGGACGTGTAGTCAACAACAACCCCTGGGTCTGGAGTGAGTGTCTAGGAAGAAGCTTGTGATTCGGTGATTTAGAGCTTTCGGTGAAGCGAATAGTGCGTTTGCAGAAGCGACTGGAATCCGCCGTAAGACGTCCACGGAGATGATGCGGCCCTGATGCCTGCAACGTGATACGGTGAGCTGGTGTCGCCAAAAAGCAATCTTGATGAAACCGTGGCACCTCGCACGGGCCCGAACTGCTTGTCCGGCCGTTGAGCAGCGTTCCGACGGGATGGCGCAGGATCGTAACAAAGTGTGTGTACGGGTGGGTGGGTGAAGACCTAGAGGATGGAATATATTCTAAAGTCGTCATTGGTATGTACGACCGTGTTCCTGGGCGTGCCCAGCATGTATTTGAGCCTCTGTGCGATTGAGCTCTCCAACAAGTTCCGAATGTTCTTGTGGGTTTCGTAGAGGCTCACCATTGAGATCCTTCGCGAGGGTATCGATGAGCAATGGCGTCATGATGCACGCAGCCACAAACGGTTGTGGTAAACGTCTTGCCGAGTCCTCTGGCGTGCGATGGCCCAAGCAATCCTGGACGGGATCGTTCGTATCCGATACGGGATCGATTCTCACAGACAGTTTCACCAAAGACACGACATACCCGAACGCCTCGCCCGTTACACCGTTGGAGTCCCTCAGCTGTGCCGTCTCAGGCGTCGAGTCGAGGGGCGGGTGAAGAAGGCCTGGAGGCTGTGTACATGGGAGGCGAAAGCCACAAGTCAGCCAATGGAGAAGGTGGCCGGGAAGCCGAGACATGGGCGCGCAGGCGGGGCAGCGGTAAAGGCTCCCTTTGGCCCGGAGTTTAAAACACAGGTCGCGCAGATTATCCATCGGTGAGTGGGACATCACCTGGCCAGCGCGTCCATTTCGTGCCGCAACGGCCAGGCAGTTAGTTAATTTCTCGTGTCCAGGCGTTGTGGGCGCGGTCGGGGATGCGGGATGCGGGAGCGCCGGGAGTGCTGGGGTGAGGAGAGGGCCGAGCGGCGAGAGTACGAGATGGAATCCTTCTGGTGTGGTAATGGCGAAGCGGGCCTGGCGGGCTGGTGGCTTCGACGGCATGCATTCACCTGCTAGCACCCGCACGCCGAGCAAGGTGCGAGGCAGCAGGCAGGCGGCGGCAGGCGGCAGGCGGCAGGGCGGTCTCGATCTCGCGGGAAGCCGTCCTGGAGGACAGAGGGACATGGTTGGCATTGTTTGTTGTCGTGGGGGTGGGCAGCGGTGGGAAGGCGCGAGGCGAGGACGCCGCTTCCGGATGCAGCGGGCGCCGCTGATTGGGGGGAAGGCGCCGCCGACGGCCCTGGCAGCGGCAAGTGCGCCCATTCACCGCGTGTGGTCGGGCGCACCATCCACCACCAACAGACGGCGAGGTGGGCGGCCAGGGCCAGCAGGGCGGCCAGAGCGCCAGAGAGCGATCACACGTCCGGGCCGACGCCGCCTCGCCTCAGGCCGGGTCCACAGCCCTCCACCCACCACTCACCACGCCCCTCGCCCTCAGCATCCATCCCACGGAGTCACGGACCCACGCCAGCAGGCCAGCATTGCCCAACCTCCCCAGGGCTGCCCTGCCCGGCTTCCGCGCGCTGGCGTGCGCTAGGGCCCCTTTCGCTGATGCATTTTGGACCGAAGGATCAGGCCCGCCGTCTCCCCGAATGCTTTGCAGCAGCTTAGCTTTTAGTGAACATGGCTGAGCATCGTCTCCACTTGGCGAACCACCCCACAAATCAGCGGCCCTCAAAGACGCCTCTGCTGCTCTAGCCATGCAGGACGAGGGCGGCAGGCCGTCTGTGTGCGACCAGATGCATCCTTCGTCCGTTGTCCACGCCGCAATGGGCCACAACGCTCACGCTTGGCCGTGAGACCTCACTCCTCAACCCCTTGTGCAACTTCTTCAACAACGCCGCAGGGCTGTCCACCTGAATCGCTTCATATCTGTGCCCGGCCCGCTCCGCTGCTGGCCCTCTCCTCGCCTCCACGGCAGCGCGTTTGCAACCCTCACCAGCAACCTCGCAGCCCTCGCACCGTGCCACCATGGACGCCAACCTTCGCCTCCCCAGTCTCAGCGAGCTGGACATAGCCGTCGCCGCCCCAGCACTTCACTCGCCCGACCGTCGATGGAACGTGACAGACCCTCCTCTTTCCGGTGCCATGGCCCAAACCAGTCCTGCGCACCGTGAACCCCTTGGATCTGCGCCCGTGTCCAATGTCTCGTGGACAGCCATCAACCACCGACAAGAGCCTTCTGAGCCCACCTCTCCACCCACTGCAAGCGCAAACCTCCAGCCTCCCGACAGCTTCTTCTCATCGCCCTCGCACCGCCAGGAAAACAGCGAGACGACCTCAAACTCCTCCGGGATCCTGCCAATTGAACGCGAGCACGGACAAGTTCCATTGATGAATCGCGCCTCTCTCCACCCGAACAGCAGACTGCGGGGAAGCCAATCACAGCCGACCGCCAAGGTTCGGCCGTCTTTTCCTCAGTAACCGCCCCAGCAGCCGCGTCTAATTCGCCAAGACCCTCTTCTCGTTCAGGGAGCAATTCGGAATTATTCCATCGTGTTGCCCTTCGCGATGCTATCGACCATCCAGTCACTCCTCCACCCGATTCCTCTCTGGCCCAGACGCATCCCTCACGGGTTTCTACGCATCCAACTACGCATGACACGCAACGAGATCTATCCCAATCCATGGGTCAATCCAAGGAGGAGAATATACGACCGTAAAAACGCCGACAGCGCTCCCGTTCAGATGTAACCGGATCCCCCATGCCACCATGTGCTTCTCGGTCCGCACCATTCGCAAACACAAGGCACAGCATGCCACCGCCACCCGTTCCGACTTGTGCAGCTGTCTCGCCGTCTGTACCTGGAGTTACCGATCAATCTTCATCTCCTAAAGCAACTGGATTCTCCCAGTCCACTCGGAAACATTCACCTGAAGTGATCACTTCGGAGAAGGAATATACCAAGAACCCCGCCCCGGAGCAATGCGCATATTGCCATGATATTTGGACCTTTCCTTCCATTGATATCAAAATGCTAGATCTAGAACCGGCGCAAACAGCATCAGATATGCACAGGAACACGAAAGCATTATATGATTACGTCAACGATCACAAGGCGAAGAAAGACGCCAATTACAGAGAGTGGGCGCAACGCCACCGGGTTGAAACTGGTATTACGCGACCTCCCTGTATGCAAGCACCGACAGAGGACGAATCCGTCGTGAGCGCCCAAGCAGGAAGCAAGAGAAAGTCCGACATAGCTGAAGACGAGGGCCGCATGCCATCGAAGCTTCGCAAGCTCTCATGCGACTCTCCCCCACGACGTGCCCAATTAACACCGCCACCCGAACAGCCCATCAACCCGAATTCGACCACACAAGATCCCATTGCACCTCCGCCATTCACAGCCACCTGTTCGCCGTACCAAGTTGTTGTACCTCCACAGCTATTTTGGCAGGCCGAGGGCGGGTCGAGAGTGCAACTTACCCCAGAAGTGGCCAGATTGTTGCAGATAGACGGTGCTCCCGCATCTCGATACGAACCACCTGCGAATGACTCTAGCAACATGTGGTTCGACCGGGCCGAGGAGGGCAAGAAAACATCCAAACGAGAAGAGACACAGCGAGAACAGTCCTTGGAATCGAGAGGAGACCGTCCGGCAGAGGAGATAAGGTATCAGGGGTTTGCAGCGAAGAAAGAGTAGATGATACCCAAAGTTCACTCCTCCTTTCCAGCTGTGCCATCATGAGCCCAGTGTCGAAGACACAACGTGTTTTCTACGCTCACGAATTATTCTCGCGCCCTCTCCGCTCTCGGATTGACGACAGCTATCAGGCATATGCTGACATTGGAGCGTCATTGGCAACACTTCTCTTGGTCATCCGTCCACTCTTCACACATCCATGCTTGCAGCGACCTGTACTTTATTCACACATATACCCGGAACGACTGCCATCATGTTACAACGTCTATAGCATATTTGCAATATTGAAATTATTCCTCCGCCCCATGGTCATTGTGTTCATCACGCGCAGGGTCATTCCCAATCTCCCGAGCTTGCGTTCGCTCACGAGGCCAGGCTTTGACACACAGATCCTGCACCTCCCTTTCTGCACCCAATCCGAGACGTGCTTCGCAGAGTGCATATCAATCGACCGGCCTAGGTATGTGTCATCCGGATGCTTTCCGCATCCGCGCGGGCACGCGTCTGTCAGCTTACTTGCATCTATGCATCATCGAGCGCTCATGGAATGCCACATTCACCATGCACACTGCACAGGCAACAGCGGCACGCAAAGCGAGCTTGAAAGGGGAGGTTGACATGCAATATGCCGTCCCAGGGTATTGGTGGGTAGTTATGGGGCCATCTCTGTGGTCATCGAATGGTGCCAGTGATATCGGGGCCATGTGGCGATACTGATTGCACAGCCTGAAGACTCGGGTTACGTACTGTGGCTAGCCAGGGTGAGTGGAACGGTTGGTGATCAACGGCCTAGAAACAGGGGGGTAGCGAAGAGGAGCAAACATAGTGTGCGCGCCCTGCTGCATGTGTCACTGTGCCTTGAATAACAACCTTGCTGGGTCTCTTGAGCCAACCCTTGCGAACCCTGATTAGGCTTAATACAGATTTAAAATGTTTGCGGAATTTCTAGTGACACGCTGTGACAGTCTGCTGGGAATTCCCCTAGCTAAGCCAAGCGACCAGCGCATCTTCGCATCTTCGCATCAACGGGGTCTCCGCCTCAACGAGGCGTACGACTACGCCCACGCCCTCGATAACCGCCGCTATCGCGTATGCCTAATGAGGCAGCCTCCTCACGGCCACTGTTGAAATAATAAGCTTTGTCGAAATGATCGATTACGCGTAGCAAACACTTCCAGATCGTGATAGTGTGCTACGATGCCAAGACACGGCCAACGGGTGTAGCCTGCATACAGTAGCGTGGGATTGAACCTGCAGTACAAGGTCACGCGTCAATTCCCGGCGGGCGAGCACGTCTCCCGTTGTCTCGTCAAGTTAGGTGTGGATCAATGAAGGCAATCCATGCCTGCCAAACGCCCGTGTCACACAAGCGGTTATTCATAGCGCCAGTGACCATGTCGACCAAGCCGTGCATGGCCCGAGGTCAAGAGGGTCTCCGATTCCCGCTTCCCCCTCTTGGCGATATCGCCATCATTCGCGGAGAACAAGCATGCGGGGTCCTGCAACGTCTCGTCTTTCCCTTTCCCACCTTTGGTCCGGTCCCCTGCAACTGGGGGTGCATGAAGTCGCCATCGTTTGTCGTTTTACCTGCCGCAGGTGCATTTGTCGTGCACATCATGCCGTCGTGTATGGCCGCCACAACAAGTACCGCTGCGGATCTCCTGCGCTCCTGCAGAACGCCATGGTCCAAGCTTTCCATACAATATCGGCACGGCCTCCTATATCGGCCTGAATACGTACAAAGTGGCAAAAAGAAAGGAAAAAAGACAGCACTTGAGACTCCACATTTCGACGAAACGGCTAGGAAGGCAGGTAGCGGTAGGTACATTCATACAACACCAACCAACATCCAGAGACCAGTCACCTTCACCCCAGATCAGGGTTCAGTTCAGTTCAGGGTCTGGTCTATCAAAGCGGCTGCAGGTGATCATTAATCACTAACAATGACGGAGGACGGCGCATGCGTCGTACGATACCGGCTATTTATTTCGTCTGAGGTTGTTAGCTATACTTACTAATATATAACTACGTTATCTATAAGTTATTATTAGCTAAATAAGTTTTTATAACTTTAGCTTTTTTAAAGCTTATATATTCTAGGCTACTTTAGTTAAGTTACTAGCTATTTTTTTATTTTATATACTACTCTATGTATTTTTATAACTGCCTTTTACGCTCTTTTTTATTTACTAAGTAGGGGGCTCTACTTTCTTTATTATATTATTTAAGATAAAAGTCTTTATTATCCTACTCCTAGGTAGATTAAATTAACACTACATAGCTAGTAACATTAATTATTATAAAATAGTTAGCTATGCTAAAATTACTTTGTAAGAATTACTTAAAAGCTATTATAATTAGTACTGAATTAAACTATTTCCCTAAGGGCTTTCAACTCTGTTGCCTCAGTGCATCGGATGCACAACGGTCAGGCATGCGTGCGTGGGTGACCGGCGGCGGCGCGCGCGCCCTGCCACTGGCACTATTTTCCTAATCCAGAGAAGGACTCGAGCTACCTACGCCCCTATCACTATCGAGTTAACTTTGTATACCAACCTACCGCGAGTACAGGCCTTATACCTTTACCCACCGCGATCACTCATTAGGAAAAATAGCCAATCCTCAGGGTCCTCGCATTCGGGTTCGTGCGGAGGCCCGCATCCACATGGCGCTCGGCTTTTCTACCCGGAACGGGATTTGCGACTGCGCGGCGGACGAGTAACGGAGAGTCACGATCACGGGCAGCGGCTCTCGCGCGCGGCTGGAGCCGCCCGTGCATCGCAAAATATGTATCTGTCTTGAATCATGCCATGTGCGTGTGTGTATGGGGCAAGGTTCGTGCGATCGCGCCGCGGAGGGTGTGTGGGGTGGGGCACCAGATCTGGCACGGCTCAGGGCTGCCGGGGGTGCTGGATCGTGTGGATTGTGGTGGGCGCGCTAGATGGGGTTAGAGTTTGGGGTTTGAGACGGGGACGGGCGAAGGGCCCGGTGAGACTGCATGGCACGATCTGCTGCGCAGCACTACTATATAATTATATAATATTACTACTACTTACTAGTATTAATATGGCCAAATATATATAAATTATATTAAATAAAAAACTAGCTCCTAATAATAGTTTTACTATTATTACGTAAGTAGAGTATATATAATATAATATTATTAAGTTAATCTTTACTATTCCTAAGTCTAATACTTAATTTATAATATTAATATTTCTATTACTATTACTATTACTATTACCATTACTATTACTATTACTATTACTATTACTAGATTACTACTATTACTATTACTATTACTATTACTATTACTATTACTATTACTATTACTATTATTACTTTACTAATATATTATATATAGAGTTTTAGAATAATATAAATATTATAATAATAACTATATAATATTTTAATATTTTATAAAAAGAAAATTATAAAGGTAATATTAACGCGCGTTATATTGTCGACTATCTTTAGTATAAGAGACCGATTTGCACGTGCTAATAAATAGTTATAATAAATAGTCTTTAGCCTAACCTATTTCTAAGCAACTTTACCTTTTTTAATACGTTTTAAGCACACCTATAGTTTTTTCTTATAGTGTTATAATGTATACTAAAAGGTCTATAATATTTCTCTTCTAGATAACGGTAATATTATATATATAATTCTAAATTCTAAATATATAAAAAAGATTATAGTTATAGTATTATATAAATATATAATTCTAGTAGGTTATATTACTAATATAGTATACTAATATTTACCTTAAAACGCTTTTCTATATATATAATAGTAGGAGAAATATTTGCTATTATTATAAAAACTTTATTAAAAATTCCTTAGTTATAAAAAAAACCACCATACTAATATTTTAATTTTAATATATTATCTTTTATTATTCTTTTTTATACTACCTATTACTATTATTATTAATATTATATTATAGTTTTTAAATAACGTACTATATGGAAATTTGCACTATGGGGATTTGCACTATCTAAGCGAGTCTCGCCTTCTTTAACTATATTCTACTCGCTACTATATTATCTAATTCTTCCTCTAACACTTTAGATTAATTTTTAAACTATTATTAGTTCTATTACTATTATTAGCTTTCTCTACTAGCTACTTTTATAGGCGCGACTGTGTAGTTGTTTTACAACTAGCGTCGCCTTAGCATTTTTAAGCTACCCCTAACACCTTTAGCGTACTATACACCATATTTACTCTCTAATTAGACTTCTTTTTCTTAGTTCTTTCTTTTTATAACTAGAGTATCTAATCCTCCTTCTTTCTCTGCTAACAAAGTAGACTAACTAGCTTAGCATTCTATATTTCTACTATATAGGTTACTTTAGTTAACGTAGCGCTTGCCTCTAAATAGAAGCCCTAGTAGTACTTCTACAAGTATAGTATTAGTTAGTATATTTAATTCACAAAGCTTAGTACTGTCTAGAGAGGCGAGCTTTTTAGTAGGGCAAAGTCTAGATCGCCTTGTTCTATTACTGTGTGCGTGGCTTTGAGGCTTATTATAGGTCTATAAGAGTAGCTACTTTAGAAACTTCCTTAGATTTAAAGGGATTAGGCTAGCTCCTCTCTATCTACCTAGAATATTATTAACTATAACAGTCTTCTTATAAGCCCTTTTAAATATCCGCACCTCTTACAAGCCCTTTAAAAACATCCGCACCTATTCTTAATATAAGATACGCTGCTAGCTAAGTTAGAAGACCTAGTTAGTCTTAGATGCGTGCGCACGCTTAAATATAGAGAACACCCTAATATTAAGTCGTTAAAGAATATGCGAGTAGTATAGCAGCATAATTAGAAGATTAATATTATTCTCTATATAGTGCGCAATAAAATTAGCTTAAATATAGCTTCTATAGCTATCTATAATTAAAAGTTGTTAATAGGTAACCCCTTCCCTCCGCGTTAATAGCTTAAATATCTTAACTAGCCAACACAGACTAAGCGCATTTAATGTCTAGCTATTCTTACTACCTCCTTAGTGCTAGTTAATAGGTGCTTTAGGTAGAATCTAGCTTATATTAAGGTTCTAGCCCTTAAAGATAAGGAGTGGTAGGAGAGCTTAACTAGCAGCAGCGTAATAATATTTAACGTTAGTTACTCACTCCTACTTTCCTCCTATAACCTTATTCTTCTAGTTATAGTTAATAGGAACAAGTACGCGCGTTATCTCTAGCTCTCTCTCTAACCCTAAAACCTAACTTGTCTATGTTCTAGACGTCTTAAAGTTCGTATAAATACTTATTAAATAGCGCAGCATTAGTATTAAACTAGCCTTTTACTATCTTAAACGTGGCTCTATTAAATTACGCGTTATCTAGCTAGTGAGAATAGATACCTTATATTATAGAATAGCAATTTAGGAAGCGATATATCTATTCGTAGCTAATAGGCGTAGTTGTTTTGGCAATAGCTTTAGATCTAGAGTTGCATTAGCCGCAACGCGCGCGTAGCAATTTAGCTATCTCTAGTAATAATAACAGTAAGAGAGGCGTTCTAGCTGCAGTATAATATATAATCTATCTAATTAATAATTTCTTTTCTATAATTAAAAAGATTTATTAGTGTACAGCGGCCTGTAAGTGTAATTGTCCTCTAGCCATCCTCTAGCTTAAAGTATAACGCGAAACTTTAAAGTGCGCAGCAGCAGCATATAGTCTAGAGAAGTCTCTTTTTTTAATTGCTTAGATTGTATCTTGTATCTTAGATTCGTTTTAAGTCGCCTTAGAGCTTTTTCTATAGCCTATAGCAAAAGTTATAGGGTTGCGAAGTAGGTAGGTCTAACTTAAATAGTGCAAATCCCCATACGGTGCAAATCCCCATACGGTACGTTATATATAGTTTTAAACTTTTACTATAAGTCTTTTATTTATATTACTATATATTATTAATAAACATAAGCTTACTAATAGTATACTATTTTAACACCTAATATATATATATAAATTAATAGCTATTAGTGTCTCGCTGCTTTACCTTTTTTTAATGCGTTTTAGCACACCTATAGCTTTCCCTTACAGCGTTATACTATATACTAAAAGGTCTATAATGTTTTTCTTTCTAAAATAGATTTAATTAATACTATATATATAAATAGTATAGGTACTCTAGGTGCTTTACGCACTCTAAGTATACTAATAGTATAGGTATATATTCTTATATAACTTTATATATATTACTAAAGAAGTAATATTATTAGTATATACTAAGCTACTAAAGTGTAGAAATATATATAAGTACTCTAGGTATATATATACGTATAAATCTTTTTCTAATCCTAAAACTACTTTAAATTTAGCTTTAGTATTTAATTTAATAGCTTTTTATATAGTTGATTTAGTTAGTATAAAATATTTACTATATATTTTAGTTTCTTTTTTAAGAATTACCTTTTACGCTCTTTTTCTTTACTAAGTAAAAGTCTTTACTTTTTTTACTATATTATTTAAAATAAAAGTCTTTATTATTCTATTCTATATTTATATGGTTTTTTTTGCGACTAAGAGGTTTCTAATAAAAATATTATAATAATAGCAGTTTATCTCTTCTATTGTTATTAAAACACAGAAAAGCGTTTTAAGGTAGTGCTAATAAAAAGGGGTTAGCGCATTATAAGTAAGCTAAGTGGGCTTAGTAGGCTTAGCGCGCCCACTCTAACTAAAAAAAATTTATATACAAAACTATATATAAGGCCACATTACTATACTATAGTTTAGAGTAGGGAAGGTATAAAATAGCGCTAGCGCTATAACACTGTAACTATTATCTTCTTTATTATTATTCCTAAAAATTACTAGCAATAGCTATTATATTAGTAGGTTTATATTATTATAAGATATATACTAGGTGGAAGCTTATACACTATAGGTATACTAACGCTCTATCTTTACATTAAGGTTAACCTTAATAAGAAATCTACTATTGTCCTATTTTCCGCTATTTTTCTACGTCCTAATGCTAAAGTTGCCTTTAACGACGCCTAAAAAGTACGCTCTAATTTGTCTGCTTAAAGTTACTAGGCCCACACTAGAATACTACTCTATTTAGAAAATTATTAATAGGTTAAAGTAGAAGGTATACCTTACTCTATATAAGGTAGTTCTAGTATGCTAGTTAGGCTAGTAATAGATTAGTAACTATAGACGCTATAATAGACACGCGGGGTTCCTACTATAGTTTATTATATTGCTATAGGTTAGAATAGCAGTAATAAAAGGTAAAACTAAGGGGTAAGAGAAGGTGTTTTATTAATAAGTTACTAGGGAAGAAAAGCGTTGCGTAGACGCGTTAGATTCTTATAGTTATTATAGCGTTAGATAGTAAGCTAGTAAGCGTGTTATATAAGTGTGCCGCGTAGCAGCGCATAAATATAGCGCAATTACTAATAATAGCAATAATAGAGTAATAGTTAGTTTTCTATACACGCTTTAAGTGAATTTAGCGAGTGTTAAAGCGCTTATAGATATTAGAGAGCGAGTGCGTAGTTTATAAACTATTCTTATAAACTATTATTATATTAGTAGAGACTTAGTAGACTGTATTTTTAGGCGCTAGACTAGAGCGGCCTTTTCATCCCAACCTACGCAGGCTTAAATTAAAAAAGGAGGTTAAAAAGAGTGATTAACACTGAATAAATAATGCGACTAATATTGTTATATAATAGGTAATACGCCTTATAGAGTAAGTCTCTTAGATACAACTAATATAGTTAAAAAAGATAGTTTAAATTATAACTATACTAAGATAAGAGATAAAAAAAAAAATTAAAAGGCTTTAATTTTAATAAGGTAAAAGTAATATATAAGTCTCTGCTAGTGCTATACTAATATTAACTAAAAAAATACTTTTAAAAAAGTAAAAAGTACTACCTATGTTAAATAGGCTCTATAGCTAGCTATATAGACATTAATATCTAATACTCTATACTAGCAAGTATAGAGAATGTATAGGATAATTATATAAGAAAAAAAATATATAATAGAACTAACTTAGTATTAAATTGCTTATCTCTAGAAAGGGTGTAGATAGAAAAAGAAAAGATTCTATAACGTATAGGCTGCAGCGAACAGACATTTTATAATTTCTATATAATACTATTATAAAATAATATTAAAACTTTAACCTTTTTAGATGCTTTTTATTTATATGGTGTACAAAGACTAGTAACTTTTTATTTTAAAATTACTATTAGTAGTTCTCTCCCTTTCCCTGCACAAACTATCTACTTGCTAATATTCACCTTATCTATTTATTATTCCCTTATTTGTACGCCTCCTACTCTAGCTAGTCTACTCTAATTAGTAGAAAGATTCTATTAAGTAGCTATTTGTTATACTTTACTACTATTTATTAGAGGCGTAATTAGACTTATTAGTAGTAAAGTAGTAGTCTAGTAAATAGTAGTTTAAGGATAAGATTACGCTGTTATTAATAAGATTATAGTAATAATATATTATTTACATAGAGTTCTTTTTTCTTAGTTTGTTTCTTATATAATAAGTAGACCTATTTATTTATTATTTATGTAGGTAGTAATATTAGGTAATTATATAATATTAAATAAGAGAAAAACAAACACTAATAAAGAGTAGGAATTAAGGCTCTAGATAGAAGAGAAAGGTATATAAAGTAGGCTTTTCTTTCTCTATTCTTTTTTCTCTTATCTTCTACTTTAAATATCTCTCTATATATATCTCTTCTTTCTAGCTCTTTTCTTTTTTTTTATTAAGCTAATCCCCTATTTTTATGTAGTGCTAAACTGTGCCTTTTATTATATAATATCTTGTCTTTATATAGTGCTAACTTGCTATAGATAATAGCACTTATACTAGCTAATAACTAAGTTAGCTTTCTTAGCTTTAATCTTATTATGCATAATCTTCTAGATAGAAGAATATATATATTACCCTCCCTACTAGTTCCTATATAAAACTATATAGAATCTCTATTAATATAAGTTTCTTTATATCTTATAGGTTTGCTTTTATATAAATACTAACTTTAAAATAGGCTTAAGAACTTAATAATGCGTACATACCTTTATATAATATTAATATTATTCTTTTAGCTAGTATAGACCTATATTCATAAGCTACTAAAATTATTTAATATAAAAATATTTCTATAGGCTGTTAGTCTAGTTACGTAGTTGCCTTAGGGGCACTCTATACGCCTACTATTATAGTAGTATAACTAGGCCTAGGCCCTTTATTAAGTACCGTACACTAGTAGGCTTTTAAGTAGAATTATATAGTTCTTGCGTATAGTAGAACTATAGTGCTAGGTGCAATTATTATATAGAATAGGGCTAGAGTAATAGGGTAGATAATACTAGATATTATCTATTAATACTAAAATGAAAAAGACTCTTCTTTAAATAAATAATAGATAGAAAAATTTATATTTTTAAGTAATAAATATATATAAAATAAAGAATGAAATAAATATATTACGCAATTTCACGCTCTTTTTTAATTACTAAGCAGGGGGCTCTGCTTTTTTTTGTCATGTTATTTAAGATGAAAGCCTTTGTCGTGCTACCCCTAGGTAGTTAATTTAACGCCACATATTACGCAAAAAAATAAATAAAGGAAATAGTTCTATATAAAGGCTAGAAAGAGCTTGCGTAGGCAGGCTTAAGGTAATTTACTAATACTTTAATAGTAATTATTAAGATATTACTAGAGATTTAAGGACTCTAGAGCCTAGTTTAGGGCCTTCTTTATATAGGTATTAGCAGGGTTATCTTTTCTATTAATCTATCTAATGTTAGAGATCTTATAGTGTTTATATAATATGCAAAGTAATATAATATTAATTATAAAGCGCTTCTTATTTTATAGTTTCTAGTTATAAAGTAGTTATAGAGAGACTTTAAATCTATATAGATAACTATAGAAATTAGTAACAGATTAAGCGTATATATAATCTTCTAGAGAGTTATACTAATAGTAATAGTATTATTAAAGCCTCCTACTATACTATATAGCTTGCTAGCAAGAATACTGCTTATTACTCTCTTCCACTTAGTTAAATTCTGGTGTACAATATTTGCTAAGATATTAAAGTTATTACTATTACCTATATAATACTTATTACCTAGAGCAATTAGAAATCCTAGCTATAAGCTTAGGTTCTTATTATTAGCAAATAAGCTATTAGTAAAGATAAATAGCTTTGTGTAATAGAGATCTAATAGTATAAAGGTAAAACTACACTTACTATTATTAATCTGCTATTAGATTTATGTATTTAATACCTTAATATCTTTATATAAGGGTAATATAGTCTAAGCAGCAATAGACAAATTAAATACAGCTTCTAGTTAGTATATAAATATAATATAGGCGCCTTTTATACGCTACTCTATATACCTCTAAGTAGTATTTTTATCTTTAGAATTAATTATACAAATGCCCTTTGCTTAACCTTTCTATATAAGAACTATAGTATTATATATATGCTAAATTCTTCTACTATTAAACTTAATAAGTTAGTCCTTAGCAAGAATAGTCTTATTCTTTATATAGAAGGCTACTTTCTTTTTAGCTCTTCTTTATTTTATACAAAGTTCTTTACTAACAATACTAAGAGTATTATCTATCTAAAGGCTAGTAATCCTAAAGGTATATTCTCCTTTATTAGTAATAAGTAGATATAAATTATATAATAAAGTCTCTATACTAAGTTTTTCTTTATAGTAGTTATAATAGGTCTTAAACTAGTAAAGACCTAATTTAGCTGCACTATAGAGTAGTTATATAATATAGAAGATTATATCTTATAGAAAGTTTATACGTAGTTCCTTAGGTAGTTTAGCATAAAGTGTATAGTTTAGTTTGTTAGTAGACTAAATATAGGCCTAAGTAATATCTTATAGTTTAAAATATATTCTATATATTACCTAAAGGCTTGCTTCTAATATAAGAAGTAGGCGCTAGCGTATTTTTTAAATAGTAGGTAATAGGTAAGGATTTTATACTTCTCCTTATTAGAGTATTTAGCAAATATAAAGTAGAATATCTTATATACTGTGTCCGTGCACTCAACGCCCGGATTCAGTCAACGCCCCGCTGAACACCATAGCAGCTTAACTAAAATAAGGCTGCAGAGCCACACAAAATCGCTATTATTACGAGATTTTGTAGTAGAGTACTATTTTGATGCTTGCGATTCACCTATGCTACTTATATTTACTTAGAAGCTTAACATTACACACAGCCATGCCGCGTGGTCTTAGGTAGAGCTGCTAATACGGCACCTAAAGCCTCCTAAGTAGTTATAGTATTAACTACGCGTTTCTAACGCTTATTGCTCTGTATAGATAGCTGTAAGGCCTTTTTCTTACCCTTTTGGGTAGATTGTAGAGCTTTTGCATTGTCGCGAGCTTCTCTCTAGCGAGCACGCTCTGCTGCCTTCTTAGCCTTCTCCTTCTCCTTGGCTACCTTGGCTGCCTCCCTCGCCACACGCTTCTCCTCTGCAATTTTCTCCTTGCATAGCTTAGCTGCCTTCTTCAACTCAGCCTTCTTAGCTTTTTAAAGCTTCTGCTCCTTCTCCTCTTGTTCCTTTACAGACTAACGTACGCGAGCCTCTCTAACCTTCCTTAGTGACCAGAAAACCGCCCCCCTATAGTACTCTTAACGTTGTTGCAGATCTAGAGGTTTTCCCTTCTTCTTGTGCTTCTTTTTCGTAGTAAGAGCCTCTCTTAACCTAGCAATCTCATAGTGAAGTAACTTATTTTGAACTAAGATGTGGTAGAGTAAGCAGCTAAACTTCTGCGCGTCCTTACTACTCTAATCTTCTACTGCGGATCGTACAAGGCGGTCTAGTTTACGCCAGTTAGATCCGCTAAGTACTAACGTAGAGCTCTCTCGCGATTCCTGCTCATCTAGGATAGTGTTAGTGAACCTTTTAAGTATAACCTCTGGGTTGAATGGTGATATGCCTGTTGCTTCAAAAGACTTAAGTATCGTCTCCTCCTCCTCCTAAAAGAGCTCGTCCAGGCCTCCTAGAATAGAGGGAAGAAGTCCCCTTTCTTAATAGGGAGGAGTCCCTGGCTCTGGTGGAGGTGATCTGATAGCTCCTTTGAGTACGCAGTTGATAGAGGCTTAATAGAACCACATCAAGTGGCTGAAGCGTGTGGGTTGAATAGGGGGGGAAGATGGCTAGGAGTATCCTGTTACGGTCGCAATAGTCGATAAAATCCATAGTAACGTGAGATCCATGGCCATTAAGGATGAGTAACCAGTAAGACCGTCGAGCTTTTGCCTTGGTGTAGCGATCAAACACCTGTTCAAGCCAGGCAAGGCTAATATCGTTATTTGTCCAGCCTAAAGGCGACGAGGAAATGTGTACTAAGTGCTCTCCTGCCTTAATATCCTCTACCTAGCTTAATTGTTGTATAGCCTTATTAGTAGCCTAATAGATAAGGCTTAGCGGTAAGACTAATCTATCAGCGCAAACACACGCTAGGAGGGTAATCCATTTACAAGAGCCATCTTAAAGAGATGCTATAACCTCCTTATTCTCCCACATTCGTCTGCTAAACACTTGTTTTTAATCGGCTAGTAATACCAATTAAGAAGCCTTTTTTTCATCCATATTATACGTGTGACGAGGCTCGATGTCATATTCCTTAATTTTGGCACCCAGGAGATCAAAATACAGGCTGTATTTATCCCCTAAGTCGGCTTGGTGGCGATTGCTGTCCATACCAGCTGCCCATCGAGAGATCAGATGGATGTTGTGTCGGTTGATGAAGCGAGTAACCCAGCTCTCGCTCACTAGCTCCTTGGCTATTATTGACGCGAAATTTCGTATCATCTCTCTTATAGGTAGCAAGTGACGCGCTGTAAGCCCTTCAATGTATTGTACAAGCTCCTGCTCTTGTTGGGGACTAAGTTTCCGTCGGTTAAACCCCGCAGTTGCACGCGTCGTTTGAATCGCTTGGTGCCTTCGCGACAGCGTACTTCGATCAACGCCATGCTTGCTAGCGATCTTAGTATAAGAGAAAGATTCTTCTGACCTTAGCGATTCTATTTCTTTCTTAATTGCAGCCTTAATTAAGCTCATATTGGTGGCGTTATGGCGTGTTGAAATTTGGGGGGTGGTTTGCGTTCAGCGGGGCGTTGACTGAATCCGGGGGCGTTGAGTGCACGGACACAGTAGTTAAGTAGTTTTACTTTTAACTTCTTATATAAGGCAGAGGTTAAAAATTCTACCTTTATACTTAAATAGGTTAAAGAGAAGAATCTTAAATATACTATTAATAAAAGCGTCTATCTCTATATAATCTAACTCTTTAAAAGGTGCTCTAGGTGTTATAATTACACCTTTTATATAGAGCTTTAGAGACAATTCCTAATTACTTTTTTTTTCTAGGAAAGGGAATATAGTAGTCTTTCTTAAGTAGCCTCTTTTTTTCCTTTTTTCTAAAGGATCCCTTTGCGTAGAGGTAATATTATCTACTTTATATAATAGTAAAAAAGTGTAATTTTTTTATAATAGTATAATTTAACTTGCGTATAGTAAAACTTTACTAGACTATTTTCTAGATTATAAATTATATCTCTATTCTTAATGCTCTTAATCTTTTATATAGGCCTATTTATCCACTTTTTTCTCTCTAGACTATAACCTTAAATTTAAGTAGGAGCTTAAGGACTTTATAAACTACTAATAGACTATTATAGGTATTTAGTATATAATTAATATTAGTTTTATTCCTTATTCTTATTAATATTTTTATTGCCTTTTATATAGTATTTGTATGTGTAATAATATAGTAGTGGTTTGTTTGTTTTTTTGCGACTAAGAGGTTTCTAATAAAAATATTACAATAATATAGCAGATATCTCTTCTACTGTTATATACACAGAAAAGCGTTTTAAGGTAGTGTTAATAAAAAGGGTTAGCGCGTTATATGTGTAATAATATTAGGTAATAAAAAAGAATCTATACTAATTTTAGAATATACACTAAAGACTAGTAGTGTAGGTATAAGGCAATTTAGGCCTATAGTGTTATTAATAGCTTTAATAGCTATTTAGAAAATATTCTCCTTATTTATATAATTTTTTAGTTTAGCCTTAAGAATATTAAAGGCTTTATAAAGAGGTGCGTGTAAACACTTAACCTTTTCTATTACCTAATATACTTCTATAGGCATTTGCCTATAGGTTACGCTAATAATTTTTATATAGTTTCTAAACTTATTTAATACAAAGTTTGTATCTAGGCTATATATAATATAGTTAGGTAGACCTTAGTAAATATTAATCTAGTTTTTATAAAGGGCTTCCTATAGATCTTATATAGATATTAATTTTAAAAGATTGCAGCTTAAAATAATATATTTGTATTTATAATATATAGTGCGTCTCTAGTTCTAATATATATAATATTAATAATAATCCTATAGTTAAAGTAGGTGTTATTTTTAATAGTAAACTTAAAGCAATATAGGGCTTATTTATATAATTAATAATAGTAGTAAAACTTCTAAATTTTATTTAGTATAGTAGCATCTACTATATAGCTAGTATTAGTAAGTATTTTCTAAAGTGTTTTTATATTAAAATATCTAAATTATTAATAAAGGTAATAGAGTTCTTTCTTATTAGTAAAGAAAGACATAGTTTCTTCATTACTAATATTAAAAAAAAAAAGAGTGTCCCTATTTGCGCATAATAGGTATAGTTATGCTATTATTTTATATATAATAATATCTAAAACATTATTAAAGTAGGCACCTATCTTATTAGTATCTATTAGTAATAGTAGAAATAGTGTTAGAGTGTCTAGAATATAGTAGGTAACTATTCCTATTAGATTTATAATTTATATAGTTTCTAGAAATCCTTATAAGTTCTAAGCTTTAAAGCTAATGTTAGTGTTACTAGATATCTAATTAATCTTTATATAGAAATTCTCTTATACGTATAGCTCTAGCTATGCAGCCTATGCTTTACTAATAGTAAAAATTCTTGCTATACCTATATTCTATAGTTTACCTTAGTATATTATAGAGTATTAATTTTTAAGAATAAACTATTCTATATACACTCCTCTAGCTCTATCTTATAGATATGTTCGCTAGTTGTATAGTAAAGATAGGTAGTAGTAGTTAGATAGAACACTTAATTATTACTATTCTTATTATCTTTACTCTACTCCTTTTATTATATAAAGTAGGTTCTTTATTATTTTACTCTTCTATATTCTAAATATAGAACTACATAGTTTTGTATAAAGGCGTTTTATTATTATGCTTTTTATAAAACGTAATATACTACCTTATTATATAGGTACGCTTATTACGCAAATAATTAGAAAAAACTAATAACCTTTCTAATATTACACAAAACACTTCTTTAGTCTTATATAAGTATTATTTAATTAGGATCTAAATTATAATAATAATAGTATAAATTGTCTATAAAATTCTTATCTATAAGGGCCTAGTAATCTTTCTTTTTATTTAGAAAAGTTATATTTGCAATTAGTGTAGTATATATTAGCCTTTTATAGATACTAATTAGATTAGTAATTAATTATAACTTAGATTAATATATAGAGATTAGTAAATAGAGCTTTATAAGTAGGCTTAAGGGTAAATATAGCCTACTCTAGCTCTAGATATTTATAGTATACTTATATAATAGTAGTATAATAAGAGATTTTCCTAGCAAAGTCTACACCTAATACTCTTTATATAAGGGTAAGCCTATTAATTATTACTGTTAGAACTTTGTGCAAACTCTTATTAGGATTCTTGCGCTAGTATTATATAAATATTATTATAGTCTAGTCTATCTAATACTAGTTATAGTTAATAGTCGCTTAGCGAGCTTAGGCCAACGCGCTAACCCCCTTTTTGTTAATACTACCTTGAAACGCTTTTCTATATCAACAACAGCAGAAGGGATAACTGCTATTATTGTAATATTTTTATTAGAAACTTCTTAGTCATAAAAAAAACCATAGTTAATAGTAGTATTAAAGTAATTATTAAGTGCTTTGTATAAGCACTTCTATGATTATTTAAGGCAGATAGTATAGAGATAATACTATACTATATAGCTAGTAAGAATATCTAGAAAAATGTCTATATATTAATTCTTAGTAATATCTAGGCATCTACATAGATCTATAAAGATTCTAGTCTTATTTACTAAAGTATTATATAGAGCTCTAGTATAGTTATTATCCTTATTCTATACCTTTTATAATTAGATTATCTTATTAGCTAGAATTCTCTAAGAAGGTAGGTTATGCTTAGGTAAAAGCTTATATAGGTTAGATTATAATATAGGCTTAGTTTATATATAAATTAGTATAGTGCCTATAATTCGCGTTTAACTAGTAGTAGCTCTATTCTATATAGCGTTTAATAATTATAAGCATATAGGCAAAATAGTAGTTAGGTACTATATATAAAGAGTAGTAGTTTATTTAGTTATTTATATAAACAAATTGTCCTTAGTACTTATATAAAGGTTCTCTTAAGATATCTATAGGGACCTGCAGCTATATAGGTGCCTATAGTAGTAGTGGCTTACTCTATTTAAGTTTATATAATAGCCTAACTAGCTTAGATATCTTTAAGATTAGCCTTAGTATTTGCATATAAGAAGTTAAATAAGCTAGTAAAGGTAGTAATATATAAGTAATATCTATATTACCTTAGGCTACTTTATATAGTCTACTATCACTTATAGCTCTAGTATCTATTCTTAGTATAATACTCTTTTCTTCTAGAACTATAATAAGCTTTCTTCTAAACGCATAGTTTAACTTTAAAAAATAGTATTCTTCCTATCCTTTAAAGTCTTTCTAGAATAATTCTAAGAAAACTATTTCTTTTTAGTATAATATATAATAATTAGCAATAGTATATACTATATATAATTGTATTTTTAATAGAAAAAGATTATCTACTAAGTTAATTTTATTCTTTTAGTACTTAGGTCTTATTCCCTTACGCAGTGTTGCCTCTAATATTCCTATTCCTTTAGTATACTTATTATATAGTCTAGTATATTTAGGTATATTAGTGTTATTTTATAAGATAGAAGTGGTAAAGGTAGGGGCTTTATGCAAAGTAGTAGTAGTAGGGGTAGTTATTATATAACTTTGTTTGTTTAATAGGTTAGTTATATAGAAAGTTACACTTTATTAAGAGTTTATTATTATTTAACTATATATTTATATAGTTACTAGTAGTGTGCTTAGTGTACTATCTCTCCTCTTAAATTTTGTATAGTAGCAATATCTACTTACTAACTTAATAAAAGAGTTAATTTACTATTTATATAAATAATAATAGATTTATATACGTTCTATATAATCGCTTCTTTTATTTTATATAGTAGTAATAGTTACTTACTAACTTTATAAAGGTTTTAATCTACTATCCTCTTATGTATAGAGAATAGAGTATAATAAAACAAATTATATAGCTAATAATAACTTGCATAATCTATTTTTACTTTTACTAATTTGCAGTTAAGAATTAGTTAACTACTAATTAGTATTAAATAGGCTTTATAGCTAGCTATATAGATGTTAATATCTAATACTTAATACTAGTAAGTATAGAAGGTGTACAAATAATTATATAAGAAAAAGAAATAATATAATAAAACTAACTTAGTATTAATTACTTATCTTTAGAAAGGATGCAAATAGAAAGAAGAAGATTCTGCAATATATAGGCTGCGGCGCACAGACATTATATAATCTCTATATAATGCTATTATGCGATAATATTAAAACCTTAACCCTCTTAGGTGCCCTTGCCTATATAGTGTACGGACAAACTAATTATAAAAAAAAGTAATAAGGTATAATTAGAAGAGAGATAGGTATAAACTTTATAACTTCTAGGTAGAGTTAATTTAATAAACTATAGCTAAATAAATAGTATAATAAAACTTATATTTTTATTTACTAAATAGAAGGCTTTTAAGTTACTTTTTTATTATATTATTTAAAATAAAAACCTTTATTATATAACTTTACCTCTAGATAGAATTAATTTAATATATTATAAAACTTATAGCTTAGTAGTTTAATCGCGCTTTTTTTGTAATCATATTATCTTTTTTACGCTCTTTTTAATTACTAAGCAGAGGGCTCTACATTTTTTATTATATTATTTAGAGTTTTTTATTTGCGACTAAGGGGCTTCTAATAAAAATATTACAATAATAGTAGTTATTTCTCCTACGTTATAGATATATAAAAGCGTTTTAAGGTGTTAATAAAAAGGGTTAGCGCAGTACAAGCTCGCTATCCTAACCTACGCAGGCTCAAATTAAAAAAGGGGGTTAAAAAGGTTGATTAACACTAAATAAACAATGCGACCATTATATTATTTAAGATAAAAGCCTTTATTATCCTACTTCTAAGGAGATAAATTAATGCATTATAAAACTTATAAAATGTAATTTAAAAAAATTAGTAAAATAACTAGTGTACTTATAAAAACTATTACTAGAAGAGTGAAGGTTAGCTATAGGAGCGGCCCTATTAAATCTTATCTAATTGCTAGTAGATGGTTCGTGATGTGGATGTGGGTTTCCCGAGGTTCGATGTCGATGGGAGAGCTTCACAGTTTCGTTTGTTGTTGGGTTTCGTGTGCGTGTGTGGGTGGGCGGGTGCGTAAGTGCCAGGTTGGTTTTCCTATTGAGCAGGGGCGTTGGGTTTGGCATTTTTCGCATTCACAAGTGTTTTTCGCGACCCGCGCGGTCTTGTGATACTATTTTCTCACTCTCAGACGTTTCCAAACACCCTTATCCATCCATGCCCTCACATGCCCACCCACTGGCTAGATGAAAACACATTGCATAAAACCACAATAACACAAATACCAAAGCAAAGCAAGCGACACTCCCAGTCTCAAACGTAGGTATTCAACAAAGACAGACTACCGGAAATATACGTATCCGCAGCTACATGGAGTTCCATATATTCTAAGCTGTTTATCAAATAAAATCAAGGTTTCACGCACACACTTAGTTTTAATGTTTCCTCGGTGAAGTCACGGTTATCTCTAGGGTTAGTGTTGGATCCGGATGTTGAATGGGAGGCTGGTGATTGCGATGATAGTAGTACATGTATGTGGGTATTTGCTTGGATATCTAGGAATAGTGAGTTGAACACGGTGCATTGCTGTGGTGGTCTTGGAACGTGATGGGTGAGTTGAGTTTGGCAGCATTCAAGTATGCGAAAGACATTCTTGTTGCGTATGATGAGTTTGTCGTGTTGTGCTTAGATAGTTTATTTTCTACGCATTGCATTGGACGGCGTTAGGCATGGGATTGGTTGTTTAAGCTTTCCATATGAGAAAAGTAAAAACTTGAGAATAATTTTCTGGGTAGGGGCTACTTCGTGAACGAATGAGTGTTGAAGCGAGATGGCTGGAAGTGGATCTACTATCTCGACGTGTGGAGGAGATCGAGGTATGGCTGAAATGTTGTTAGGGCGTAGTGATGGTGTCCGAAATTCAAGTTATGAGACAGCAGAGATTGGACGAGCATTAGTGTCTAACTGCTATAGAAGTGGATTTTAAAAAGCACGTTTCTTTTCTAAACGTGCAAACCTAATTACTAGTTATCGGCATTCCCCATCCTGGGTTCTCTGGACGTATGCCCCGAAGGCCGATCTGAGGCACGGCAGCTCGATCTCGACGGACATGTACAATTGCTCATAGAGCGCACATATATCTAGTTTGGCTTTCTGACAATTGTCATAAATGTTTTTGGGCCCGCCACAATGGAACGAAATTCGGTCCTTCGTCCAGAAACTTCCATCATGCCAATAAGGCGAAGCGAATCAACCTGGGTCAATCCCACCGTTATTCGGGATCACCTGACTATCATCACGTCGGTGCTATTAGGATTTATGTTCATATTCCTTGCTGTTCGCGTGTACGTCAAGGCATGGTTGGTAAAGAAATTCCGCTGGGACGACGGTATGAGATGTCACCCCCTCCGTGTTCATTGGTTCACTGACACATTCACTTCACAGCTACACTATGTATGGGAGTCATTGGCACACTCGTGCAATATGCCACTTGTATCCTATTTTCTACGCAAAGGATCGCCGACGATAATCTCCAAGGAAACGACATCTTCGACGCCCTTAGAAGCGACGAGGTCATAGTCCCGGCCTTTGTATTGTTAATCGTGGTGCCGATTACGTATCTGTTTCTAAAGGTGACATTCTTCATCCTGTACTTGCAGCTCTTCTTTCAACTTCTGTGGCTGCGAATTTGCGCTATTGTCGGACTGTGCATAAACGTTATAGTGTAAGCAGTTGGGTAGTATGTGTAGAAAGTGTATATCGTAGAAGTATCTGTGTTCAGATGTGTATATGCCTGTGTATCGTACATGGAGTGATCAGAGGCTTGTATATAGTAGGCGAGCTGACTTATAAGACTAATATTATTATATTAATATATAGCTCTAGGCTGCTTACACACCCCCTTTAGGTTCAAACGCATATTTAAAGCTAATATTAGCTATAGGTCCCCTTCTGCCTTTGTGTGGCAGCTGCATTTAGGTTAAGAACTAGTCTCTATATTAGTGCAGTCCTAGGTAGGTAGCTGTCCGCCGTCGCAGTGTTGGTGGACCTCGCTCTATACTACAGGCGTCCCTAATAGTAGGACGTCTCCCAGAGCTAGTATTAAGATCCTTATTGCTTCGCGTTCTGTGCTAAGGTTAATAAGCCTTGTAGGTGGAGCTTAATATATAATACAAGCATGTTTGCTCTATATATAAAGGTAAAATACAGCGTAAAGCTAAGTACATAATAGAGCTAAGTAAAGTGTAGGGGTACAGCGTAGAGCTGTGTACAGGATAGAGCTTAGTAAATATATAGCCTCGTTAAACCTGTAAAAACCACATAGGAGAAACCAGGAAGAGTACTATACTGTAGGGAAGCTTATTTAGAAGGAAATAGTTGAAAATAAAGAAGAGAAACCCAGTTTTTGTGCTTCTACCTAGGTAGCAGCTTAGTAAGGCCGTTAGCTAGTTAACAGCTTGTCTAGATATATAAGAGGTTGATATTGTTAGATTAAGCTTCTTAGCGTAGCTAGTGATAATGGATATTAACGTGTGCCGTACAGTAGTCTTAAGACGAGGCGTAGTAAAGGTAAGAAGCTAGATAGTCTGCTAATTGTCACAGTATAGAAGGCGTTCATAATCTAGATTAAAGCCAATTTGTTCAAAGACTCTCCACCACTAGATTAGTTTAGTACCTGCAGATAATGCGGCAACTAGCTCTGCTTCTATAGTAGACTTAGTGATACAGCGTTAGAGTGTTGCTTTCTAGTCTAGTCTATAGGTCCGCTAAATAGGAAGAAGATGTAGCCTTGTGAGCTCTTGCGTGTGATCTTATCATTGGCGTACAACGCATCTGTTGCTCTAAAGAACTTAGGCTAAGTCTAGTTAGCTATATAGACTAATTTGTTTAGGATAGAGGCTGTGTAGTAGAGAGCTCGATCTTTAGTGCCTAGCAGGTAGGCGATTGTCTAGTAGGCTGCGTCGAGATGACGTGAAGATGGATTCATAAGAAACTTAGCTAGTTTAGAATAAGCTTTTAAGATATTAGGTTAGGTAGCTCTAGCCGCGTAGCCTATAGAGCCTACAAGCTAGGCATATCTATGCTTAGTAAAGTTATTTGCCTAATCCTTAGACGGTAATAGCTCTTCTAGAGGTAGTAGGGTAGCTAGTAACTTTGTATATAGCTTTAGTGAAGAATACTTCTATGCTAGCTTCTTAATATATAAAGCTTGTAATAGCCAGATAGAGCTATTCTTATAGTCTCTATGCGTTTAAATGCTATAGAACGTTTTAAAGCTCTCCTAGAGATTAAATCTTATATTAGCGCAGCAGAGCTTCTGCTTAAATTCATGTAGTGTAGCCTTGTGGGCTAGTAGGCAGAGTACGACAATGTTATCCACATAGAAGAAGACTAGAAGCTTATTATTCTTCTATAGACAAGGAACGTCTTTGACTTCGCGTAGGCCTAGCTTAGTGAGCGTCTTAATAAGCTCTTAATACCAGAGTAGTAGTAAGGTCTTTAGGCCGTATAGAGCTTGACGTAGTCTCTATAGATAGTTAGGGTTAGAGAATCCTTCTAGTAAGTGACAATAGACTAGTGTTACGAGCTAAGCGTTTGTGAATGCGTTAACAGCATTATATTAACAAATTTCTATATTAAAGTAGGCAGCTATAGCGACTAGAGCTTGGAATATTCGAACCGCTAGAGTGGCTGCGTAGGTATCCTCGGTAGTCGCCTGTAGATCGCCTCGTACGCAGATACAGGCCTTATATTTCGTAAGGTAGCTTTAATTATCAAGCTTGTACTTAAAGACCCACATCAATAGGAGGACCTCTTAGTCTTGCGGGTTGAACTCCTGCCAGGTAATCCTCTTATACGTGCCTTTTTGCTTTACGTTGCTAATTTTTCTTGTTTTATAGCCTAGGAAGCCTTCCCTATATGGAGATGGCATTTTCATCACATCTCTATAGAGACGCGGCTTAGGAGGTAGCTCGGTGTAGTGAAATTGTGTTTTTAATGCTGTAGCTAAGGCTGCTACGTATACTAACTAGTATGTTGCTAATAAAGAAGCTGCTACTCTTCTAAGATAGCTTTCTAGATCTTATTAACCCTTTAGGTAGTATGTGAGACTGACGAAGGTTGCTATTAATTAGTTCTCAATTCTCTGCTTGGTTCGAGTCTGTTTGTAAGACAGAATCTAATATTTCATATTTGCGCTTCTTTAAAGATGTAGATAGCGGCAGTGAGCTAGTTGGTGTAGCTGATAGTGAGTATAGTGAGTTGTTATAAGGTGAGCCCCGTGAGCTGCTGTGAACCTTAGTAGTCTCTGTTCGACTCGGTGTTGGAAGCTGCTGATAGTGACTTCTTGTCTAGTGTTGGGTTGTTGTTACTCTTTGCGTTAATTAGCTTTACTTTGTAATAGCAGTAGTCTAGCTAGACTAGTCTAGATCTAATGTGAGCTTGTCTTTAGATAAATCTTCTGTAAAGCTGTCTTGGCTGCGTATTAAAGGTAGTTAATACTTGTGGGCGAATTGCTCTAGCTTAGAGCCTTGTAGGAGCGGATCTGCTTTATTGTGTAGTTAAATAGAAGAGGTCTTCTTAGAAGGTAACGTCTTTCACACGAATAACTTTGCCTCTATAAGCTTGGCTTCTCGCCTTAGGTATCTAGATTTAGTAGATGTTTAACGAGTTGTAGCTAACTAGGTATCCTACTAAAGCTTAAGGACTAAGCTTGTCTGTTTGTAGTATCTGCTTGCGCAGTGCGTATGCTTAGCAGCTATAGACGCGTAGGTAAGCAATTAACAGTTTCTTGCCGTAGGCAATTTTAAATAGTGTTTTCCAGCCTAGTAATTGCGTGGGTGTGCGATTAAGCAGGTATGCTGCTATAGGGTAGATCTCAAAGCCAAGTGCTAGAGGTAGGTTTGAGGTGATCCTTATTAAACAACTTCTCTTAATAAGACTCCTACCTAAGCGCTCTACTAAGCTATTCTGCTCTTTAGTGTGTAGAGCTCTAATCTGTAGCTTAATGCCTTCTCTCTAATAGTAGTCTCTAGTAGAGTTGTTTGCTAGGCTATATCCTCGCTTGTTATTAGCAATAAGAAAGGTAACAGTTGTGTTAAATTCTCGTTTAATCGTTCAATCTAGTCGTCTAATAATAGATAGTAGCGTAGGCTTGTCTCGTCTAGGTATCGTGTAGACAACAAATAGAACTTCAAGAATAGGTTAAACCTGTAGAAGATATATTAATCACCGTTGTAGGCTCTTATGTCAAGCTCAATTAGGTTAATAGCGATAGTTTTAAAGGCTTAGGTTGCCCCTATCTTATAGCCTATTTAACGCGAGATAATCTAATGTGCTTTGCTTTGTAGGCATTCTTCGCAGTTAACTGTTTAAGGAGCAGTTCCAGTAGCTGGCTATATGCCTGTCACGTGACTTGACAGTTAGTTGATCGCATTATTACTTAGATATCCTATAAGGACATAGAGCTGGGCCTTGCTTAGCGATCTTAATTTAGGCGGTAGGGCTAAGTACTGTGGCCAATGTTGATGGGTAGCGAATGTTTGAAGCTGAGTAGATTGGGTAGATAGAGGATCAGTTCGATGGACTACTAGCCAGTGACCACCTAGCCTAGTGAGGCTAGCGATGTCTTTAGCTCGTAACCCTAATAAGTTGGACCAATATAGAGTTTTTGTTTCTGCCTAAGTTAAAATAGACGTTTAATAATAATAGTTAGGCTAGAGAGACTAGGCTTGTAAAGAAGCTTAGTATTAAGGCGACGCGCTTGAGCTTTGTCTTTCTCTGTCCTTAAGGCGTTGATAAGAGTATCTCAACTTCTTCTCCCTATGCCTAAATAGCCATCTCTGTGCCTCCTGCGAGGACAACATTGTCTGGCGATGCAGGAGCCTTCTATTAGAACTTAGTAGGATTGTTGTAGATGTGGATATTAGTAGCTAGATCTAGCGTCTATAAGTGGAGGAGTGGGAAGTGTTTATAGCGTTAGCCTATTATTAAATGCCAATAAGTAGACAGCGTAGGCTTTATAGGGAAGGTTAGCTGCAGGTGCATCGCCTATGTTAATTTCTATCGAATTAGGTTCTGACCTATAGCTCCCTTAAACCCTACGCTTCTTATAGCGCTAATTCTTTTCCTAAATCTTGTTTAGTATGCCTTTCGTATCCTTAGCTTCGTATTCAACTACTATCTTCTTAGCTTTTTTAGGGTTTTTAACGAATCCTCCTCTGCGCTGTAAGGTGTCGATGTACGGACACTGTCCCCAATAGTGTAGATCCCTATAGAGACATGGCTTTAATAGCTTTAATAGCTTGTCCTAATAAGGTCTCTTTCTATTATTTTGTCTATATAGAGACTCCTCTTAATTCAATGTAGCTGCAAATGCTTCGCCTTAGATAGTTAATTTTGTTGCGGTCGTACGATAGTAGCGCAGGTATCCTGCTAGTAGTTCAGGTAGTGTTGGCTGGATAGAGTCGCTATCTGAGGCAGTTAAGATAGTTTTCCGCGTTAAATACTGTGATAGCGATAGTAGCAGCGTAGCTAGGGTTAATCTGCCTAATAGCTCAAATAAGGTCCTTGTGAGGTTAGTAGCTATGCGTCTCTAGTAGCTTAAGTTGTTTAGCCCTGTTGTAGGCAGCAAGAAAGGTGCTATACTACTCCTCTAGATTCTTTCTACAAGTATGCAGTACTTTAGCAGTATTGTAGGCTTTCTAGACCTAATATTCTTAATTAGCTATTGTAGGGCTGTAGAGCTCCTGTAGCATCTTAAGCTAATTGTGGAGGGACTTTTAGTCCTAAGTAATAGTGTTAGCTACGTGCGCTTTAATTTGGCCAATCTTATCTTTAGTTCGTCTGTATTCCTTAAGCTCCCTATAGTAGAGACTTATTTCCTAATTGTACTGCGCTCGAGCTTTAGTAGTAGGTTCTGTCGCTGGCGATCTGTCTTTGTTGACAGTTTGAAGCTAGGCAGGTTGCTAAGGCTTGCTAAGCGTTAATAGGGGTGATAGATCTGGATTAATATATCCCTATACGTCTCTAGCCTCTGCGAGCCTTTTAACAGTATAGATCTATAGTTCCTAGTTGTGTGGACTGTGAAGGATGATCGAAGAGCTGGCCTTTAACATAGCAAGATAGAGTAGGCTCGATCAATAGATAGGTAGGTAGGGAGTTAATATATGTATATAAGTGCGGATTAGGCCAGGCTTATAACTATAAGTAGTTAGGTAGTATGTGTAGAAAGTGTATATTGTAGAAGTATCTTCTGTGTTTAGATGTGTATATGCCTGTGTATTGTACATAGAGTAATTAGAGGCTCGTATATAGTAGGCGAGCTAACTTATGAGACTAATGTCGTCATGTGACATAGCTCTAGGCTGCTTACATATAGTATATGCCGGATTCACATTCACCACTTTATACCTCTCCATTGTTCAAAACATAGCGCTTTCAGGGATTCTTGCTATTCCTATCGCGGCTTTTAGGTTGGCCTCAGATGTGGCTATCCTCTTGTTACCGATATTCGCTGTCGCAAATCTCAAGACGTCCCGGAGAAAGAGACTCGGGGCTATGGTGGTCTTCCTCTCCGGTCTGGTGTGTAATAATCCTAGAATTGTTGCAACCGACACAATTTTGTCGGTAGAAGGGGCCGAATTTTTTTTTTTTTTTTGGGCGATAAGTGACTCACAAGGAGCTAAACTAAAGTTTAAATACTATAACTATACTTCTATCACATGCGACTGTTATACTTTGCTAGTAAGGGGAGCTATAGTAATATTAAAAGCTAGCACGCTGGCATATCTCTAATAGCTGTATTCGCTTATCCCTTCTCTATTAGTGTTCCTTAACTATAGTTTTAGAAATAATTACACAACTACTATTTAAATAATAACCTATCTAGTTTATTATAGTAAGTTTAACCTTAACTTTGCTATACATATTAATACTTATACAATATAGATAGATCTAAAATTAATACCCTATTTACGCTATCCTAACTATTTACTAGCAATGCTTACTAATAACAATTACTACTATATATATATATAGCTATCTAAGGCTAAGGAGGAGAAGGAAGAGAAGGAGGAGAAAGATAATAGAAAGATAGAGTATATAAAGGTCCTTAAGAAGGTAGTAGTAAGATGCTATAACTTACCTAAAAGTACACTTATTAAATTAATCTTATATAATTACTAATACATAGTACTAGAAACTAAAAAAAATACTATATTTATTAAAAGGGAGCTAAAAAGAATACAATCCCTTATTAAGTATATTAAAGATAGTAATAGTTTCCGCCTAAAGTATAGGAAGTATATTCTAGCGCTCTACAAGTATTATAGGAGGAAGTAATAGTTACTAAATTAATATTATCCTTTTATAGGTTAATTATAAGAGGGGTGTTTAGTGCTACTTTATCTAGTTTAAAATTAAACTATTTAGCTTAAAAAGCAAAATTAAACACATATTAAGCACCTTGCGGTAACAAGACTATAATCCTAGCAAACTGCTTACAATTGTGGACTAATGCGTTCCAGGGCCTGTATCTGCTGAGCTGTTGCTCTATACTTCCGCACGATGAAGGGCACCAGCAATAATATGATATATCTCTTGTTTGCAACCAACACCGCCATATAAGTAAGCTCTTTTTATAACACAATTGCTTCAACTAACATGTTGTGCAGGACCTACAAGTTAATAATTAGTATCATGTGCACTTGTATGCCTTCGGTAGCATATACATACAGGAACGTGGAAGCCTTTCAGAACATCAGGGCTAAATTTTCTTCGCTGTTGCCCGATACCATCCTCCGTACTCGCCAAGCGACACTACCGACTATTGGTCACACAAATAGTGAAAGAAGACTCAATGTCGACTTGCGAAACTCGAATAATCCATCCGTAAAGTCGATAGCAGAATTGGAACTAATTGAACATGCTGAAGGTACATCTCAAAGCAATAGGCACCAGAATAACTGAGATATTACAGCACATAGTTTAGTCTAACCAAATATCTCTCACTCCTCAACTTTTCGTACATTCTAAGTATCTACACTAGTTACTCTAATTTCTCTAGTTGTATCGACCTCTTCGAATATACACAAATGGCCAAGATGCAATCATATCCTCTCTAACCATTCCTATCCAATAATAGTGTAGTAGCTCAGCTTCTAGTAAAGCACAAAGTAAGTACTCGGTATCTGATATACTATCAGTGCGTATGACCTTCCAGTGCCAGTGGCGGTGGGACAGCGTCTTTTGACTATCCTGACACCATTACCCAACTTTCGCATACAATATGTAATCCCTATACTCGACGATTCTACCACGGCTACCACATCCCCATTATCGTTTGTATTGGTGTAGAAAGTCGATATTAAAGCTTTGGACTAAATCTGCAAAAACGTGCATCACCCCAAGCCGTACATTGGCTGCTAAAATAAGAAACGTCACGCCTCTTCAGTACACGTTATAACGCAGTGGGGCTGCTAACAAAGCAGTGGTACATCAGCTGTTTGAACACGGTAGAGGTTTAACTTTTTTTCTTTTTTTTTTGGTACGGGCCAAACCATAGATGATTGAAATCGAGACACAATACACAATACAATGTGCTAGGAGGTACGAGTGACTATCGCGCATGAGTTACAAAATCATTGGGTAGACTTCTGCGTAAGGAGTCTCCTGTACCTCCTAGGGCACTGTACAGCCAGTTCCACTTCAGAGGTGGAAATCAAGAAAGCCTGTTGTATATCAGTAGGTAACTATGTGTCAATACGACTGTAGAAGTGGCTAAGAATTTGAAACATTTGATGAGTGGTTCTTCTCACAGCCCCTGTGATAATATAATCAATGCTCAGAATACCCTGCTGCACCCACTCATCCATCTGGCCCCTCTAGCTAAGCTCTGAATGAGAGCGGTTACCTAGTCAGCTGTAGGGATATACCAATTAGTGAGTCACACTACATATAGAGTCGGCTGATGTTTTCAGTGGCAAGGTAATACTACGAGGGGTAATTGACCGGTCCCTAAAGCATGTGCCGATTGAGCTATAAGTCTGGTGTAAGAACGTTGTCTGCCCTTTGTTCTCTGGCGACAGCGAGTCACTTCCATAGCTGAGAGCTTCTACACGACAGGATATGATCGCAAGGCTACCGAGACGGCCGTTCTTGGTCGTGTATACCACGTGGTGCATGGATACACGCATGAAAGAAAAAAATCCGCCTGCGACACTGGTCGTATTCGAATGGCTCCTTCGCCCAGGTCCTTTGCCACGACGCTTCCGCGAAGTGAATATTGAGGTCATATTTGCAGCCCGTGGTCTCCGCCCTGGTAAGCTTCCTGGCGAAGATCTGACCGTCTTCGACCCAGCTGTGGTGAAGGTGGGTCCTACTGTTCCACTGCAACAGTCTCCCATTACGTACACTGTCGAAAAGGCGTCTAATGTACTTGTACCGTGGCGACGACGCGAACAAAGATATACCGTCTTTCATCGAAGCTCAAGACTTAAACGCCTGGACGCCGCTCCACTGGGTCTGTCGCCAAACTGGTCTCGCTATTGTCAACTATTTCATTCACGACTGCAAAGCGAACGCAAGAGCAAAGACAAAGGGGGGTTGGATGCCCTGGCACGTTGCCGTCTACCATGGGATCACGAATGAGGAGTATCTCAAGCTCTTGCCTGACCCCCGCCGCCACACGAGCGGAACGAGCCGCCCGCTGGTGGGTCTACAAGACATTCTGCGTATTACAAAATATGTTTTGTTTGTAAGTTTAGTTTGAAGCATTGAGGCTAAGAAAACTTTGCTGACTTCAGTGCTAGAATATCTTCGGAGAGCGATATCAGTGCCAGAATTCGGACTGCTGCAATCTCGAGACGGATCCTCGCAGCGTCTTCGATTTTTGCTTCAAGTGCTATGCTAATCCTAACGATGGGATATCGCTCCATGTTGATGGGCATGTTTTTGAGAAATTGGATGCGTAGAGGCGTTGGTTTTGATTTCATGATTTCTGAGTAGTTTTGGATCTTATTATTAACACGATTGCCTAAAACTTTGAATCACCGCATTCATTCATTCATATCCGTCCGTAGTCAACTCGCGCAATTTTTGTGATCAATATTTCTACGCTCTTGTTGTTTATTAAGCCGGGGACTATGCTTTTTTTTGTGATATCATCTAAGATAAAACCGTTGTCGTCCTTTTGTGATATTCTCTAAGATAAACCCCTTTGTCGTCCTACAACAAGTAGAAGTAGAAAAGGCAAGAGACATGGTCAACACAATCTTTTATAGAACATCATACATAGCAGCACAAAATCCCGTTTCGACAACCAAAGCAAATAAAACAAAAGGCGCAAATAGCATCAAGTAGTACATTGAAGCTAAAGCTAGTTGAAGTAACTCGACCAGTCATTATATCGAAAATATCAAAAGAGATAAGAGTGCTTTTTACACTCTTCCACTCTGAAAAAGATTAACTAATAGAGTTTAGTGTTATCTAAATAGCTTAGTAGGAACGTAGCGTAAGTAAAAATTTCTCTTAGTACAATAAATATAGTTATTTGTAAACACTCGTCTGGTGAGCCTAGCACGGTGTGATACAAAATTAAAAAGATATGTTAATCTAGGAGCAAAAAGTATTT
Organism: Laburnicola sp. JP-R-44; assembly: GCA_009805535.1. NCBI lineage: Eukaryota > Fungi > Ascomycota > Dothideomycetes > Pleosporales > Didymosphaeriaceae > Laburnicola > Laburnicola sp. JP-R-44. The sequence continues at coordinate 1,066,509 of SELF01000016.1, read as the reverse complement.
GCTATGGTTTTGATAACAGTAGTGATTAACTTAACTTGTGTACAGGATACATATATTGGGCGTTATTTGTTTTTACAAGTAACCTTAGAGAACTTGTTAAAAAACGTTAAATGAGAATAAAATGTTAAAAAAAATGTTAATTGCAGTTTTTTCCAAGAAAATAAAAAGGGGAAAAAAGTGCAGGCACAATAAAGCTAATAGGTGCTTATAAGATAACTAGGGAAAAGAGGCACAGAGTACAGTATTCTAACTATTACCAAGATTGTAACTGTAACTAGGTCCTCTTAAGATATATTCAGAGAGCTTAAATGTATACATCCAGCAAATCTATAATACATAACCTACCTATCTTCAAGTCGAGCTATAGCAACACCACGCTATAAGACTGCTTAGCAGCCAGCGCAAGTTCTTACTATAAAGGCTTTTCTCTAATACATCTTTGCAGTTTATTAATTCTCTTCAATTAAAGGGAAAAATAAACATGTCAACCAATTCAATGGGAATCAATGCGAGTTCCTTCAACGTGTTAAAAAGAAACGCAATATACAGCAGATTGAAACCTAAGACTATCTCAAAAACACAGTAGGATAGCGACATTCACTTTTCACAACTGGAACAGTGGCATAAGAAGAAAGCCAGAGTATGCTCTAGGGGCAAGGACATCTGCCTTAAAGCCAACCTCCAACCTTTTCACAAGCCTTCGTCTTAAAGAAGTGAAGTATACCAGAGATAAGTAAGTCCACACATCATGTTTGTTTTTGGTAGCTTCTACTATTTTGGTTCATGCGTAGAGCCTAACTATATATCAACCACACTCTGTTTAACGTAACGCACCTTCTGCGCCAGTAATCAATTCAAATATACAATACTAGCTCTTATATTGCAATCTAAAACAGTTCCTATAGTTATTATTGGGTCGGCTTGCCAAACACCTTTTTTAACCTTTTTTTTAGTTTAAGGTTAAAGTAGGTTAAAATGGAAGGTCATTATGTACTACTATATACAGCACCTAATTCTAATTAAAGACTAACCTTAAACACCACCTAACAACGTAATAATAGTTTAAACTTACTCGCACCCTATCTACACCTTATAAGCTTCTAACCTATGCAAAATTCACTTACGCTATACACAGCACACCTAGCTTATTATCACCACTATTATTAGTTATCTACGCTTCTTGCGCCACTACGCGGCGTACTTGCTTAAATAAGCTAACTTAATAGTAATAATAGCAATAACAGCTAGGAGAATCTTATAAATCTATATAACACTCTTATTATACTAGAGCTTATTAATAAATACCTTATCCTTTACCTTTTGCGTTCCCTACTAGAATCTATTACTAACGCAAAGTAATAGCATCTACTAAAGTAGAAATATAGGCTTGCTAGTCTTTAAAAACTAAATAAGCTACTAACCTAGCTAGTATATAAGGATCGCCTTCTAAATAGTTAGGTAACGTGTTTACAAGCGTGCCGTCAGTATAAGCGAGCCGTCAACCCTACCAACTTTCTACACTTAAAAAGCCACGTAGTTTAACAACACATCAAAATTCTATTAATATAATAGCTTTCCTAAATCAAGCAGTATCTATAGAAGCCTTCTTGCACATACGTGAGTTGTGCCCAGGCTCCCTGCAGCGCGTGCAGCGCGCTGAAGCCTGCCAGCTCGCACCTGACCGCGCCTGGCTATACCGCGTTTCTCCCTCTAGTTGCTGCTCAACAGCCTTCTAAGCAATAATATCCTCTCCCTCTGCCTTTAATAAAGTGCCTCGCTTCTAGATCCGCTTCTTTTTGCGCTGTTTACGCGTTATAGCTGCCTCATTTGCCCTTCGTAGACTAGCTATCTCATCGCGCATAATCACCATCGAATGCGCCATTCTCTCAGCCCCTCTTATAAGCCAATCAAGCAACTAGATAACTAATATAGGAGAGGATCCTTAATGCCTTTAGATCCGCTCACGAACTAGAGTTGACTAAGCGCCTAGCTCGCGCGCGTTGCTTGGTGTTGCAGACTCCTATAGGGTCTCTCTAGTAGGGCTGCTGGCGACGGCGTACGAAGCTTCACATCAAGCTTTTAATATCACCACCTCTAGATTGTGTGGGACTAGCCCAGCGCCTCGAAAGCTTGCGCAGATATTCTCCTTTGTAATTGACTGGTCGTAGGCGGCGCGGAAGGCTGGTAGGAACTCAAGCTTAGTGATATGGTTGATGTGGTCGCGTATCAGGCCCTCGACCTGGCGCCCGTACGCCCGCTTCAACGGCGAGAAACAGCCAACGTCAAGCGGTTGCAGAAGGTGTGACGAATGTGGCGGCATACAGAGAGTGTAGATCTTGTTCTTCTTGCAGATCTCCTAGAATTTGAGCGAGTTGTGACTCTTATGGCCGTCAAGTATCAGTAGCTAACGCGCGCCCACTCTACGCTCTACTGTATGCTTGATAAAATGCCGTAGCCAGGCAACACCAAGCTCGTTCGTAGTCCAGCCATTGTCGCTGAGACCAATAGCCCAGTCACCTGGTATATCGTCGCCCTCGTACCAGGCAGAGAGGTGGTACTGGCCAGCGAAGATGATAAAGGGGCGGGATTGCCCACCCAGCAGCGTTGATTCCGTGGATCGCCGTCACCCACTCACGATTGCCTGGCTGGATCGCTTTTGGCCGGCCACGCCTCTCTGAGCCAGTAACGACTAGCTGGGAGGATATTTTACCCATCAGAAAGCCAGTCTCGTCGAAGTTGAAGGTATCCTCGTCGCAGATACCGTAGGTGGCCTTTGTACGTGCTACTAGCTCAAACCAGGCCTGTATAACCGTCGGGTCCTCGCAGAGGGCTCGCTGTCGATCGTAGGGTCGATTAAATCGCGTTGTGAGGCTGTCTGTTCGCTTGACAAAGTTCCTAGGCCACTGCTGGCCAACGTGGCCTGCGCTGCGCTCAGTGAGCAGCTTATTCGCCATATCTCGTACAGCACCTAGAGTGGGCGCAAAGCCTCGCGAATCTAGGTCAAGTATTTGCTCAACAATCACCTCCTCTTCTAGCTTAGTAAGCTTCTTTAATTTGGGCTGGTAATCGCGTCGCGCAGCAATTCCGGCGCGTCGGTCGCGCAGCGTTGATCGAGGGACGTTAAACGTTAAGGCAGCGCGATTTTCGCTCTAAATCTGATTTTTATTAATAGCTGAGATAGCAAGGAAGATATCTCCTTCGTTATAGGGCAATTGAGTTGTAGTTGGTTGAGGCATTGTAGTTTGCTTATCGCGCGTTACGGAAAGTTGGTGGGGTTGACGGCTCGCTTGTACTGACGGCACGCTTATAAACACGTTATACTAGGCTCCTATAGATAATTATCTTACAAACAGAACAAAACTCTAGTGTTGTCACCTTAGTAGCAGTGGCGCGAAACTATAGCGTGTACTTATTAGTAATAGCAAGTACTTCTTTAGAAACAATATTAATACCTAGAAGGATAGTAGCAGACTTGTCAACAATCAAGCGGCTTGCAAGCGCTTGATTGATAGCTTGATAACTATCAATCCTATTAAGTTAAGCTCGCCTATACTAATTTGTTAGCAATCCAAGCTAAGGAGGGTCAGCTTGATTGTTTAGCTTAATGGGCTTAATTAAGGTAGCGCGTGAGGCTGCTCGTTTTGCAGCAGGAGCGATCGCGATATCTTTTGCTATTTTTAGCAGGGCGCTTTTGCTAGGGGAGGCAGGTAATTCTCCTAACTTCTGCAACACTATACCTCCTCCTCCACCAGCCCCCTAAACAACCTGTTAAAAAGAGTGGATGGTCCACTAATACCTCTCACGTAATGGCGCGCGTAGTTAGTGCCTTAGTAGCCTCTGAGCCTCGTACAGGCTCTTACGCGCCTTCCGATAGACAACACACGATGCCAAAACTTGTGCCTTTCATCACAACCTAATATCGCGTTATTTTTTTTTGCTCCTGTCGCCCTTATCGTGGTGCCACCGCCATGCCTCCTAAGAAACGCGCCTCTGATGACCTTACTCGCCCGAAGAAACGCGTTTAAATCCACCACCGCCCGCGGCACTGTCAGCCAGCCTATACCCGTCGATAGTCAGCTATCGCCATCGCCGTCGCGTCTGTCGCCTCGCAGAGCTCTCGTAGAGGCGTCCTAGGCTTCAACTTTTGAGTCGCAACTACGCGAGTCGCGGCCTGAAGACGCTATCGTCGCGCCTACCAAGGGCAGCGAGCCGGCAGCCGAGAGAGGTACAGAACACGCAGATAACCCTATCAAATACTGGGTGAGCATGCGCGATTGCTACCCTAGCCTCAGTAAGCTTGCGCTTGACGTACTCTCTATCCCAGCGTCAAGCTGTGAGTGTGAGCGCGCCTGTGTTCAGTGAGCTGGGCGACCTCTTAGAGCCGCGACGACGACGTCTAGGACCTCAACTTCTAGCGGCAATACAGTGCGTACGACGGTGGCAAAGAGCTAGCCTCGGAGGCGACGACGAGGTGGTGGAGGAGGAGGCAGCAGACGACGACAATATAGAGCTTTTGTGCGGGCTGGCGACTTGGGACGACGAAACTTACCCTGTCTCGGCAGCCAATGCGCACCGTCACTCAATGCCCAACCCCAACATGACGCGCCCCCAACTTTGACGCGCCCCAACTCCACCAATATGGACCCAATTAACGCCGCGATAGCAGCAATCGAAGCGCAAGAACTAGGAGAATTTTTATCATACAATAAAATCGCCAAAGAATTTGGTGTTGTACGCTCTACGTTGACGCGCAGGCACCAACGCGTCACGCAGGCGCGTACTATCACTGATGGTACACGTCGTCTACTCCATCTATAACAAGAAAAGGGGCTTCTACAATATATCACCTACCTTACTGAGCGTGGCCTTCCTCCTATATGGCAGATGATATAAAATTTTGCTTCCTATATGGCAAAAAGAGATGTTAGCATGTCCTGGGTTGATCGCTTTGTTAGGCGCAACCCCGACTCCTTGATCTTACGATGGACGACTGGGCTTGATAGTAATCGCCACAAGGCTGATTTAGAGGCAAAATATAGGCTCTACTTTGAGCTTCTATATAAGAAAATTACAGAGTATAGTGTAGAGCCTTAGTATACGTACAATATGGACGAGAAAGGCTTCCTCCTTAGTATCACTAGCCGCTTAAAAAGGATCTTCGATATAGGCCTCTATATAAGAGTCGCTAAGTAAGGCAATCTATACAGGACGGCAGCCGTAAGTGGATCTCGCTCATCGCATGTATATGCGCCGACGGATCTACTGTTGATCTAGCGCTAATCTATTAATCTGACGCCGCCGCGACTCTACAATTAAGCCAGGTTGAAGAAATTAACGTTAATTCTTATAGAGTCTTTATCACCTCATCAACCTCTAGATAGTTAAACAATAAAGATAGGGCTTTAATGGCTTAAACAGGTGTTTAATCGCTGTACAAAGGAGAAGGCTTAACAGCAGTGGCGACTCCTAGTCCTTAATAGGTATGGATCTTACGTTACTATAGATTTTATCAACTACTACGATTAGAATAAGATCCTCCTTCCGATGCGATTTCCCCCTTATGCGACTTATACGCTGCAGCCTCTTAACGTCTGTGTATTTAAGTCTCTCTTAGCTGCCTACTCTAACGAGCTCTCTGGATACCTGTATAGGAGCCAAGGACTGTCAACAATCGCCAAAAGAGACTTCTTTACGCTATTCTAGAAGGCCTGGACGACGTCAGTTACGCCGCAGTTAATTACCAAAGCTTTTGAGTGTACAGGTATCTCGCCGCCAGATCCAACGCCTATCCTTAAAAGGTTTAACAAAGAGACTCTGCTAGAGCCAGAATTACTAGTAAGCTCTACCTCAGTACTTAGCGCGTCAGATTGGCGTAAAATAGAGCGACTGTTACGCTCCACTGTAAAGGATATCGCGACTAAGGAGTCGCGTAAGCTAAGCTAGACGATACACTCAATCTCTGTACAAAAGCAGCTCCTAGAGCATGAAAATAAGGGTCTCTGAGAAGCTCTTGCAAACTAGAAACGGCGTTAAATAAAAGGCAAGACTCTGCCCTTAGAGCAACCTAAGGAGTGGCATAGAGGAGCAGTTTTCTGGTCACCTGCCCGCGTACAGAGGGCGCGTAACTCGCTCAGCCAGTAGGAGGCTAAAAAACAGCAGTTACAACTCTAAAAAGCTCAGCAGCAAGAGATCTATATAGCTAATAAACAGCTTAAAGCTCGTTTATAGCAGGAGAAGCGCGTTAAGCGGGCAGCAGCCGGAGATGCGCGCGCTAAGGAGAAAGCTAATCAAGCTGCTGAGCGACACCTCTGTTAACAGGCTCGCAAGACTTAACAACAACTTCAAAAACGTCTCAAAATTGCCAAAAAGGGAAGTTAGAAAGCTTCAAAAGCTACTTATACAGTTACAAAGAGGAAGAAATCTACGCTAGCACCTGTACGCGTTAATGCGGCGGCATCTGCGCCATCAACGCCATCATCGCGCTGTAGCCATATAATCAGAACACTAAGCAGATATCTATAATCTAACTAGCTAGCAATCATCTATAGCTCTATAAGAAGCCAACTCTAGAAAATCTCGCGATAAAAGCTTTTGTGTAGAGCTCTATAGCCTCATATTGCTGGCTGAGCGATTACGTTGGGGTTGCGCATTGAGTGACGGTGCGCATTGACTGCCGAGACAGGGTAACACCAAGGCTAGCGCCAGTACCGTGCACGGACGCGCAACGCCCGCCGAATAACATGCTCACCACTTTAAAGATGAAGTTATTAAGCCATCTATAATAGTTATTATTATAAGATTTTGTAGAGTAGTAGTAATTAGATGCTTGCGATTAATTTGTACTATCTAAATCTACTAGGAAGTGTAACGTTGCGGCCGCGGCGGGTGATAAAAGCTAGGGCAGCTAGTGCAGCCTGTGATGCCTCCTTAGCAGCTACACTAGCACTATATTGTTTCTAACACTTGTTAGCTTAAGTAGAGGCTTTTAAGGCCTTGCGCTTGCCCTTTTAGGACAGTTGTATAGCTTTTTTAGCGTTGCAAGCTGCCTTCTGGCGCTTGCGTTCAGCTGCCTTGTCAGCCTTCTCCTCCTCCCTCACCACCTTAGCTGCCTCTCTCGCCACACGCCTCTCCTCTGCCTCCTGCTTTCGGAGTAGCTTAGCAGCAGCTTAAAGCTCCTTCCTATTAGCCTTTGCAAGCTGCCCGTTATGCTCTTCCCTCTGCTTTACTGTCTCTCGTGCACGTGCCTTTCTAATCTTGCGCGGAGACTAGAAAACAGCACTACTGTAGTACTCCTAGCGCTGCTGCAAGTTAAGAGGTTTACCGCGCTTCTTGTGCTTCTTCATAGCAGTAAGAGCCTCCCTTAAGCCATTATTCTTATAGTGTAGCAGCTCGTTTTGTACTTAGAGTCCGTGGAGCGTTTAGGAGAGCGACTTTAACTCTTCTGCGGTGGTATCCTTTACTACAGAGCGTACAAGACGCTCCATCTGGCGCCAGTCATTGTTGGTAAGCGCTAAGGACCGTCCTTCGCCGTTGGTTTGCTGCTCTGAGGCATCGTCCGCGAAGCGTTTGAGTATAACCTCTGGGTCCATAGGCCATATACCAGCAGCTTCAAAGGACTTGAGGATGGTCTCTGTCTTAAAGGAGGTCTCCTACGCTCCCTAGAACAGCGGGAAGAAGTCTCCCTTCTTGACTAGTACTAGCCCTTGGCTCCTCTGGAAGTGGGTGGAGAGCTCCTTAGAGTAGGCGGTGGAGAGAGGTTTAAACATAACAACGTCGAGAGGTTGAAGCGTATAGGTAGAGTGAGGGGGAAATACGGCTAGGAGTATGCGATAGGAGTTGCAGTAGTCGATAAACTCCTTTGTAAGGTGACTGCCATGGCCGTTAAGTAAAAGGAGACGCCAGTCTCTCCCACGACGCGCTTTCTGCTTCGTGCAGCGATTAAAGACCTGCTCTAGCTACGCTAAACTAACGTCGTTATTCGTCCATCCAAATAGAGATGAAGCCATAAAGACGTCGTGTTGCCCAGCTTTAATAGCGTTCACCCAAGCTGCCTGCAGTGAGCTGTTCGCCGACTGATAGATGAGACCTGGCGGCAGAGCCTCCCCATCAGCGCAGACGGCTGCTAAGAGGGTGATCTATTCTTGAGAACCATCTTGGAGTGACGCTTGCACCTCTTTGCGCTCCCACATCCGACAGCTAAACACTTGTTTTGAGCGTCCTGTTATACCTATTATAAAGCCCTTCTTGTCTATATTGTAGGTGTGGCGCGGCTGTATGTCGTACTACTTTATCTTCTAATGTAGCAAGTTAAAGTACAGCTTATACTTGACGTTTGAATCAGCGTTGTGGCGGAGGGAGTCAATTCCAGATGTCTATTTTGAGATAAGATGGTGCCCGTGTTGGTTAAGAAAGCGCGTTACCCACCTCTCGCTTACGCGCTTGTTGGCTATCTGGGATGCGAAATTTTGTATTATCTCTCTTGTAGGAGGCAGCCCTCTTTTTGTAAGGTCTTTAATATAGTGTACGAGCTCTAACTCTTGTTGTTGGCTGAGGTTTTGTTGATCGCGTTCTTTGGCTGCCCGTGGGCGCTGACAGCCTCGGTGTCTTCGGCTTAGTGTACTTCGGTTTACATAGAACTGGTTAGCAATTATCTAGTATAAGAACTGTTTCTCCTAGTTCGAGCGCTTTAATTGCTGCAATCGCATCATCGATTGGAGCTATAGTGGTGGAGTTTATGAGGTGTTGAAGTTTGGGTTTCGTCTAGGGTTTTGGTGTTCGGCAGGCGTTGCGCGTCCCCGGGCGTTGCGCGTCCGTGCACGGTACAGGCTATCAAGCCTATCAATCAAGCCTCAATCAAGCTCACGATCTCAGCTTGTTAGCCCTAACAATCCAAGCTGACGCCCTCAAAAATCGAGCAATCCAAGCTAACGCCTCAGCTTGGATTGGCTTGATTGTTGACAACTATGGATAGTAGGGTATAAAGAGATAACAATAAATTTTTTGTTAAGGACAACCTTAATATAGTAATAGAGCAATAGTGTATCTAGTATATATTACCCTTATCCCACTACTTATAAGAAATATACCTATTAATATATTAACTTGTGTTATTTGCAACAATCTAGATAGCGGTTTCTAATAGTTAGGATAGTAGAGGATAGATAGATAACTTATACCGAATTCGGCCACTCAACGCACAGACCCCACTCAACGCACAGTTTGAGGATAGCCACCACTATTACTTTTGAAGCTGCAGAGCTCTATATATATCGTAAAATCACTAGATTTTTTAGAGTAGCATTTGCAGAAGCTTAATAAATCGATTAGCAACAATAAACTACGTGTGATACCTCTATGGGAGGCGTACTTTGCGAGTGCGCGTTGATGGGCCAGATGCCTCCACCACCCCTTCAATAACTAATAGATCCTCAACATCAACCTCTAGGTCCTTAATAACATAAGCAGGAGGTGCAGGAGCCTCGAGGCTACGCGCCTTACCCTTTTTAGCTAATTGTATATCAGTCCTGAGTTGCTTTTCAGCTGCGCGCGCAAGTAGATCTTCTTCGCGCTCTGCCGCCTTCCTCTGCTGTTCTTGCAACCTAACCTCTTTTGCAGCCATCCTTTTTTCTGCGCCCTCTACTTAAGCATAGCCTATTTCTTCTGCTTTTTCTTTTTCTGCTCCTTAGCTAGCTTGTCGCGCTCCTTCTGGTGTTGTAGTTCTTCTACTTTGGCGTCTTTTTCAGCCTAGCGATTGCGGGCAGCCTTAACTTTTAATGGCGACCAAAAGACAGCGCCGCTAGCGTAATTCTTAGAGGGTTCAAGTAGTAATGCCTTGCCACGCTTACAGCGCTTCTTCTTATTAAAAAGGGCATCTCTAAGGCGATCGTTTTCGTGCTAGACGAGCTGTTTCTAAGTCGCTATTGCGTGTATTGTATGAGACAGCTGCGAGACGCGTTTATTATTAAGATCCTCAACTACCTGTCGTAGAAGTCCTTCAATTTTACGCCAATCGCTTGCAGAGAGTACTGACGACGTGCTATCGCTGCTTAATAGCCTCTTAGGCTCTAGATCCTTAAATTTCTTTAATATAGCGTTGCTATTTAGCGGAGAGATGCTAGTAACTTTAAAGGCGTTAATAATTGTTTTCTTTGGCGAATGCAAACTCTGTATGCCTTATAGAAGAAGCGGAAGAAGTCGCGCTTAGTGATAGATGTGAGTCCTTGGCTGTTGTATATGAATTCGGAGAGCTCTTTTGTATATGCAGCTGAAAGAGGCTTAAAAAGGCAGACATCTAGAGGCTGTAGCGTATAAGTTGAATGCGGCGGGTAGATAGCTAGGAGGATTCGATTTTGATTGCAGAACTTGATAAACTCCATAGTAACGTGTAAGCCATGCCCATCAAGAATTAGGAGTCGATAGTCGCCCTTTGCCTTCTTTCTTAGTCTCCTCTTAAAAGCACCTCTTAAGCCAGGCAATCCCAAGTTCGTTGTTTGTCTATCCAGATGGTGATGAGGCGAAAAAGGCCTAGTGCTCTTGAGGATTGAAATCTTGTAGCCATGTGTCCTAGATGTTGCTAGAAGCCGCCTGATATATTAGGGCAGGTTTAAGAGAGCTGCCGTCAGCGCATATACAAGCTATTGTTGTTATTCACTCTCTATTGCCGTCCTAGAGTACCTGCTTAACGCCTCCTTGCTCATATCGCTGTCGAGAGAACACGCGCTTTATTTTTGACACTACCCCGATCAAGAAGCCCTTCTCATCCATATTGTATATATTTGACGGTGCGATGTTGTACTGCTTGATCTTATCGTCTAAAAGCTTGAAATAGAGGGCGTATTTGAAGGCTGAATCGGCTTTGTAGCGCTGGCTATCGATGCCAGATGTCCATCGCGATATAAGGTCAATTTGATGCCGCGCAATGTAGCGATTAACCCAGTGATTTCCTAGCTCTTAATGTGCTATTTCTCCAGCGAAATTTCGTATCATCTCTCTTGTAGGGGGTAGGCCTTGTACACACAGCTTATTAATGTACTGTAGTAGCTGTTTTTCCTGTGTATTGTTGAGGAGTCGCTTTTTTTTCGGCCCGAGTTGCATAGGTGCCCTGAACCCCTCGATAGCGCTTCGAGAGCCGCGACCGCTCAACGCCGTACTCCCGAGCAACCTGGGATATATTAGGACGTTCTCCTAGCTCCAGGGGATTTTAAAGCTTCAACAGCTGCGTCGATCGGGTCCATATTGGTGGAGTTATGAGGTGTTGAAAATATACGATTTTTAGTGTTAACTGTGCGTTGAGTGGGGTCTGTGCGTTGAGTGGCCGAATACGGTAGTGTGGCTGCGCTAAAGCCTTTATCCCTCCCCTAAAGTTCTAACTATAGCCTTTTCATGTAAATTAACTTTATATGTGGGAGCTGTGCGCGCTAAGACCACTAAGCTTGCTTAGCAGTTTAAACGCGCTTTTTTTGTAATCACCTATTTTACACTCTTTTTTTAATTACTAAGCAGGGGGCTCTGCTTTTTTTGTCATATTATTTGAGATAAAAGCCTTTGTCGTTCTACCCCTAGGTAGTTAATTTAACAACACACATGGTTGTTATCGTGCATTGAATCTGTATCTTTGGCACCTCGACAAGTCAACCTAATTACTATAACTACAAATCCCTTCCTCGGCACATTAGCAAGCCTGCACGCCGTTTGGCTATCAGTGCCCACTGCTACGAAAACTACTTCCAGTAACTGGATACATAATACTTCCATTGACTTGACTCCGCAAAAATGGAACACGCGTCTCACTCACCGATCAAGGTATCTATTTGAACGATCTCTACCATCTACAACAGATCGCACACTTCCCAAACCAGCCGCGTTACAACATCCACCTCCGCAACCTGTCCCTCACCCACAGACCCGTTAGATCTCAACAGGTATCCAAAAGCGGAAAAAACAAAGCCTACGGGCATCATCACCTCTACCACTACGTAGTACATACCCAAACCCAAGTCTACCGCGCAAGGCCCACACACCACCTCCCCACTAGCCCTACACTACCCAATCCAGCACCCCATACCGAAGGGACCCCCCGTCCCAGCCTCCCAGCGAAGCCAGCCAGCCCCAGCAGAGACCCCACCCCCGATTCCCAACGGGCATAAGACAAAGCGATGTAGAAACCCCAAGGCCACGCGCAGGGCATGGCGCGGAGAGATTCGTATGCGCATTACCGGGCCTGCCTGCGTGTCTGCCTGCACCAGGCCGCATGAGATAAGTAGGTACAGTCCATAGCGTTACGCCGTTACCGTAGCCAACGGTGACGCGTCGGCCACGACGCTACGATTGCGCGTTCAAGGTAGGCGAGCCTTTCCTGGAGGCTGGAGCCAGGCTCAGCATTGACCGTTGACGATCGAAGCCGCGACATGGCCGTGCAAAGAAAAAAAAGTAGCGATACACATAAGGAATTGCGACGAATGCGGGTGCCGCTCGTGTAATTCTAATGTCCGTGGACTCAGGATATTGGCTGCAGTGCAAGTGTGATCCTGCGGACTGGGCATGGGTACATACCGCTGAGCGATCCACTACGTTGCGGCACAGAAAAGAGCTGATTCGTTGGGCTTTGGATTTGAAAAGTAGGGGTACCGAACACGCATGTACACCCGGTTCGTTATGTGAGCTGGTTGTCATGCAACGGCGTATAACTAACCCGTTCTTTCAGCGGGAGGATTGTATGATCCGGTCGCCGGCCTCTACAATTTGTACCGCGTCGGCAGGTCAATTATGGAGCCGCTATGTCGTAGTATGTAGCGGGTATGCTGAGCGGTGACCATATACAGGTAGCTAGTGCCAATGAGGCAATTCGGCGATTTATGTTTGACTGGGGACACTGGGCACGCGGTATTCGTCCGTTATACTTATTCGTCCTATCGAGCCTAGATTGTGTTTACGGGACTACCCTGGAGCGCTTACCGATAGTTGAGGACAGACTCCACCATGAGAACCGTTGACGTCGACTTGTGTCTGGTCATCTGCAGGGCATGAGATAGCTCATTCCTTCCAGTACGGTATCCTTGGACGCAAGCAGTGAGCCCAATGGGGCCTGTCTTAATCCTCTCCTCTCTTGTACACATCTTCAGTTTAATAGTTTTGGCAGGAATGAGTTCCGGGAGAGTCTCGAGTTCAGGTAGACTTTTCAGCATGTCCCTGGTTGCACCATGGTTGGCTGTCGCCAAAGTCCGGAACAGCTTCTGTGCCACAAGCTGAAATGCAGAAGCTCATGCGATCTGCAGAATCCGGCAGACTTGAATGCTTCAGCACCTGCACCTGCACTTGGGCAATAGTTGTGCACGTGATTTGATTAGCTCAGCAACCCTCGTGAGCAATGACGTCGAATCAGCCTCGCAAGCGCCCACGTTTCGTCGCGTTTCAGGTACACGAAAAGTACCCCGCCGAATCTCTGGAACCTGCGTCAAGTCAGCTGCACCTAAACGCCACCGATCCCGTCTCTTCCGTGCCATATGATTTATTGACCGGGTACCTCTCGTGCGACTCACACTTCGGCTGCAATACCCTTACACCGACAATTTACCCTACCACTGCATCAACGCTCCACGATGCCACCCCACGAAGGCCTCGTCCACCCAGCGGAGTACGACTGGCGCGACTCCAATGTGGCACTCATCAATTCGGAGACCGATCACAAGATAAAGCATCAATCCGCTGCCACGGAGCCCGCCTGGAACAATGGCGTCGTAGGAAGCGAGCCTGGCCTGTTCATCTGGCGCATCGAGGAGTTCGAGGTCATTCCGTGGCCAAAAGAAAAGTATGGATCTTTCTATGAGGGTGATTCGTATATCGTTTTGAAAAGTGATCAGGTGGGGAAGAGCGAGGGGGAAGAGAGTGGCAACGAGAGCGACGTCAAACTGGTACACGATATTTTCTTTTGGCTTGGAAAGCATACGAGCCAAGATGAAGCCGGAACAGCGGCGTACAAGACAGTGGAGCTGGATGAATTTCTGCACGGAGCAGCGACACAGCATCGAGAGCTGCAGACGGCGCCTTCGGATGCATTTTCTGCCCTCTTCCCGCGCCTGAAGATCTTGCGTGGCGGCGTGGACTCTGGCTTCAGGCATGTCGAGATCAACGAGGAACCTCCCCATACGGATACCTTGGTACGCATCTTCAAGAACCCTAGCACTAGCGCGGGCCGAGATTCCATCCTCGTGCACGAAGTTGAGCCTACGTGGCAAAGCTTGGACGAAAACGATGTGTTCGTGCTAGACAAGGGCAGCAAGATCTTCGTATGGCAAGGGAAGAACTGTGCACCAATGGAAAAAATGAAGGCTGCACAGGTGGTGAACGATATGGTCCTCGCAAAGCACGTCGAAGTTGAGGTGTTGAGTCAAGCAGAGTTGCGGTCGAAAGTTGTCGTGGACTACTTAGGGGGTGAAGATGTTAACCCGCTGGAAACGACATTCAAAGCTCCCAGACCGATCTCTACAGCGGATCGTGACGCGAAAAAGCTTTTCAGACTAAGCAACTCTGGTGGTGAGCTCTCGTTCAGCCTTGCCAGGGAGGGTAGCGGAATCGGGCTTCATGATCTAGACGGAAACGATGTGTTCCTGTTGGATGCGGGAAGGAGCATTTGGGTATGGGAAGGCAGTGGCGCGAGCAGGGCGGAGAAGGCAATGTGGTTGAAAGTAGTACAGCGTTACATTGCGCAACAGGAAGATGCAGCCGATGTATCTTTTGCAAAAGTCTCGCAAGGCCACGAGGGTAGAGCGTTCGTCGCTGCTCTTCAGACGTAGACCACGATCTGCTATGTAGACCTTGACGTCGACGGCCTCTGGGCTTTGTTCCCGGTTCGCATTCGCTTAGAAAAGGGCTAGTTCGGTTCCAAACTGTGATTCCAAATGCTTCTGTGCATTGGTGGCCTCTTGAGTCCGAACATCCTCATTCGATTTGACCCCCATGCAAGGTAGCCGCATGTTGTTCATGTGTTCCCGCATTCTGAAGGATTGGTCTAGAAGTAAGCCTAGACGGCAAATACCGCCAAACGATCAGATGTGTGTAAGCGTTGTTGGTATAGACCGACAGCACCCATAGACGTCGAGTCGAAAACTTCGACTTGGTCTCGTGTTGGTGAGCCAGGATCGCGAGAGGATTACCAACCCAGGACCAATTGGTGATAGCCTGGTCCGGCAGCCGGCTGGATCAAAGCTCCGGCGGGATGGTGACGAGGAACGTGGTTAGCAGAAAAAAAGCTGTGGCGCCCACCCCTGGTTTCAAAACAGGTGGCTTACATACTGCGTAGAAAACCGAGCCCACGGGCGGTGCAAGGCCTGAGCAGGGGCCTAAAAACGAAGGTGGATAATCATTAGCGGAGGATACAGGTAGTCGGTGACTCGGTGAGCTGCCATTGTCCCGATCTGAGCGTAGATGGATGGCCCATGCGGCGATGCCGGCCGCAAAGCTCGACGGAGATTTTGCTAGGTGGTACAGTTCGCCCTGCAGACTCCACTCTTGCCGATAGGCAGATTCGGCACAGCCGACGCCGACTCGGACTGTGCGAGGCTCTACGCAATTGTGGGTTGTGAAGGAGCTGCGCAGCCGGTCCCGCTGCCGCCATCTCGATGCCGTCTCTCGCGCTACGACGACAACCTGCGTTAACAATGCCCTGGGGTCTGTATGAGCGGTTAACAGTACTGGAGTAGGCTGCCAGCATGCCGCTATGAGCGGGGTCAAGCCTTGGGGGGCAGGGGTGCGGTGTTGGCGTTACCCGAGGCTAAATCCTCAGCGGCAGGGCGCAGGATGTGGTTGTCCGCGTGCGTGCTTGGAGCCTTGGACGTCAGAGACGCTCAGCAGGAGCAAGTCCCGTAGAGCTAGGATACGAGGTTGTTGTCAGGTCCTTGAGACGCCCTGGTGATGGAGCTGCTGCGGTTGCGTAGGTGGGTAGGTGGGGCGCAGGTGGATGCCATGTCACCATGTGTTTCGGGGCAGGCACCACCTGTGGCCACTAACAATGGCAGTCGCGTAGCGCATGGCACCAGAGCAAAAGCAGGCACTGGCAGGGGACCGGCGAACGGAGCGTCGTCACGTCCAGCGTCGGGCATGGCGACGAGGGCGCAACCATGGCGATGGAGTTGTAGAAGACAAGCTTGATTGCAGTAGGCACGCACGCACGCAGGCAGGCACGACCGAGCACTGAGCAGAGGAAGCTGCCATGGGCGTTCGAGTGTCCTGGCAGGCACGCTAGCCGCATCGCTGGCCTTGTCGGACCCGCCCGGCGACGGCCCTCCGTTGTACACTCTCTCCAACCTTAACCTTAATCACACTTCAAGATGCCCTCTGCGCCGCATCATGCCCGCAAACACCGCCGGACGAGCCCCGGACATCGCACTCGCTACCGGCGGGAGCTTCGGCGACAAAGGCGTGCCGCGGCCGGCCGTGTCGGCTTCCATGCAGCTCCCGGATTCAGCCTGACGGCCCCAATCCATGGCCGTTTCAAACGTCAGCGAATACTCGACGGAACAATCCACATGCACGTCCGGCGCCCGCTGGTAGGAAGCCAAGCTTTCCTTGGACCCCCCATGGACCACGGTTACATAGCAGTGCATACTGCCATGCAATCAAACTGGCCGCTAGCCCCAGGCGAAATGCCACACTAGCACTTTTCTTTTCCAAACTGGGACTGCAAAACGGTGCTCTTGAAGCGAGCCGCCATGATTACAATGCTTCGACTCTCGCCTGAGGGATTCTGGCGTGTTAAGCCACCGCCTTGTTGGTCGCTAGGCTCTCCACACCGCCGTGGGGTCTGAACCCCTGTACAGGTACTAGCCATGTCGGCCGCCCGTCG
Source organism: Laburnicola sp. JP-R-44 (assembly GCA_009805535.1). Lineage (NCBI taxonomy): Eukaryota > Fungi > Ascomycota > Dothideomycetes > Pleosporales > Didymosphaeriaceae > Laburnicola > Laburnicola sp. JP-R-44. The sequence continues at coordinate 1,049,669 of SELF01000016.1, read as the reverse complement.
TGGGCGAGACTCGCCCACTTCACCGCAAGCGCAGTCCACGAGTCTAAAGGATATGCTATCGGCTCCGTCTGTTGTGCCGTAGCTACTCGTCGTAGATCGGGCGGAACCGTAAATGCGGTCCCGCCTGCTCGCCGACCACATACATATCCGTGTCCTTTGCCGCAGCGTTCAGCATAGACAGTCAATCCTGCAAAAGGAGATTACGTGTCATACGATACCATTGACCATTACGACGCATGCGGTATATCACGCGTATTCCACGATCGGTGGTCAGGGGGAGCCTGGGCTTCCCTATCATACACTAGGTAACTGGTAGGTGCACTCTAATTCGCATACTATTCCAGATTACGTAGCTTTGTTGTACGTCGCAAGGCTGCATGCTTGCTTCGATCCCTGGCCTAAAATAGGATGCTGTCGGGCGTAACTTAGCCTCTTAGCCTGGCGCTTCGCCCTTCGTCACGTGAATCAAAATCTTGGTTCGTGGGCCATCCATTGCAAGACTACCCTCTATACGTTAACGTACAAATTCCTTTTTTTCATTCGCGCGAGTTACGCATTCCCTATCTTCTTTGTACGCTAGATCGCTCCACTATACACTCGTTCCGCAAGCAATACTGGAACGGCCTACCAACACGAAATGGCATCAAGATACGGCGGTCGAGGCGATGCCCCCACGATTACCCGTCGAAGACATGTGCTGGCTTGCGCAAGGTGTAGAGCGAGACGCGTAAAATGCGATCGTGCTCAACCAGCGTGCTCCAACTGCATCAAAGTTGGTGCCCTCTGCCAGCCTGTCCAGCAATCTGCACCATCAAGCGGGGCCTCGCCGGCGCGTCCAGGGAGCGGGGAACCGGTAGAGGGGAGCCGCCTGTCTAAATTGGAGGAACAGGTCGCGCGTCTCTCACGAGAAGTCGACAGCAAATCGCCCTCGCGCGAACCGTCGTACTCGCCTCCGCCCACTGATACCGCAACAGCCCGGCCAGCCGCGAATCTGGGAAAACTGATGGATGGCCGGGCTAACAGATATCTAAGTCCGTACTCATGGGCCGTATCCGCAGAAGAGGTGTGCAGGTTGCAATCTTGAAGATGTCTCTCACTAATCGAATCTAGATCCTGCCAGGTGATGCCATGGTGACTCAAGGAGTCGTGGAAGCGCCCGTGGAAGAGTCTCTAGGTTCAGCGACGGAAGAGACCTTGCGTATGATCGACGACCGTTTACATGAGATACTTCTGGACGCGTTCAGCCACCGGGTGGACCCAATTGTCCGAGTTCTACACTGGCCTTCCTTTCAAGATAAATGCAATACCTTTCGGCGGAGAAGGCGAGCGAAGATGCAGATGTCCACGGGCTCTTCGTACCCAGGCGCCTATACGCAGGATACTTCGTATACTCCGTCACAAGCATCGCCTTTTCCCGACTCCGCAATTTCACTCCAGAGCCCATCAGTAGGCAGCGAAATACAGACGGCCACCGGTTCGGACCGTGCATTCGCAACTCTACTTTGCGCTGTATACTACGCATCCATCATCTCAATAGTTCACGGTCCAAACCCTTCCGATCTCGCACAGAACATCAACGCGGTCGGGTTGTGGTCTGCATTGAGAAGGGAAATAACGTCAAGGCTCAATATCATGGACGAGATCTTTGTACAATCGGTGTCCATGGAACTACTGCAAGCAACGGTCTTGTATCTGGTAAATGATCAAAAAAACTGCAATATGACTCTTCACTAACATGCTGGCAAGTCTGTCGAACTCGGTACCATAAATCCTCAGAGGCAATGGCTGCAACTGGGAACAACAATTCATATGGCTCGGTCCTTGGGTGTGCATCGGGATCCGTCTGTATTTGGTTTGGGCCCCATCGAAACCGAGACTCGCCGTCGGCTATGGGCGCAGATTTGCATCATAGATGGACGCCTCGCTGAGCATCTCTGTCGTGAGCCCACCATCAACCCGGATTCCTACGACATTGCCCTTCCGTTGAGCCTGGATGATCAAGACTTGACCGAGCTCGAAATGCAGAACAGATCGGCACATCGCAATCCAGAGATGAACTTTACAACTTTTCAAGATGTAGAAGATGCTCAAGAGCACGCAGTTCCATTTTCGTCAATGGCCTTATTAATGATGGAAGCTGAAACTGCCAGGCAGCAGCAGCAGCTCTTGTGCCTTCGTTATAATCCCCGGGATCGCCCGCTACGATTCAGTTCCGGCTCGCCCAAACAGTCAAGGCGAGCTGTGCCCTTCTGTGGTCACGCTGATAGAGTACAATGGGCAAATGAACTCCAAACGCGTCTAGCAACGAGATACAACTGGGGTCGCTTCGAGAACTCTCATTCGATGCAATACCTGGTTGCCGAAATCCGTCAGATGAACCTTCTCAAGATCAAACTCATGAGTTGCATGACGCAGCGCAGAGAAATACCGACTCCTACACCGTATGGGCATCCCGAAATCATCAAGTATGTCTTTTTATATACGATTATATCCTCTAAATGCGTATACGTCATGATTCATTGAACTTTCCGCTGACTTGTAAAGCACCTTTCATGATGCCCTGCATCTAGGGACGCTATGTGCCGGCTTAGCACAGCACTACTCAAGCTCGCCTTACAATTGGTATATGAGGCAAGCTCGGGACGTATATTCTTGTTCATTTTTGGCAATAGTCCTTGCCTCGGAGCAACAGCTTAGCTTGGAGGATAGAAGCGCCGCCTGGTCCGTTCTGGACCAACTCTTTCCCGTCGACACCGCTCAGTTCCCCATGGAACCAGGGATGCGAGAGACTTTGCTGCAAAAGATTGTAGCCAAAGCTCGAATGAAGAAGGAGCTACGAGTCCAGATGCCAGTTGCTCCAATGCACCCGCCAAGTGGAGGATATCCGACGCAGATGGCCGCGCATCCTCCAGTCACCTCGCCCACAACTTTTGGACAAAGGAACGCGTTCCAACCTGCCGGGAACATCTTCGAAGACTGGGAGGCTGTCATGCACGAACAAATGTGGCCTGAAAGCCAGCCAGGTGGCCATAACTATTGGGTATGACCTTTCAGTTTGCTTCATTCAACTTCTCTCATTTCAATTCACCGGGTTTTTTCCAAGTCACAGCGGCCCTTGTTGCATCTTTTCTTAATATAGCGTCCCAGTCGTTGTTCCTTTTATATCATTTCTTGTTGTCGTCTGAGGAATTTCCGGGCGCTTGTTGTGCAATTATAGCACGACACATGACCGGAGTTGTATCCATAGAGGAAACTCGCCATGATCTTTTCACGTTTCCCTTTTCTCTCACATCCCACTCTTTTTTTCTGCTTGCTTGGAAGGATCAATTACTAATTGGCCAGTCGCCAGTTCAGCCATACTCTGCCACACCCAAACCAAGGAACTTCTTCCCAACCTCAATCCCAGCAGTTTGATCAAACGCAATCTGACCGGTATTCTTCTTTACCCTCGACTCCGCACATAACAACAACGATTGTTCTAGACCCACAGCTGCACCCATCGCTACCTGTCAGCTCCACCCTGCCTATGAGATACCCACCACGACGCACACAAAACTTAACTTCACCGGGCATCGTGAACTCAGCTATACAATGGAGCCAGAACCTGTCGCGAAAGTCTCCCACGCTGACACATCCAACACAGACCCTGCCTGACATGTTACAGGACAGCTCAAAGTCCAGAACTTCAACTTGGCCAGCCCAGAATTCTCAATTACAGGTACCTGGTGGCCATTATCGAGAGAGATCTTCCTCTCAGCCGCCGTATACCAATGAATCCATAAGTCTAGCTGGGGGCCAAAGAAAAAGATCTACATCAAACTTGTGACCAAGACCAGAGGGTCACAACTTCGACTTTTGATATGCAGAGTTCGCTCAAACAATGCTGTCACACAGGAGGGCGGATATGACAACAGATCACTGAAGGTCATCGAACGTGGGCGACTTGCCGAGGCCTGCACCGTGGCAAGCTCGCGCGACGGCCGGGTACCCGATGACTACGCAGATCTCCAGCAGCCATCGTAAGGCGACAAGATGTCAGAAATCGCCCTATGTCTCGAGGTTCACCAACGGAGAAAGTGTTCAACAACTATTAGCGCGATCATTGATCACGGTGTAACTCACTCAGCATACGCCCCGCCGCGCCGTCTAGGGATTGGCAGCTGAGGAATAGAGGGCCAGTCCCGTCTGTGCGCCTGCGCAACCGTTACCTCATACGGACGGTTCTGCCCATTATTCGGCGGATTAGTCGGCCGAACTAGCACGTCCAATGAACGTACCAAGGTACATTATTACCTCGTCTCGAATACCAAATGAATGCATGAAATGAATAACATACTTATCATCTACTTTTTCATTTTGATTGCGTTCTCCAACAGTGTTTATTACTATTTTCTCTGGTCACTATATTGTGCGTGCTGGCCCAGAGCCCACCCATTCTTTGAGATGAAACCGCAGCGCAGCGCTGATGTAATACACTACTAATACTTGAATAACAGGTGAGGCTCATTCAGCGGTATTGGGTTGGGTTGCGCAGCGAGTCCCATGAGAGATGGAAATCGCAAATCCATCTGCGAGTCGTTGCTCCCAAGGCGCAGTCTTTCGTCTCATCTCGCCTCGCTTATCTGCTATTATTGGCGATGAGTAAGATTATCAAAGTCAAAGGTTGGGATTTGTCATTTGTATGTGCTAGCTTTATCCTGCGCTTACATGGCGGCCGCACGTCCGCCTGTCGGTGGGTGGGTGGGTGACATGACGTAATGTATGTAATATCGCTCGGGGATTTTTCGGCTTTGGGCTTGGTTGGTTGTTATTGATGTCCCCTCCGACGCTCTTGTTCTGTGGGATGTAGCCGACGTAGCAATGGGTTATGGCGCTCCTGGGTGACGTGCTGTGCTGGCAGTGCGTGTTTCTGTAGATAGATGGAGTGGAGTTTTGGGTATGATCTCGAGTGCTTGAACTGTGCTTCCGGCGCTGCGGACTGGTAGTGCACTGTGTTTCGGCTTGGGGCATGGACTTCTTTTATTCGGTTGGGTTCAGTGTGGCTAGTTATAGTAGTTTCAAGTACGAGTGTAAGGTATATGATTGTTCGATTAGCGTATGCCGTTTGTTTGATCTCTACATCTCAACTGTTGAAAATAGTTGCCAGTCGCCTGATGAGCTACGCTCTTGCATTTGTTGGAAACTTCTGCGCTGGATTCTCTATTGAGAGAGAGAAAGTATCTCCAAGCTCGCGTAGAACTTTTTATACGCGCCTGTATAATATCAATGGCTTTCATTTTGAATTCAACAGCAAAGGTGGATTTTGATAATATATTTATTCAGGAATACTTTTACGCTAAGGTATGGCTTGTTAATTGGTATGTCTCCCCGTGTTCTGCAGTAAGTATGCGTTGTACTTGTCACTGAGAAACGTTGCTTTAGCTGGCCATCTCCTTCTACCTTGCCGTGTCCATTGTGAAAGCAAATTTGATATTGGGATTGACGATGGGAAACAGCGCTAACAACGTACCGTACTATGCGTAATAGTACGTCCTATAGTACGTCCCACACGCCGTACGTACGTAGCTGCCTCCTAAGCTATACTATAGCTGTAATTTATATATAGACAAGGCGTAATTATAGCTCTATAAGAGCCTTTTTATAAGCTTTTAACGCAACCTTTTAGTATTTTAGGGGGCTATTTTTAGCTATTTTTCGCCCTTTTTAGTGTAGTATAAGCTTAGATTATAGGGGGACCTACTAGGCCTTTATTATAGTAGAATTTTCTAGTATTTCTTAAGTAATAACTTGTTAGCTTTTGCCTATAATATACTATATAATATATAGTCCTAGGCCTTATAATTATCTTAAAGTACCCTTAATTATTACTCTTACTATACTACTACGTTATAAAGGCTTAATACTGCCCTTACTACTACTAGTAATAGCAGGTATATATTATTAGAGTTATCTATATTACATAAGAGTACTTTAGGTAGTATAAAAAGGTTACATATCTAGTAGCTAGATTATTATATAGGAGAGGTCTTTAATATTAATTAGCACTACTTTTAGTATAATAATTGCTATCTAGTTGCGAATAGAGTTAGGTATAGAGTTTGCTATAAATTATAACTTAAGGGCAAGTGCGCGCCTATATCTATATAGCAATATAGAGCTAAGTTAGAGTATCTAGAGAATAATATAGTTAGTAAAACAATCTTCTAGCTATATAAGAACTATTACCTTGCGTAGAGATAAGCTAATTGCTAGCATATTAATAGTATAGCGCATATTAAAGGCTAACTTAAAAAGGCCTACAAATTTAACCTAGATACTAGATTATTACCTATTATAGAGGCTATAAAGCCTAAAAATCTATAGAATAAAGCTACTAGCGCGTAGTTAATAGTGTTGTATACGCTATAGTAAAAAGAAGAGCTTTAAAGTGCCTTTATTAACTAGGTAATTACTAAGAATTTAAGCTTTTTAATAGCAATATTAGTAGCTACGCAGGGCCTTCTAATATAGAATTAAACTAACCTTTTACGCGCCTTACTAGCTAGCTATATTATGCTATTAAAATACATATAATTAAGTTTAGCAAATTAAAAGAAGGAGGTTGTAAAGCTTTTACATATATTACTAAGTAAAATAAGTATAAGTTATAATCTATAGATATTACTAAATAATATAAGCTTTCTTAGAGTTATTGTCTACTTTATTAGTAAAATAGTTATTTCGCTCTAGTGCCTTTATTAATAAAGAACTTAGTAGATTTTTAATATTAACTTTTTGTAATTTAGATACTTAACACTAACAATACAACCTACTTATTACCTTCTATAATATTTTTAGCGACTATATAGTAGCTACGCAAGCTTAAGTTATTATTTAAATTATTTATAAGTATAACTTTAAGTAAAAACTCTATTATTTTATAGGTAATAATATAAGCAATAATAACACAAAGTTTATTAAGCAAATTAACTTATTAACTAGCCTTAATATTAGAAGTTAACACTATATACGCTGCGCAGGGCATATAATTAACCTAATTATTAAGGCACTTATATATAGTACTAGAGTAAGCAAATTTAAGGCAAAGCTTGCCTATACCTCTCCCTAGAAATAATATTAATTATACTAAAGATATAGAGTTATTAGTAAGCTATATAACTTTATAAATACTATATACGCATTTTATAAACGCTATAAGCTTTTCTACACAATTTAGTAATAATTAGGTAATAAGAACTCTATATAGACCTTTAGCACACTTAATTTAGTATAGGATAGCAGTATTAGATAGTATAGCGTTTACCTTATATTGCTACGTTACTAGGAGCTTAAGAACCTAATTTGCAAGTTTATATAACGCGCGCGTAATACTACTAACCTTCTAAAGGTTCTAGATAATAATAACAATTATATATATAACCTAATAACTAACGCGCTGTCTAATAATAACTAGGAGAAAGTTCACATAATAATATAGGTGCTATAGAAGTTCTATAAGCTCTATAAGGCCCTAGAGGGCGCGGCTAGTATTAGCGAATTTAGGTTGCTCTAGTAAATAATTATTAACTTATAGCAACTTTATAAGTCGCTAACTAAGCGTGTATAGCTAACTAAGGGCTTTATAGACTTTGTGTATATCTAATAAAGCGTTGCGCTTACGCTAGAAAAGCTTATAATATACTTTAATAAAATTATAATAAATTTAGAGATATCTCTATACTATATAGCTACTATATTATACCTATAGCTGCGTATTGCATAGTTTAAAAATTACTAAAAAAAGCACCCTATATAGTATAAAAAGGCTAAGATATTGCTATATAAGATATTTTAAAGCTATATTAACACTAAAAACAACGCTAAAAACTATCTAAAGTTACTTTTATTATTACGTAAGGTCCCTAGGACGTATAAAGGCGATATAAGGAGGGCGCAGATAATAAGTGTAAACTCTATACTTTTTACTAGTAGTAGGGTATATAAACACTATAAACGCATATTATAACTTAATAAGTACTTAGATAACTTATAAAAAGACCTTAATAGTAATAACAACGCGTTAAAATAGCTTATAGACAACCTACACTATTAGTAGGTTATAATAGGTTAAAAATAGTACTTAATTATATATAAGATAGCTATAAATTACCTCTTAGTGCCCTATATATTATATAACTATAAAAGGTGTTTTAGCTTTATAAAACGTACAGTTATATGCAATTATAATTCTCTTAGTAGGTGTACTATTAAGGCTTTATAATTATAAAAGAACTAGCTGCGTTAAAAAGTTATTAAAAGTAATCTTTTTAACCTTATAAAGTTAATCTCCTAAAAAAATAACTTTTTAACAACCTTAACACTAGAAAACAATTACTAATTACCTAATTAGAAAGGATCTTAGTATGTACAGCCTATAAACACCTTTTTAGACTATACTACAATTACAAGGCGTAATCTTGCATCTCCAGCGGCTCCCATACATACGTAGCACCCATACAAGCCGCAGCGTAGAGCAATGAGGGTCAACCGTACCGTACTACGCTACGTTGTCAGCGCTGATGGGAAACGACGGAGCCGTGTGAAACTTTTTCCCCATAGAACGCGCGCCGCAAACAGGTGAGCTCTGGAAGTGTTCGTCACTGCGTCTACTTAGCTACGCAGCAGAGAGTGCATGGCTCACCACCCCTCAACCTCAAGTTCTCAACGCACCTGTTGCCCATAAGGTCCCGAACTTAATAGGTGTTCATCATACGCACACAGGTGCATAATCTTCACTACAATTCAACGCCTGCGAATATCATGGATATCCCCACCGAACGACCCAAAAATGCAGACGAAACCTTGACGGCTTCCGAGATCGGTGTCTGCATAGGCGCCTCGATCTTAGTCGTGATAAGCGTAATACTGCGATACATCGGCCGATTGATACTGCAGAAGCGGATGAGGCGAGGCGAGAAGGTTTGGGGTCTTGACGATTGTGAGTTCGCTGGTGAATGTACTCTGGACATGATAGTGAAACAGAATTTTGGAGGCTTGTTGTGGAATGGAGTACCCCTAGGATACACGATCTCGTCTCCAAATTTTCGCCTTGCGACTGTGCTTAGTAGGGAGCTTGGGCTGACTGTAATAGTGTTTAATATGCTGGCCTTGTTGGCGCCGTTGTGGTTGCTATTCGGCGAGGGATGGGCGTCCATTATGATGTCATTCTGTATGAGCGGGGAGTGGAAGGTGTGATTGCATATTCTCAAGTAAGTCAGATCCTCGTCTCTGTCAAACGTTTGCACGGCACAATGAAAACTACCTGGCACAGATCACGTTCGTATGCTTACCATACTACGTAGGCCATATATGTCTCCGCCATCTTTTATAACACCGTACTGGGCATGATCAAGTTGAGCGTCCTATCGCTCTACCAAAGGATCCTGCGGGGTGCCCAGGCGCAAATGCTAAAACGCGTCGTCTGGGCCGCATTCGGAATCGTCGTTGGAAACACGCTTGCCAACGTCCTCGTCGCCGCATTTCAATGCCACCCCGTCAAAGGCGCCTGGGACGCCACGCTCCCACCAGAAGAAAAACACTGCATCACCATCAACGCATTCTACCTCGGGAACGCCATCGCAGGCGTTACCACCGACGCACTAGTCTACTTCTTATCCATCCCTATTGTCCTCCCCTTGCAGCTAGACAAGAAGACCAAGCTACAGCTTCTCGCCACCATGCTCATGGGCAGCTTCGCTGTCATAACTTCCGCGGTTCGTCTTGGGTTTATCAGTGCTCTCCTCAGGGACGCAGACGTTTCGTATGCTATGGGGATTCCTATGAATTGGTCTGTTGCTGAACCCGCGGTTGGGATTCTAGTTTCTAGCATGCCGGCTATTCGTGCGCTTCGCTTTTTGTGGCGTAAGAATGATGACGAGTCTTATGGGTTGGGCTCTCGTGCGGCACAATATACGTTACGCGATCGAGATGGTCATATTCGACTGTCGGAATTTAGGAGGAGGGTGGACGCGGAAAGTGCGAAGACTAGTGACAGTGAGGCGGGATTGGTCACAGCGTAAGCGGAGGGAAGGTTCGAGCTCGGGAGATAACGGTATAAAAACAGAAGCTTCCAGGGTTGGAACCTTCGATTCGATAGATGAATCCCATAAATTATATTCAGATCCTTTGCATGGTATAAGGATATCACAGCTCCTGGGTTTTCGAGACTCTTGGAGGCATATGCGTTGATTTCTGTGCTCGAACGTTGTCGCTGGGTGCAGTAGAGATGCGTGACTATCGCAAGCGGGCATGACGCATTGCGGAATCTCCGAAAATATGTTTCGCCAGAGGCGAGATGGTAGATAGCTGCTCAAGCCAGTGAGGGTGAAGGACGGAAGGCTTTAAAAAGTTGGTGGCTGGTGGATGTGACGATTAGTAAGCACGAATTGGCGTTTTCGGCGCGGATCCCGACCTCACTCCCCGATGCCTCTTCGCGGCGCGGTCGCTCCCGATGCCCGCTCTGTGCATCACGATTCATCCGCGGGAAGCGCTTCTAATCGACGAGGATAGAGCATAGACTTTGGCAATGGATGGCGGGTACGCGATGTCCCGCTGCAACACAATGCATACATTATGTTGCAAAGAGGAGACGGTTTTCATTCGTTCATTCATTCATTCATTCATGTCTTGCTAAAGCGTATTCGATTAGTTAATTCTTGTGCCGTTCTCGTTGAGCACCTTCTCTTTCTTGTACGGCAGCCCACTTTGAAGACGACCGGCACCGTATACGCCCAGAAGGTCCCCCTCGGATCCGCAGTATTCCTTGACTGCATCAATCTGTTTGCGCACTACTTTGTACGCAGGGAGCTCGGCTCCATGTGCTTCGGCCAAACTCAACACGTGCGACGAGACCTTGACCGCCATGTCGATGGGCACCATTGGCTGTTTGAGTTAGCAGAGCCACTGCAAAGCAGCTATATCTTGCTCACGTTCTCGATGTAGTAGTGTCCTGTCAACATTTGTCTGGAATAGACGCCGGCAGCGCCAGGCCAGAGCGTGTTGATGGCATCGTGCATGACTTCGTTCTTCAACCCGGTTTTCTCTGCGAGGACATGGATTTCTGCGACTGCCTCGATCATCATCAGGATCATGACATTTCCAATGAGCTTGAGGTGTGAGGCTGTTCCGACTTGTTGCTCGCTTAGGTTAACAACACCACGAGCGACACTATAGCTTCATCAGTATCGTCGCACGAAGAGTGTACGTGTAGCCTTACACTCCTTCCACATATGGCAGAATCTTTGCTACTGACTCCTTCGGCCCAGCCGGAACGGTTACCAGCTTCCCAGCCATAGCCATGGTGGGTTCTCCCAAAACTGTGCCGCAAACCATTAGATTGCGGGGTTGGAGCGAAACAGGTAGTGGCCTACATACCCGGCATGGAGATGAATTCTGCACCCGCCTCGCGCACTCGTTCGGCAAGCTTGTTCGATGCCTCCGGTGTTACGGTTGAGCTCTCAACGAAGAATTTGCCTTTGACGTCCGTGTTCAGCATCTTCTCGAAACAGTTGAGGACTGCGTCCTGAGTGGCAAGGCATGACCACACAATGTCGGCATCCTTGACAGCCTCTTCGATCTCTTCCACGGCGTTGGCTCCAGATCCCATTTTAGCAGCCCATTCGCTCGCCACCTGGTGAGTTCGGTTCCAGAGCGTCACTGGCTTATCTAGATTTCCCTTCTCAACTAAGTTTTTACTCATGGCCTGGATCATGATACCGTTAGCTGACATCTTCACCCCGCGGATTGCTACGTACACGGCCCATAGAGCCCATGCCCAGGTATGTGAACTTCGGCGCCATGTTGAAGAGCGAGTGTGGATATTCAAGTTTGCAAAGATGGACGCCAAACCTGAGGGGTTTCACGGTGCATTAAAGTAAGGGAGCTGGACAACGAAAGGCTGACATGGCCCAGAGTTAAGGTTGAAATTTCAGCAGCGGTATCCGATGTCCCAATCGCTGCAGAACGAGCCCAACATAATTCTTCCACACCTGGTCCGGCCCGATCGTTTTCGTATCCGGTAGGTATGGCGTGCAGCTCCTTCGGTGTACGAGATTCGCTTGCATGATCTGCCTTACCAAAAGTGGCACTAGTCTACATGCGTACCGGGCCGTTACGATGTGCATGTTCACCTCAAGGCTCACGGTTGATCGCTCTCCTGATGTATTCTCTACGTACAGACGCTCTGTCGGCTCTTTTTACGGGTAGTAATTACGATGCTCAACTTCGTCCTCATGCGCGAACATCCTTCTCTATCCGCATAATCGTTTCCAACATGTCTTCAAAGGATTGGCCCACTCTCACTCAACGTTGAGAGTCCGTGGAAAGATAGTTACATTCTCCGTGGCCTTTGCCTAAGAGTTTCATAGGATCACGGGGTCAACAATCGCCAATCCTCCATCAGCTGCGCACTCAACAGTCTCTGAGGATTCTGTCGACCAGATAAGCTTCTGATCTAAGCACAATACTTGGAGCTTGATTAGTAGTCTGCCTGTTTGGTGGCGGCAGATCGGACGCAGGGCTTATGGAATGGCGGACATTTTCCAACGCCAACGCACCTCTCAGATCTACTATACTCCGCTCGGCTCGCTTCTGATCCTTACTTGCAGATACTTAATGCGGACATTGGGGGATATGCCGCAACGGGATCAAGTTACACAGAGCCAAGCTATCTGACAGGCTACAATCAGTCAGAAAATGTACGCAACCCCACGTAGATTGTGCGCTTCTATGGTAGGTCACATCTCACGAAACGTACACTTCATACTGCCAGCTTGTCGATCAGACTAATAGAGGAAAAATATTCTGTTCCTGTTTGCCGTTAACATAGTGCGATCGCTGAGCGGTGTAACCACCATAGCACTGTCTGACGCCAAGATCAGCACCGCGTTAGCTATTCTTGGTGTAGCTGGCCTTTACACCGACAACTGAGATGGCCACAGAGTTAGAGTATGTTACCTACTCAACTCGTTAATTCTTGTTGAGTAGGCTTTCTCAGCCTCTTGAGTAACTATTTCCGTTCAAAGGATGTAAAGGAGTAAACATAAAGCCCGCATTCAAGCATCATCCCATTAGACACGATGTTGACATCTCCTCAACGATCCTTCGATTGGTTGAGTCGCCGGGCCTGCGTAGAGTGGGTAAGCTAGCTGAGTTCCAGAGGAGTCCACCATGTACCGCGTTTTCTCAATGGTAATGCTCGTTCATCTTCGGTATCGAGTCCACCAGTGGAGTTTGTGACTTTGCAGAGGGCCGACGAAGGGATCAGGGCCAGCCACTGTCTGTGGAGAGTCGGTCGCAACTCCTTCTCGTGGTGCTGATAATAAAAGGGTCAGCCCCCTAACTTCCAAAGCACAGAACACCATCACTGTTCCTCTCCTGCGCCTGTCTTTTCAACAGCCTCGCGGTTTTAATTCTTTACGAATGTCTAGTCAATAGTCAGCATGGCTCTCTCCACCCTTCCTCAGCTGCCTCAACACGCTGCGACCAACTCCGCAGACAATGGTGTTTCCCTCTATGCTCCCGGAAATCTCGAAGCCCCGGCTGTCTTTCTCTCGTATCCCGAACTTCTCCAACGCGCCTAGGTCAAGGCTGAGCTGTTGAAGACTCTCGGTGTTGAGGCGAACAAACCCCTCCTACTCCATTTCAAGCGTCAGCTCGACAGCCTCGAATGGTTCTGGGCCACCACTTTGGCAGGGACTATCCCGATCATGAGCACCCCTTTCTCCAACAACGCAGAACAGAGGAAGAACCTCATCCTTTATCTCAACTCGCTTTTGGAGAACCCTATCTGTCTCACAAAGAATGGGCTCTTGGGTGAATTCGCCGGCCAAGATGAACTGAACGTTGTGCCGGTTGAGACTTTATCTGCAGGCGCGGCTCCTCCCTCCTCAATCGTGTCCAAGACCGCAGACGACATCGCTGCCTTGATGTTGACATCGGGCTCCACCGGCAACGCAAAGGCAGTCGTCCTCACTCACGGTATGATCCTGGCTGCCGTCGAGGCTAAGTCGGCAAAGAACGACACAACGGCAGAGACTGTCTTCTTCAACTGGATTGGGTTCGATCACGTCGCCTCTTTGACTGAGGTTCACCTGCATGCCATGTTCACGGGTGCTAACCAGATCCACGCCGAGGCCGCTGACCTGGTTCAGGATCCACTCTCATTTCTCATCCTTTTGGATAGACACCAAGTTGGTTACACTTTCGGACCCAAATTTTTCATCGCCGCCGTCCTACGCACTCTTCAAGACTTCCCAGAAGACACTTACCACCTGTCTTCGCTCAAGCATCTCATATCTGGTGGTGAGGCCAACGTGGTCGAGACTTCTGCAAAGGCAGCAGCTGCCTTTGCCAAATTCGGAGCCGCGAAGAACGTTGTCAAGCCTGTTTTCGGTATGATTGAGACCTGCGCGGGTTCCATTTACAGCATGGACTTCCCTTCCCGCGACCAAGCTCGGGGTAATGAGTTTAGAAGTCTTGATACGACTCACAAGGGCATGGAGATGCGCATTGTCGATGAGGATGGCAAAGAGGTCCCTGCTGGAACTTCAGGTTCTCTAGAAGTCCGTGGACCCGTCATGTTCTCGCAATACTACCGCAACCCTGAGGGCTCCGAAAGCTCTTTCCACGACGGCTGGTTCGTCACCGGCGACAATGGCAAGATAGAGGCGGATGGCCAGCTCGATCTGACTGGTAGGACTAAAGAAATTCTCATCATCAACGGTATCAACTACACTCTTCATGAGGTCGAGGCTACTCTCGAAGGCGTCGAGGGAGCGAAGCCCAGCTACACTGCTGCGTTTGCCTACCGACCAAAGGGATCTGAGACAGAGAACATTGCTGTCGTCTATGCCCCTACATACAATGTCGACGATCTTGACGCTCGTATTGCTATCAACAACGCTATCTCCAAGGGCGTCATGGAGCAGGTCGGCGTGCGACCCCTGATCCTCCCGTTGAACGACCAGGTGCTCCAAAAGACGACCCTCGGCAAGCTCTCTCGCACCAAGATAAAGAAGAACTTTGAGGCTGGCGCGTTCAATGTGTTCCAGCAGATGAACGAGCAGGAGACTGCCATATACAAGCAGAAGAACTACACAGCTCCGACCACCCCGCTTGAGGAACAGATCTTGGAGGCTTTCGCTTCCGTCATTGACATCCCCGCTAGTGACATCGGTGCCACTGGGCACCTCTTCGGCCTCGGTGTGAACTCGATTGCCGTCATCAAGATCAAGAAGAGGCTCGAAGACATCATCGGCCGCCTGATCCCCGTCTCGGTGATCATCACCAACCCGACGGCTAAGGGGCTCGTCGATGCTCTCGAGAACATCTCCAAGCCTAAAGAATACAACCCCGTCATTGTCCTCCAAGACAAGGGCGACAAGACACCCCTCTGGCTCATCCACCCCGGTGTCGGCGAAGTGCTCGTCTTCCTCGGTCTAGCCGCACACATCACTGACCGGCCTCTCTACGCGCTTCGCGCCCGCGGCTTCGAAAAGGGCGAAGCCTACTTCAAAGACACCAAAGGCGCACGCCATCACAACGTACCACGCGCACATCAAGCGCGTGCAACCCAACGGCCCCTACGCCATCGGCGGCTACTCCTTCGGCTCCATGTACGCCTTCGAAATCACCAAGCTGCTCAACAGCAACAACGACGAGGTAAAGATGCTGGCCGCGCTCAACCTCCCCCCGCACATCAAGCACCGCATGCGCCAACTCGACTGGACAGCCTGCCTCCTCCACCTCTCCTACTTCCTCGACTTCTTCACCGAAGAAGAGGCCCACGCCGTACACCCGGAACTCGCGCAGCACTCGCGCGAATACTGCCTCGACTGGGTCGTCAATCGCGCGCCGAAAGAGCGCATGGACGAGCTCGCGCTCGACAAGGAGGCCCTCACCAACGGGGCGGATCTCGCCTTCGCGCTGCAGTATTCGGCTGTGGATTACGAGCCTAGCGGGTTGGTGGATGGGATCGATGTCTTTTGTGCGATTTCGTTGGCGGCGGTGGCGAAGAGTGTGGAAGATTGGGAGAGGAATCATTTGGGGAGGTGGAGGGATTTTACGAGGGAGGAGCCGCGGATTCATCGGGTGGACGGGGCGCATTATACCATGTTGACGCCGCAGCATTTGCCGAGTTTTGTGAAGATTTTGAATGGCGCGTTGAAGGCGAGGGGGATTTAGGGGGGAGGGATGGAGTGGAGGTGGAGACGGGCCCGGGGAGGGGTTTAGGAGGTTGGCCCCCTGCTGGTGGCTTGATGTCATCTTTTCTTTTGTTATAGATTGGGGTTTCTCTCTCGGCTTTTGGTTTTTGGTACGCGACGTATATAGAGATAGGAAGTAGTGTTTGGAAACTTTTGATTATTCAGATTATCTACCTAGACGTTTCTGTCTGGAGATTTCCCAGCGTGAGAGGCATGATACTATGGGTATTTCCGGCGCGCCGTTCAGTCCGACTGCAGCTGGAGAGTCGGTGAAAGGCCTTGCCTGTCACACGCAAAGCGTGTCCCCGGGGCGACTCACTGAACCTTTCCATGGCGGATTTGTGATCTTATAGGTTATCCTAGTGTACATGGAGGTCCTCTCGATACCATTCGCTCATGCGGACCTATGACTCCTTATTTGAAGGCATATAGGCACGTGCTAGCTGCACTGGGCGTGCTGCGTCCAAAAGGGGAATCTGCTATGAAAGCCATCAGTGTCGAGCAATCATATGGACAAGAACAGAACTCACATATCAGTATTAACCGATATAGATTTGAACTAAGCATATACGTCTCATACCCCAACCCCTCAGAACGTCGGCCTCGTCCTCTCCCCCTTCCAAAATCCCATAACCTCACCCGTCTCCCCCACCCATCCCCTAACTCCATCAATCGCCTTCTTCGCCATTCCCGCATTCGTCCCACTCCTCTGCCTTCTCCGTCCGTCCATCCCTCCACCAACTCCCCCCGCACCGCTTCCAAACCCAGCCGCAGGTTCCTTGCCAGGACTTATGAAGCTGCTCCCCTCTCCTGTCGCGTACTCCGAGCCCATCGAGGGCAGCACGTTTTCCCCGGCGGATAGCGAGACGAAGAGTGCGAACGGCACGAGCCAGACGCAGAGGCCGAAATACGAGGCGATTTCGGTAAAGCTAGGTATAGACGAGTCGCGCGCATACGAGTAGGTGGCATGGAGTTGAGGCGGCGCACTGAAGTGGCGGAACCACAAGTAGTGGTTCAGAATCACCAGAGCTAAGGTGGTTAGCATTCCAATGCTGGAGAATGGCAAGAGGGCAGGCAGGCATACCGCAGGAGATCAAGAACAAGGGATCCGAGAGCTTGACAATAGGAAAGCGACGCAAGTTCTGCGCGTAGATGAGGTGCGACACGATGCTCAGCGCGCTTAGTCCGAGTGGGAAGCCATCGACGAGCAGGAGGAGCACTTGTATTGCGACGACGCCGTAGATGAGTCTGGTCAGGAGTTTCTTGGCTAGAACGGTGTGCTCTTCCACGAGTTCCGAGAGGTAATACAGTCCCGAAGCTACACCAGGATCAGCTCCTACCCAGCTCGACTTCTTGGATCATTATACTTCCGTACCTATGGCCAGTGTCAGGAACCCAAAGCCCAGTATCACACCGACGTATCCGAGCAGCGGTAGTATCCACATGATTGCAAAGTGTGATATGTTAGGAAGTTGGTGACGATGAGGTCACAGGCGGAAAGGTGGCTCGAAGCTCGGAGATACGTTGGTGCGCGGCCGAGGTGTGGGGCAGGCGCGAGCCCAGGACGCAACACCAAAAAGTTAATTATGGCGCAGACGGAATCTTGGCTTTTTCGACATTCGCGTGCAGTGCGCATGCCCCACCACCCACACCTTAGCAGTTAAAACACAGTAAATATCGGACCAAAATTTCCCTCTCCGATCGTTCATACCAGCAACCGCAGCCATGTCGCGCCCAGAAGACACACTGTACGCCCCCACCTGCCACTCCCCCAGCGGCACAGTATCTAACAACCTCCAGGCCCCCCGACCTCTTCTACAATGACAGCGAGTCCCGCAAATACACCACCTCCTCGCGCATCCGCAACATCCAATCCACCATGACCCACCGCGCCCTCTCCCTCCTCGCCCTCCGCAGCCCCTCCCTCATCCTCGACGTAGGCTGCGGCTCCGGCCTCAGCGGGGAAATCCTATCCAACAGCGATGCCGAAGGCACCCCCGGCGGGCCCCACGTCTGGATCGGATTCGACATCAGCAGCAGCATGCTGGGCGTCGCGCTGGAGAAAGAGGTAGAAGGGGACCTGTTTCTGGCAGATGCGGGGCAGGGCGTGCCGTTCCGGCCGGGCACGTTCGACGCCGCGATTAGCATCAGTGCGATTCAGTGGTTGTGCAGTGCAGAGTCGAGTGAGGAGAGCCCGTTGGGACGGTTGTCGCGGTTTTTTGGAGGACTGTATGCGAGTCTGAGAAGGGGTGGCCGCGCCGTGTGTCAATTTTACCCCAAGAATGATGAGCAGAAGAAGATGGTGTCGCAAGCGGCGATCAAGGCGGGGTTCGGCGCGGGGTTGTTGGAGGACGATATGGGCACGAAGAACGCCAAGACATATCTTGTGTTGACCGTGGGAGGAGGTGACATGGATGGAGACATTACTGGTGTGGTGAAGGGTATGGACGGGGTAGATGTCATGGATGGCCGGCGAAACGGTAAAGGGACAAAGAGGGGCCAGGAGGTCAAGGGTAGCAAAGCGTGGATCATGAAGAAGAAAGAGCAAATGGAGCGCAAAGGGAAGGTCGTGAAGCCGAGCTCAAAGTATACGGGGCGGAAGAGGCGGATACAGTTCTAATTCTGCTAGACACACGATACCATGACTGACGAAATGTGCATAGCGCGGCGTTTGGGGGGTATAGAATCGATTCTTGCGTTCTAGCTATATAAATAAAAGTACAGCTCTATACACAATCAGCTGCCTATTATACATACCGTCGTGACCAATTGTCGTCAATTATGCGTCACAACCGGTAAGCTAAATTGACCATTCCAATGTGAGCATGCGTGAAAGTCGGTATTATCTTCTCGGCGAGATCACGATTAGGTGGGATCTTTCCCGCATCATGCCTTCTCCATTTGGTTCAAAATAGCTCTCGTGAACTCTTGCGTCGTGGAGTTGCCTCCCATGTCTCGCGTACGGACCTTGCTGCATACTGTTAGCGGTCGATCAACTAATCGCATAGTTGCAATACATACCCGTCCTCAATGACCTTGTATACGGACTGTGCGATGCGGTTGGCATGGTCGTCGAGACCAATGTGTCGGAGGAGCATAGCAGAGGACAGGATCAAAGCGCTGGGGTTAGCCTGGTCCTTGCCCTTGATGTCAAGCCCGACGTGACGGCACCCAGGCTCGAAAACAGCGACATTACGGCCCATGTTGCAACCAGGTACAATACCCGGGCCGCCAACCAGGCCGGCCGCAATGTTGGAGAGAATACCTCCGTACAAGTTGGGCATGACCAAAACGTCAAACTGCTGCGGCCGCGACACACACTGCATGGACGCGTTGTCGACAATCATGTCGTTGTACTCAATCGTGGGGTAGTCTTCGGACACCTTCTTGCAGGTATTGCGGAAGAGACCGTCGGCGAGCTTCATGATGTTGGCCTTGTGGATGCAGGTAACCTTCTTGCGGTTGTTGGCCAGAGAAAAGGCGAAGGCGAACTTGGCAATACGCTCTGACTTGGCACGGGTGATGATCTTGAGCGACTCGACGACGCCTGGTACAGATTGGTGCTCCAGGCCGGAGTACTCTCCCTCGGTGTTCTCGCGGATAATGCAGAGATCAATGTTCTTGTGGCGCGTCTCGTAGCCGGGGATGTTCTTGATCAGGACGATGGAAGCGTAAATGTCGAGCTCCTGGCGGAGAGCGACGTTGAACGACTGGTGGCCGGAGCGCTCAATGGGCGTATGAAGGATACCCTTCAGGCCCAGCTTGTTGCGCTTGAGCGAGGCGATGGCCTCGCGGAAGAGCTCCTCGGAGTGCTTGTTGCCCGACTCGACACCGCTGACGTTGACCTGCTCCCACTCGATGGGCACGTTGTCGGCCTTGAAGATCTGCTGCACCGACTCGGACACCTCGGCGCCGATACCGTCACCTGCGCTTTGTTCAATACGAGTCGATTCGGGTAGGTGCTTGTCGCTGCGTACCAGGAATCAACGTCACCGTGTACTTGCCGCCAAATTTGGTGGGCTTGAAGATGTCGTGGTTGACCGTGGCCATGGCTGCAGGCTGTTAGTCTCCATGGCGTTTCGACGTCTGGGGAGGTTTGCGCCTACATCTGGTGGCCATGGACTGGCCAGCGACGCATCGTGAGGCTGGCCGCGCGCCCCGCAGGAGCGTCTGGCAGGCGCGTTAGCTGGCAGGCTCTCGTGGCGCTCCAATGGCGCAGCGGTGGTTGTGTACGTACCTGCGCCGTCTTCTGGGAGCATCTCGACAGCATTGCGGCGGTGGTAGGGCGGTTCCGAGGCGGCCGTGAGGGATTTGAGGATCGAGCAAGCTGGAGCTCCGGCAAAAAAGCAAGGGCTCCCTTGGCGCTATGACAACACAGGCCAACCTGGGACATGGCCGCGGCATTTGCATGAAGTTCGTGGAAGCAGAATTTTCACGTCTCGCGCATTGCTCTCCTACTGCTCTCCTGCATACCGATAACCTCGCAGGGACTACCTACCGCTGGCACCTGTTCAAGGCTTCAAGCTGCTCCTTCCCATCTCATCCACCCGTGGACTGCGCCATTGCATGTGATGGTGGGCCCGAGGTGCCCTAGCAATCCCACTCCGCATCTCTGCAACCCTTCACAAGACGTTCGACTTGCTGCGACAAACAATCCATCGTGTCTGCGTAGCTGCTATGGAGACTCCTGATTACGGGCGCCCGTCATCTTGACCTAGTGTGTTGTTAGCCTTGCCAATTCCGCCTCCTATTCGGTCTTGACCGTGGCCCATCGGAGAACACGATGGTTGATTCTTACCTTTGCAGCTCTACAAGTCACAACAGTTGACAGGGCCGCAGCGGGGCGACGCACATGGCTCTCCCCATGCATCGGCACGTGGGCTACTCGTGGGCCAAGCCTCCGCAGTCGTTTCCCAGTTGTTCATCACTACTACATCATCCAGCTAGCACGCTACGCACACTTTGCACACCACCAAAACCTCAAATTTGTTTCGACATGGACGAGCCCAGCATTGGATGGATTGGCCTGGGCAACGCTGGTTACCCTATGGCCGCTTGTCTGGCCAAAAAAGGATACAGGCTTCTTGTCCGTGATGCGGACCCAATGCGAGGCATTGAATTTGCCGAGGAGTATCCCATATCAAGGATAGCCACCTCTACACCAGACAGCTTCCAAAATTGTGAAGTGGTCATTACGATGCTGCCAAACAGCCAGATTGTGAAAGACGTACTGTCAGGGGAGCACGGAGTTGCACCACATCTGAAGCCAGGCACGCTTCACACATCAGTGGACCGGAAATGTTCTCACAATAGACAGGCTCAGTCATCATTGATACTAGCTCGTCTTCACCATTCGACACGCGCGCCTTAGGGCTCGAGCTGAACAGATTGCGCGTCGATCTAGTGGACTCGCCCATCACCCAGGAACGTCTGCACGCTATCGGTCAGTGCGGTGCCACCTTGATGGTTGGCGCTGACTCGCCTGAGGCATTGGAGAAGGTGATGCCCATTTTGAAAGATATGAGCACGCATGTCTTTCCCATGGGTGGCCTCGGAGCTGGTCATACCATGAAGACGCTCAACAACTACGTCAGTGTTGGAAGCATAATTGCATTGAATGATGCGTTGGTTAGTTCGGATGGGCTCTGTCTTGACAGGCACTTACCGGTACGCTCAGGTCACTGGTCAAAAACTCGGTCTCGATCCGCAAACCATGATCGACGTCATGAACGTGGGTACCGGCGTCAACTTTTCGACCAAGTACTCCCAGAAGAACTTGAAATCATACGATACTGGCTATCAGCTCGAGCTTCTTGTTAAAGATGTCAAGATCGCCAGAGACGTAATCGAGAAGTCTGGTTTCCAAACGGAATTGCCTGCACTAGCCGAGAGATACCTCGAAGACTCTCTGAAGCTGGTAGAGAAGGGCGCTGACCATGCGGAGAGTTTGAAGAGTTGGGAGCAGAGGGCAGGTGTTGAGATCAAGAAGACGGAAAATCGAAAGGAGGAGATGCAGAGCGTTTCTCAGGAAGAGCCTGTCCTTCGTATTATTTAGCATCCCGTTCTTCGCTTTCTCTTCTACAATTATTGCAACTTCAAACCCGAAAAAAACGTCCTGCACCTCGTTTTTTCCTACTCATTTCCAAAACTTCAACACAGCCGGGTTATGTCGCCAACCGAATAGTCAGAGCAGGCTGGCACGCATTGGAACCCTCTTCGGATACATAGCTTCCAATGACACAAGTTCGGGTTCACACTGCAAATCATATATACAAGCGATACAAAACAAATGGGTATCATGTACCCGGGGCTTACTCACGATAGCACGCGATCGACATTTGCTTCACTCTTTGAGGAACATGAGGCGACATACCACTCGTCTTTGGTATCCTATATGAAAGTTGAATGAGAGATAATCTCTGGGGTCCTCTCCAACCTGATGGTCTCTATGTGCTGTAATTCCTGGATAAAGTCGAAAATGGCCATGAAGTCCGCCGTAAGTGAGTTTCCTCAGCTTACCTGCGATCTCTCTCTCAATGACGTAGAGCGCCACCTTCTCTCGCTTCTCACTAACCATGTAGTCAGAATGAGATACTAGTGTCGTCGTTTGCTACGCGACTTGGGGTTTGATCACGGTGCCGTTCTCTCACCAGGAGCCTGTCGCATAGGGACGCTCCGTCACCACGACTATATGAAGCTCGACACACCGTCTGCTTCTCACCTCTCCTCCATCCTCCAACACCTCGCGCTTCCCGACCAAAAAGCTCTCGATTGATCGTCACCTTACACACCATCTGTCTTCGTCTCCGAATCACCCTGTCTACCGTACTTGTTCACAGTCAATCACTTGGACTCGTTTTCCCTGCTCCTGTGACACTCAATCTTCCTACTCGACAGATTTGACTGCACTTCATCCACATCATGACGGTACAAGAGAAGGGGTCCGACCGGAGAGCTGAGGTATACCTGCAGGTCCAGGGAATAGTCGATCACCTGCGGGAGTACGGTCAATACGTTGATGCAGCTGACAAAGCAATCTGCTGCTACGTACCGGTTGAAGAGGGCAACGTTATCAGGGTCACCGGAAAGTCACCGGAACGGTGAGTGCAATTATTCTGGTACTGGTGGTTGGGTATTACTGACGAAACAAGACTCTGAGCGTGTCGAACGACACCTTCGTAGATGGCGTCCTGCGCAAGTCGGTCAACTTCGTCGGCCAGAAAGTCACTTTCCAAAAATCCAGGAGGCTGGACTGTGACACAGTTCTTTGTCAGACTGGCAATGACGATTGCGATTGCGATGGCGATGGCGATGGCAAGAGGCTCATTGACACCGCGATGAAGGTGACACCTGTTTCGCAAGTGATATCCATCCAAGGCGACGGCAGCGAGACTATCGGAACCGTCGAGGTTCGTCTGTACGTGTTGCGAACTTTTGGAGTTGAGCACTCTCTTGGTGACGTAGATACCTACTTGGGCCAAGATGATACAGAAGATGGAGATGAATTTGACGAGAATGAGGACAAAAAGAAAGAAGCCATCTACAAGAAGATCCAGCCCGATTTTATGATGGGCTTTGAGACAAATTGCCCGGACTTGAGCACTACCGAAGTGAACCGTTGGAACAAGAGATTGAGGGCGAAGCGTCCGGGCAAGGAGCCTTGGGCTATCTTCAGGTTTCACTATCGCTCCAAAGGTTTGCATTGCCACCCTTTAGAAAGGATGATTGCTAAAAGCTTCGCAGAGTACATCGAGGCCAAGGATATGGAGATTACTCATGATCCTAAATGGAAAGGAAAGGGCGGCGAGACTCACACGCTAGATCTAGAGCCTGTCCCGGGCCTATCTGTTGGGCCCAAACCTGCGAAGCTCGACGATTCTCGATCAGCACGTGGACTCTCGGCAACTCCGGCCTCGCAGACACGTCCTTCTACTTCGATGAGCCCTCTGCTTCAAAAGCGTCTCCCTGTGGATGAAGAGGACGTTCCCAAGCAATCTGTATCTTCCGATGATACTGTCCGCCAAGAGAGCGTAGAGAAGTCTGAGGATAAGCCTAACGATGCCAGCGAGGTCACTGCCGCAAATAGCGAGCTTGATGCTGCGAAGACAATGTTGAAGTTGTCGGACGCGCCCGAGACCACCAAGCCTACCGAAGAAGCACCTGCTCCTGTTCCAAAGGTCACGACCACTATCCCTACAACCCCAGTACTGCCAACGCAGAAGCGTCCAGCACCTCCCACAACTCCTAGTACCACCCCCGACGCAAAGCGCTCCAAGCCTATGACGCTGATGGAGACACACAAGCAACTGAAGCTCGCGAAAAATCGCCGCGAGGCCGTGGCAAAGCAACGTGCGAAGCTGGAGGAGCAGCTGGCGCCGTTCAAGGCGGCCATGGCAGCAGAGCAGGAGCGGTTGAGTAAGGAGCTTGAGGGGGAGAAACAGGCTTTGAGGGAGGAGGCTCAGGCTCTCAAAGATGACTTGGCAATGCTCAACGAGTTCAAGAAGGAGGATAAGGACGAATAGGCGGGGTAGGGAGCGTGGATCTGGTGGCGAGTGTATTGAAGATCTTCGTCGTGTTAAGATTCTAACCAAGGTCAAATCCGCACCATACATAGAGAGGAGTAAAACAGGAGGCACTAAAACCTAGTACCTAGCACATAGTAGTAGTAATAAAATATATATAAAATAATAATAATTTTATTATTAACGTTTTATATAGTAGTATTATTAATAGTAGTTAATAAATAGTTTACTAGTTACTATTATAATTATTATTATTATTATTGCTGCGAAAAATATTGTCAAAGAAATTATTAATTACGTAACACGGTGGTCGGTCAAACAGCCGGCCCGGGATCACGTGACATCACGGATTGACCCCGGGGGAGAGGGTGGCGAGTGTATAACAATTAGGTTGGCGGATGGAGCGGTTTGGGGATGGGATTGCATATCGTGAGGTGACATAGGGGCATTTGGCACAGTGGGATCTCGACTCTACGATAGATTTTTGGAGGGGTTTCTGGCTTACGGCTCCCTCTGAGAGCTCTTGATATCTGATATCTTGGGTATCGTGGTGGCTTGGCTTTGTGGCGTTTGCATGATTTCTTCCTTTTATTTGGTATCCCGGGCGATGGAATTGGTGTTGGGGGCATTTTGGAGGCTCATATTTGGCTTGCTTCTGGCCACTAGGGCGTACACTGAGGGCCTACTTGTCACTTGGCTCTCTGAAAAGTCTCTCGATTAGTAGTAGGATACTACAAAAAATCGTATTTTGGATGGAAAGTTCTTTTGACTCATTGTGCTGTGACTCACCCCAGGATACGTAATACTGACGCCAAATTTGCGAGAGGCAGATTCTAGGTCTGATGTGATGGGGTATCAATTTCAGGGGATAGGTACTATCGTCTCCACGATCATCCAGAGATAGCAGAGTACGCAGTTAAAGAGGTAAAAACAAATCAACATCCCAATCCTCCACACGCAAATCCATTCACGTCCACCAATCCAACTATCGCCCAGCGATCAATTACGAGCTATCCTCATATTCGCCTTGATGCGCTCCAGAAGCTCACCCGTCGTAGCGAGCGGCGAGGGATGTAAGTTTCGCTACAAAACGAGTCAGCAAGATCGACGCAGCATCCGAGCGCAAGACATTGGAAGCTTGGATATGGAGTCAAAGAAACGAGATAAGGAACAAGCATACCTTCTTCAACCACGTAACACACTCCTCATGTGTCCAAGTCTCAGGCTCTGTATGTGCGGATCAGCAACGCACCTACAACCCTCCACCCCCCAAATCACAATTCAAGCAAAGCAACACCCTCGAATAAAGCTAGTTGACACCCTGTCCGTACGTTTAAACAGCCACAAAGCCGCAAAAGAGACCCCGATGGAGAAAAAGAGGAGCAGCATACCTCCTTTCGGATCTTGGCTGGGAAAACATGTCTTGGCCCCAGATGCTCCAGGCGGCGACGCCGGTGACGATGGCTGCGAAGGCGAAGCGAAGAGCGGCGTCTACAGTGGGTGCGGGTTAGTTGATGATGTGAGGGTGTTGGGGTTAGGGGCTGAGTACACGTGCGCTTGTTGCACGGTCGAGGGGGGTTGGCATGGTTGCTTGCGGGTTGATGGAATATCTTATAGGTTGAGGGTTGGGGTGGGAGTGTAGTTGGCGTATGTGCGACCGTCTTTATTATGTCGAACTTGAGGGGTGAGGTGATATATGTAGGCAGCCGTTTCCACGAAGAGGCAAGCTGTCACCATCACTGGCTTGCCACAGGTGTTGCGCCACACGACATCGTCACTCGCCGAATCCACCATACCCTTTCCAGCAGGACCCGCGGGTGCGCCACAAGGTCCGTGCCCACACAAGCGAATTTCCACTCCACAAACAATTTGGCATCTCGTGCACGCAAGCTCTCACGAAAACAGACCGACCGACACCGCCTCGATCCAACAAGCCGTCACCATGCCGTCCGAAGTCTCCGATATTAAGCAGTTCATCGAGATCTGCAGGCGCAAGGATGCTAAGTGTATGTTTGACAATATCCGTGGGAGGATTGCGGCCCGGCCTCTCAGCGAACAGTCGCACTTTGGGAGCACTGCAATTGAGACGGGGGACAATGGGGGAGAATGTGAAAAGATGGGACTTTGCTGACGATGGAACAGCTGCGCGCATAAAGAAGAACACCAAGGCCAACAACATCAAGTTCAAGGTCCGGTGCCAGCGCTTCATCTACACCCTTGTCCTCAAGGACACGGACAAGGCCGAGAAGCTTAAGCAGAGTCTTCCTCCGGGTACGCGTTCCTTATGCTTTATACCCCGAACGTCAAGCTCATATCTGGAGATTGGGACAACGGCAACATTGGTTCTCGAAGGCTAACTTGAATGACTACAGGGCTTACGATCACCGACGTCGGCGCGCGAAGAACCCCAAGGGCAAGCGATCGGCATAAAGGGAGTACGATGGCGGGTAGACTTTGGCGGGATGCGGTCAAGGGGGGATGATGACGGGCGAAATCGCATGACGCATGACGGACTGGCGGACGGCGTCTCTTCGGTTGACATACTTCAATGGCATACCGGAACCCTCCATGGATGGGGTTCCACGGAATGAAAAATATCAAACTTCACTGATTGCTCAACAACATGCACATGCCGTGGAAGCAAAGTGGTTGTGGATAGACATGATAGAGCTAACAATTTCCAGGCCCAGTCCTCACTGCATTGCCTGGGTGCCTTTCTCCCCTTGCCGCACGTTGAATTTGAACTGGTCCTTCCGGTCCAGGTACACGACCTTGTCGCTCAGCCCTGCCTCCAGCACCGCTTTTTTGAAGTCCGACAACGGGGACATGAAGACATCGTAGTCGTCGTAGTGGATCGGAATGGTAGCGTCTGTGTCGATGAGCTGCATCAGTTGCACACCTTGTGTCGCATCCATGGTCACCATCAGCAACGGCATACTCGGTCCAGGGATCGCCCGAGATGTAGATGCGGTACCCGTTCTCGAAGTCTTCCGAGTCGTTGGACGCACCGTATCCAAGCTCGACCATCCACCCGTTCATCGGAGGCACAGCCTTGATGATATCGTTCGCGACTGAGAGAGGACCTGGGGGAACATGTTTGCCGGGCATGCCAGTAATCTTCACGCTTGGTCTACGACCACTTTGCCCCTGGGTCGTCTTCAAATCTAGCCGTAGCTATTCGAAGAAATCGAGCGCATGTACCGCGGTGAACGATTCCTCCCCC
This sequence comes from Laburnicola sp. JP-R-44, assembly GCA_009805535.1. Classification (NCBI taxonomy): domain Eukaryota; kingdom Fungi; phylum Ascomycota; class Dothideomycetes; order Pleosporales; family Didymosphaeriaceae; genus Laburnicola; species Laburnicola sp. JP-R-44. Next base: position 1,021,683 of record SELF01000016.1, on the reverse strand, counting down.
TTAGCCGTCAAGCAGCTATGTGCATGCGGGGTAGTAGTAATGATCGGCAGCGAGCGCTTGACCTTGTCTTCCGCCAATCTGTCGAAGTGGTATTCATGGTAATGAGACAGCAGGACGGCGTCAATGCGCGGCAACTCTTCCAGGTCGATTGCAGGTGCACTCGCGTTGTCGTCGCCTCGGGCATTTGCTTTGTTCCCACGTGGTATTTGGTCGGTCGGTAGACCAGAGGCCTCGGGGTCGATGGTGAGGTGCTTCATGGTCGCTCGCGGAACGATTCGTGTGGATTGGATTTTGGGTTTCATGTTTTTGTTCTGGGGCCTTTGGATTCTGCTTAGGGTTGCAGCAGTGATGCAGTGGGAGACAGGAAAATAGGGCGTAGAATAAGAAAAGCGCCTCGTCGCTGGGGTAGAAATTCATGACGACACGGAGTGGTCATGGGGATGAGCATGATTGGTGAGTTTCAATGTTGTGGGGTACTTAGAGTTCTGTGTTCTTGCTGTTGTGTACATGTTCTACAATCCTACACGGAAGCTTCGAATGGAACAATCTTCGCCTTCCCCCTGTCGTACTGTGGTATATATGAAGTCCAGATGGACGCGGGGAGAACCTTGGAAGCCACGATGTGGCTGAAGCAGCCACAGTCGCGTAACAATCCCTGCCCGTTCCGAGGCCAGGTATCCAATGGGGAAAGAGGGACGCCGAGCACCATGCGGCTTGAGTGAGAACAGCTGGCAACCTCCCTACGCGTCTCTTCCTCCCTTTTACTAACTGAGGGGGTTGGAGTTAATTGACATTTAAGAAGCCATCGACGCCGTCTGCGCCGTGCAGACCAACGCGACCCGGCCCGAGCCGTTCGGCGCCCATCCATCTCTCATTAATTGATGTACACACGCGACCCATTCAACCTCCGCAAAGCTCCCTCCGCCCTCGCGTACCTCCAAACCGCGGCGTCGCACACGCTTGCGACATCCTCGGCCGCCGTCCAGAAAGCCTCGCAGACGGTGCACAAGGCGGGCGAGACGCTGCACGACGCTGACATGTCGTTTAAGCTGCCGAGCAACATTCCTAATTTCGATACCGCGCAGCGCCGCTTTGAGGATAATGTTTGGAATAAGTTTTCGGGGAACGAAAAGGGTTTGCCTATGTATAAGGATAAGCCGACGGGGTGTGGGGCGAGGGCGGGTGGAGGGATGTGGTTTGCGGGGAAGAGGAGGATTGCGTTGATTGCGGTGGTGGTGTTGGGGGTGTTTTTGTATTGGATTGGGTGGGGGAGTGGAGGAGCAGTCGAGGGTGGGGCTCAAAAAGGGAAGGGGGGGTGGGGGGGGATGATGCCCGGGGGGCAGACGAATAAGAAGGGGAAGGTGGATTGGGAGATGAGGAGGGAGAGTGTGAGAGATGCGTTCTTGTTGAGTTGGAGAGGGTACGAGGAGCATGGATGGGGTAGGTTGCGCACACTCTGCGGATGGGCATTGATTGGGTGGCTGACATTGGCAGGTTACGATGAGTACCACCCTGTTTCGAAATCTGGACGATTTATGGCGCAGCCGAATGGGTTGGGCTGGATTATCGTGGACGCATTGGATACTCTTATGGTGATGAACCTCACAAAAGAGCTGAAGCATGCGCGAGAGTGGGTTTCGACGACGTTGAATTATGATAAGAATCAGGATGTCAATACATTTGAGACTACAATACGCATGCTTGGCGGGCTGTTGTCGGCACACTACTTGCAAGAAGAGCTTCCTGGTTTGAAGCCCGAGAACGCGAACGAGGCGGACCTCTTCCTGGAGAAGGCGACCGATCTTGCAGACAGGCTGGTGGGAGCGTATGAGTCGCCGTCTGGTGTGCCCTGGGCGAGCGTCATGCTGGACAGCGGAGAGGGCAAGGCTTCTCATGCCGATGGTGGAGCTTCGTCCACGGCCGAAGCTACAACTCTGCAGCTCGAAATGAAGTACCTCGCCTACTTGACTGGCGAGGAGCACTACTGGCAGAAGGCCGAAAAAGTCATGCAAGTAATCGATAACAACGGCGCCAAAGACGGCCTCGTACCCATCTTCGTCTACGCAGACAAGGGCACGTTCCGCGGTGAAGAAATCCGCCGCCTCGGCAGTCGCGGAGACTCGTACTATGAGTACCTTATCAAACAGTACCTGCAAACCCAGAAGCAGGAGCCCGTATATCTCGACATGTGGAAAGAGTCTCTAGAAGGTGTCAAGAAGCACCTCCTCACCTATTCAAAGGACAGCCATTTCACAGTCCTCGCAGAACGTCCATCTGGCATAAATGGCAAAATCCACCCGAAAATGGATCATCTCGTTTGCTTTTACCCCGGAACCATCGCTCTCGCTGTCACTGGTGGTCTTACCGTCGCGGAAGCCCGCAAGCAGCTTGGGTGGGGCAAGCAACAAGAGGACGACATGATTCTCGCCCGCGAACTCATGAAGACGTGCATGGCGATGTATCGCGTCAACCCAACCGGGCTCGCCGCTGAAATCACACACTTTGAGCTCGCGGACCCACCGAGGATGTACCGCCAGGAAGTCCTGCAGTCCAAGTCGAACTTGGAAACGGCAGAGGACGCAGACTGGAAAACAGATCTCGTCATCAAGCCTGCAGATGCACACAACCTGCAACGACCCGAGACCGTCGAGTCACTCTTCTACATGTGGCGCATCACAGGCGACGAGCTGTACAGAGAATGGGGCTGGGAAATGTTCGACAGCTTCGTCGAGCACACCATTGTCGAAAATGGGGGCGGCTTCACGAGTATCAACGATGTGCGGAGTGTTCCGCCACCGAGTCGGGATAACATGGAGAGTTTTTGGTTGGTAAGTTTGAACACACTCACTCCACTCTCCACTCCCCAGCGGATCCTTGCTAACATCTCCACACAGGCCGAAACGCTCAAATATTTCTACCTCTTGTTTAGTCCGAACGATCTCTTGCCTCTTGATAAAATCGTGCTGAATACGGAGGCGCATCCGTTCCCGCGGTTTGATGCGAGTAGGAAGAGGTTTAAGACGGGGTGGAAGAGGTTGCCTAGGGATGAGAAGGGGAATCTGGTGAAGGGGACGGAGACGGAGACGCAGGGTGATGAGAAGGTGGCGGCGGAGAAGGAGGCGGGGACGGCGTGATAGGATGGGTTGCGGTGGGAAGATGGGACGAGGTAGATGGGTGGGGTTTGTAGATTGGCGGGCGAGGAATGATTCCCCTTGTGCTTTTAAATGGATGATGCATTTTTTTGGCGTTTTTGGTCTGAAGCGTATCGTTGGTTGGTGCGTGCGATTGGGTGGGGTTAGTGGGAAGGGAAGGGGCGAGCAGCAAGAGCGCTCTTTCCTTGCGGAGGTTAGGAAATTGTTGTTTCACGCTTGGTCGCTTCGATGATTTCTCATGCCGATGACTGACACAAGTATGAAGAAGGACATCGTTACGAATCTTACATTCTGGAGACCAGGCGAAAATCGTACGACAATTTCGACAGGATGGTTTCGGGTTTTGGCAACCAGTATGTACCTGAGCAAGTGGCCGAGGTACCTGCTCTGAAGTGACCTGGGTGTTAATCAGAAGATAGATTGAAGCCATGGCGTAAACCAAGCACCGACCAGACCTTGCTCCATGGTATCAAAAGTGAGATCACCCTTGTGCTTGGACGCGTCGTCATACGGTTGCCCTTCTACTAGGCTGCGGTCCTTGAGGAAAGCATAAAGGAAACCCGTCCCCATCACCCTTGAGCACCCGTTTCCCCTCCACCTCACACACTGCTCAGCCTACCACGCCGCCCTTCTCGTTTACACCTTCTCTTTCCGGTACACCGACCATTCAGCCCCCGCTGCACGGCACTGCGGCGTTGCCTGGTGACGGGTAAGTTTTTAAAAAAGACATGCGCTAACAAAAGGGCAAGAGCCCCCCAGATGTTTGCCCTTTTCCAAGGCTTCGCCCCAGTCTCTGAATCCAAGGACAACTCTCCATCGAGCGATCTTCTTTGTCATGATGGCATGATCCAACAGCACAAAACTCCACGCTTGGACAAGCAACGAGCCGAAGAACTTCTCCTTGAGCAGACAGATATCGGGAAACCTAAGAGCGAACCACGCTTCATCTGCGGATTCGAGGGATGTCGTACCAAACCTTTTAAACGTCGTGCAGAACTGAAACGTCATGAACTTAAACACGACACGAAGTCTCCAACGTTCTCTTGCACAGCGATAGGCTGTAATCGTTTCGGGAAGAGAGCTTTCTATCGTCTGGACAAACTGAAAGATCACATGCTCGATGGCCATGAACCCGGCACGTTGTTCCAGTGTGCAAAATGCGACCGTGTCTTCGAGAAAGATCTCGAAGCTCTACATGTATTCTCTGATACGAACGGCATTCTCAAATGCCCTATTCCCAGATGCTCTTTCAGGGTCAACCTGTGCGGACGCAAACACCGGTCAATGGATGACCTGGTGGATCATCTGCGACAGCACGATCTAAAGGGTCGAACAAACTGCGACGACCTCCTCGTGTCGAGGGGATACGACGCAAGGACTTGTCATATCCACTGCCCAATCTGTCCTCCAGAAAATCCACAGTTTGAGTCCCACGTCGAGTTTTACCGTCACCTTTGTCTTGCCCATTTCCCGGAAGATTCCGTCAACGTAAAAGTTTTTGACACATTGGGACCCTATTCACCTTCAATTGGGACTTTGGGGTGCTATGTTTTCGAACATTTCCCCTCGCACTGTGTATATTCCTGATGATGTCCGTCAGCATCGTCGCGTACTGTTGATTCTGTGGCCTGGTTTTGCGAATTTCCCAGTCTGGGAGGATGTCAAAGGTGTGCAACGGCAAATGCTGATCCGTCCGTCTCTTCCGCATTGTACGCTTGTTTACTCAGTCGTGTCCTCGGGTCCTATGTTTTCTGGTTGTTTCCTAATCCGTTGATATATAACTGTCGCTACTGCTTCGGACGAACTTCCACGGCCTACTTACTAGATAGAAAGAATTTAACTTCTATACGCTCCTTGAACACCTCACCCTCCTTATCTGCTCCGTCTCTGTAGTTGAGCCAACATCTTGCGTGGTGAGTAAGTAGTTGGTATATGATGCACACGCTGTCCTAGAAGAGTGACTAGTATAGAAGTCATGTCAAACTCTTAGAGTGCCAGAGCTTGTCAATGGTGATTACAATTGCACGGGAGTTGTACCAAGGTCAATTGGAGCCCATTATGTAGTTTCTTAGTTATGCGGGCTTGCGCTTGAGTCCCGTGTGAGGTCGCCCTCGTGCCTGACAGTCGATGCTACGAATATTTTGAAAATTAACACGAGAGCAGTGCACAAATCACGCTCAAAATCAAAATCTTGTCAAAAGAACGCTTTATAGTGAACATAAAACTTGGGTACAATTGCCCAAATTCAATATCGTGTCTTAATGCATACGTTTTAAGTGAGCCATGCAGGGTTCCACTCGAGGCAGTAGTGGGTGAGATCAGCTAAATCGACCATAAACGGATATCTTTTGTTACTCCTTGCCTTCCATACGCAACCCTTGAACATCAATACGAAAGCTATACACAAAGCACTTCAAAACATCACAATCGCCCAACGCGTTACATCGCGTAGGAAAATCGATGCCATTCTTGAATATCAGCTAGTGTACCGTCTAACTCCCATTCCTCCTACACAATATAATCATTCCTGTGAAAGGTGTATACAACAATGAAATCCGCTTCTCGTCAAGTTTTTTTTGTCTTTTTCTTTTTTATATTTTTTTTTCCGCTGAGTGGCGTGAGCGGACATTAACATTCGTGAGATGTAGTCTTGTGTTTTGATCGGATGCTCTGCTGTTTCGTTGTGCTCCTTTTGCGTGATCCGATATCGTGATGGTGGGTTTTGAATTCTTTGTATTTCCGTTGGTGAGTGGTTTGAATATTGTCGTGTGTGAGATGCAGTCTTGTGTTCCGGTTAGATGTTCTGTCGAGTCAATTTGCGCCGTTGGTGGGATCCGCTATCGTGACTTTGCGTGAGTAGGTTACGGACTGGGACCGTGGAGAAGGCTCAGCTGAGTACGTCTACGCTAAGACGAACCTCAGCGTCCATCCCGGAGAGACTGGACCCTGTGGGGGCGGCTCCATTTGCATCTCTTCCTTGATATTGGCTCCAAAGATACCCTATACAATTTGCCTGGCTTCCTTAAGAATTAAGTCAGCGATATAAGGGCGCCAATAATCCATCCTCTCGAAGTAGATCTCGAACAAGTGTAGCTCTTTGCATGATTTAAGCAGCATATCCAATCCAGTAAGTATAATTTTAACGTTGATTTTGGAGCCCTCGTAGAAATCTTGGCGCCTCTCGAAATCCAAATAAGGGTAATTCAGTCGGAACTTCAGCTCTCGCGTATGGTTCGACTTTCTAAAACGACGAGCTAGGTTTTTCAGCATCGCGGAATTAAAGAAATAGACGACCCATTGATCGCGAGTAGGATCCCAGGGGTTGTTAGAAGGGTGAATTACGCCTATATCCGTGTATATTTTTAATAAATCGTGCAGAGGATATATTTGTGCAAGGACCTAGCGGCGGTTGCTTGTTTTTGCGCCAGCGATACAGCTCCCAGCGAGACTTGAGAAACAGTTGCTCCAAACCTTCTGCTAGGAACAGCTTTGACGTTCACAGCTAGTTAGGGAGCTTTGTCTTTGTAAAAGGGTAGTAATAATTAGACTCAGGCTCGTCGTGAGTAATCTTAAAGCATTGTTCCTCAAAAAGGCCATGACCTGTGGTGAACCAACCAAATAACAGACGTGCTTTCCACAGCTCGTGGTAGACAATTTTACAAATCTCTCGAGGAAGCTTCATGAAAGTAGTCTCTTAAAAGTAGACGTACGGTCAGCTGCAAATTTCTGGACTTCTTCCGAACTCGAATCTCGCTTCTTCGGCTTCGGACTCTTGCAACGATTCTTTCTCGTGTGGAAACCATACCTGCAGGAGGTCTTGCCGTTAGTGTTTTCGAGATTCGTTTAGAGCGGCTGAGATGTGTATCGGATACGTCGTAGAAGACTCGGTAAGGTCGGTGTCGAAGTTGTAGTTAAGAACGAAGGTGTGTAGAGGCGGTGTTCTGTGTTAAGGGTAAGATAGGGTCGTGTTTATATAGGCAGCGCCAATTCAGAGTGTGGCTCGTGCACTATATAAATTTCCTTGGATAGTGTGTCACCCAAGGGATTAGCGCTAATATAGACATTACGTATGTATATTTCCATTATGTATGTGTATGTTATATACCGAAAGTGAATGTGTCTTAGGGACTCGAATAGTCTGTTAAGTGGCATTATGTTTAACAACCTTTAAACATTCCTTGGGTATATAAACGATCAGAAGACCATAGCTAGACTTTTACAGAATGGCATATATCCTTACTGCGGTCGATATATCTAAATCGACTCTAGCATCAGCCACACTTAGCTTGGCTTGTATATAGAACTGCATATATATGTATTCGAGCTTCTTTTTATACTTACGCTGTAATTGAATAGCGTAATTTGATTAATATATTTTGTCGGATAAGGACAGAATGAAAAGGGCCTAGACTAATACAGCTTTGAGCACAACGACTAAGACAATAGAAGAATGACCCTAGGGCGGCTTTTAGGAAAACTATGTAGAGAAAGATTGTAAGTGCATCGTTCAAGGAAAGGGCGACGCGAGTGGGCACAAGGAAGAGACATGTACATAGGAGGTGAAATGACTGCCTCATATAGGCAATATGTTTGATGCCTATGTTCGGGTAAGAAAATAAACAACTCTACGCTCAGTAGAGCTGAGTATATTGCCTCAAGGTTGCTCGCTTCCTGTATAATGCTCGTTGCGAAACTGCAGCATTGTGCACAATCCCCAATTTAACGAGAAATTCCACTAGTAAAACATCACTCCGTTATCCTTCAATTTTTAAATAACCTTCTATCATCAGCCACACGCACAACAGGCCTAACCCATATAGACCACGTCTACATACCTTCCCAAAAGCGAACAAGGCGAGCAGACCGGCCATCTTTTCTCTGCCTAGACATTACTACTCCACCCGAACGCCATCTCTCAAATTCGCCTCGCAATAAGTCAGTCCAAAGCGTGACCTTTAGAGTACCTTACTAAAAAATATCCCCAGCATGATCACCAGCCTTAATTCCTCCTCCGCATATCGTGTATCGACCTCGCAACTACTCGCTCACCCAACTTCCAACCTCTATCAATCCTCCCTCCCCCTAACGCTAAAGATACCTGTTTTCCTCCACGAAACTATTCATACCAATAACCCCCCCTTTCGCGCTCTATCAACCATGCTAAAGTCGCAACAAAGTCAGTTTTCTAATTTGACATCGCCCACCTTTAGACGCTGTGAAAAAAAAAATGCAATAAGGTTCCTGAATCAACCACAGTGGTCAAGGGTAGAGCAGAAAGGTCTGTACGAACTCAAAAAGTCTAAAAAAAATTTCAGCTAATAAATCACGCAATACACTAGTGTAAACCAGCACATATGAAGTCACACACCATACCTTATTAGGTACCTCGCACTAACCTACCTACATATGTTAGCCTCACAGGTGCCTTCCCCTCTCCCTCCCCATCCATCCAGCCCGCTACAAACTACATACAAACCACATAACACCAAAAACCACCAAGAGAAAAAAAAAATCAATATCCACACCTCAAAACGACGTTCGTCCAGAAATCCCCAAGGCACATCTTCATCCTCAAGCTTCGCCCATCAAAGAAAACACCGCACCAAGCCCCAAACAGATAAACAATGACACACACCCCCATCACGACCACCACAAAAGAGCTAGCCTGCATGCAAGAAAAATGTAAGCAAACACCACACCACTGCACGTCATCGCATCATCGCCGCAACGCAACGCGTCCATCGGCTCCATCTCCGACCACGCTTGGCAGGTCAGGGTCTCAACCACACAACACCCACCTGACACCCACCAACAACCACAGCAAAACACACCCAAGCCACCCACACCACACACAGTCACACCCGCACACCCGCACACCACCACGCTCACAACTTACCACTACAAGACCATCACCAATCACCCAAGCACCACCTGACAGCCCTCACACAATCACACAAGCAAAAGCCCTCACATCACACATTCAAAAACTGTACTACAATTACGCTATCACTTCCACAATCCAATCCACTCCACTCTCCTCCCCACAGCACCCGCAGTATATACAATGACTGCCTTTCCTCTCCTCCTCTAATCAAGCAAAAAATACCGACAATCAAAAAGTATCCGAGTCATCCAACACCCATGCCCATCACCAAAAACGCCACATTCAAAATAATAAACAAGACGAAGCCCAAGCATGTCCAAGCGCGCCGTAGCAGCTCGACAAAGCAACACAAAGGTTCCCAATGGAAGAAGATGGACGAATAATGAAGACGACACAGGCCCTCGACGCGGCGCGTGGTGGTACAACATGATGCAGCGAAAACCAACTGCATGAAGGTTGCTAGTAAGAAAAACAAGGTATCTGGGACATGCAAGATTCGCGAGCGCCAAAAACAGGAAACATCCTGCAAGATAAGAACCCCAATGTGCCGGCTGTGGTGTATAGGTAACGACTTCTCAAGCTCATACTAGCGATGATAGCTTCTTCGGTACACTGTGACGGAGCGAGTCTGCAATACTCCACACTCTTAACTGCATCGGCGGTGAATAAGGTGGTGGAGGGTCCAACTAAAACCGTTCCCTAGGTCCGTTGCCATGGTTTTCGAACAGGTCTTCCAGATACGCACTCGGGGCTCGTCCTCCCGTAGTCGATCCGCCAGGCACGTTCAGAGACAGCTGACTTGCGCTTCCGTGGTCGTTGCCATATACTCCTGCTCTTCCTGATGGCGTGCCGAGCGTTGCAACGCTATTCCGGTTGTATATTGACAAGCCGTCACGAGAAGGCGGTGCGCGATCATAACCTCGCGAGGGAGGAAGAGTCGGAGAATGTGGAGGTGAAATACCAGACCGGGCGCTGTACCGGTTTCCAGGCGTGGCTAGAGAGTGTGTGGAAAGATGCGCCGCTCCGCCTACGTGTGTCATAGGTGCACCCGAAGCCGGCTGCGCGTTGCCAGCCGCGTAATAACCCGCAGGAAGGTAAGTCGACGACCGGTTCACTACTGAGTCGCGCAGGCCAGTGCTACCCCCCTGCTGTGGGAGAGAAGAATAGCGAGTTATTCTTGGGAGGGGTTCCCGTCGCATTGTTGGAGGCAAATGGTTTAGGGGGCCTGGAAGTGCCTGTGGGCGCAGCAGCTAGGTGATCGAGCGACATGGTCGAGCTTGCCCCAACGACGTTGTACATTCCCCGCTTCTTGCCTGGCCACAGCTGACATGGCCTTCAGATCTGCCAGGTTCTGAGCCTGCGCAGCGCGCTTAACGGAGCGGTGCAATGACCAGGCTACGAGGCCTCGCCAAGCGAGGACGGCTGCTCCCCAGGAAAGCCAGCAGAGCGCCGACACATATGAAGACGGTCCCGTCGGGCAGATCCGATTTCTGCATGAAAGCCGCGCCCGCCGTATCTGGAACGCCTACATTCGGTATTCCGACACCTGCAACGGAAGGAAGGAAGCAACGAGAGGGCATTGCCACCCGCCCGTGTCTGGGGTAACTGGTGCTGATGTAGTGGGTGGAGACGGACAGGGAGGTAATCGCCCCGGCGGCCGTGGTCTCCCGTGGTCTCCCGCATCGTCTGAGGAAGATGGCGTCGTTTTTTCCGCCTCTTCTGTGGTGCTCTCCTCGGCTGTAGTTGAAGGCGCTTCGGTTGTCTCGGCGGGTGCTTCGGTTGTCTCTGTTGGCTCGCTCTTCGTCTCTGCCGATGCGCGTGTTGGTGCCTCCGTTTCGGTGGGTTTGGGGGTGGGGGTAGCACTCGCTCTGCCTGATGTCTGGTCGTCGGGCCGATTGTCCTGAGCGAGGACAGCGGGCGCGGCGAGGGCGAGCAGGCCCACGAGGCCTACTGAGAGTCGCATGGCGGCGACGCTGTGAGGGGCTAAGATAGGAGAGAGAGCGAGGGTGGGCGCTGGGCGGACGGCCGCAGCTCTAGGTATTAGGGGTGCGGTGCGGCAGACGGCTCTCTCAGGAGGTCGTGATTAACAAAGGGCGGAGAGCCTGGAGGGAACGAGAGGGACTCTGTTGCCGATGACGACGGCTGTGGTAGTGGGTGAAACGAGCGACTGGACAAGGAGAGGCGGAGACGGGCCCTACTCCCAGTTGTTTGAAGGGCTCTAGGAGGTGATGGGGCGCCAAATTGCCAATGCAGGCGAGACGCTAGAGGCTGTCGAGCGCGGGCCTGGTGAACGGACAGATTGGCGCAGGGGGTTGTCGACGGAGCGATGGACTCGGAATGTCAATATCTGTGAGGCTTGAACGAGGGAAGAGCCATTGTTGGTCGGCGGGGTCAATAGTACTGTAGTGAATTGGACAAGACGCAAAAGCGGCCGTGTTGCACGTGGGGTGCAGGCCTGCCCTGGGCGGCTTGGTGTTGTTGCCAGGCCGATTCGAGGCATGCGCGTGACGCGACCCCTGCGCCGCTGCAAATAGAAGCGACGCCCGAAATCTTGGCAGGATCCATCTGCCAAAAAGTTTATCGATAGCCGCCGCTGCAACACTGAACCACCACAAAAGCCAACATGGGAGTCGCGAAGAAGACGCGCAAGTTTGCCCAGGTGAAGCGCGTCATCGGTATAACACCTTTCCCTCTTTGTCTCCAACTATGTACTGACCAAGCCCAGGCCAGCGCGATGCCCGACTGTATACGCCCCGCTACCACCCTCAAGCCTCCCACAATTAACGCGATGCAGGAAAAAGAACCAAATGGCCGGCGAAATAGAAGCCCAGAAGAAAGCCGAAGCCGAAAAAGCGAAGCGCGAGATACCCCAGCTGCCATCGTCCATGTTCTTCATGGCCAACGAAGCCCTCGGCCCGCCCTACCGCGTCCTCATAGACACCAATTTCCTCTCGCACACGGTCCGCTCGAAGCTGGACCTCCAGAAGGGTCTGATGGATTTGCTCTATGCAAAGGCAACTCCGGTGATGACCTCATGCGTGCTTGCTGAGTGAGTGGGATACACAATATTTCGCGCCCGCCGAGGTCTGCTTGCTGACACTGGTAGGATGGAGAAACTGGGTCCCAAATACCGCATAGCACTTCGCATCGCGAGGGACGAGAGATGGTAAGTGGGTTTCCATGGCATCAGCGGGAATAGAGGCTAACGCGCAGCCGTTTAGGGAGAGGATAAAGTGCGACCACAAGGGCACTTATGCAGATGACTGTGAGTACCTAGACCAGCTAGACCTGACACGCAGATAGACTAACTACGCTAGGTCTTACGGAAATCGTTACGAAACACCGAATCTACTTGGTAGGCACGAACGATAGGGAATTGAAAAGGCGTCTGAGGAAGATACCCGGTGTACCGATCGTGAGCGTGGGGAAGGGGAAGTACCTTATTGAGAGGTTGCCCGATAACCCAGACAGCAAATAAGCGTTCCGTTCTGGGTGGGAGGGTGATGGACACAGTCTGGCAGCGGTCCAGATCCTCACACGATGGTGGGACAGACTCTTTTGGGCCTCACATGCATAGCGATGGCGTTTGGGTTGTAGACCTGCACGCTTGGCCACATCAGGTCAGGAAAATACATCATAGGAAAAGCATCTGATGATAATTTAGAGATACATGTGTCGATTTAAAAATGCTTTACACGATACTGTAATTTACATGAGACAATGTACTGACACTCTCTGATGGCCATTAAAACATCAAGTTCCACCCCCGTCAACATCCACCACGCACCAAAACACCTCCATACACCAGCTTCCTTCCCATCTCCAAACCCCCCCTTACTAAATCCCCACCAACCCATCCAAACAACGCCGTCAACCCCGCCACCCCCATCAACGCCTTCGTCTTCCCATGCCCTCCACCCTCTCTCTTCCTCCTCTGCCCATCTTCCCCCCGTCTCCGACTCCTCTCCCTCTGCTTCCGCGATCTCACTGCGCTCTCGGAATCCGATGTCCCCGATGCGCTAGAATACGGCTCGTAGCGCGCTCCCTCGAACGAGAGCTTCGCAGAGGCGACTGCGAGTAAATGGGGGGCTGGAGGTGGCGGGGGGAGTTGGGCGGCGGTTGGTAGGGTATCGATTGGGCGAAGGTGTGGGGTTGGGATGGGTAGGAGGGGATTGGGTAAGGGGGGATGGCTTGGGGGGCGGATTTGGGGGGATAGGGTGGCGCTTGAGGCTGGGTGGGGGAATGTGGTGTGGGGAGGTGAAGGCTGCTGAGTCGTGGGTTTGGGGGATAGATTTGGGCGGGGCCTGGCATGGACATTGTGCGATCGAGGTGAGGCGGCTGAGAGGCGTGGTAAGCGGTCGTGGAGCGCTCGAGTGGCGGGGGTTTGTTCGGTGCTGCGACTGGTGTGCGATCGCGGTTATTGCTCTTTGGGGGTCCGTGAGCAAGAGGGCGACGTTCGAAAGATGTTCGTCGTTTACGTTCGTGGGCTGGTGGCGGGGAGGGAGGCTGTGTCTGGCGGGTAGAAGAATTCTACTGTTCGTTCGACCAGTCGCTCTATTTGGTCGAAAGTGAGAGGTCGGTTGACGCAGAAGCACGTTTCGAACTTGGTGCGTCTGCCGTCTTGTATCTCCTTCTTTACTTGGGTGAATGGATAACCCGCCTCGTCGATGGCCTCCTTGCAGACCCACGAAGCTTGGATTTCTGTCCAACTGGACCTGTGGGAAAATGCCTCCGATGATGGTAAGTCGGTGTTCGAATCCTGGACTTTGCCGTCGATGTACTTCCAGTAGTATTTGAGGGTGCGCAATGTCCAAGGGATTTCCAGATCGACATCGTCATCTTTATCCTTTGCTTCCACGGCTGCGGCTGCTTCTACAGGCAGGCTAGTGATGGACGTACGGGGTGAAGCGGGTTCAGAGCCAGTGTCGAGATTAGGGACATGTAGTGTGTGCGGATCTGAAACAGGCGGTGGAATGCTATCTGTCTTTCGGGGCGCAGGTGTTGCAGGTCCAACGCTGCTGCCAGAGAATCTCGGCAGCGGGCCGATTTCATCCTCGCTGTCAGACTCCACAAAGGGCTGCTGACTCTCTCGTTTCTGAGCCTGGGTTTGGCGCTCCGCGTCTAGGAGATCTGCCTCGAACTGACGCAACCTTGTCCACCTTTCTAACAACCGGTCCAGTTGTGATTTCGAGATCCCGCATACTGACGCGAGCCATTGCTCTTCATCTGATGTTTGGGTGTGCAGACTTGCAATAAACCTGTCCTGGTATTTGGCTAAGTCAGTCGGGCTTGGTGCATCTTCACCAATTACGCTCAAGCTTAGGGAGCTGTCCCCCTCCATCAATAAGCGCGCATCTGGTCTTGCTCGCTCGTAAAGTTTCGACGCAAGCAATATTGACATTTGCTGGTCGATGATAAGTGTCTCGAGCTGTTGTTTCTCGTTTGCCACTGCGGTGGCGCACTGCCTCGGTGAGACGGTGGGCCTGACTCTAGGCAACTGTCAGTGTCCGCAGAATGACTGAACAGGTGAATGGAGACTATACCTTGCCCACATGATACTCTGTGCTGTATATAGAGTCTGTAACATTACTGAGAATGTTGTCCTCAGCGAATCTAAATGAGCTTTGAGGTAACGCAGCCTCGCAACCAAATGCGGGGTGAGAGTGAGAGTGAGACTTCCGTCTCGCTGCTGGCCATTACGCCCCTTGTGTCCCTCTTCGTCCTGTTCAGAAACAATAGAGTCGATCTCATTCAGGATGGATTTGCATTGGTCCAAGATATCTTCGATGGTTTCGAAAGCCTACCAGTCGTGTTAGCCGCTGCAGACACGGAAGGGAGAAAGCAAGCGCACTTCTGCCGAGGGGTAAACGATCATCTTCTTTGATGATGGTACCAATTTCCTTCACAATCAGTGCAAGGTTTGAGATCGCCTTCGCTGTCGGTATAAGTTCTTTTGCCGCAGACGTTTCCGCAGCAGCAAGCCGGTATAAAATTAGAGCGAGTGCTGAGCTCTGAGAGACGAGAGGAAGAATAGCCGCAAGAACTGCCATGGAAAATATGTTCCAGCACAATGTAGTCCCGCAGATGCAGCGAGATCAGAGTGTCGACTTGGGAGTACTCTTGCCTTTTAGGTGTGTTGAAATCGAAATGTGTTGGTGCGTTGAGTTCTAGCGTGAGGTCATCGCACTGCAAGGGACTCACCGGGCACACCGCCGGCTCGAACAGGAGATCGGCCTTATCGGTGATTGGCTCGCCTACCCGACAAGGCAAACAACCTGCAACAGGCTTTGGCGAGCACCTCGTTCAGCCCTCGAGTTCCGGTGAACAACACTATGATAATCTGTAAAAGGTTAGGTCGACTATAAACTGATATGAATGAATAAATGAATGACCTTCGCCCGATCGTTCTTTCCGTACGGACAGAAAAGGCTTGGCAATCCGAGCATCTTCTGCCGCGACTCGCCAGCCCTATCAACGAACCCACCAATGCAATCCAGCCACAGATATCCAGTCCGACCAAAAACGCCAAGGACAATAACGACCGGTGTCTGTTTCCTGTTAAAGCCATGCGCGGCATCGCCTTTGCTGTGTGCGACACCAACTCCGTCACAATGCACGCCAATTTTGCAGCCTACTCATGTGCTGGACACCTTTCTCCCTTCCCCTTCATTCAAATCAATTGTATCCTGATAAGGGTCTGACGGAAATGACATCTACCACCTGCGAACGCGCAGACCGGCCCGAGTTGAGTTAATCTTCCTGGTCGTCCATCGATCCACGGTCGCCTTGCAGATTTTCCTCTCACTTACAAGGCTGAAGATGGTACTGTCCTGATGTACCAGACGCTGAATCCACAGGCGGCTGAAACATCGGTTGCTCTTCCCCAATGCTAATACGTTGAAGATTTTGACGAAGATTTTGACGAACACTAAGCCTTTGATTCAATGGATCCTCTAGGATGATTGCTCTAAATCACCAGCTTGCATCTCTTCAACCGACTCGCCGCTGCTGAAGCGGCGCTGAATGTTGCAGGGATTGCTTCTCCTCCAAACACACCGTTCTTTCAAACCAACAATCTCACTGGGAGTGTAGATACGCCCCTGTTTAGCGAATACCCTTTACATCACGGATATATTCTTCATGAAGTATTTCAAGAGGAATCTCTTTTCGGCTCGCTGGCCTCGAGGAATCCGTCAAGACGCGGCCAAAATAGCATTCATGCATGAAAGCATGTGCAACCCGCAAATTGACATTTAAGATTAACATATCCCCAGCTTTGCGTTAGCGAGACTACATAGCACGCCTTAATCTGCTGCGCAGCACATATTCCTAACTATATGTAGCTAAGGCTTAGAAAATAGCTTACTTACTTAAATTTATATGTATAATATATATTTAATAACCTATTTTTAATTACTAAGTAATATATAGTTGCTAGGTGCTAGGTGCTAGGTACGCGCGCTACCTTTTAGTAGTATTTTAATTTTTAACACTACCTATTGTTATTAGCGGCACACTATATAATTACATCACTGGCAAGAAAGTTTTTTTTTACTTAACTGTGCAAATTGTGCGTATTGTGTGCGCATTTTTCATAAGCAATTTACTAGCACGAAAATACTTAGAGATATATAAACATATGCAGACTTGCGCTAATATACACAAATAGTCTAAATAAGTAATTTTTTTAAAGCTTTATAACTTTTTTACTAGTAAAGCTATAATTTTAATTTTTTCAAAGCTTTATAGATAAAATACTAGTCTTTAATTATTTAATTTAAAAATACTATTCTTATTATATAATTAGTTAGTAGTAATTAATAAAAAACTCTTTAATTTACTAGTTATTATATATATTACGTAATATTATTATATAAAACTATAGTACTAATAGGCGCGCCAAGTCTGCCAAGTCCGCTTAGCTTACTTATAAACACGCTAACACTCCTTTTTATTAACACTTTAAAACGCTTTTCTATGTATATAATAGTAGGAGAGATATCTACTATTATTATAATATTTTTATTAGAACTCTCTTAGTTATAAAAAAAACTATAGTACTAATAAATTTTATATAAATTTTTAAAAAAGTAATAATAATAAAGTAGTTAAAAAGTTATTAAAGTCTAAACTTTTTAAAATAGTGTTCTTGCCAAGCTACTAATTTTCGCCTAGTCTAATTCTTTTTAATAATTATATAACTATATTTTTTCTATTTTTAAATCTATAAAATTTAGAATTTAGGGTTAGGTAGAAGTTCTATATAATACGCTAGTAATTAATACTATTATATTAACTAGTAATTACTATCTATTAAAAGACTTTATACTTTAAAAAAAGTTTCTAATATTATTAAAGCTTACTAAGCAGCTTACTAAGTAGATTACTAAGCTTTTTTTAAATTTTAACTAATTAAAGAGCTTTATTTGCTAATTAATTAGCATTTTATAAGTAGTAGTATAGGCACCTAGGGTATCCTAGCTATCCTAGCTATCCTAGGTGCACTAGTAGCATAGGTGCGCATTCTTACGCAACCTTACGTATGCGCACGCGCTAAGAAAAAAGTAGTATTACTAGTACGCTCTAAGTATATTTAGTGCGTAGGTGTGCGCAGGCGTGCGTAGAGCTGCTTAGGTGTCCTAGGTGCTTATGCTTGCTTAAAACTTTTCCTAATATATATAGTAAGTATTTAGAGTAAATAAAATAGCTAAGTAATAATAATTTTATTTTATATATATATCCTATCTAGTAGGGTATTTTTAAGATCTAACGATATATATAGTTAGGGATGCGTGCTGTGTAGCAGATTAATGTGTGCTATACAGTCTCAACCCTTTGTGTGCGAAAGAACGCTTATAATATACACGATTATGCACAGGTACTCTGGTTCATCACGTCCTATAGTAGAAACTCGGAAACTCGGATATTGAGCACTAAGATGTTCTGGTTACTCTCAACCAAACCGAAGCGACTTCCAGGTACCAGGGTTAAATATGCATGCACTTTAATTGGCCGATGTAGTCAAATATTTAATATGCGCACTCTATCCCAGGGAAACGAGAAAAAGCAACGGCGAAACGGATTCCCGAACATCCGCTCTGTGAACGAAATAGGGAAGGCGACAACCACCTAGTGCGGAAGTGTTCCGAATGCCCCGGCAGTTCTATGTTGACGTCTCCTTCATAATAGACAGGCCCTCAGGCCCTCCTCGAATTCTCTTTCCCAATCGCACTCTTTTGGTTTGATTTTGGTTTGAAGGGAAAATGCTTGCCAATCATCTTATCGCGGTAACGGTCTTGTTCGGTACTTCGTGGGGGACTACTGTAAAGGAGCTATTCAGGGACCGCGTGGCGACGAGATTGACAAACGGCGCAGACCTCATTGTCCGGAATGCTAAAGTCTTTACAGCTGCCGAGTGCGCTCCGTCTAATGTCACGGGCTTTGCGGTCAAAGATGGAGTGTTCATCGCGCGGTCTCATCCAATGACACCGAGCTCGAGCTGTTCAGGACCAACTCAACGACCGTGATGGATATGGATGGAGCTGCTGTGGTCCCGGGCTTGATCGATACACATATCCACCATATCGGGGTGGTGGTAAGATGCTTTTGAGACAGCTGGAAATTTTCGTCGGCACTCTCGCTCGACGAAGTGCTGAAGACGATCGATTCCTATGCCAGCAATCTCACCGAAGGAGCATGGGTGACCGGTGGCAGCTGGGGAAGCGGCCTTATTCCGCAACTCTCGACTGTCGATGCCCGCTACCGTCTGGATAATGTCTCCCATGGTCATCCCGTCTTCCTCTACGACGATTCCCATCACAACGCCTGGGCGAACACTGCTGCGCTCAAAGCCGCTAAAATCCCCCTCAGCGGTGGAGGGAACCTAACCGAGGGTACTGTTCTTGACCCAAAGACCGGGAGAGGTCACTGGCCTCTTAATTGAGGCTGCCACTGGTCCAGTTAGCGCAGCCCAAGCTGCGGCCGAGCCGGACACCCTGGAAGACTTTAAGGAGTACAGTCTGAGAGCGTGGGAGCTACTTCACTCGTATGGAGTCACAGCCATCCAAGACGCCGCGATGACTAAGGAGCCCCTCGATGCACTGGTCTCACTCGACAAGGAGGGAAAACTCAAGGGCTGGGTCTCCAATTGCCTCGCCTTGAGCGGCGCCTTTGCGGGCAATATCGGCGAAGACGAATTCGAAGCGCATGCTCGCGAAGTGGGCCGTGACCGTGTGCGTACGGATTTTACCAAGCTGGTCCTCGACGGTGTACCTCCCACCAAGACGGCAGGATTCCTTTCTCCATACCTCTCATCGGGGAACGACACGGAAGAAGACTACGGCCTGGTATACAACACAACGGCAGAGCTCGTCGAGACACTCCGAAGATATCGTAAATACGATGTTCACACCAAGATTCACTGCGCTGGAGACTGGTCAGTCCAAGTAGCCATGGATGCCTTTGAGGCACTACGCAAGGAGGGTTCCACACAGACATATCAAGTTGCACACGGCCAATTCGTTACGCCCGAAGACCGCATGCGGATGAAGAGCCTTGATGTGGTTGCCGAGGTCTCACCCTTCATCTGGTATCCCGGCATCATTCCTGCATCTATAGCGACTGTCCTACCGGAGGACGTCGCCCAGTACATGCAGCCTAACCGCGACTTACTCGACCTTGGCGTACTCGTGGCCGGCGGCTCTGACTGGGCTGTGAGCGCAGCGCCCAACCCGTGGGAAGGCATTGGAGGACTTGTGACTCGCCAGGACCCAACGGGCCAGTTCCCGGGCACGCTGTGGGCTGAACAGGCCGTGACCGTCGAGGAAGGTCTACGCATCTTCACCATCAACGCTGCTAAGGCCGCACGCCTCGACGACGTCGTCGGCTCCATTGAGGTTGGCAAGGCGGCCAACTTTGTTTTCCCGGACTGCGATCCTTTTGCCGTTGCGACGGAAGAGCTGGGGAGTACCAAGGTACTGAAAACTTATGTCGCTGGCGAGCTAGTTTACTCTAGCTAAATATCTTGTAATTTAATAGACTGCTTAGTACCTAGCTGCCTTCTTGATTTGGAAACAAGTCTAACCACCCTTGCCCTTCTACCATTACTATCACAAAAGAGGCGTCTCGAAGTTTGAAAGAGTGGATAGGATATCTAGAATGGTGGTCATTAGGGTCTCCAACGACATCTTACCCCTATAGGCAAAGATCTTGAACCCGCCAGGGACTTGTGTCTGGAACACTCCATGGGGATCATACTTCCGGCTGATTGCCTTCATTTTTTGCACGTTTGACTGCCATAGCTCTGCATGGCTTTCTATATGGTGCTGCGTCGTTCAACAAGATGTACGGATCGTAAAGTCCTCGAGATTTGCTGATGGGCTCTACTCTGTCGATTGTTGACTTGACAATGGAAAGCGCAGTGTCATCTTGGGATGCTAAGTTCCATCCAACGATCAGGGATAACCCTATACGTCATCAGTCAGTGGGAATCAGCGCGCTCAACGTAAGGTACACTCACAAAGTTGGGGGCGAGAACGTAGACCTAGCGGATTCTGGTTGTTCTTTGAGGCATCCACCATACTCCTTGAGATCGGTTGCGGCATCATTGCGTAAGTACCTCCGTTGATTGCCGTTACTTTCTTCGCTTCGTCTTTCATGATTCCCGACACGTTTAAGTAAAGATCCTCGTCGAGATAAAGATTTGTCATTCCCCATGTCCAATTTCAGCTTGTAAGCAACGCTAAGCAAATGATTGTTAGAGAGCGTACCGAGCAATAGTTGTTGTGTCGACTTGGTTGTCATTGATAAGGGCGGTAAAATTGTCATAAACTTTCGTTGCATCGGCAAGGGCTGGGATTTCAAGGAACGGACGAAAAGCTTCTGGACGCTCCTTGCCTCCTATGTGGATCAAGGTCGCAAATACGGTCTGGTTACTAGTAACAAGATATGTCAATAGCGCCGTATCTTTGTCAGACTGGCCAGTTGCCTGATACTTCGTGAAGGCGCGCATGAAACCATCCTGGTATAAGGAGTTGTTGTATATAATTTGGCCACCCCAAACCTTGCCCAAGGGGAAAGTCTTCAAGGTCATGTGAGTTATTATTCCTATGCATGTTTAGTGTCACATCAAATATTAAAGCCCAATATATGACTCACCAAAGTTGTTGCTCCCACCTTTGAGAGCCCAGAACAGATCTTGATTGCAATCATCACTGGGCTGTGACCACTGCGCCGCTGGCCAATACGACATTAAACGATACAACGTTGTCAACTGAGAGTCCGTAGCGGTTTGAAAGATGCGACAGTCCACCACCAGGCGTCAGAGCGGCCCCTACGGTTGAGATGCGTCCTCCTACAGCTAGACGGCCAAATTTTTCCAGATGATCGTATACGACGCCCCACCGATTTCCAAAGCCCGTGGTCACCACCTCTTTAGAGGCATCGTACTTGAGATCCACGATTTTTGACATGGATATGAGCACCCCATCATTGATGTTCGCCCAACCAGCAAGTGGCGAATGTCCACCAGACCGAATGGCAAACTTGGTACCGGTAAAGGTGAGAACACGCATCGTCACAACAACCTGGTCAACATTGGCAGGAGTGAAAATGCACGTAGGAGACGCCCAGGCAGTGCGAGACCTAGTCTCGTCAGGAGTACCGCTCGTACTGGGTAAATTATGGATTTCAGAAACTCACCAGTGTCCTTCGTTCTCAGCAACGTACGAGGCTCCATCGGAAGGGAATTCAGTGAGTTGGCTTCGGTAGCCTTCAAGGATAGCACATGTTAAGCTCGGCCCCCATGTAGTTGCTAGATCCACACGAAGGGAAGCTTTCGAGATCCCAATCGACTCGATAAAGGTCTCGATATTGTTCACCGCTGGAGCTGATTGGGCTGACGCAAGAAAAGAGGCTGCAGCATATGTAAGCCAAGACACGAAAGACCTTGAAACCATGATGGGCCAATTATCTTCAAGAAAGTGAATGTTCGAGCTACGTACATCAACAATCAAGGCATGTACTATACGTATAAGACGAGTTCTTAACATAGGGTATTTTGCGGTAATTTGTCAACTGAAACCCTGCAGATAAGGCACGCACGTGGCAGTCAGCACAATCTTAGAAGCGGCGAAGGTCTTTAATGCAGACCTGTTAAGTACGTTATTAAGTTTTATTATATACCCTGTCTCGGCAGTCAATGCGCACCGTCACTCAATGCGCAACCCCAACATGACGCGCCCCAACTTTGACGCGCCCCAACTCCACCAATATGGACCTAATTAACGCCGCCGCGATAGCAGCAATCGAAGCGCAAGAACCAGGAGAATTTTTATCATACAATAAAATCGCTAAAGAATTTGGTGTTGTACGCTCTACGTTGACGCGCAGGCACTAACGCGTCACGCAGGCGCGTACTATCACTGATGGTACACGTTGTCTACTCCATCCACAACAAGAAAAGGGGCTTCTACAATATATCACCTACCTTACTGAGCGTGGCCTTCCTCCTACACGGCAGATAATACAAAATTTTGCTTCCTATATGGCAAAAAGAGACGTTAGCATGTCCTGGGTTGATCGCTTTGTTAGGCGCAACCCCGACTCCTTGATCTCACGATGGACGACTGGGCTTGACAGCAATCGCCACAAGGCTGATTCAGAGGCAAAATACAGGCTCTACTTTGAGCTTCTACATAAGAAAATTACAGAGTATAGTGTAGAGCCTTAGCATACGTACAATATGGACGAGAAAGGCTTCCTCCTTGGTATCACTGGCCGCTCAAAAAGGATCTTCGATAGGCCTCTATATGAGAGTCGCTAAGTAAGGCAATCTATACAGGACGGCAGCTGTGAGTGGATCTCGCTCATCGCATGTATATGCGCCGACGGATCTACTGTTGATCTAGCGCTAATCTATCGATCTGACGCCGCGACTCTACAATCAAGCTGGGTTGAAGAAATCAACGTTAATTCTCACAGAGTTTTTATCACCTTATCAACCTCTGGATGGTTAAACAATAAGATAGGGCTTTAATGGCTTAAACAGGTGTTTGATCGCTGTACAAAGGAGAAGGCTTGACGGCAGTGGCGACTCCTAGTCCTTAATAGGCATGGATCTCACGTTACTATGGATTTTATCAACTACTGCGATTAGAATAAGATCCTCCTTGCGATATTTCCCCCTCATGCGACTTATACGCTGCAGCCTCTTGACGTCTGCGTATTTAAGTCTCTCTTAGCTGCCTACTCTGACGAGCTCTCCGGATACCTGTATAGGAGCCAAGGACTGTCAACAATCGCCAAAAGAGACTTCTTTACGCTATTCTGGAAGGCCTGGACGACGTTAGTTACGCCGCAGTTGATTACCAAAGCTTTTGAGTGTACAGGTATCTCGCCGCCAGATCTAACGCCTATCCTTAAAAGGTTTAACAAAGAGACTCTGCCAGAGCTAGAATTACTAGTGAGCTCTACCTTAGTACTTAGCGCGTCAGATTGGCGTAAAATAGAGCGACTGTTACGCTCTACTGTAAAGGATATCGCGACTGAGGAGTCGCGTAAGCTGAGCTAGACGATACACTTAATCTCTGTACAAAAGCAGCTCCTAGAGCATGAAAATAAGGGTCTCCGAGAAGCTCTTGCAAACCAGAAACGGCGTCAAACAAAAGGCAAGACTCTGCCCTTAGAGCAACCTAAGGAGTGGCATGGAGGAGCAGTTTTCTGGTCACCTGCCCGCGTACAGAGGGCGCGTAACTCGCTTAGCCAGCAGGAGGCTGAAAAACAACAGTTACAACTCCAAAAAGCTCAGCAGCAAGAGATCTATGTAGCTAATAAACAGCTTTAAAGCTCGTTTACAGTAGGAGAAGCGCGTTGAGTGGGCAGCAGCTAGAGATGCGCGCGCTAAGGAGAAAGCTGATCAAGCTGCTGAGCGACGCCTCCGTTAACAGGCTCGCAAGACTCAACAACAACTTTAAAAACGTCTCAAAATTGCTAAAAAGGGAAGTTAGAAAGCTTCAAAAGCTACTCATACAGTTACAAAAGAGGAAGAAATCTACGCCAGCACCTGTACGCGTTGATGCGGCCGCATCTGCGCCATTAACGCCATCATCGCGCTGTGGGCCGTATAATCAGAACACCAAGCAGATATCTATAATCTGACTAGCTAGCAATCATCTATAGCTCTATGAGAAGCCAACTCTAGAAAATCTCGCGATAAAAGCTTTTGTGTAGAGCTCTATAGCCTCATATTGCTGGCTGAGCGATTACGTTGGAGTTGCGCATTGAGTGACTGTGCGCATTGACTGCCGAGACAGGGTACCCTAGCTTGGCAGTCCGCGCAACGCGTCACTCCATGCAACACCCCGCCATGCAACACCCCAACTTTGACGCGCCATATCTCCACCAATATGGATCCAATTAAGGCTGCGATAGCAGCAATCGAATCGCGAGAGCCAGGAGAATCTTTCTTATATAGACAGGTTGCAAAGGATTACGGTGTTGTGACTTCTACACTGACGCGTCGGCACCAAGGCGCCACATAAGCAGGTGCAGCTGCCAACTCCGCGCGTCGAAATATCAGCCAACAACAAGAAGTAGAGCTTCTACGATATATCAAACAGCTCACCAAACGTGGCCTTCCTCCTACAAGGCAGATGATACAGAGCTTTGCTTCACATATAGCCAAAAAGCAGTAGGAGAGGCGTATTACTTAAGCAGCTGCTAGAGATGCGCGCAAAGTAGAGGGCTAATAAGGCTGCAGATCGACGTCTTAAACAACAGGCCCGCAAGGCACAAAGTCAACTTTAGAAACGTATTAGATTATCCTAAAAGGGTAATAAGAAGGCCTTAAAGCCTTCTAGCAGATCTATTAAGAAGAAGAAACAGGCTTAGCGTAAGGCTGTAGATATTAATAAGGCCTTATCTGTTGCATCCGCCTTATAGTTACGTAGAGGCCGAATTATTAAAACACTAAGCAGATATTAATAATCTAAGTAGCTAGCAATTATCTACAGGCCTTAGAGACCTCAACTCTAGAAAAATAGAAAATCTTATGATATTATTTTTGTGGCTGTCTCTATAGCCTTATGTTTGTGGCCGAGCGATTATGTTAGGGTGTTGCATAGAGTAACGCGTTGCACGGACTGCCAAGCTAGGGTAGTGTATAGTTTAAAGTTAATAATTATGTGGCGTTAATTTATCTACCTAGGGGTAGAACGATAAAGACTTTTATCTTAAATAATATAATAAAAAAAGCAGAGCCCCCTACTAATAATTATATTAATTATTTAAAGTTACTTCTTTTACTACTAGTTTAGTATATTTTAAATTTACTTTTATTTAATATGGCGTTAAATTAACTACCTAGAAGTAGCACGACAAAGGCTTTTATCTTAAAAATAATATAATAAAAAAAGCAGAGCCCTCTGCTTAGTAATTAAAAAAAGCGTGAGCGTGAAAAAGGTAATTACAAAAAAAAGCGCGTTTCGAACTACTAACCTCAAACTAAAAAAAAGATTAAAAAAAAGGTATTTAGTAAGCCGACTATTTATTTATTATAGTTAAGTATAGCTTTAGTATTAAATATATATATTAAACCTAACTAAGTGCCTAGCTATTTACCTATTATCTATATACTTCTTATAGTACCTATCTACTAGCTATATATCTTTAGCCTATATTATAACTTATTTTATATAAATAATATTAATATTAGTATTTAGAGCTATTAGTATTTATTTTATAGTAGAAGTAGAGTATTATAAAGAAATATTATTAAATATTCTAATTAGAAAAGTCTTTATTACCTTCTAGAAAGTAGCTAGTATAGTAGACTAGAAGCGTATATATTAGGAAGAGAAATATTATAGATCTTTTAGTATATAGTATAACACTATAAGAGAAAGCTATAAATATACTAAAAATATATTAAAAAAATAAAGTAGTAAAATAGATTAGGCTAGAAACTATTTATTAGTATGTGTACATTAGTCCCTTATACTAGAGGTATAGTCGGCTTACTAAACACATTTTTTAATCTTTTTTTTAGTTTAAGTTAAAGTAGATTAAGATAAAAAGTTACTAAAAGGTCTATAATATTTCTCTTTCTAAAGATAGAAAGTTATTATATACTACTATATATAACACCTAATTCTAAATAAAGACTAACCTTAAACACCTTAATAACGTAATAATAGTTTAAACTAACTTACACCCCCTAATACTTATAAACTTTTAGTTCTAATATAAGATTTACTTATATTATATATAGTACACTTAGTTTATTACTACTAGGCTAGTAAATAAGTATAGGTTGGGTTGGAGTTAGATTTTCTTATATAAGACCCTAACCTTAATCTAACCTCTACCTATAGATTTTACGCTAGTAATAGGTATAGGTTAGGTTAGAGTTATATAGGCTATGGATTAGGTTAGAGTTACATAGACTAGGTTGTATTAGATCTAAGTAATTATATTTTTTATTAGCTATATGCAATTTTTATAGTAGTAATTATCACGTTTACTTATTATAGTAAAAGTATAGCTTTAGTGTTTAAACACATATATTAAACCTAACTAAGCGCCTTACTATTTACTTAGTATCTATATACTTCTTATAGTACCTATCTACTAGCTATATATTCTTAGCCTATATAGTAACCTATTCTATATAAATAGTGTTACTATTAGTATTTAAAGGTATTAGTATTTATTTTATAGTAGGAGTAGAGTGTTTATAAAAAATACCTTTAAATATTCTAACTAGAAAAGCCTCTATTACCTTTTAGAGAATAGCTAGCGTAGTAGACTAGAAGTGCAAATCTTTCTTATTATTATCTTGCGCTATTTCCTTAATAAGGCGGCAGAATAGCATTTTTTTAATAAGGGGCTTAATACTCTTTTAGTGCTTTTTAGGCTAGCAAATAGGCATACGTTAGGTTGGGGATAGGGTCTTACGTAAGTAGGGTTGGGTTAGAGTTAGGTTAGATTATATAAGACCCTAACCCCAACCTAACTCTACTTATATAAGACTCTAACCCTAAACTAACCCTACTTATATAAGACTCTAACTCTAACCTAACTCTAGGATACCTATTTAGTCTGTAATAAATAGCTATTATAATTAATTAAAAATATATTTTAAATAATATTAAACTAAGTTAAATTAAGCTAAGGTCTTACGTAATTAGGTTAGGTATAAGTTAGGTTAGGTTTAGGGTCTTACGTAATTAACCTAACCTAACCTAAGGTTTGTGTAACCTAACCTAACCTATACCTATAGTCTATGCGACTCTAACCTAACCCTATACGTAACCTGGATACCACAAATCTATTTACTAGCCTAGTGCTTTTTAATTTCCCTAAGCATAATAGCTATGTATTATTAGAATGTATATATAAATAAATAGCTATAATAATAATATACTATCTAGCTTTCTATTAACTACTATTAATAATACTACTATAAAGAAAGTTAATAATAAAATTATTATTATTTTATATATATTTTATTACTACTATGTGCTAGGTACTAGGTTTTAGTGCCTTTTATTTTACTCCTCTCTATCTATAGTGCGGACTTAACCTTAGTTTAAAATCTCTACACAACGAAGATGTTTAATACTATCTAGCTTCTAGTAGTGCTTTTCTTTTAGTATAGTAGGTAGTGTTATATAAGGCGCCTTTTGCGTAGCTTTAGTAGCTAGTGGCTTTTTTTTTTATACTTAAAATTTGCTAGTAACTAGTTTAGAGTATCTAAATAGTCTAGTATATACTATTATTTAGAAATTAAGGTTATATAGTAGTTAAGGCTATAGAGTATTAAAAAAGTAGCTAGGAGGGTAGTAAGTAGTAGAGTAGCTAAGTAGGTAGCAAAGTAAGTAAAAAAAATACACTAGTGTTATTAGCGCCTTGCTTATACGCATAGCTCCTATAGCTACTTTATAATAATAATATTATTTTTATTATCTCTATAATATTAACTATAGTTATTATATACTATTATTACACTCTATACTATAGTGTCTATTAAAAAAAAAGTCTCCTAACATCCTAAAGGGCCTCCTAAGTAGCAGCCTATAGATACTAGCAAATTTTAAGCGCAATAAGTAGGAGGGTCTTACTAAGGTACTTAGTAATTATAGCCTTTTATTATACTATATACTAATATAAATAGGGCATTATATTTAGAAATAAAGAGATTAGTACTATTCTTTTATATTATAGATAAAGTAGCTTTTAAAAAGGTTATTCTACTAACTATAAAGTGTTATTAAAAGGTGTACTTAGTAATAGCGCTTATACTATTATATAAAGGTTTTGTAATACACTCTATAGTAAAGAAGAAAAGGTACTAGACTTTGCTAAATTAGCTAATTAAGCTATAATATTAGCTTAAATATTTTTTATAATAATAAAAACTACTAACTACTCTTTAAAGTGTAAAAGTATTAATAGCTTACGTAAGAAGAAGAAGAGCTTATATAGTTCTACTTTAACAATTAAAAAAGTATTATTATTATATTTTATTATTATATATTAGTTAATTAATAAGAAGTAGGCAAACTAGTTAGAGGCAAAACTAATAGCTATATATAAAAGTAGAATAAGATTAAGAATAAAGTTAATTTAAGGGCCTACTAAGCAGCCCTAACTAAGCATAGAATTATTACTAGTAAGGAGAAAGGCCTTCCTATACTATAAAGTTGCATAGGTAAATAAATCTTTAGTTATAGTAGTATATAAAAAAAGCTCTTACGTAATATATATAAGGCAGGCCTAAAAAAATTTAAGGCTAATAGCTTTGAAAGTAAAGCTAATAAGAAAAAGTAGAAGGACTTTTATAATAGTATAGGCAATATAGGTCTAACTATTAAAAAGCTAGTAATAGTTATTAATAAAGAATAGTTATAAGTTTATTACACTTATTTATTACACACCTTTACTAATAATTATTAGTTACTATAAGTCTAGTTTTTCTACTAACCTTATTAACTATAGTAAGAATAGTATACTTAATAGTAATAAGGTATATATTAAAGGGAATAATAATAAAGAGTGTAAGAGAGAAAATTAAGGATAATAAAAAAAAGCTTAAAACTTATTTCTAAAAGCTACTAGATAGATATAACTCTAATAGGTCGCATTGTTGTTTATTTAGTGTTAATCACCCTTTTTAACTATATTTTTTTTGATTTAAGCCTACGTAGGTTGGAATAGAAAGGTCGCTCTAGTCTAGTGCCTAAAAATATAGTCTACTAAGTCTCTACTAATGCGATAATAGTTTATACATAAACTGCGTACTCGCCCCCTATTATTTATAAGCGCTCTAATAGCTATTAAGTTTACTTAAAGTGTGAATAGAAAACTAACTCGCTTTATTATTACTATTATTAGCAATTATGCTATAAGCGCGCTACTGCCTTAGCGCACTTACGCGTTACGCTTACTACCTAACACTATAACTATAAGGATCTAATATATCTACGCAACACTCTCCGCCCCTAGCAACTTATTAATAAATGCCTTTTCTTGCCTCTTAATCTTATTCTTTATTGCTACTATCCTAACCTATAATAATATAATAAACTGTAGTAGAAACTCTCTATAACTCTATTATTGCGCCTCTAGTTACTAATTTATTGCTAGCCTAACTAGTATACTAGGATCGCCTTATATAGGCTAAGGTATACTTTCTATTTTAACCTATTAATAATCTTTTAAATAAAGTAGTATTCTAGTATAGATCTAGTAATAGCAGCAAATAGACAGATTATTAGAGCGTACTTTTAGGTGGCGTTAATCGCAACATTAGTATTAAGGCTTAGGAAGATAGTAGGAAATAAAGCAACAGCAATAAATATCTTATTAAGGTTAACTTTAATACAAAGATAGAGCGTTAAGATTAGTGTGTACCCTATAGTATATAAGCTCCCACCTAGCATATATCTTATAAGTAGTATAAACCTACTATTATAGCTATTGCTTCTAGTAATATCTTTAGAAATACTAGTGGGGGGAGATAATAGTTATAATAAGCACCTTTTTATTCCCCCCTCACTCTAAACTATAGTATAGTAATGTGGCCTTACTATGTTTTACATATAGATTTTTTTTAGTTAAAGTAGGCGCGCTAAGACCGCTAAGCTCGCTTATAACGCGCTAACCCTTTTTATTAATATATTAAAACGCTTTTCTATATATATAATAGTAGGAGAAATATCTGCTATTATTGTAATATTTTTATTAGAAACCCCTTAGTCGTAAAAAATAAACAAACCATAACTCTAATATTTATAAATAAGAATATAGACTTTAAGAGTTTCTTAGACTTTAGGGGCTTAGATACTAAAGGGGGTTTAGATAATAAGAAAGGCTTAGGTGCTAAAGGGGTTCTAGATAATAAGGGAGTTTTAGATAATAAGGGGGGCTTAGGTACTAAAGGAGTTTTAGATAATAATTAGTATATAGGATAAGATAAGCTAGAGTTATAGTTTTGCTATAGCTAATTATTATAGCTAATAATTATATACTAGTTGCTAAGAATGCCACCTATAGTAGTATAGTAATAAGCTAATTACTACCTAAAACTAACTTTGTAATAAAGGGCTATATACTAGTTTAGATCTAAAACTAATTTATTATTAGCACGCTATGCGCTATACGCTATTTCTAGCTAACCTTAATATTAGTTAAATACTACTATGTGTGGCGTTACGTTAAATTAACTATCTAGAGGTAGCATATAATAAAGGGCTTTTATCTTAAATAACATGATAAAAAAAGCAGATCCCCCTGCTTAGTAATTAAAAAGAGCGTGAAAAAGGTAATGACAAAAAAAAAGAAATACTACTATAGTTACTATAATAGAATTTAATTTATTCTATTTTTTAAACTACTATTCTTTTAAATAACTATTTAACTAGTTATTATATCTTTTTATTATACTAATATTCTTAAGTTCTATATTAAGTGCTATATCTACTCTAGAAACTAATATACAGTCCTATAGTAATAAACTAGTTACCCTACTACTAGATACTCTTCTTAGATATAGAATTCTATCCCTATAGACTAATAGGTTAGGAAGTAGAATAATTTATCTTATCTAATATTCCTCTTTAAACTTTTAAGAGTTAAAGATAGAATAAAAGATATTTGCTATAGAGAACGTATAGTAATCTAATACTTAATAGGCTAAAGATAAATAAACCTATAACCTACACTAGAACTCTTACCTTTATATAGGTATTATTTAAACTACATTTTAGAAGGGTGTGGAGTACCCTTTTAGTTATCTATATATATTCTATTATAACTATAGTTATATACTATAACACCTAAGTATTAACTCTACTAGTACCTAGCTAATTAGTACAAGTACCTTATTAACTATATAAGGTTCTAAGTATATACGTAGTAGGGTAGGCCTATTTATAAAAGGACTTTTACTTCTTAGTATAAAATAAGCAGATAGCTATTTTATATCCTATATACTCTTTATAAGTGTTTAAAACTAAACTTATATAAGTAGTAATTAATAATAACTAATTCTTCTAAATAGTAGAGCAAACTATTCTTTTGAGATATTATATACTATAGTAGCGCGTTATAGGCTTAAAATTTGCTTATTCTAATAGGCGTGAAGGGCAAGCTTAATTCTGCCTTCTTAATTAGATAATAACGCGTTGTGTTGGTTAAGATATTATAATTTATAGTGAAGTGTTGTAGTCTTGGCAAAAACTGTCCGGCGGACTAATCTATTCGGGCTACTAATAGAATATGTTATAACTTTTAAAAAGGTATCTTTTTACTAGGCGCTTTTTTTGTGTGTTACCCTACTATAGTACCTAACTACTATTTTGCCCACCTACTCGCGATTATTAAATACTATATAGAATAGAGTCACTACTAGTTAAACGCGAATTATAGGCACTATACTAATCTACACAGACTAAGCCTATGCTATAATCTAACCTATATAAGCTTCTACCTAAGCATAATCTATCTTCTTAGAGAATTCTAGCTAATAAGATAATCTAATTTTAAAAGGCATAGAATAAGGATAATAACTATACTAGAGCTCTATATAATATTTTAGTAGATAAGACTAGAATCTTTATAAATCTATACAAACGCCTAGATATTGCTAAGGATTAATATCTAGACATTTTTCTAAATATTCTTACTAGCCGTGCGGCACAGTATTACCTCTATACTATTTATTCTAGATAATTGTAGAAGTGCTTATATAAAGCACTTAATAGTTACTTTAATACTACTATTAACTATAACTAGTATTAAACAGACTAGACTATAATAACTTTCGCATAATACTAGCGTAAGAACCCTAATAAGAGTCTGCACAAAGTCCTAGAGGTAATAATTAATAGGCTTACTCTTGTATAGAGAGTATTAGGTGCGGACTTCGCTAGAGAAATTTCTCTCTATACTACTATTATATAAGCATGCCATAGACACCTAGAGCTAGAGTAGGCTATGTTTACCCCTAAGCCTACCTATAAAGCTCTATTTGCTAATCTCTGTACGTTAATCCAAGTTGTAATTAATTGCCAATCTAATTAGCACTTGTAAGAGGCTAATACATACTACACTAATTATAAATATAACTTTTCTACACAAAGAGGCAGACTACTAGTCCCTTATAGATAAGAATTTCGCGGATATTTATTAATTTATGCTATTATTATCGCGATTTAGATCCTAATTAAAAGACATTTATATAAGACTAAAGAAGTGTTTTATATGCTATAAAAAAGGTTGTTAGTCTTCTAACCATTTGCGCGATAAGCGTATCCGCGCGATAAGGCAGTATATTACCTTTTATAAAGAGTATAATAATAAAACGCCTTTGTATAAAACTATTTAGTTCTATAATTAGAATATAGAAGAGTATAATAATAAGAAATCTACTTTGCATAAAAAAGAGAAGCAAAGTAAAGATAATAAGAATGGTAATAATTAAGTATTCTACCTAACCACTACTGCCTATCTTTACTATATAACTAGCAAACACATCTATAAGATAAAGCCAGAGGAGTGTGCGGAATAGTTTATTCTTAAAGATTAATACTATATAATATACTAAGGTAAACTATAGAATATAGATATAGTAAGAATTTCCACTATTAGTAAAGTATAGCTAGAGAGATATATATAAGAGAACCCCTATATAAAGATTAATTAGACACTTAGCAACACTATTATTAGCTTTGGAGGTTAGAACCTATAAGAATCTCTAGGAACTATATAAATTATAAATCTAATAGGAACGGTTACCTACTATATCCTAGACACTCTAACACTATTTCTACTATTACTGGCAGATGCTAATAAGCTAGGTGCCTACTTTAACAATATTCTACATATTATTTATATAAAAGAATAGCATAACTATACCTATTGTACGCAAATAGGGACACTCTGTTTTTAATATTAGCAAGAAAGAAACTATGTCTTTCTTTACTAAATAAGAACTCCGTTGCCTTTATTAATAATTCGGACATCCCTATATAAAAAGACTTTAGAAAATACTTACTAATGCTGGCAATAAAGTTAATACTACTATACTAAATAAAATCTAGAAGTTTTGCCATTACTACTAATATATATAAGCAAGCCCCGCGTTACTTTAAGTTTACTATTAAGAATAACACCCACTTTAACTATAAGATTATTATTAATATTATATGTATTAGAACTAGAGACGCACTATATATTATAAATACAGACACATTATTTTAAGTTATAATCTTCTTAAAATTAATATTTATATAAGATGCGTAGAAAGCCCTCTAAAAATACTAGATTAACGTCTACTAAGGTCTACCTAACTACATTATATATAACCTAGATATAAACTTTACATTAGATAAGTTTAGAAACCACGCGAAGATTATTAGCGCAAAACCTATAGGCAGATGCCTATAGAAGCATATTAGGTAATAGGGAAGGTTAAGCGTTTGTACGCACTCCTTCGCAGAGAGCCTTTAATATTCTTAAGGCTAAACTAGAAAATTATATAGATAAGAAAGACATTCTCTAGATGGCTATTAAAGCTATTAATAACACTATAGGCCTAGATAGCCTTGTACCCACACTGCTAGTCTTTAGCGTATATCTTAGAATTAGTATAGATTCTCTCCTTTGCCTAATATTATCGCACATATAAATGTTATATAAAAGGTAATATAGATATTATAAAAGAAAAGAGATAAGACTAATATTAATTATGTGCTAAACACCTATAATAATCTATTAGTAGCGTATAAAGTTTTCTTAAGCTCCTACTTAAATCTAAGGTTATAGTCTAAAGAGAGAAAGGTAGATAGATAGGCCTATATAAGATTAAGAGTATTGAGAATAGAAATATAATTCTTAACCTAGGAAATAGTCTAGTAAAGTTTTACTATACGTAGGTTAAGCTATACTATTATATAGAAGATTACACTCACTTACTATTATATAAAGTAGATAATGTCGCCCCTATACAAAGAAAACCTCTAGAGAAAAGAAAGAGAGGCTGCCTAAGAAAGAATACTACATTCCTTACCTAAAAGGAGATAAGCAATTAGAAACTATCTCTAAAGCTCTATGCAAAAGGTATAATTATATTATCTAGAGCACCTTTTAAAGAACTTAATCGCATAGAAATAGATGCTCTTATTACTAATAGCATATTTAAGATTCTTCTCTTTAACCTATCTAAGCATAAGAGTAGAATCTTTAATCTCTGCCTTATACAAGAAGTTAAGGGCAAGACTACTTAACCGTACAAGAAATCCCGCCTTGTGTTTGCTAGCCACTCTAATAAGGAGAAGAATAAAATTCTTACCTAATTACCTACTATCTAAAGGATAAGCTAGCGCCTACTTCTTATATTAGGAGTAAGCCTTTGCGCAATATATAGAATGCATTTCAAACTGCGAGATATTACCTAGGCCTATATTTAGTCTACTAACAAACTAAACTGCACGCTCTATACTAGACTACTTAAGAAACTACACACGAATTTTCTACAAAACATAATCTTCTACATTTTATACAACCACTCTATAGTGCAGCTAAATTAGATCTTTACTACTTTAAGACCTACTATAACTACTATAAAGAGAAACTTAGTATAAAGACTTCGTTATACAACCTATGTCTACTTATTACTAATAAAGAAGAGCATACCTTTAGAATTACTAGCCTTTAGATAGATAATACGCTTAGTATTATTAATAAAAACTTCGCATAAAGAGAAGAAGAAGAGCTAAAGATAGTAGCCTTTTGTGCGAAGGATAAGACTGTCCTTACTAAGGACCAACCTATTAAGTTTAATAGTAGAAGAATTTGGCTTATGTATAACACTATAGTTCTTCTATAAAAAGGGCAAGCAAAGGGCCTTCGCATAATTAACCCTAAAGATGAGAATACTACTTAGAGGGTATATAGAGCAGCGTGTAAAAGGCGCCTACATCGCATCTATATACTAACTAGAAGCCGCATTCGATTTATCTATTACCGCTTAGACTATATTACTCTTATATAAAGAGATATTAAGGTATTAAACGCACAAATCTAATAGTAGATTAATAATAGTAAGCGCGGTCTTACCTTTATACTATTGGATCTTTGGATCTTTAACGCGCAAAGCTATTTATCTTTACTAATAGCTTATTTGCTAATAATAAGAACTTAAGCTTATAGCTAGAATTCCTAATCGCTCTAGATAATAAGTATTATATAAGTAATAGTAATAACTTTAAGATTCTAGCCAATATTATATACTAAAATTTAACTAAGTGTAAGAGAGTAATAAGGAGCGTTCTTGCTAGTAAGTTATATAGTATAGTAGGAGGGTTTTTTAATAATGCTATTACTATTAGCACAACTCTCTAGAAGATTATATACACGCTTAGTCTATTACTAATTTCTATAGTTATCTATATAGATTCGAAGTCTCTCTATAACTATCTCGTATAACTAGAAACCATAAATAAGAAGCGTCTTATAATTAATATTATATTACTTCGTAAATTGTACGAGCATCGCGAGATCTCTAAGATTAGATAGATTAATAGAAAGGACAACCCTACTAATGCCTATACAAAGAAGGCCCCAAATTAGGCTCTAGAGTTCTTAATCTCTAGCAATACCTTAATAATCACTATTAAAGCATTAGTGAATTGCCTTAAGCCCGCCCACACGAGCTCTTCCTAGCCTCCACATAGGACTATTTTCTTATTATTTGTTTATTCTTTTGCGTAATATATTTATTTAATTCTTTTTGCACGCACATATTACTTAAAAATACGCTTTTTTATTCCTATCTATTTATTTGCATAGAAAGAGAAGAGACACAGCACATATTTATTTAAAGAAGAGTTTTTTTATTTTAGTACTTATAGACAATGTTTAGAAGTATCTATCCTACTATCTAGCCCTATCCCGTGTAATAATTACACCTAGCACTATGGCCTTGCCACACATAAGAACCATATAATTCCGCCTAGAAGTTTGCCACTATACAACACTTAGTAAAGGGCCTAGGATTAGAGTTACTGCCATAGCAGTAAGCGCACGTAGTGCCCCTAAGAACACTGCGCAACTAGATAAGGAGCGCGCGAAAGTAGCCCTTATGCTAAATAAGCTTAGCAACTCACAGACATAGGTCTATACTAGCTATAACGTGTTTATAAGTGAGCGGCGCATATAAGCGAGCGGCGCACCCCACCAACTTTTTGCGACGCGTTACCTATCAACTACACAATGGCTCCACCAACGCTTGTTCAATTGCCCTATAATGAGGCAAATATCTTCCTAGCTATCTCAGCTATTAAACAGAATCAAATTTAGAGTGGACGACGCGCTGCTACTATGTACAGCATCCCTGAAACTACGCTCTGGCGCCGACGCGCAGGAATCGCTGCGCGACGCGACTGTAAGCCTAAATCAAAGAAGCTTACCAAGCTAGAAGAGGAGGTGATTGTTAAGCACATACTTGACCTGGATTCGCGAGGATTTGCGCCCACTCTAGGTGCTGTACGAGATATAGCGAATAAGCTGCTCACTGAGCGCAGCGCAGGCCACGTTGGCCAGCTATGGCCTAGGAACTTTGTCAAGCGAACAGACAGCCTTACAACGCGATTTAATTAACCCTACGATCGACAGCGAGCCCTCTGCGAGGACCCGACGGCTATACAGGCCTGGTTTGAGCTAGTAGCACGCATAAAGGCCACCTATGGTATCTGTGATGAGGACACCTTCAACTTCGACGAGACTGGCTTTCTAATGGGTAAAATATCCTCCCAGCTAGTTGTTACTGGCTTAGAGAGGCGTGGCCGGCCAAAAGCGATCTAGCCAGGCAATCGCGAGTGGGTGACGGCGATCTATGGAATTAACGCTGCTGGGTGGGCAATCCCGCCCTTTATCATCTTTGCTGGCCAGTACCACCTCTCTGCCTGGTACGAGGGCAACGATATACCAGGTGACTGGGCTATTAGTCTTAGCGACAATGGCTGGACTACAAACGAGCTTGGTGTTGCCTAGCTATGGCATTTTATTAAGCATACAGTAGAGCGTAGAGTAGGCGCGCGTCAGCTCCTAATACTTGATGGCCATGAGAGCCACAACTCGCTCGAATTCCAGGAGATCTGCAGGGAGAACAAGATCTATACCCTATGCATGCCACCACATTCGTCACACCTCCTACAGCCACTTGACGTGGGCTGTTTCTCGCCATTAAAGCGGGCGTACGGGCGCCAGGTCGAGGGCCTAATACGCGACCATATCAACCATATCACTAAGCTTGAGTTCCTACCAGCCTTCCGCGCCGCCTACGACCAGTTAATTACAAAGGAGAATATCTGCGCAAGCTTTCGAGGCGCTAGGCTAGTCCCACACGATCCAGAGGCGGTAATATCAAAGCTTGATGTGAAGCTTCGTACGCCGTCGCCAGCAGCCCTACTAGAGGCCCTATGGGAGTCTGTAACACCAAGCAACGCGCGCGAGCTAGGGCGCTCAGTTAACTCTAGTTCGTGAGCGGATCTAAAGGCATCAAGGATCCTCTCCTATATTAGTTATCCAGTCGCTTAATTGGCTTATAAGAGGGGCTGAGAGAATGGCGCATTTAATAGTGCTTATGCGCGATAAGATAGCTAGTCTACAGAGAGCAAATAAGGCAGCCACAACGCCTAAATAGCGCAAAAAGAAGCGGATCTAGAAGCGAGGCACCCTATCAAAGGCAGAGGGAGAGGAAATTTGCTTAAAAGGCTGTGTTGAGCAGCAACTAATTAGAGGGAGAAACGCGGTATAGCCAGGCGCGGTTAGGTGGGAGCCGGCAGGCTTCAGCGCGCTGCACGCGCTGCAGGGAGCCTGGGCACAACTCACGTACGTGCAAGAAGGCTTCTCTAGATACTGCTTGATTTAGGATAGCTATTATATTGATAGAATATTAATGCGTTGTGAATTTATACGCTGCAAAAGGCTAAGAGACTTGGTGGGGTGCGCCGCTCGCTTATATGCGCCGCTCACTTATAAACACGTTAAGAATAATATTAATATTGTGCAAAGGCAGATGTGCAACACGCAACTTCTTAGCCTATTTTTTATAGTTAGTATCTATATAAAAAGCAAAGAATAAAGGAACTTATATTAATAGAGATGCCATAGATAAACGTATAGTTCGCTTAGGAACTAGTTAGGAGGGTAATGCGTATTCTTCTCTGCCTAAAAGAGCCACACTATAGTAGCATTAAAGCTAGAGAGGCCTAGCTAGTTAAGACCTGCCAGTATAAGCGCCATTATCTACACTAAGTT
This sequence comes from Laburnicola sp. JP-R-44, assembly GCA_009805535.1. Classification (NCBI taxonomy): domain Eukaryota; kingdom Fungi; phylum Ascomycota; class Dothideomycetes; order Pleosporales; family Didymosphaeriaceae; genus Laburnicola; species Laburnicola sp. JP-R-44. The sequence continues at coordinate 982,827 of SELF01000016.1, read as the reverse complement.
AGCATTATATAGAAACAAGACATTATATAATAAGGAACACAATTTAGCACTATATAAAATAGAGAATTAGCTTAATAAAAAGAGAAAAGAGTCAGGGAAAAGGGACACGTACAGAGAGATGTTCGAAGTAGAAATAAGAAAGAGAAGAATAGAGGAAGAAAAGCCCACCTTATATGCCTCTCCCTTCTGTTTAGAGCCTTAATTCCTACCCCTTATTAGCGTTTGTCTTCCCCTTATCTAATGTTGCATAATTGCCTAACATCGCTGCCTAAATAAATAAAATAACTAGGTTTACCTATTATATAAGAAATAAACTAAGCAAAAGAACTCTGTATATAAATAATATATTATCGCCGCAATCTTACCCTTAACCGCTATTAGCTAGATCGCTACTCTACTACTAATAAGCCTAATTACGCCTTTAATAAATAGTAGCAAAGTATAATAAATAGTTACTTAATAGAATCTTTTTATTAACTAGAGTAAACTAGCTAGAGTAGGAGGCGTATAGATAGGGGAATACTAAATAAACAGGGTAAATATTAGCAAGTAGATAGTTTGTGCGAAGGAAGAGAGAACTACTAATAGCAACCTTAAAATAAAAAGTTGCTAGTGTCTATACACTATATGGGCAAGGGCACCTAAGAGTGTTAAGATTTTAATATTGCCGCATAATAGTATTATATAGGGAGTACGTAATGCCTGTGCGTTGCGGCCTATACGTTGCAGAATCTTCTCCTTTCTATCTACACCCTCTCTAGAGACAAGTAATTAATACTAAAGTTGTTTTATTATATTATTTTCTTTCCTTATACAATCGCCCTATACACCCTTCACGCTTACTAGTATAGAGAATTAGAATTCTATGTCTATATAGCTAGCTATAGAGTACCTATTTAATATACTACTATTATAATACTATTACTTTAAGCGACGCTTTTATTAAAGAATATCTAAAAAAATACTAACTTTCTAGCTACCTATCTCTTATCTACTTTCTTATTACTATTATAGTAGAACTACTACTTTATTATAAAATTATTGCACTCTTCTAGCATAAAACTAATTTAAATAAGCTTTAGTTAAGCCTATCGCGCAATGCTAAAATACTTCTACTAGGAGATTCTAATATTAAGAATATATTAGACAGATAGTAGGTATATATAAGACTAACCTTTAGTATAGTTATAGAGGTAACTACTAAGAGAAATATTTCTAAAATAGTAAGTAACCCCTTCTAATAAGAGCACCTACTTATATATTTTCTAAGTAGATAAAATTCGCTAATATATATTCACTGCCCTTTTTAGCTATTAGAAAAAGTTATAGTTTAGTTCGTTATCTTAGTGCTTTTTAGTAAGATATTAGCATTAGACTTTAAAAATTTAAATAGAATTAAATTTTAAAGTAACAGAATATCTACTATTATAAAAGGAGGAGTAAGTATAGATAAGGTTTTAAAAGCTCTTAAAAATATAGATAAGCAAACTAGTTAGTACTAAAGTTATACTTAATAATAGTAATAATCTAATTATTATAAGCTACTAGTGTGTGTAAATATACTAGGTTCTTAGGTCTAGCTTAGGGGCATAATATTAGTATTATCCTATAGGTTAGATATTAGATATATCTCCCCATAGCTATTAACTAAAATTATAGTTTCCTTATATTTAAAAGTATAAACTAGAGTTATTAAACATAATAATAAATAGAATTAAGAAAGAGAAATTAGCAAGATTCTTATATATTAACTTTTACACTATTTAGATACTTAACCTATCTATCTCTAGCTACTTATAATATTAGTTATTATCTATATATATAATTTGCCTTAAGGTATACTAATAGTTACAGACTACTATTCTACTAATAATAGCTTACGCTACTACTATATATAAAGAAATCAACTTTGTAACTCCTTTTTATAACTTAGGGCTATTCTTCTTCTAAAATAGTGTTACTTTATATTAGAATCTTCCTAAGCTAATAGGTAATAGTTAGGACTCGGCGCTATGCTAATATAGGCTAACTTAACTTAAATTTCTAGTATATCTTAATAAATATAATGTTACTATACTATACTTAGTATATAGTATATTTAGTAATATTATATTAAAGATCTTTATTATATAGAGATTCTAACTAAGGTTAATTCTACACTATATATAGAGAGGAGTAAAATAAAAGGCACTAAAACCTAGTATCTAGTATATAGTAGTAGTAATAAAATATATATAAAATAATAATAATTTTATATTATATTATATTCTATATAGTAGTAGTTATTAATTAACGGCAGTTAATAGTAACATTATATATACTACTATCCCTTTACTTAATACTTCTATATTTCTTATAGAAGCGTACGCCTCGCTAATAGAAAGTAAAACTATAGGTTTAGACACTATATTTCTATAGAGGAAATTAAGAGCGCTTCTATAAGTCCTAATCTCTAATAATATAAGGAGTTTAGTTCTATATATACTAATGCCTTCGCTAGTACCCCTATTATTATATATACTACTAATAATACACTAGATAATATTAGTATTAACTTTAGTAAGATAAGCTGCGAGATTCTATATTATAGAAGTAGATAGGCAAGCCTTAGGGCGTACGTAAATTATGCTTTTAGAGATAAACCTATAGAGTAGCTTTATAGAACAGATTATAGGTATAATAATATTTATATAAGTAAAAAAGACTATAAACTAATAGATAATCTTATTAGTAGGCTAGAAACTCTTAAGTAAAAGTATAATCTAAATACCTACTTTTAATAGTATGCGCCTATTATATATTAAGATAGTAATTTCTAATACTATTAGTATATATATCTAGTATAAATTTAAAAGCTTTTGTTTTAAAATCTTCTATACTAATTTCTAAAGATATATAGTAACTATTTTTTATGTTAATACCTATAGCTAAGTTGTAAGTATTATTATTAGCGGCCCTTATATAGTGTTATTATTAATAAATTTTATTTATATTTGTTTATAATTAACCTAAAGTTTTATATAAATAATTATATAACTAAATATATCTTTTAACGCTCTTTTATTATTAAGCAAGTAGACTTTAACTTTTAAACTACTTATATAGACTAAACCCTTTATTATTCTCCTTATATATAAACTCTAAAAATGCTATAATAAACTAAGTAAAAATCTATTGCGTTTAATTATCTATAATTATGCCATAAACTTTAATTCTTAAGTCGCGTATTACATAAATATAAGTAGGAGATTATATTTTAACTTTCTTCTCTAGCTGCATTCTAAACTAGAAGCTAGGGAGTTGCTAAAGAGGACTATTCTATATTAGCACTTTGCGGCGACCTTTCGCCCCAAAAAATAATAGTAGGCAGCCTACCTTAAATTTCCCTCATATAATATACAGCATACTATAGATCTATATATTTTCTTGTCTATAAGCTAAGGCGTAGTTCCTGCAAGCAATGCTAAATGCGGGTGAAAGTTCTACTCCTAGCTAAGATTTCTTAGTTAAGCGCTCTGCTGGAAAGGACAATGCCGCATCATATGCACCTCTTAACCCTAAAGTACCTATGCTATTTTTCAAATGCCTGCAGACTTTTGGACTCTGTAATTAATTGCTGAACGAATAGAATCGCATGTTATGTCTGCTTTTGTTAATTGTTAATTGACTAAGGGCCTTCTAAGGTTGGATAGTCTGCTTATAATGTTTAGGAACACGACAGCCAGCCCAAAATTAGAGCGGCGTTAGATTTAGACTTTTGAGGGGGAGTCTGGAGCTGTCAGATCAGCGTTTAAACGGGTTAATCGCGTCACTTTTGACTTTACGAGAAACTTCTCCTATCACTTTTTATGGATTTAATGGACCCTAGCCTCCAATACAATGAGCGAGGACGAATTCTAGTTATTATATTGACGTTTTTTCTGTTTCTTGACTACGTCTTTATTGGTTTGCGGGTTTATGCCCGTATAGTTGGGTGCAAGGCGCTACAAATCAACGAGTGGGCGCTCATTATCGGACTGGTATGGTTCGGCTCCTTGTGAGTCACATATCGCCCGAAAAAAATTTCGGCCCCTCTCCGCCGACAAAAACATGTTGGTTGTAACGATTGCTTTCAGTTAGCTCTCATCGCATCGCACGGCGGCGACCTCATGTCTACGAAGTTCGCTCATGTCCCAGTCTCCCTGGACAACATGACAGTGTGGAACGTTTCCCGAAAGAGAGCCAGTACGAGCAACTGCCAAGGGAGAAACTACGTGGTCCTAGAGGATTATATGCCCAGGTCGCGCTACAAACATCGGACGGGACTTCGCTCTTTCCTTCTGACTCATTGCGATGCTTAGCTTAGCTCAGAGTCTGCCCTCTGTCAGCTACCCCAATGAATCGGAGATTCTGCACCCTATAAGCAGACTGGTCTGGAAACCAGATGTTGATCTTCTGGGGTTCATAGATGCACAGAGGCTGTTTCCTCCGTTAATCTTCACACAAGAAGGTGGCTAAACCGATGCTGGAACCCCTTTAACAGACTGTCGGCATTTGTCCTCGTAGAGATGGTAGCCAAATTTCCTAGAGACATCAGTAACTTGTCCGGGTCGTCCCGCACATTTCTCCACTGGGCGCATAAATGGTACGATGAGCAATTCAACGCAACAACTCCCAACTCCGGAGCACTCTTTGTCACTGCTGAAAGTCGCGTCGCCATCATCAAGCGGCTGACCTCGGAACTCGGTGATGTTGTGGAAGCACCTTTCTACTGCGGCCGGTGACCAAATGCATGAGATATGGAGATGCATCGCGCCGCTGGGTCGTTTCATCGAAGTGAACCGGATGGAGGTATTAGGCAAGGGAAGATTGGATATGAGAATTTTCAGATCAAGGTAGACGTTCATGAATTTCATCAACATAGGACCCCAGCTCACCACAATTAGGTTCGCCGTACTATACCCACTACCAGATTTGACCCTGACCTGATGCAACCTACCTACTGGTTGGTTGTCGGGGTGGCCTTGGGGAAGCAATCGGCGAGTGGATGGTGGACCGAGGAGCGAAGCATCTTACACTTCTCTCTCGCCGCGATCCAGGTACCGAAGTTGCCTCGAGCAAACTAAATGAAACTCCGGTGCCGAGGCGCAGTCATCCATCTAAACTCTTGTGACATATGCTCTAAAGAAAGCCTCGAGAAGATCGTTCAGTCGATAACAGGCCCGGTACGCGGCGTTGTACATGCAGCGACGGTTCTCGAAGTAGGTTTCTTCATCCCTAGCCGCCTACCCGTTAACTTACATGTAACCCAGAACGGACTATTTGAGAAGATGACGTTTGTTCAGCTACAGGCAGTCTTAGGCCCAAAAGGTTTGCGGAACCGTCAACCTCCACGAGGTCACTCGTGGGCAACCTCTTGATTTCTTCCTCATGACCTCGTCAATCACGACCTTTGTTGGAACTGTGACTCAATCCGCATACGCTGCTGCGAATGGTTTTCAGGACGCTTTCGCGCAGTACAGGCGCTCACAAGGCCCACCGGCAACGTCTTTGGCCCTCGGCATGATCACCGATGTTGGCGTGGTGAGCCGGAACCAGGACATGCAACGCTCATTGACTCGCAACGGTGTGTGTATGGGACGACCAAAAAAAAATTGGTGGGGTTGGTCGGAGCGCACAGTGCCGGATCCGGCCGCGATGCCATGGCCAGGAACAACGGGTGCGGCGTTCCTGCTCCTTGCGATGGCTGCTGAAAACAGCAACCAGACGGGAACCCTTGGAAGGAGACACCATATTCGCACGAAATTCGGCCAGCATTCACAGTGTAGTGCCTAGTAGCGTGGAATCACAGCAAAAGCCTGGGGGGGCGTGGCGCGAGTGCGAGGTTTCCAGACCAACGACGACGCCGGTTGAGGCGGCATGCGGCCAAGCATTCACCTGGGCCGTAGGCTACATTGGCAAGGAGCCTCTCGGGCGCCAGCGGGTGTTGGAGTGAAAGTGGTGCGAAAAGTCAAAGTCGACCAAAGACGGCGTCATTCACCAGTCGCCGTGACCCTCTTCTTCACCGTCTCACGCCCCAATTGCCCCCTCCCGGCCGCCACGTCTGCATCCGCTGCTTCACGCGCATACCACAGCGCCGTGCTGCTGCGCTCTCGTCGGCCAATCCGCCGGATCCGGCTGCCCACGCGCGTCTACCGCGACCGACGTCCATTCGCAACCACGCAGCTGTCGCACTATATGGTCAGCCCAACGGCGCCGGTCTAGCCTCGCGAGTGTCTCGATAGATAAAGATAAACGAGGGATACCATGGGCCGCTCGCGCGCCCGCACACCGCCAACGCCCACAGCTCGTCGGTCATGGTCGCCGCCTCAGGAGAAGACGCACCACCACCTGTGCAGCGCGCGCACGCGAACCGAGGCTACGGGACTTTTGCCACGAGGGACCTGCACCCGCCGCGGCCTCATCAGCCTTCGCGACGACACTCTTCGTCGTTTCTGATCCACGGCGGCACGCCCTGCGCCGACTCGGAGAACTTCCATGCCCTGCTTGGTGGCTTCCTGGCCGAGCTCAACTGCAGACTGGACCGGATAGACTCGTACGGCCAGCTCAAGCTCGACACCGGCGTCGAATACGCCTACTCGACCCTCCTCGCCGTCCGCGAATCATGCTCCAAGATATCCGACGGCGCCATCGAGGCTGGCCGGAGACAGGCGGCCGTGTTCGTTGAGACGCTCGAGGGCCGGTACCAGCATGCGCTGGGGTCGAAAGAGACGTTGGCGGAGAAGGTGGTGGAGGGGATCCTGCTCATCGAAGACTGGGTGACGGACCTCGAAGCCCGCGCCTACGCCCTCCGAGATGCCGGCCTCGAAACCGTGAACCAGGAACTCGTGCGCGCCCGCGGCGTCGTCGTCGACGCCGGCCTCTACAAAGCCCACTGCGCCCGGCAGTCCATCGATCGAGCTCAAGATCGACTTCGCCGTAGACCGAGCCCCTTGCGCGCGCCAAAGAAAACGGCCTCATCCACTTCGAGGATCTCCCCGAACCATGGCAGGTCAACGAGCACATCCTCACTGGCTACCGCTTCTACGACGACCATTGGGCGTGCATCCGCTCCATAGCCAGCGTCCACAACGAGTCGACAAACATCTGGACGCACCTCCTCGGCTTCGTCGTCATGCTCGGCTTCGCCTTCTACTTCTACCCGCAACACATCAATTTCCTCGCCTCTTCGACGACCGACATCGTCATCGCCGCCATCTTCTTCTTCGCCGCGTGCAAATGCCTCCTCTGCTCGTGCATCATGCACACCATGAACGGCATCTCGCACCAGACGCTGCTCGAGCGCTACGCCTGCATCGACTACACGGGCATCTCCCTCCTCGTCGGCGCCTCCATCCTCACCTTCGAATACACCGCCTTCTACTGCGAACCCACCTCCCGCTGCGCCTACATGACGCTCACCGCCCTCCTCTCCCTCGGCGGCGTCTACCTCCCCTGGAACCCCACCTTCAACCGCAACGACCTCGCCTGGCTCCGCGTCTCCTTTTACGTCCTCCTCGCCATGACGTGCTTCTTGCCCGTTTGCCCAGCTCATCGCCTCCCATGGCCTCGAGTATACTGCGAGCTTCTACATGCCCGCCATACCGAGCATGCTCATCTATCTGAGCGGCGCGCTATCGTGTATGCCGCTCGCGTGCCCGAGCGCTGGTTACCCGGCAGGTTTGACTATCTCGGCGCGTCGCATAATATCTGGCATGTTGCCGTGCTGTGCGGCATTGTGGCGCATTATTTTGCCATGCAGGAGATGTTTTCGCTGCTGGCTCATGAGAAGAGGGCGTTGGATGTGTGTGTCCGACCATGCCTGCTTAGTTCTTCTTTTTTTTTTCCAAGTTTCTTCTTCGTCATGGACTTGCGTTTACAGGTTTCTCTTTTTCTTTTTCTCCCTTGTGTTTTCTTTTGTCATTTAGCGTTGCATGGGAGGTGTTGACATTTTTGGGTGCTTTGCTTTGCATTGCATTGTGTGGAGGGGGGTAGGTATGGCGAGGGGCTTTGGGATGCATTGGAGCGGCTAGATCTAGGCTGGGATGTATGCGTGTGGATAGATAAATGGATGAACGGGTGGGTGGATGAATGGCACGACAAAAATTACTCGCGTGCAATGAATGAGTAAGAGAGGAGGTATGCGGAACGGAGTGCATAACTCGCTATAGACGAGGGGGCAAACATGCCCATGTAAGACAAATGATATATACATGTGCCTTGGAACTCATCAATCATCTCTCGTACAAAGCACCCTGCAAAGATATGCCAATTCAATCCAATCCAACATCCGCTAACGCCAAGTCTACCTGCGCGAACAACAAACAGCATGCCTGAAGGCGGTCCACTCAGAGCAACGAAAGGTATCTCGAAGACACAAAAGAAAGAGTAGAGGTCAAACAAAGTTGACCACCAACGATAACCATGCCTCCGGGATATTCATATAACAAAGGTAAAAGTACTGTACAACGCTGATGTACAAAAAAATGAATGCGGAGAAGACCCAGTCGCTTCGTTTTGTTTCGTTCCGTTTTGTTCATGGCCGTCGTATCTTTCGTTAATACCTCGTCAGACATCTGAAAATCGTAACGGTACCGAGAACGCCGCATCAAAAATCCATAAAGATTGCGAGAATAGGGAACAGGGAAACTATTGGTCGTGAATATGAGCGTGAAGAGTTGAGGTCATAAAGGAGAACGATGAAGCTGAGTAGCCTCATGCAGCGATTCTGAAGCCGAAATATCATGTGCTTTCAGCACAAGCAGCCTTGCAGCAAGCCGGTCGAAGAAGTAGCCCATGTCATCTCCGACCCTTTCGGCCGTCGCCCTTTTTTCAAGGTACGCCGGCGTCGCATTTTTGATAGCCTCGCGAATACTACCGATAAATCTCTCTCCTCGGGTGTCGTTTGGAGACTGTGGGCTGTTGTCGATCGCGAGCCCACATTCGCGTGGCCTTGATAGTCGGGGTCGAGCCTTGCATGGCATCCTGGGAAGCAAGTGGAGTAGAAGGCCAACAGGGACCTCACACCCTCATCGTCACCTCTGATATCATGCTCTTGCTTGGAGCGGGACCGCGCCATGGGTGCATCGTGCGAGTGGTGATAGGGGACTTTTGTCGCATGGTATTGGATGCTTTCGACGATCATGAGAAGAACGATGAGGGTGGCGAGTGCAACGGGCCATTCGTGGCATTCGCGGTTCAAGAAGAGTTGCTCTAAAGATACAAGTATCTCTCGCATGAGCTTGAGTGCCAATGAAGGCATGACTATACCGAATTGTGAACGGATAAAGCATGGCGTTGGCCTGACTCCTTCGGGAAGTGACGTTGTTGTGCGGACTAGTTGCTCGAGAACCGGATCACTAGATGGCGGAGGGAGCGCAACATCGCCGCCAACATGGACCAAGACGAGCAATTTCAAAGCTTGATGTAGCAGTCGAGCGTAAGAGGTCGTATTTGAAAGAGAACGCCGGAAGACGTAAATGTGGCGCAAGACACGAAGTGGCGAACAGAAGAGTGGAAACGAGTTGAAGTGTCGATCGACCAGAACAGACAGGTGGTTGTCCAATGTCTCCTGAAGGCTGGACATGGCTTCCGGAGTCACAATCGCGGGAAGAACGGCATGAGTATGTTTCTCGCTCGACGAATCGTTTGGGGGCCAAGAATATACGACGTGCTCGTGATATCGGACGGCATTAGCATCCCCAAACTGGATTGTATATGCCGGAACATGAAGCGCGTTTCCGAACCCGAACGTAATGGGAATGGTGTAATGGTAACCAGAACACACTTGGTAGTTGCCAACGCAGGTCTTAATTGCCCTGGCAGTAGGATGCCAACCAAAACGCTCCGCAAGGAAAACTCCAGCCAGATCGGACAATAGGCGGTTGCGACAGGGGTGATTGACGAGGTCACCTTTGTAGTGATCAAGACAGGACTTGCAAGGTATTCCAGCATCGCACCTTTCTTTGCGTTTCTTACAGTTGGAACAAGACCCAACAAGTCTCATGAGCGCCGCGTGACTACGCTGCTGAGCGGTCAGAGCTCCAACACGCCCTCTTTGTCGTCGGCCGTGGCACCCTTCTGTTCCAGAGGGCACCAACTTATTCTGCGTGTTCGGCTGATATGAGACCCAACCGAAATTGGTTGATGTGGATGATGGTGTTGTAAGTCTGCTTATCCGGTTCCGTCGTGGGTTGGATAAACCTCGCGGCTGGGGGGCACTACGAGGCAAACGACTCTGCTCAGGGGACACGGACAAAAGAGGCGGTGCTCGCCGGGACCCTTGCTGAAATGGGATCATTAGTGAATGTTGCTCCGAGGGTAATCTGGAATCGCAATGCTGACGTCCAGCGTCAGCAGTGCGAGGGTGTGGTTGAGGGATCGTGATGGCTCGTGCATGGCCGAAATCACATTGGTAGGGTTGGTGCTCCGTCCATGAACGTGGCGAGAACGTATTGCTGGGCCTCTGTAGCCCGCTTTGAGGGATAGGAATTGGCAGGGCTCCGGCGCCGTTGTCCTGATGAACCTGAGAGATCAAATCCGCTGCTGGCTCCACCCATGTGCCAACATTTTGCAAAGCTTGCGAGGCGTATACGTCCCGGCCACTGAAGGCATGGGGTGATCCGGCAAGGTAAGGATTGAAGATGCCAGCTGCCGACGCCGTTTGATGAGAGCTTGATGAACCGTGACTTCGAGCATCGGAGAACGGTGAAGTCGTAGACATCCGCAGCGGGGAATTGGGATCTTCGTAAGCCTCGAAAGAGCCCCGATGCGGTACTCCGTTTCGTGCTGCCAGCGGTGAAGTAGCTGATGTTGTATATGATGGAGAGCCACTCTCCCAGGAGAAATCTTGGTCAAACGAAGAGTATCCTTCAGCGATGGACGGGGTTCCTGGCACGGCATAGTCGGACGGGGATGGTTCTTCGAAGACGGATGTTGCAGTCGAAGGCACATAGGACTGATCCGAGGCCACACTGTCAGGAACATGGTGGTTTGGTGTGAGAAAGTCATTGCATGCGTTATTTGTCAACGTGGCTGCGTTGCTGATGTCGCTTTGGAACAGCGGGTCGTATAATTCGCCGTCCCAGTCAATAAGTTCCTGCCAGCCCTCTTCCAATGAGAGCGCTTGGGTGAGGGTAGATGAGGTCGTCGAACCGGGAACCATATTGGAGCTTGCCTCCGCCCGTGCGGCGCCTATCGGAGACATTGACCGCTCGAGGGGTCAATTGGATGGATGGACAGAGGGCAGCGCTTGCGGCGAAGATAGGCGAGGCGGCTCTAGGACTTTCTGTGGTACGTCGCGTGTTGAACCGACTGTTGACCAGGCTGCTGGGAGGGATGATGGAAGCCCACCACCTCGTGTGCTGTCATAAAGAAGAAAGCAATGACAGCTGTAGCAAAGGGAACCAAATAGCCTCTGGCAACTGAAAGGACAAGGCTCGAAGGTAGGAAAACGATGGCAAGCGTTACGGCTGAGAATGTCAGAACATATACTCGTGCCTTACCGCGAAGCTCTCTGCCGGCGTTTGCAGGATATCTGCGGCTGAAGAAACGTACCTATGGTGGGTGGATGCCTTACCGCGATGCTCAGGATGCCGTCGCTCCAGTCGGCCGTGGCGGGCTTATCAAGTTCCCTACCCGCTTGTAGAGATGACTGAATACAATCAAGTAAACTGCCAGGCTGTGCGCGCGATACGGGCGAGGGCAGGTTGTGAGATTGCCCTGCACGAGTAGCAGAGGCCTCGTGTTCGTCTAAAACGGTTCACCGGCCGCTTAGTGGATGAGCTGTCAAAATCATCGGACGAATGCAAAGCAGCGGAGCAGCGGTGCGTCGCCGGTATTTGCTGCCAGCAAGGAGAGTGTAAAGGAGAGTGTAAAGCGAGCTGGGTGGGATCTGGTCCGCATAGGGCAGGCTTCTGGAAGGTGATGGACGACCCCGACGCTCCTTCCGCGTGGCCCATGCGTGGCCCACCCTCCACGCTGCTACCGAACCTTGACCTTCGCATCATACTGCTGCTCACATAATGGCTGTTGGAAGAGAAGGAAAGGCATGTTGATTCCGCTTGGTCATGTACCTACTGGGTGACCTTTACTCACTAGAGTCACCGCCGATGAGCCAGCTCATCACACGTGCTACCTCCTGAACCGCGTATACCCGCCTCGGATGTATGAACGACACCCGTACAAACCTACAAGCCCCACTCCCACACGCCCGCATTTAGTCTCGTCTTCTTGTTGCGCGCCGGCGGGGCAAAAGAATGAATAGGGCTCAGTGCCGACGGACCGCTCTGCTCCATATCCGCGCCCTGCGGCGAGGCTGCCTTGACTTGCGAACCGCCCTGCAGCCTCATATTTTCGAGTAGCCGTGTCATCTCCTCGTGTCCAGGAGCGGAAATTCCCTCATAAGCACCATGGGTTTCTCCTGCGCTATCGGAAGCCCCACCGTCATCGCCCATCTCGCTACGCAAAACCTTGACCTGCGCTTTAAAGGCCCGCCAGAACTCGTATTTCTCGAGCGGATCATCGTCGCCATCTGAATCAGTACCAGTGGTCTCTTCATCGTCGTCATCGTCGTGGTTCCTAGCCAACTCAAGGAGAGTGGCTACGAAGGCCTCTTTGAGGTATGCGAACGAGAAGTCCTCGGTGATCTCGGCCATCGCATCACACAGCTTGCTTGGGAAGTCGATGCTCTTCTTGTTCTTCAACTTGTTCCTCCAGTATTGCGCTACGTTTATCAGCCTTATTCTCTCGTGTGTGTTGCACGTTCACGCTTACCGTACTGAGCGCGCTCGCCCTTGTTAGGCAAAGGAAACAGGTACTTTCGATCGAATCGTGACGGACGCTTAGAGAGTCCTGGATCCAGCTCATCGAGATGATTCGTCGTAGCAATCATGAGTATACCGTCATTGTTCTCTAGTCCGTCAACCTCGTTAAAGAAGTAGCTCCGAGTGTTTTTCGTGACGATGGTGTCGATATCCTCCAGAACCAATAGGCAGGGCGTCATGGCACGAGCCATTTGAAAGACGGACCGTATGTTGTAAGAATACGGTGCACTCTTTACGTAGAGAGTGACCACTGGTTGTTTGCGTTCCTGAAGGGTGTGCATCAGCGCTTTCAAGGAGATGGTCTTGCCATTTCCTGTTTGAAATTAGCCACTGCGTGTTGCAACACCACTGGGGCGCTACAAGTAAGACTGCGACATACCCACAGGACCATGAAAGATTAGACCTCGCTTCCATGGCACACCATACTCGCGATAGATGTCCTCGTTGTCAAAGAACTTGTTGGCAACTTCGGTCAAAGCCTTCTTCATCTTAGGGTCGAGAATCACATCCTCCCACTTCGCCTTTTGGATCTCTTCCCAGAGCTTGGTGTTGCGGAACCAGCCTCCGTCGTACACGTAAACTGCAGGCTCTTCTTTGATGAGCCAAGCACCTATCGTTGCCAGAAGCTGATCGACAATGGATGAGTGTGACATTGCCGTCTCGCTGCCGGTCGGTTCCTTGAGGATGTATTGGATAGAACTCATGCCTATAACGACGCTATAGAAGATGAAATTCTCGTTGTTCCAGGTATACATGTATCGAGCGAAGAAGATACTGTCGGCAAGATGTCCAGAGCCGCCCTATGCAAGTAGAACAAGGGTCAGTGTACGTTCATCTGGTATACTTCTGACGCCCCCAATCTTCGACATAACATGATGAGTGCGCACAGCAAAAGACGGTAATGAAAGTGGTATTATGGATTTGCACACCCTATGAGACGGGCCTAGAAAGCCTCGCCATCTTATAACAGGTTCAGTGTCTTCGTCCAACACCGCCTGAGCGAAGCCTGCAGCGGCAAACTCCAGAAGATTGACATTTGACCCAGGCACAGCTGTAATGGTCAGCTCTGGGTGTTTCGCTCGCAAGGCCGTCACGATCTGGAGATGGAGATCAGTCGCCTTGCCCGCGGTCATTTCCTGGAAGGCCGGAAAGAGCTGTGGAGGACTGTGAGGGCCATCACGCTCGATGAAAGTGAATTCGTCCGCTGAAGCCATGTTGGGACGTGAAGGGTAGCGATTTGTGTCTGAACAGATAAGAAGAAGGGACGTTCGGACAGTTAGGCAACGATCTCGAGCTATGCTAGCCGGGAGGTTTCGTGTCGATGCTTTAAGACTATGATTGGCTTGAAGGATTGAGGAAGCATCGCCCCGGACTCAAGATGCGACGATGACGTCTATTGTTTCACTCTCCAACGAAAGGGGGAGGCCTCGAAGTTGGCTAAGCGGATAAGCAGTAGACAAGCGAGAGCGCAACAGCAACCGGACGAATAGCCACTACAAGCACATGAGTCAACGGAACGGCGCGTCATGCGGATCGGGGGGAAGTGGGCCAAGCATTTCCATGTTGGACGACCGGGAGCTGATGCGGAGAAAGCAATAATTATGGGAGGCGTCGTACCTTCCCAATCGTCGTGCATACTGTGTAGGTACCTAGGCACCTAGGTGTTGTGCCGCTCACGAGACATGGCTTCTGCACCGCTCATGCAGCCGACCATGGGCCAAGAGCATCGATAGGAGCCGGCCATTATTAATTGCGATCCAGCGTGCCTCCGTTCTGGTGGCGCTTTCGTGCGCGGGGTGTGCAGCAGATCCGGCCTGACTAACGACAACCCGCGCCGTTCCGACAGGGGAAGCTCAGACTTTCACATGCAATTGGATTCCGCCAGCCCTACGTGAATAGAGTCCCAACGGTGTGTGTTTGGCTTGGCCCATCTGTCTTATACTGTGCTCTCGCCATGACCCAACGCTTTCATCTCTCGTCTTTCCAGCTCACTGCTCACACTGCCTAGCTGCCGGTGAAAACGCCAAGCGCGTCAAGGTCCGAGGTTGTAAGGAATCTGGCCGTTCACGTGTCGCTGACCCTGGAAAGATCATCTGGTGACCGCCGTCCGCTTCACTCGCGATTCTGCACATGAACAGCGGGCGCAGGAGTGCACCGCTCTCGTCCTCTCTTATTTCTTAAACCGCGAGCGTCTTCATCGTCCAAGATTGCCATTGGGTATACGCATCGCATCGCATCGCCCGCGAGCGTGGAAGACGGGACCAGCAGAAGTGAGCATGGCCGAAGATCCTTCCTTCACAAGCTCGACACAGCAGCCGCACATCCATCGTCCCATACCCCGCCGCGCCTTCTCGACCCAAAGTGACACCTCTCACTCGCCCTCCCACGCATACCTACCCTCGACACCACCAGGCATCGCCGAGACGCAGAACCGCCCTGCCGATTTCCTCGCACAGCTGAACGCGCGCCTGGTGCAGACGTACAATGCGCGCAACGGCGTTCCCTCCGAGGACGCAGCCACTGAAGGAGGGCAACCGCAGCGGAACAAAAGTCTCTTGAATTTGACGAAGAGCACCTTGTTCGGAATTTTCGAAGACGAAGGCAGTACGTCAGTGGAGAATAGTGTCCCGGAGACGCTATTGGGGGTTAGCGCCGAGACACCACGGAGAAAATACTCAGATACAAACAGGTGGGAGAAGGGTTTCGATAGTCCCATGATGGCCAGGACAGAAACGGTGCGTGGCCGCGCGTCCCGCTCACCGACCGTGAGACAACCCCATAAACGACAGAGGACAGGCATCTGGAAATATACTGTGTCCTCAGGGAAGCTGGCCGCGTTATTCATATTTGGTGTCGTATACGGTGTCATTGTCAGCCATTTGCATGACACTAGGGAGTTGAAGGACGTGAG
Organism: Laburnicola sp. JP-R-44; assembly: GCA_009805535.1. Classification (NCBI taxonomy): domain Eukaryota; kingdom Fungi; phylum Ascomycota; class Dothideomycetes; order Pleosporales; family Didymosphaeriaceae; genus Laburnicola; species Laburnicola sp. JP-R-44. The sequence goes on along the minus strand of SELF01000016.1, from coordinate 967,074 downwards.
GCTAGAAGGCGTGGACCACGAAGGCTGGACATATCTCGCGAGCTGGGGGCTCGCAGGTCTCGTTCTGGGCAGTTGCCTGCCGTACGTAGAACTTGCGTGGGGCGGGGAGAGTGCGCAGAGTCAGAAGGAGGAAAGTGTGCCAGAGACGAGTTTCAGTGAGCACTGGAACGACATAGTGCGGAGCGTTGGCGCGTTTGTAGGAATAGCATTCGCCATTGTACGTCATTCATTCATTCCTACCCCCAGTGTCGAGCTAACAGACGGCAGCGTCGTCTCCCCTGGCAATCCACTCTCCAGCTCACACTCACGCTGGCTCTCGTTAACCCCGCTCTCTGGTACATCCTAGACCGCAGCAAACCCGGGCTCTCGTTCTCCCTCATCGTCACATCCGTTTTGACATCCTTCATCTTCCTATCCAACCCCGATGTGCTTCCCTCGCCTTCGCTACCAGCAACCACGAACGGCACGCACCTACCGTCGACCGCGGAACTACAAGACCAGCAACAAATGTTTGCAGGGCTTCTCAGCTACGATACGCTGGCTGTGGTGACGTGGGTGGGCAGTGTGCTTTTCTGCAGCTGCGTGTGCTTTGGGAGTATAGGGCGACGCCTTGCCGTCTGGGACCACACTGAAGCTGGGAGGAAGAAGTAATAGGCCTGGACACTTGAGTATTTTCTAAGTGTCTAGTGTACGTTTCGTGTCGTTGATCTTGTATTGCATTGTAATGGTTGGGTTCGGATATTGGTTAAAAAGGACAGGGAGGCTTTCTATACAGGGTGGTCTTGCATTTCGGCTCCATCTAGCGCGTTGGAACAAGAGTATGGATAATTTGATTTTCTCGCAGCATTTGAGGTTTGGTTTGTGGGAGATGTTGGGTGGACGACTTGTGTTGGATAGATCGCGCACTGATAGCAATCATGTTGCAACTTGCGATGAACAGACGCCTTGTTCGTCTAATACTCATTCAAACAACTCTATAATCTCTCCTCCATGCCCTCGGTCGCCCTTTCCTACACATACACTCTTCCACGGGAGCCTAAATCGTGCCTTCCCATCTACACTCGTCCAAGCTGTACCAGGTCGTGCCTTCCTTTCCGCACAAGTCCCCCGCCCGGGCTAGTAAACCCACCTAGACCTATCTCATGATGTCTTTGCATGATTCACAGGCTCAGAGTACCACCTGCAGCTTTGCGGTGACGGAAGTCCGATAGCAAGGAAGAGAATGCAAAAAGTCAGATGCATCTCGAACATGCTGACAAGCCAGCAAGTGTGGGGTGGAAGAGTTTGTGTACATATGTATGTGCAATCTGCACGTACTCACCAGACGTGCCCATATTCGGATCATATGGTTACTAAGACGGTTTGCGGTAAATCTTCACTCTGCAGGGAAACTTTGAAGGTGTCTAACACCTAGTGTGCTCCGAGCAAACTCGAAATGGAGATACAAAAGGTGAGCTATAACTTGACAAGCAGGGCCAAATAACTCACATTGTACCTGTTGTGATTGCGACCAGAACAACAGTATGACAGACCAAACCCGATTTACCTTTCGCGACGGCGAATACGATCTTGAGCTTCCCAATTGGCCATTTGCACAGCAGACTCAACTACTAGAGTCCAGTGGCGTAAATGGAGAAGTGTCCGAAATCAGCATCTCCGCTGAGGACTACACCAACATAGGCCTATCGAAAGTTCCAACGCGTAGCCTCTACGCCATCAAGACGAGCAAGCCAGACAGACACCGAGAAGCAGCGTGCGAGCGAGATTTCCTCCTCGAACTGAAGAAAAACCGCGTTGAACACGAGCATCTAACCATGTGCTACGTCTGCTTCAAGCACGAGGACAAATTCCACTTCGTCATGGGCCTAGCTGATTGCCATTTAGACGCTTTCATGCGGCTTCGTCGTCACGGCTATTACACCGAAGACCCGCGCCTTGATTACAAGTGGCTCCTGACCCAAATGCGAGGCCTCGCAGGCGCACTCTCCAAGATCCACAGACCACACCCAAACACCAACAAGGTAGGCTTCCACAACGACATCAAACCCGCCAATATACTCGTCTTCGACGTAAATGCCCGTAGCGTCCTCCGCCTCGCAGACTGGGGCACTTCAAGAATATGCGACCCGGTATCACACCCAAGCTACCACGACTCTGCAAAAGGTTGGCCTGCTTACCTGCCTAAAACAGCGCCGAACAATCCGCCGCCTTCGTCGCCTGATGTCTGGTCTTTGGGGTGCGTCTTCTTGGAGCTGCTCACGAGGTTTGAGAAGGGGTATGAAGCATTGGATCATGAGACCGGAGTTGAGACGGGATTCCGTCAGCGTCGGCTCCGAGAAAACGAGGAGGGTAGACGGGAGGTAGAGCAGGAGCTTGTGACGAGTGGTGCGGCTCAGCCGGAGACTGAGGATCTCAATGTTTTCTATGGACGTGATGGGAGGATGTTGGATTGCGTGAAGGGGCAGATAGATGCGCTTGCGGGACCGAGGGGGCTTCGGGCTGATGCTGTGTGGGTGGAACTTTTAGAGGGCATGATGCATGTAGATGCAGATGCGAGGCTGACGGCTCAGGAGGTCTGCAGTAGGCTTGGGACATGGCTGGGAGAGATACATTAGGGCGGTCGGTAGTGCTTGAATAGTAGAAAGAATATGTGTGTGGGAAGAGATAGAATGCATTTATCTGTTGTTGGCCTAGGGGCGAACCCAAGCTCAACGCTTTATGGCTACAGCCGTAGCATAGGAGTTTGAGTCCATTCGGCCTTGACATTGCCTGCCCAAGCTGGATTAACACACTATAGTCAGACTTTTTTTCCCTAGTACTGTACACGGTGTTTGTATTCATATACCAAGTGCCACCATACGAAAACAGCTCATATCATGCAACATCTCCATCCCCACCACACACACCCCACACCCTACCCTCCTACAGCCCACCCTCACTCCCAACACACCGCACACAATTAAAAACGCTCCGAGGATCAACCTCCTTCTTAATCCTCAGCAAGCGCTCATAATTCGACCCCCAAAACCTCTCCTGCCAATTATCCAAGTTAACCCCCCACTCCTCATTATAATACGGCGTCTTCCCAAACGTCTCATCCGACGCCCTAAGCACAATTTCATAGTCCCTCATCTGCGCCGCCGTCACCGTCCCATTACTAGGCCCACCCACCGGCGCATTGATAAACGCAAACGTATCCCGCCAATCGGGATGCACAGCTGTAGCATCCACAGGCAAGCCCCTCGCCGCCTGGCCGACACTGTTTTGCCACAGGAACGAAAGCTGTGGCGGGAGATTGAGGATGTAGTCTTTGATCTTGCTCAGGCCGTCCTTACTGCCGACTAGGGCGTACGAAATCAGGCGGCTGATGTTGGCGATATTTTTGCCTACAGGGGCGCCGGCCTGGATGATGGGCAGGACGAACGTCTGGTACGCGTCGTTCCAGCTGGACGGGCCGGTGAACTGGGCCATGTTCTGCGTGGCGTTGCACGAGGGAATGTTGAGGATGGGGCTGAAGAGGCGTTGGGCGTCTTGGGGGTCTCCGATGTCGGTGCTGTTGAAGAAGGGGTGGAGGGAAATGAGCGTTACGGTGCGCTTTCCTTTGTTGGCGGACCAGATACCCTGACATGGATGGTGAGATTTTTGTGTCAACAACAGGACGCGCAGCGGGGACTTACGAGCTGGCCGGCATCGCGGGTAGACACTTGCAGGTCGACCATTTCGCTGATTAGGTTGCTGTACGACTTGTCGTCCTCGCAAGTGACCAAGCCAAAGAACATGTTGACCGCGGGGAGTGCAGGGTAGGCCTTGAAATAGACGCGGGTGACTACGCCAAAAGTACCGCCGCCACCACGGTTGGCCCAGAAGAGTTCGGGATTCTTGCACTCGTTGGCGATCTTCTGCTCTCCGTCTGCGGTGATGATGTCGTACTGGAGAACATCTGGTCGACCGAGTCAGTACGGTTTGCGCCCATCGTCTCCCTAACTTAACTTACTGTCAACTGCTAGGCCCAAGACTGCGCCGAATGGCCCGGTTCCGCCTCCCAGGACATACCCGCCTGCTGCACCGATACTTTCGGTATCTGGATAGAGACTTGATTAGCAGAAGCTCTAGCGGAATCGTATCATGCGTGGACTTGCTTACAGCCTCCGATAGTGAGAACGCCGTTTTGTCCAGCGAATGCGTAGAGTTGTTCTACGCTGACACCAGGGCCAGCAGAGACAACGTCTGAGCTCTCAGACGTATCGCACGGCTTAAACGCCCTGATTAATTTCGCGTCGTCCATGTTCCTAGTCCAGATGGTGAAAGCGCCCTCGCCTGTCGAGCGACCCGTATAATCATGGCCACTCTAGAATACGCATCAGCACTCGAAACAGGTTACTACGAAGTTTTCCAAGATAGACTCACGTTCTTGATGCGAAGGCGAAGATTGTATTTTGCGGCAAACTTGACCGCTTTGGAAATCTCATCCGCAGTGGAAGCCTTCACCACATACGAAGCCATCTGCCCAAGCGTGCATTCGCCCTCAAGCGGCCCTTCCTGGGTAGCCGCTGGCACCGGACATCCCGGGTTCTCCGTCGTATTGCCCGTTTCAAAATTCGTGTACATCATCCCCGCGGGCTGGGATGCTCTCCAGTCAAAGTCGGTGCTCTTTGCCGTGACTGCCTTGCATACTTCTGCGTTGTACGCAGCTTCATAGCACGGCGCAGCCGGAGGCACGGTTTTGATCAGCCGTCCATTGACGGTGGTGTTGAAGGTCGACAGTTCAGACGCGCTGGGGAAGCATGGTTGGCCCGGGAGACAATAAGGGGCAGCGGCGTAGCTGACAGCGGCCAGGGAGGCAACAACGAGGGACTTCATGGCGATCGCACCTGCCTAACGAGTGTAAATGGGCGCGTGAAGGGAAAAAAAGGGAGCAGAGCAAAACATGGCCTTATGTACCAAGGCGACAAAATGGAAGCACGTCCTCCCGCACATTTCGTACGGAATTAGCGAGGGATTTTTCTAGGCGTTCGCTCTAACAAACAAACGGTTATACGCTGTAGAAAGGAGTTTCTAACCGCCGCACCGCCAAACGTCGAAATTGCTGTTGGACACTAACTCGCACGGGACTGGTAGCGGTCTTATCCCTGTTCGATATGGGAACACCCTTGGAAAGGGTCTACGTAGGAAACAAAACGTCAAGACTATCATGCTGTTCGCATAATGTATCAATCTCTCGGTACCTTGAAATTGGTTCAATGTCGGAACCTGTGCGCTGGATAGCCCGAGTCCTCAGTGTGCATTTAGCAGTAAGCAGAGTTGGCGATGCTGCATTTATAGAACGATGGTAGGAGCGGTCGCAGTAGGTCTACGACGTGGAAGGAACAACGTGTTAGCCTCACTGCTAGTCTGCCCGAAGTCCGTACCGGCCATCCCGTTCCCAGGTGAAGGATACTGCCATTTTGACACCGACATGGATGCACGGATCAGTGCTGCTTTTCTCTGCACTGGTATACAAATCCGCGAGAGGAAAGGGGACCAGGACGTAGTAAAGAACACAGAAGAAACCTACGCCCCTATGCACTACTAGGCCAAAAGTATAATTACGGTGTGTTCTTACCTCAGGATAGGTAATACGAAGGACGGATGTACTCAAATATCTGTCCTATGCCTGTACCTCAAGTCATAAAATAATTGGCCTTCACGCACCTTCGGTACGCGGTATAACGCTGTGAGGGGACGGTGTATGATTCGATGACAAAAAAAAAGAGGCAGTGATAAAGTATGTGAGACTGGCTTCGCAGCTTGCGCACTGTACATCAGCTATGATGACCTTGCAATCACTTCTTGCAAACCCCCAAATACCCCTGCATGAATCGAACGTTAAAGCAGTCAGCCTAAGAATCCCGCACTCTTCGTACATCAAAAGCAAGTCAGACTTTTTCCCCTTGTAGTACGAATTCAAAAGATACAATTCATAGCAGCATCTATATCAAGCGGCCTGATACGTAACCAGGCACAGCGAAATGAAACAAAAAAACCACCTCTTTTGCTCCTGAACTCTCCAAGCCCATGGCTCCGGGAGGCCCAGGACGGATATCATCGCAATGAAGGAAAATAATAATCAGACAGACCATGTCCACTCGGGCAGTCTCCCCTCACTGTCTTCCTTTTCATAGCGATTCCTTGGTCCAGCGGACATTGTTCCACCCCTCCCAGTAACACCCTCCTTTCTCCATACCAATACCGACGTCGACGCTCGTAATCCAGCATGATGGTTCGAGCTGTGGCACCATCCCTTCCTTCCATCCCCACTACATGAAGCTCTGCGCCATCTTAGCCAAACTAGCCAACCCCCCAATCCCACTCGCCACACTCTGCAAATTCAGCCCACTCCCCCCACCCTCCCCTCCATACCCCTCACTCCCATAGTACCCGCCCTGGTGTCCCCCACCACTATATCCGCCCCTCGCGCGTCCCCCATTCACATCCGGCAAGTCAACGCCAAACTGGCGCGCCAGCTTCGTCAAGACGCCGCCGCTCACGAGCGGCATTATGACCATGAAAAAGACTTTGAACGGGTGCCGTCGCGCGTACGACCACAGGCGGTGGAGCAGCTCTTTGAATTTGTGGTAGAGGTATTGAATGTAGCCGTCGCGTGGGGAGCGCTTGTAGCGCGATGTCGACGAGTGGTGCCGGCTCGAGGACGAGAAGCTGCTGCCGGCGTAGGAGCGCGCATAGCCCGGGCGGGACGACGAGCGGTGCCGCGAGGATGACGAGGACGTGAACCAGCCCATGGTGGGTGGTAGGTGCGATTGAGACGATGGGTGTGAGGTAGGGCCGTAGGCTCGTGTGTCGAATGCGACGAGGTTCCCTGAGAGGAGGTTCAGTGAAGGGGTGTGCGAAGCTGGTATGTGAGGGCGGAGTGAGCTCGCGATGAAGCCAGGCGCATGCGTCGCAGAGTCGCCACGTCGTTGTCGTTGTCGTCCCCAATCCTACCTCGGGCAGCAGTCCAGACTGCAATGGATGCCCCTCGGCCTGCAAAGCACGTCCGGTCAAAGTGGAGCACAATCGGGGAGCTCTCTCTGTCTTCGCGACGCGATATATCCGCGCCCAATCACGCTCGTCGATGCAAGCTCAACACAAAAGCACAGGCGCTCGTGCACGCGTTCGTCGTGTCGATGGCAACAGGATCCCCAGAGAGTGGAGTGGTGTGGAGAAGGGCAGCGTGCGCCTGAGCGGGAGACGGGCAGCAAATGGCTCAGAGCGCGCGGAGCTTTGCGACGGGGATCAATGCTGCCATGAGCAGACCGCTCTTTTCGGTGGGTCCCTGCAGCACTCCAGCCCCCGCCAAGTCCATGCTTTGCATGAACCATGCCGAGCGAGCCTGTCATTGGGCCGAACCCGCCGTGTACAATATTGTACCAGTGCACAGGAGGGGGGCAGCAATATGTCGTGGACGTCGCGAGTGGTACCCCGAGGTACTTGGGGCGCCGTGTGTGCATGTTCGAGGTAGAACCAGTGCATGTTCGAGGTAGAACCAGTGCATGTTCGAGGTAGAGCCAAACCTTGTGTGGTTTGGCGTGCAGCTATGGGACAAGACAGGTGGCAGAGAACGGGGCATAAACATCAGATTCAGCCAGCTACCTATCCAATCCCCACTCCCTTGCAGGCCAGATATCAACAAGAACAGGACAAGTTACGAGCATTAATTACAAGTGCGCTATCCAAATCGCCCCAGCCATGTCCAGAATCATATCCTACATGCAGCTCCCCAACTCTCACTGCCCAAAAAATGATAGATGAAGAATTGCGCGTTGCTTCCAACCATCTTTAACGTCAATACATGCAGCTTATGCAATTATGCACATATGCAAAAACAAATAAGTAATCACTCCGGAGATTCACCATCTGAAGCTCGAACTCAATCCTGCGAATGCGTCGGGAGAGTGCCGTCCACCCATCAACCCTGCAAAGTCCACGCTTTCGTTGCTGACATGCCTTGATCCTTGCACTTGCGGTGGGATTGCAGAAGGTGCTTGTTGCACCCCTGCCTGGCTCTGCATTCCCGCAAAAGGGTTCATATGCCCTGATGCTAGAACCGTAGGCGCCGACGGTGCGGCGGCAGCTGGGGGTGTCTGTGATTGTTGTGGCTGCTGCGGAGCAAGTTGCGGTTGGTTATACAGAGCCATGATGGAGTTCTTGTCGAAAGCACTCCGGGGTTGAGCATGGTTGTATTGTGAATAAGTAGCCTGTTGGGATTGGAAAGGGTTCGGCGCTTGGGAAGAAGGGGTCTGGTTCTGCTGCTGCATCATCATAAAAGGGTTTCCAGTTTGCTGTTGCTGCACTTGTTGGAACTGAGGCTGTTGCTGCACTTGCTGCTGAGCGGGTATCTGGCCAAAAGGATTGGAACTGAAAGAACTCGTCGGCGTGAACATTTGACTTCGCGTAGACTTGAGGAAGGGGTTACCGGGACTGCTGGGAGAAGACATCGATTGGTAGTGCTCTTGCTGTGCCTGCTGCGGCTGAGATTGATAGAAGGAACTGTATTGTGGCGGCAGTTGCGGCATCGGCGGGGGTGTGAAGGATTGCTGGAAAGGATTAGTTTGGGCGAATGGTGGATTGGGCTGCTGGGCGTAACTGCCAGTCCTGTTCGGGAAAAGTGGCTGTTGTGGTTGCTGTGAAGCCAGCTGCAGACTTTGGAACGACTGATCTAGACTCTGTTGTTGCTGACCAAATGGGTTTGACTGAACGAAACTTTGCGGTGTCGGGTATGCTTGTTGTGGGAACTGGGTCTCTTGGGATTGCGGTAAGAATTGGTTAAAAGGGTTGGTAGGCGACGTTGGCTGTGTCATGGAGCCGCCATACGGATGATGTTGAGTCTGAATCGGCGCAACCTGGGGTTGCTGTTGGGGCGCGGGCGCAACAGCATCCAGAGCATCGAACGGGTTCGTCGAAGACGTGGTCGTAGCGGCAGGCATAGTCTGAGATTTGTTAAGCATGAGGCCATTGACGTCGAGCTTTTCTGGCGGAGTTGGCGTGTTCCCTCTTGACTTGGCCTGGTTCTGCTCCCCTAATCGAATCAACGCTTCCACTGCTTTGTCTAGATTTCCATTGAGCCCCTTCAGCACTGTGGCGTTTCGCTTCTCGTCCGGAAACCCCATATCTCGTAGCGTAGCTAGCTTTGATTCCAGTCCATCGCCGGTGATACTTGAGCCAAAGACTCTAGACTGTTTGTTCAGCCGAGGCGGAGACGAGTCATGCGCCCTAAAGCCACCCAACCCAGGTGATATAGGAGGCGAAACATTCCTGTTAGGCTGTGTAGAAGATTTCCGTAGTCCAAATCCTAGTCGACTTGTCGGTTTTGGCGGCAGTGGCGGCGGTCTGTCCTCTACGGAGCTTGAGCTGCCAGTGTTCGATCGCGTGCCCGGTCTCGAATCGGTCATGAACAGGCGCTGCTCGTATTTTTGTCGGATATATCTTTCCATAGCACTTTCTACCTCGTCGATATCGATGGGGATCTGCGGTTTTACGTTGCGCGGGTTGTAGGCCTTGTTGGACTCGGTGTTGCCGATGCGCTTCATGTTCTGCGACGCGTCAGTAGACGTTTTGATGGGTTGCCAGCGGTTCTCCATACATCGACTTGCGCATTGTCCCACTTGTCCATGCTCAAAGACTTGACCTTGGAGATATGTGTCCCTAGCTTGCGATGCAGCGCGGCACACCGCATGCACAGAAAGATGCCAACCTGCGGCCTGTTAACCAATGTCTAGGAGTGTATATGAGGGTGAAATCGTTGGTTGGTAGCATATTTGCCCTTCCGATACGAGGGAGGAGAGGTTACGTACGCTCCAGCTTGCCCATCCTGTGCAATGTTAGTCGATTAGAATCCGAGTAGCGGGGATCTCAGCATCTCACCTGGATTGCGCGCTCCGCAGTCGGCGCACACGCTGTTCCCAGGCACCGTCTTGATAAGCTCCTGCAACTGGCGCTCGTTGCGCGCTTGCTGCCGCTTGTTCAGAACAGAGGCCATGTTGGGGTGCGGACAAGACGCGGCACGCGCGACCGGCGAAGAAGGGCGAGACGGAAGCCGAGGACGTGCAGCGGCGCACACGGGAGGAACGTAGGAAAGGGTAGGTAGCAGGCGGCGAGCAGGCGCGTAAATGCGCAACAGAGCCGTCTATCTTGTCCGTGGGGTATTCATGCTTTAGGGAGGTCCAAGAACTAGGGAAAAGGGATCACTAACGCAGATGGGATGTCAGACGGGCTAGCCGAAGCGGAGACTCGGCCATCGCAACGCGACCTGTGCAATGCGGAGGCCCGCCCTGGAACACTGCATCCCCACGCCACGGCTCCACGTTAAACACATGGCTTCTTTGTCTCCAGGGCTGGCCCGCTACACGAGGCTGGAATTTCTTTATAGCTTTCTCGCGTATGTGTCGAAAATCAGAAACAGTAGTTCCACTAGCTACTCGCCAAAACTATCAACCCCAGCATCAAAATCAACGGCATAGACGCCAGGTCTGAAAGTGATTCGATTGTACAGATTGATAGAGTCTGTTTTCTATTGTCAACAGTCGCAGCTGGGTCGGGTCCCGAGGTTTCACGCAGCGGTCCGTCTTCACTGTTTGAGAACATGCCCAGGTGTAGAGTTCACTGGTGGTCCGGGTCAATAGACAGCTCAAGAAGACCCCATCGACGCAGCCAGCAGAGCTGCTGAAGCAACCATATAGGCGCTTGGGCTCTGGAGACGAGAAAGGTCGAATGGCGGAAAGATGTCTGGAATGCAGGTACACCTCGACTCTACGGAACGAGCGTCGAAGCCTAAATATGCCAGGTAGTTCACTCTAGTACGGCAATATGACTAACCATCCTATAGTCGAGCAATGGCAGTTGATTATCCGTTCAAATGTTTATGAAATGTGTGATGGAAGGAAGCGAGCTGGGGCTTCGCAGAGTTTTTGTGAGGGCACCGCCAAGACCAGTGCCCGGCCCGACCATTTCCCCTTGGAAGCCATAAGTCAATTTTTCTTCGCAGCATCCACCTGCTCTCCACGCACATCGCGCACCTCGCGCATGCTCGAGCCTACTTCGCAGCGTACCTGACTTGTCGGCTTCAATGATCCATAACCGGCATGATGGTCAGGCAGCTCTTCGCTTGCGCTCGTATGTATTCAATGTTGCGACCCCACGTTTGCCTGCTTCGCGGTTCAGCTTTCTATGGCCTCGGAGCAACAATTCTTATTCAGTGGGAGAGTGAAATTGGTTTTTAGCAGGACCGTGTCTTCTCCACCCCATTCATTGCCATCTACCGGATGCGTGGGACTAAAAAAGGACATACATCTCTTCCAGTGCGCCCAGCAGCATTTGTGTCTACTCTTTTGTTAGGCCTCCGACTGGAACCGTGACTCAAGGACCTTGGACCTAGATCAGCAAACGCGTTTGAGGATGAGGATCAGATAGCGCCATGGCCATTTCGGCTCAGCCGGTTTGCGGCTGTCGCCGAGATCCTGCACGGCGGCTCGTGCTAAAAGGATAGACATTTCCCAAGTTGGAAGCTTTGAACTCGTCCGGCGCGCATGAAAAAGCCCCACCAGTTGCTGTCCGATCGCAAACGGAATAAAGTGCTTATTCTTCGACATCGATATGCTCAGCCGCGCCGTATCGTTTCAAAAGATGCTGATGTGGAACGAGCCTCGGGATGATCGTATTGTGGCTGTGCTCCGCGAAGGTTCACGCAACCTGGGAACATCGCAGCGACGCGACTCGAGACTAGCATTCTAAGAAATGTGAAGGCAGCAGCGTCGCTCAGCCCGTTACCGTGATCTCTAAACGCGCAGGCATTGCTATTACAAGGGTCGCGTAGGCCGACCCGCCGCTTGAAGCCTCGCGGCTGTCGCTTTGTTTTTGACATATCATATCGCAAAACTGAAATGCGCGACCAATAAGAAGATTCTTTTAATCCCTGGTGGTGGCTGATAGACGGGCTATGGCGGTAACCTTGGGACTGGGCAGCGCTTCCACGGTGGATATTCAGGCCGAGCTTACGGGAAGATCATCTCTGACGTTATCCCTTTTGGACCCTCCATGAGTGCAACCAGCAAAGTATCGATGTGAAGTATAGCGGCACAGTGTCTGCAAAACGGCTTCGGATGTGTACATTCTACCGATCTACTAAGAATCCCTCGCTGTGAGCACGCTACCTCAGGTAAGTGTTGATTCGACTTCCGTCCTACTACGCCGGTACTTCGCTGGCATGCATAGCAAAGTGAACCGGTACGAATATGACATCTTAATGGTAGTTTGTTCGTTACGCGCCGACAGTCACCAACAGAATGGAGCTGAAACAGCCAGAGGATTGCTGTTCCAGGAGCCATGAAAAGCAAGCCACTGCGGCGTGCCTATGTTGTAAAACCTAACATTGATGTTCTCAGTCATGCCGCGCTTATACAACTGTTCATAGGGATGTTCACATAGTCTCGAGGCTGTTCCTGCGTGGAAAACGTTTCAGTGCCAGCGTCGCATCTGACGTGATAATGAAGACACCATGAGATGTCGGATGGACCTATCTGTGCCTCATATTCCCAGGATTCCCGGATGCTACTGTTACCTCTGATGGTTCTAATTATATGTCTACTGGTTCGTGCGAGCGCCTTGGGAACGCTACCTTAGGAACCGTATTGAATGTCTGGCATATCTCGTGATTGAGCTAGAACGTACAGTAAACAATTTTCCATGCGTTTACAGCAGAGACGGTCAGTCTAATAGCTTAGTGTTCGAGGTTAATAGTTGTCTGCTTCCAGCAGATGTATGAGGAGATCAAGATGGAGGATTACAGCTTTTCAAAGCAAACCAGAAACAAAAGGAGGAACATGTCCCTCATTGCAGCAGAGTAGATCCCGTGAAATCTTTTAACAAAGCCTGCGTAGTACCTAATCAATGTCAGAAACAACACTTGTGAATCATTGTATTCAGCATCAATTATACGCATATCATGCTAGATCCACACTGAGGGGGACGACGCGTGGCTTAAGTTAAAGGAGCTTGACGTACTCAAGGACCGGTGAGTTGACCGGTGAACTGTCCAAGAATGTGTCTTCTTAGAGCTGCCGCTTTTCCGCGCCTAGAATTACATAGCGCTTCAAGGACGTAAGCAACTAATGTGAAGATGGTGTTCTGCTAATGTAGCTGTACTGCATACCCGTGAACTTTCCGCGCCAATTCGGCCAAGCATTTGTCAAGTAGCAATCCATGACTCCAATGAGGCGTGTATACATCAAACCGGGTCACGCTCTTCACCGAGTGTTGCATTGGTCTGCCGTAGTCACATTCGATGCTGGGTAAGGTTGTGAAGAAGAAGTGGAGACAAGGCAGATTCGAAACTGCACTGGGCATGCTTGCATAAGAGCATGACTCTTCTCCGCCTTATTTCCACGCTCTGCTGTCCCGATGCTGCTTGATGATGCAGAGTATCATGAAGGAGGTTGTCGGTGTAGTCGGTGTCTGTTGTGGTTTAGCGTCACTGCAGATCCACAGCCACATCTCATCCCTCCAATTAGAGATGCGTAGAGACGCCGCTAAAGGAATTAGCGCCACACTGGTGGAAAGCGTCACCGCTTTCACGACCACATTGAACTTCCATCCGCCAACGCAGCCACTGCAGGCTTTCGACATGCACACCGACCGAAAGTGCCTTCCTCTCATGCGATTGCAGTCTTCCGTCCGTCCTCACGACAGTGGTATTTCGGTGAAGGCCACCCCGCCTTGCTTCGCGCAAGGTGTTCACATGCTCGCTTCGAGCCGTCGAACACTAGTAGACCAACACTCGCAGCACGGCTGCAGAGTATCCGCGACAGCTCCTTCAGACTTTCATAGTGTAAGGTCAACACACTCTGACGATGGTTATCCTTGTAGCCAACAACGTGTGACCGTCTGGAGGCTGAAGCACAGCCACTTGTTGAATGACTGTAGGTGGTCAGAATAACGACCATCGGAGCATATACCACACTGTCTTGAGCTTACAGCAGTCAGGCTGAGCAATTACTCGAATGTCATCTTCTTCTAGTCTAGACTTACGGGTAATAGGTACATGCGCGGTTACCCCGAATGCATTTAGCCCTTGCTGCTGCCATCAAGCCCAAGTACCTGCGTCTCGCTACCGTCTGGCTGGCAAGATATCTCGGAACAGCCGCATCTGCACCAGCCTGTCATTCACTTCACACCCCAGCCGCAGACGTCATGCGACCCAGAACACCGAGGAAACACTAGGGTCGTACCGAATGCTGCGCCAGCACAACTGGCGCACTATCCGCTCCATGGTATCAATCGCCCTTCCATTCTACATTTAGTCAACTTTGGCGGTGCTCAGAGCCCTACAGGGCTATCAGAAGGGCTGCAGGGATTTAGTCTCCGGACCGGTGAACTAATCCTCCTGCAAAACGGCATGAGCGGCATGGCACTAGGCATGTATCATGGCTTAACGGAAGTGCCGAGCTGGCCTGCATGCTCCCCACGCGTCCACGTTCGACATTTCTAGCTGCCGTCTAGGTTAGGGATGACTACTGGCGTGGGTGCCTAAATTATGGGTAGCCTTCAAGGCATTTATCTTCGGCGCCCTGGTCCAGCTGCATATTTAGTAGCAATACTCACCAATCAAGACCTCGCTGTCATGTGCAGCCTCAAGCCGACAACCGTCTAGATCAAGGGTGTTGACCATTCATCGTCTATCCCCGGTCAAGGGAACGCTGCCGTCATCTGCTTCGGCTAGTGCTTTGACCCCGGTACGTTGTGTATGAATACATAGGGAGCAAACTAACTAGAGTCTTTCTCCACTCACCACATCGGTCGTTCATTTAATTTTTCTCGTCTTTGTCGCGTGTTTCTTCATTATTGATCCAGTCATTCAGCAGGCATCTAGCTGTGCCAGCTGATCTTGTTCCTGTTGCGCCGCCCCAACTCATACTCGAGTGTCTCGCTCTATACTGGGCCCGGTGCCAGGTCTATGACCTTGCGATGATGAGACAATCGTGAACTGCGTTTCTACTATATATCTACAAGTGAACCGTTCCGGCTCCGAGACCAATCCGCTCCAGCTGCCAATTCATTTCATTTTCCCATCACTCGTCGTCAGGCTTCACTGCTAAGACCTGATATCGTCCGACCGAGACCATTCAAAATAGAACATCGTTCTGGTATACTACAGCCAATCGGCGAACGACCAATCGATAATGTCTTCAAGAGCAGGATCTGCAGCGCCTGGGGGAGATTTATCCAGGTCCAATGCGGACGAGTGGTCTGATGTCAAAGATCCAAATGAGCGCAGGAAGATTCAAAACAAGCTCGCGCAGCGACGATTTCGTAAGTGCCTAGCTACACTGTGTCGTGCCCTATTTCAGACTAATCTTCTTGCAGGGGACAAAACTAGAGAGCAGAAGGAAGAGGCAGAACGCCAAGTGGATAATCAGAGGCGCGCAGGAAGCTCGTATGCCACCCCAGACCCTGACAACATTGACCAAAGCCGAGACCTTTCGGGTCTTCCTTGGGGCGGCATCTCCATGAAAACACATTGTTGAGACAGGGAAGACCAGAGAAGAGAAGTCACAGCGCAGCTCTCGTGAGAGTTCAGTGTATGCAGGGGCGTCGCGCACGGGCGGCAGCAGTAGGTGAGATACCCCGAGAGTGAGTGGTCCCCCACTTCAAACTGTGCAACATGGCTTACGCCTCTACAGACTTGGTTTGCATCTCACGGACCACTTTGCTCGAGGGTACCCAGCATGGCGATACTTTCCTTACCAGCACTCTGGCTGGGGGTCGAGATGATACGGCACCTGTTGTTGGAAGATGTCTTGTTTGATACAAGACATTTGTCTTGAGATGGGGCTCAGGAAGCCCGGGATCTATCCTATGGAACTACGAACATTACGCCTTAATAGTCTCATGGCGGTCTCCTTTGGGCAAGGGGAGTCGATGGTTGAGTCTGCTGCGCAGCTCCAACCCAGTCGTTTTGCTGCCCGCTTTCCTGTTTTGAGCTCCATCTTCTGATTATATCTTAGCATAGCAAAGCATACCCATTACTCCGAGTTCTTCAGCTTCTTTCCTCAATGAGAAAAGCAAATCCGCCCTGGCAAGCAAAGGTCCACATGTGCACAGCACACGGGTGAAGGATATTTTTAGCTTCGTGATGGTGTTGAGGAGCCTGGAGAGCCTTAGCGCTTGCGGACATGTGCTCGGACATGTGCCGTGCAACGGCAGTAGGATCAACGAGCGGACGGTTAGATGTGGTCGGGCCGGTTTGGCGTATACCGCGGCGTATGCCGATGGGCTGGACTACGCCGCACAAGCCTCAAATATGCTTGCCAGGGTTTGTGAGATATTACAACCGTCGGCATCTGATTGGCTCCAGCAGTCAATATTCTGTTACAATAAGCTGATAGTAGGCTTTAGATAGTTCTGAAACTCATCTCAGAGCTTCCAACTTGAAGATCTGCTTCTGCGTCGATGCCGCGTTCCTCTCAGTTTCGCGCCGTGAATGCTTCTGCATGGGCAAGGCGCAATTCTAGGCATCGTGAGCGGCCCGGGGATGCGTACGCCAGGTGTCCACGTCCGCTAGAGCTAGTTGTGCGTGCGACTCTAGATCCCGCTCGAAGAGTGCGCCTCGCAGATATACCAGGGTAGTGAAATCGATTGGTGACTCAGGGGTCAGAATGGGAATAACCGTGCATGCGCGAGGCTGAGCGCACAGCCTTTGTGGCTAGTGAACCTCTCGCTTACCTCGTCAGAACCACCTGTCACGCATCTCAACCTCACACTATCACACCTCATCCAGATTCCACCCTACAAATCCGCCAGTCAAGCGCTTCGTCGCCGGCCCCTCCGTCCAGAGTACCGGAACCGTGGCTTCTGCACAGTAGAGAGCGCGGAAACAGCGACCCGCGCAGTCTCGCCGCGCTACGCCGATGGTTGATGCCTGCTTGGTCCCGTTGCACGGCACATGGAAGCCTTCGAGCAAAGCCAACGACGTAGTACAAGCCGGATCCAACAGCCGGAATCATTTGACTAGCAAATCAAACCTCACATGCGATACCGTTCGAGCCCCCATCGGGGTTTCGAGGGGCAGGGTCTCACTTGACCGACTATCCCGCACCGTACAACAGCCCTATATCAGCGCGCCCGAGCGGTCTGTTCCATACTATAGACCTACGGCGCAGTCCCGTATTCTCAGAAGCGGGAAGCTATTGATTATCTACTGACGTCAGTCCATCTTACCGCAGGGCACACTCTCTCGCCTTAGCCGCGATCTCTAGGCATTAATCCGCCGAAGCTATCCATTCGCGACCGAGACCAACTACAACAAGGATAAAACCGTTCTCCCGGGGATGGGGATATCAACACTAACATCCATGTTCTGGGCGTAGCGATTTAGCTTTGCCCTCGAGGACCCTCTCCACAACCCGAGTCGTCCTCGATCAGCCCTGGCGTCAATTTACCATTCTCACTCTCGACTTCAGCCTCGCGTCTTCCGTCGAAATGCAGTGCAAAGTCTGTACAGCTCGGGCGATTCCGAACGTAGTCCACATTTGTTATTGGTCTGGCCCACAATGTTGCCTACAGTACCTGGTGGTGTAGCTGGTATCTCCCTTGTTAACCTTCCTTCAGCTAGAGCCCTTGGTTGTCACTCGGACATCATACGCCGCAGCTTCTGTGGCGTCTAAGACCTCTTTTGTTAAGCGCCTCACGGAATTGAAGTCTAGCGCAAAGCGTTGATGGGCCAACTAGCTTTGCGGCGTAGAGTTGCTTCGATATATATTCAGTGATAGCACGTTAACAAGAAATCACAGCAAGCAGTTGAAGCATTCCTCATGTCCGCAGAACAACTGTCTAAACTAACGCTCGGCGATACTATGGTGACAACTCGAGCTGGTGCGGCTCGGGCACGGACGGGCCCACCACAAAGCGCACAGAATTCGCCCCAGTCCAGTCCGATTTCACCAACCCCATCCTTGATCGAGTCGACCGCCGGTCATTTGTACGCGACGTATCAGCTTTCGACGATGAGCTGCGCACGAGGGCAAAAGAGAGGGTTGAAAGACAACTCCATCGGAATGCAGTTCTGCAATGAGGATGAGGACGGCTCTCGGTATTTCTTTCATCTTGAAGATGACATTACCGTCGATATGGAAGGAGATCGTCGTCCCAAGTGTAGCTGTGGTGCCAACCAAGACAACAAGGCCTGCAGGGTACGTATGCAAAGCTACATCCGCAAATCCTTCACTGACTTTTGTGAAAGCACATCTTTTGGATCCTCGGCCAGTTGACCTCTACTTTGCCAAAGGATCAAGCAATTGAGCTAGCCGAAGACGGTTCTAGCGTGCGCAACAATCATCCGGCGGAAATCATCCAGAGGTTCACGCTTGAGCGGATTGCAAAAAACCTTAAGTGGACCTTCGAAGACGATCCATTGCCAGAAGAGGACGAGCTTGTGGATGAAATTGCAAACATGCTGTCAGTATTCGAACCAGCAGAAGCTCTGCCCATCGAGTTCAAGAACGAAGATACGCGAGAACTCTCGGAACAGTCACGCAAGTACCGGGAGTTTCAGGGCATCATCCTTGAGCATGCTCAGAAATATCCTGCCTTTTTCCTGCAGTTGCAGGAGAAACTCTCCCCGGACTTCCAAGTCCGCGTTTTCTTCGATAAGATTAACAATCGCGTTGACAAAGCGTTCAGAGCTTTGGATGAATACATTGAGAAAGGTCCAACCAACCACACCCGTTCCGAGGCTCTCGATGTGGTGAATTGCGCCACCAGGCTTCGAGCTTTAGTACGTGCTGTGGATGACTACTGCGAAGAATCGCTCGTAGCAGACGCTGGTGATGGAAGGGATGATCTTCAGGTCGAAGGGTTGGCAGTCACTAGTCTGGTCCGAATCTTGGAGAAGGTCACGACTCGCAACTACAACGCTTATGCCGCCAGTACTTGGGGCATGCCTTCTACCGACCCGAAGGAGAACAATCTCTTCGTATGTCTGATTGGGCATCCAAGTGAGGACCAAGGCTTGTTCGTTTTGGACACACTAGTTCCGCTTACCGGGCATGAAGACGTTGTTCGGGACCATGTCGTGGATCTCGTTGACATCGAAGGACGGCTCCGAGCCATTCCGTCCACTCCACCGGCTTATCTGGACTCTTTCCGTGCGCTCATCACCGACAAGAGGAAGAGAGCGGCATCGCAGAGCGGTGGAAGCAGTGCGAAGAGGGCCATGCAGTGAGATGATGTACTAATCATCGATACGCTGGATCAGATTTTCTTCCTTTTTTTCTATCTTTCTGTTTTTCAAGATCTATCTTGGGTTCGATTTGCTATTACGGTTAAGCTTGGGGGAGTTATTTTGTTCATTTGTCAGAGGCTACACCCACGATCCTTTACACTTCCGTTTCACCATGTACTTTGTTCCAGACCCTCCTTTTTCCTGATCTTTCTTCACTCGCCATTGCGCTCTCTCTTTATTCTTCTGTTCCCTATTTGGGGCCCCTTTTCTTTTTTCCTTCTTTTAATTCTGTTTATACCTTTCTCTTCTTCTCTTCTCCCGTCCTCGATGCTAATCAGCTATCTCCAGACGGTTACTCCCTAGACTGTACCTCTGCTTCGCTGCTTATGCTTGGACTCCTCTCCTTTTCTCCTAGCAGATATACCGCCACCTGCACTCAGTTGTTATTGAGTCGGTTGGCATTTACAAACAATGCAGATGTGTTCCTGCACTCCAGCGCGTTACAACATGCACGTGAAGTTCGGGATTCAGCTCTCTGTTGTCTGCATATGCACATGTCTTTTTTCTGCTGATTGCACTTGGCGACATCACTGACAGCACATAATCACTGCAGGTAAGCGTCCAGCTGATGAGCACAGCGGGGTATACCACAGCAGCGGGCGCATTTGCCAAGGCGCGGAGAGGCCTAAAGGTTGCGAGCAAGCGTGGCTGTGTTGAGCTAGAAGATGACGGAAGAAGAGCTATTGGGTTGTTTCAACTTGTCGGTTGGGAGGGTGTGGGCCTGAGATGCACGTGCTTTCGGGCCGTTGCATGATAACCAAACGCGACGACGTGGTGTGGTCTTGGACAGTCCAGGTCTTCGATGCAGACCCGTTGAGTACTTTGTTGAGTTTTACGCAGTGCACAGTTTGAAGTTGACGATTGTATTGATTGTTTAGGTCTCTGATCGGCCCTTTACCAATCATGCGCGTCATGCTTCGGCTCCCCACTGTGGCTGATCCCAATCGCGCCCTTTTTTTTTACGTACTTTGGCTGCTGTTGAACCTTGGTTGTGCTTGCTGTTAAGTCTCATAATCTGTAAAAGGTTAGGTCGACTATAAACGGATATGAATGAATGAATGAATGAATAAATTGGACAGTCCAAGCGACGTAGAAGGTGGTGGAACAGAGTCGATGCAGGGGGATGGGCATGGCAAAGGACTGCCTGCGTGCCATGCGTATTGCATGCTCGCGTGGCTAACATGCGATTAGGTGGCGTGTTAAACCGACGTAATGGTCGTGGACGTCTCACAAATAATGCGCCAAGTTATATGTGCGCATCAAACGTGCAGCATGTGGGCGATATCGTACACAACTAGATGGTTCCACACAATTGCCCGTTTCGAGCCGTGTTTCTCTCAACACTCTTGTACTGCAGATTGGTCTGCATGCTCCGAGGACTGCAGCGCATCCACATGCACCGCTAATCGTAGTGACTTGCAGGCAAGTGCATGCCGGCGCTGCTGGCCTGTCCAGTCGTGACGGCGTTTGCGTTGGAAAAGCAACATGTTGGAATTGATAAGAGGCCGCGAGGGGTGTTCCAACTTGGAGCTGGGCGGTGTACGGCTAGCTCTGCGTCCGGACGCAAGCGGATGGATAGCACCCACGACGGAGGGTGAATGAAGGGCGACCCCACCATGGTGGTGAATGGCTGGGATTCAACGCGCGGCCGGGCCTACACAGACAGGCAGGGTGGCAGGATGATGGTCGAGATAGCGCACTTCGCGGCCTTGGTGCCGCAGTAGTGTCGTGTTAGCTGCCCTCGCGGCCTGTCGGAATTGGTGAGCGCGACTTTGTTCCTTCCTGGGAGAATGCGGGGAAGGCGCGCCTTGCCCGGTGGGGACTAGCCCGCGTCGATCCGCGTAGGCTGGTCTCCACGGTGCCACCTGCTGCTTTCTACTATATTAGAAGGGGCGGCCACACCATGGCCCTGACTGCACGCTGATTGTTGCACACCGACCTCCGCCTGTACTCGGCTGTGAAACCCGCTCCACCGCCCATCACGCTCTTGTCACGACACCCCTTCTCACGACACCACCGCTGACGTGACCTATCGCGCTTGCTACGTAAGTCGCGTAGCTGCTGCTGCATCCGAGCCGACTTGGGCTGCTATTTGAACCGCCGCACACCCTGCTGTCCCCCTCTCTCCCCCTCCCTCCCACATCTTACCCCAATTGACCTCGTTCCAGTCCAGTCCGGCACAGAACCAACCACCACACGACCGCCCTCGCCGCCCTCCCTCGCCATGTCCTCCGGCCGCCACTCCCCCCCGCTTCCAAGCCCCGGTGCCTCCGACCGTAGGCGCGCTTCCGTCACAGGCCCTACGTTCCGAGACATCTTCGGCCAGAGCAGCGCGGGCCAGAGCCAGCCATTCCCGGGCCCCATCACCACGGCCGCTGTCAACGCTCAGCGACGGCGCCTGTCCCTGACCACCATTGGCTTGTCGGCCTCCCCCAGCCAGATCTCGCCCTTCCAGAACGCCCGGCCGCGCACCGAGAGCATCTCTAGCGCCAACTCCGGCTCCGTCGACGAAAGTCCTTTCGAAGACGATCCGACCCCTTCCGCCAGCAGCAACCCCGCCACACCGTTTTCTCGTCGGTTGAGCTTTGGCGCTCGTGCCATGCGGGATGTCAGGCAGAGCAACGGGAGCGTTGGGAACTCCAATGGTAGACCCTCCGTCCATAAAGCCTCCTCTCCCCCGACTGCTAGAGGTCGAGGTCTGTCTTCATCCCAGCCCACTGCCCTTCAGCCCCTTTCTACTCGTGTACCGTCTACTGCTTCTCCCTCTTTGCCTTCCGAGCGTTCGCCTTCTTTTCATACTTCTGATGTTTCTCATGTCCTCGCCGAACATTTCAAACGCCATCCCGATCAAGCTTTGGGAGAGCACGAGCTGACGACTATGCTTTCGACTTCAGGCGAAGGCTACAGTTTTGCAGAGAATCTCCGTACCCGAGCCGAGCGTACTTCTATATCCGGCGCCAAGCCGATGCAAACTCAGCCTCTGCCTCACCAACGCGCTAAGAGTGTGGCCATCATGGAGCCTCCTGTTCGCGAGATGCCCAAACAACCCAAGGTGCCGGACGCAATGCAGGAGCGAATCCTCAAAGGCGACTTTTACATGGACTAATGGGCCACGTGCTTCGCATACGGGCCCATCGTGTTCACATATAATTAGCGTTTCGTCTCACGTTATGTCCGGCGTCAATCTCGGGCGATGAGGCACGTTTTGCCGTCTGGAACAGGTGTTTATGATTATTTTGGAGCGTTTCAACACATGTCAACGAATTTGTTCTCCAAAAGCTCAAAAGAATGAGCTATGACTGTTCTACCGGATCGCAATACCGGAATCTGTGCTTTTCGAATCTGTATCGTCTGCTCGAAAGGCGCTTACGGCCTCTCCAGGCCTGACGCGAGGCCGTTGTTTTACGAACCACCCACACGATTTTTCTGGAACTACCAGCTTACCGTCGTTTTATTGGAAATTCACGGAAGACGGACCCAACTCTTCTCTCCGTTCCC
This sequence comes from Laburnicola sp. JP-R-44, assembly GCA_009805535.1. Lineage (NCBI taxonomy): Eukaryota > Fungi > Ascomycota > Dothideomycetes > Pleosporales > Didymosphaeriaceae > Laburnicola > Laburnicola sp. JP-R-44. The sequence goes on along the minus strand of SELF01000016.1, from coordinate 944,267 downwards.
CTTTCAAAACGACTGCCACTACGCTCAGTTATAGCAAGTGGCATTAATATCGCGTCATAGTCACGGCGACTTTTCTTTGCGCGACATAGCCCCCTCCGGAGAGGCTGGGCTGTCTTTACGATTCTCATTTTGTACGGTTATAGCAAGGGTGTGGTTTTCACTGATGTATCCGGGAAATTGTTCGCAGAGGCTGGCTAGCTGCTGCTGGATTTCCTGTGTCAAGGAGTGTAAATGGGTGTCAAGGGCGGAGCTCACGGATGGTACGGCCCAGACTGGACAGCTGCTGGGATAATGTTGCTACATTTGCTAGAAACTAAATCGAAGATTTGAACGTAAAATCGAAGTATGTGGGGGTGCCTCGGTGCTATGCAGCACGGAGCACATTTCTGACCATGACCGGACCGACCCTGAGCCTGACATGATGACCCCACATGGCAATGCACGGCTAGCACAAGCAATAGTCGTCCCTCCCTGGCAATAAACGTCATAGAGTTTCATCTGCTCATCAGTCAATCGAACCATGGCACCACGCTTCGAACTTGCATACGAGCATGGCGGGGCCACTGTGTGATGCCGGCCGGTGGAGGAGCCCAAGGACTTGGGTCGTGGGACCACACTAGACATATTCGTGTTTCGTGCCTCTGGTTTCATTCATTATTATTGCATTCCATTCCGATCTTATCGTTACCTTTATCGAAGAGGCGGGTTTCAACTTGGCTGGTCTGTTCGGCATACCGCTTGTTCTGTATGATGGTGGAAGATTGCGTGATATCCGAAGGGGTTGTTTCAGGTGGGTTGTGTGCGAAGGAGTGAACTTGTCTTGGGTGGGGTAAGGCCAGGTGGGATGGAATGTGGAATGTGGTAATCGTGTAAGAGTCTACGAGGGACAAGGAGAGGAGAATGAATCGATCCACCGATCGATCGACACTCTCAAGTAAATCCACCTCGACTTCCAACCGTGCCACATTCCAAACGCCCGATATATAAAGACGTTAAAAAAGCAATCCAAGACGCAGCTCTGACTGAGTGGAATGGGGAGTTTCAATGCTGCTACTTACTTAGCCACCTACCTACCTACCTACCTACCTACCAGCATGACGTACATCCCATATTCTAGCTGGCTGCGGATACCTCTGTCATCTATTCTATCCTTGGTGGGTGACGAACTACGGATTATACAAATGTTCTAGCAATTGCGTTATGCGAGCGCGCTTGGCTGCTTCTCTTCTCTTCTCTTCTTACATGTACGTACCCATGTACGCTACAAGCATGGTACGGGTAGCAGTGTATTCATGACCTTGGTCCCGTCAGCTTCTCCCAAGCGCGTGAACATATCGTCTGAGTACCGCAGAAAGGTGCTTGTCTTAAAGCACCATCCTACACGGTAGCACGGCCAGGCAGAGGTACTCGGTGACATCACTCTCCTGTTACTGCTCAGCAGCGCCTTTAAAACGACCAGAAAGAAAGCTGTAGCATCTCACCTTCAAAGAAGACCGGAGCAAAAGCTCAATCGAGCACGCCAAAAAAACCATGCAAAAGATTTCATTTTAGAATTTCTCAACATAGTGTCAAGACATGTTAGTAGAGGCTAGTTACTCGATATATACGTGTTTTGAAGCGATTGCGAAGAGATTTTGTCTTCAACTTTTGATTGCTCCCATAGTAAGCACACCGGCTTTTTGTCAACATTGCTTTTAGTTCCCCAGCCATGGAATATGACCGAATTGGAATGCTTTTCCGTCGCAGAGTTCAGCATGCATATCATCTAGCAGCTCTAGCTTTGGCCTTGCGCTTCCTTGTCTCGCCGTTGATGTTGTTGGCAGTCGCCGATTGCAGAGCGGCTTCGTCCTCGGGCAGGTCCGACGTCTCGAGGAGGGGTTCCTCGATGAGCTGCTTGTTACCCGTAAGACGTCCGACAGTCTGGTTGTATGCGAACTTGGGCAGCTTGAAAAGCATGGTATCATAGATGGTGGGCTTGGGCTCTTCGTCGGGCTGCGCGAGATTAGCTCATGCTAGAAGAGGAATGGTAGGGGAATAACTTACGTCGAGCAGGAACTCATGCTTCTGGCCCTCTTCACTTTCATCTTCCAGGAAAACGTTGCCGGCCGAATCCACAACAAGGACCTTGCCGTTCTCGGCCACAATGCGCTTCTTTGCCCCCTGAGGCCCAGAGGTGAGCTTCGCTTCGACTGGCGTGCTGATGCCTGAGCTACGGGCTTTCTTCGCAAGTGTCGACTTCTTGCCCTTCTTGTTCTCTTTGTCCATGGCGCGCTTTTGCCGGCGGTTCATTGGAGCCATAGGAGCTTCTTCCTCTTCTTCCTCGTCGTCGTCCCATAGATCCGTGCTGGCCGGCGGTAGGGTAGCATGGGGGTCAACACCTGGGATGCCCTGAATGCCAGTGTCGTCACCCCAGGCAGTCTTTCGCGCATGCCTGATGTACCTCTCAACGAACTCTCGGCGGCGCTTCCAGCCCACGACAAGAGCAAAGTAGTGCATGCCACCACCCATAACCACCAGCATTCCAAGAATTACAGAACCAAGCCCAGGACGGAAACGCTCGTAGTAGTACCCTGTACCCCTCCACTTGGGAAAACCGTTCCTGAGGAAGTGATCATATCGCTCGCGGTCGGCGCCCTTGAGAAGGTCTGCAACGACGGACAGCCTTTGGTATTCAGCGGTGGCTTGCTTCATGTAGGCATCGATCTCCTTCTTGGAGGCCGGCTTGGTGACCTTCTTGCCCTTTTTCTTGTTCTCCAGCACTCGCTTCGCTTCGAAGCTCCGACGGGCCTTGTCGGGGTGCACCTCGCGCGACTTCTTGCGGTAGGCCTTGGTCAGCTCGTCTTGCGAGGCCGAGGGCTTGACGCCGAGCAGGTCGTAGAAGGTCACATTGGGGCCATGGTGGGCAACGACCTCGTCGCGCAGGCGGAAGATCTCGTGGTCTGCAACGGCGAGCGTTAGCTAGTGCGCAGCTGGGATGCATGCACGTAGAGCGGGCGCGCATGTACACCGTCGCACAACAAGGGCGGCCCTCTGCAAACGGCCAAAAATCAGCGGGGAGGGCGACGCACCCTCTTTTGTCCAGGCGGCGGCGAAGGCGGCGAACAGGCACAGCACCAGCGCAGAGAGCGCACTGGGCTTCATGGCGTACGGAGGAGGTGGTGGAGACGATGCAGGCGGGCCAGAAGTCTTGGGTGGCCGCGTATGGGACAGAAGACTACTCGTCACTACTGCAGTGTGCTCACCGGTGCAGCGTGCGCCGGCAAAGAAGGCCAACGTGGCCCAATGGGAAGGCGCGATCGAGTCGAATGGCACGGCGATGCGGGCACCTGCGGGCGGACGGCGGAGAGAGCAAAATCCGAGCGGGCCCGGCGTGGTCGTCCTCTGGTTGCTTTTGTACAAAGGAAAGGTATCTGCTGCTTGCGACGTTCGTGCAGCGTGGCCAGATGGAAATTGAAAATTGAAAATTGAAAATGGCGGAGCCGTGCCGGGCATGTGAAACTCGGTAGCCACGGCCAGGTCCCGCCTAGTCCTTTCCCTCTTCGGGGCCTAGTTAAGGGGATCGCTGGTGCGCAAGGGTTCGGCTTCGAGAAGAAAGAATACCACCGCCCACAAGCACACGCACTCGCACCCGCACTCACAGCCTCCCTCCTCCGTCCGCCCCGTCACCACCAGCCGCGTCAGCGCGCCAGCCTCTTGCATCTCCCGCGACCCTGGTAAGGCTCCAGCTTTGGCTACAGGATCTGCACACTTCCCTCGGGAGAAGACACGTCTCGAGCTCCACCCTCCATCCAGCGCAATCGTTCATCAACGCAATACTAACCACGGCCCCTAAAGCAGACGTCGAAGCCCAGCAGACCCTGCCCAACCACTCGCAGCCTATCCAGCCTCCTCAATCCGCACAGACACCACCAACCATGTCGCGTCTCAGCATCCCCATCGAAGCTTTGACGTCCAGGTTGAACCTCTCCGGGCGCTTCGATGGCCTGCAGTCACAGTCGCTCACCGGGCGCTTCGCAAACTTGCGCCCCATCACCGAGTTCTTCGACGTCAAGCGCATCTCCAAGCCCGCCAACTTCAGCGAGGTGCAGAGCAGGGTCAACTACAACCTGAGCTACTTCTCAAGCAACTATGCCGTCCTGTTCGTCATGCTCGGCATCTACAGCCTGCTCACCAACCTTACCCTTCTCTTCGTCATCTTCATGCTTGTCGGTGGAATGTACGGAATCGGCAAGCTCCAAGGCAATGACCTCCAAATTGCCAGCTGGCGCGCCACCACTTCCCAGCTCTACACGGCGCTCCTGGTCATCTGCATTCCTCTCGGCTTCTGGGCCTCTCCTTTTGGCACCGTGCTCTGGCTCATTGGTGCCTCTGGCGTCACCATCCTAGGCCACGCCGCATTCATGGACAAACCAATCGAGTCAGCTTTTTCCGAGGAGGCGGTCTAGGCGGTCGGCCGCGAGCTCCTTACACTACGCCCCCATGGGGAAGACCACCGGGGGGGAGAGGAGCAGCAGATGTAGGCATGTATTTGGACGAGGCGGAAGACGTTTATAGATTTCGAGAAAGTGACAGTGGGGACGAAAACAACGGCGTTTCATTAGATTACGGTAACAACATGGTAACAAATGGCAAGCAACCCTTGAATCCAGATGAACTTTATTTCAACGACATGGACTTGAGAGAATGGGAACGACGCACTGCGGAACCAGACGGAATGGCATATGGAGAAGACTATGGCTACTTTGAAGAGGAAGAATACTACCAAGATGCGGGTGAGGTTACAATATCCGCTGCCGAGTATCGGGAGCTTCTGTTCCAGCGCACCTTGAACAAGATCCGTTTAGCTAAGGCAAATGGTGAAGCAGACGTGCAACTCAGTCCCGAGGAACTTGAAAACTACCAGAAACTGCTTTGGCGCCAGAGAGTGCTTGCAGCGCACCCTCAAGCAGCCAGGGCCAGGCCACTCAGCGCACCTGTGGTCAACGGTCCAGGCACTGGAGCGGCTACCACTTCGAGTAACACTGGCGTATCAAGTTCGAGCAGCCCGCGAGCGAAGAAGAACCAACGGCGGTCGTCCATCTTTGGAAACCGATCAAAGAAGGACAAGTCGAACAATCGAGCACGAGCTACCTCGAATGCTACAGAAACGATCATTCAGCAACCTCCACCCGGTTTCTTCGTTCCAGGGCCCAATGGGCAACCGATATTCACACCCATCAATGCATACCCGTCAAGTCCAACCTCACGACCGGATTCTCGTTCCGCTTCCAACGGCAATGAGAGACCTGCGCGGACAAGAGCAAACGATGCGGGTAGCTCGAGAAGAGAAAGACAAGTGCAAAGATCTCCTCGGGACACGCTACCTAGGGAGATCCCAGGCGCTTTCCCTACTTCTCCAGTGAGATATCGGATGCCAACTCCTCCTCAAACTGCACGACCTGGATCTTCTTCTTCACTTTCATTAGGCCACGACGACGCCGCTAATCAATCATCCTCGAGTGGCCGTAGCCGCTCGTCGACCTTGCAGCAACCGCCCAAGCTGGTACCTTTTCCCATTACTGAGTACAAACACCACGACGCAGAGCAATACCAATATCAAGCGGCCGGTCACCTGGCTCAACCTTCAGGCCAACCCCCATATACTCGGAGGGTGGCTTCTGGGTCTTCCGAAGCATCTTATACAATGCCGCGGCGCGTACCAGTCCCAGTTCAGCGTGCGAAAGCCGTGCAAGGCATCCAGGGCAGTTACTCCGATCCTGCGATTTCCCATAAGGGAGGCAGGGCCGAGGTGAGCGGAGAAGACCACGACCGTGATTCGGTCATAGTCGATGGCATTCCGCAAGCTGATGACAATGGCTCCAGGGTGCAGACCGGGAAGGGTACTATCAAAGAAGGATCAACTGGTGGAGGCGGGAAGGATAGCGAGAGACGTCGGAGAAGTGGTCGAAGTCGCCGGAAAAACTAATTACGACTGTTTGTTGCTATACTACTATCTATGTCATTGGGAGGTTTTTGTTCATCTGATTCCGGGTTGATGTTCTGCATAGTCATTTCTGTCGGGTCTTTTTTACGGGTATGCATTATCGGTCATTGCGCAGGATACATTGGCGCGTTGGAAGGCTCTGCTTCCTTAGATTAGGTTTCACCTCGGTGGTTGGAAAATTTTAATATTTCCTACTTCATCTGAAGTGCTCAAGATGATTGTTAAATGTTTTTCGTACGCTGATAAAATGTGTTGTGGTCCAGATTGGTCGGTGTTTGAGTGAGCTGTTTTCACTGAGCGGCCGCAATCTTCAAGTTGACAAATTTCGTGAACGATTTCAGAAATATATCTCTGGGCTTTTGCTGTGATGAGAGCACATGCGGTGGTTAGATGTGGATTGCGAGTGTCTCAGATGCAAGACAACAAGCTAGGTGGCCTGTGATCTAGAAGCGGAAACTGACGTCGCCACAGTCGCGGGATGTCTCTCTGGCCACGCTCGCGCTTAAGCGCGATTTATCCTTGACCTATTATACCTGTACATACCCGCAAACCCACAATCTTCCTCTTCTCCTTCCTTGATACCGCTCCGAATATAGTCTACCCACATCCCCAACCATGTCCGGTACGCGCATTTAATCCCTCTCTATACGGAATCAGGCTGACATACCGCAGCGCCCAGAGTAGACTATTGTAAGCTCCCAGCTCTCCATACAGCCCTCTGAAAGCTCACGCGTCCCCACAGATAAAGTGCTAGAAGTCAACGAAAAGGCCACCCAACAACAAATCCGTGATGCCTACAAGAAGTACGCGCCGCCCACCGTCCACCACCACCCATGCGCACACACTAACTCACTCTCTCCCGCAGACAGGCCCTAAAGCACCACCCCGACCGCGTCTCGACTGACAGCCCCGAGCGCACAGCCCGCACAAAGCGCTTCCAGCAAATAAACGACGCCTACTACACGCTGTCGGACCCCACCCGCCGCCGCGACTACGACACCGCCCGCAGCTACCAGTCCTTCACGGGCGGCGCGCCCGCCCCCGAATCCCCCGACTACGAAGAAGACATCCCGCCGCCCAACGCCAACGCCAACGCCGGAGCCGGCTTCGGCGGCTTCCCCTGGTCTGCATTCGGCTTTGGCAGCGCGCCCGCAGGCAACACCGAAGAGTCACATAACCGCTTCTCATCGGAGCAGTTTGGCAATGTGTTTGAGGAGATGCTGAGAGAGCAGGGTATGGCGGAGGGGGAGCAGAATGCGCCTACGGGCCGGTTCTGGAGCGTGTTGGGGGGCGCGAGCGGCGCGGTGATGGGCTTCATTGTGGCTAATTTTCCGGGCATGGTGGCCGGGGCGGTGGCGGGAAATCGGTTGGGGGCCGTGAGGGATGCGAGAGGGAAGAGTGTGTATAGTGTTTTTCAGGAGTTGCCGCAGTCGGATAAGGCGAGGTTGTTGAGTGATCTTGCGGCTAGGGTGTTTGCGCATGCTGTGGGCTCGTGAGCGGGGACGAAGGAAAGATATGGATGGGGTTTTGGAGTTTTGAGAAAGGTGCGTTTGTATGATGGGGAGGTGTAATGATATCCTCTGATGTTTTTGGATTTGGTTGCGCTGGGTTATGATTATGTAGTAATGAAGACGAATCTAAGAAATGTGGTCTTCGTCAAGATAACTTTCATGATGTATCCAACGCCAGGCTATGTATAATGTCGTACAATTCGAACACTGGAACTCTTCCTTTGTGTATGCTCCGGCTGTTTCATCATCTGTCACCTCGGAAATGCCTTCACGCATGCTTTCAGCTTTCTCCTTCGCCTGGAAAAGCTCAGCTATGCCCTCACGCATACTTCAAGGTCTATTCCTCCCCTATCACCTCTTTAGCTTGCTCCCCTCCAGTTCTCCCAGCGAAGCTTTCGTCATCTCCGGATTCCGGTCTAGCAACCTCTTCACGCGCTCTTCGAACGCCTTAATCATGATATCCGCCACCTTCGGCGCCGCCCCCGCACTCAGTGCCGTATACATGGGATTGGCAAACGCAAACTCCAGCGCCAACGAAACCTCCGTCTTATGTTTCCCCAACGCTTCAATAGTCCACCGACTCCTCAAATGTGTCATCAGCCCATTCGCCGCGCCCTTCGCGCTCTTGTCCCCATCTCGTGACCCCTCAAAATGATGCGCTATATCTTTCGCTGGTAACTCTGTTTCAGTGCTGCCGCCTATGCTTTCGACTATCCGACCCGGCACACAGAACACGCGTGATGTAAATGTTTCGGTCAAGTTGCCCCAGCCGACTACTATCTTTGCCTCGGAGGGCCATTTCCGCGCATACGTGGGGTCGGAGGAGGACCAGCGCGTTACGCTGGAGGATTGGCAGTATGGGAGAAAGGAGGAGTAGCTTTGGACGTCGGAGACGATGGAGTAGATGGGTTGCGCTGGGTAGGGCAGAGTTCGTGTTGCGGTGAGCGTCTGTGGTGTGGAAGAGGCGTTTAACGGGTTGAGGGCGTATTGGAAGGGGTTTGGGAGGAAAGTTCGGTGGTGCGTGGGGGGTGGTGGACCGCGGAGGAGAGGGCGGATGAGCGTTCGTGGAGCCGCCATTGTGCGGGTAGTGTGATGGCGCAGGGTGTAGGTGGAGCAAGAGGAAGCTGATGTCACCTCGAAGACATGGTGCCAGTGTTGGAGGCAACGAAGCTTGGGCTGGTGGGTATGGTTATCACCGTGACGGTGAGTTGTGTATTGGATTGGCTGACGAAATCATGCTGCCAGGAACAAATATTAAGCTAACCTGAACAGGCTTGGCTCCTTTCGCTTATCGATTGTACCAAATTTCCAAATCGCTACCCTTCCCCCCTTCCGCATACACACGAACACGTCGCCACGAGACTGCAACTATTTCTTCCTTCTTGAGCCTCTTTGCAAATATGGAGCCCTCAATAGGAGAGACCACCGACCCGCGCTACCAAACCAACGACTCGCAGTCCACGAAGCAGCAACCCAAGCAACAACTCTCCAAAGCAATGGAGCACATGCGCTTCGCCGTAACCGTTGATCCCATCCCGCGTTCCGCGTCCACCTCGACACTCGCCTCACCGCCGTCTGAACCCTCGATACCTCCCGAATCCGACGCGTACGGCGTCCCCGCTTCCATCGGACCCCTCCGCAAACCCGCACATCGCTCCCACTCCCCCACCAATAACCAAAAGCGGAGCGATCCCTTCGCCTTTGGCTCACGGTTCCTTGAAGAAGGCGACGATATCTTCGAATTCAACGCATGGGACCACGTCGACGTCGACCCGGCCTATGCCTCGTTCTCGTCCAGCCAATACGAAAAACAGCGCGCAGACCCCGTATCAGATTTCGACAAGAAGAGGTTTAATGATAACCCTGAGAAGTGGTGGAACCTCTTTTACAAAAACAATAAGACGAATTTTTTCAAGAATCGGAAGTGGCTGGCGCAGGAATTTCCAGTGCTGGATGAGGTTACAAGGGAGGAGAGTGCGCCCGCTGTGGTGTTGGAGGTTGGTGCGGGCGCGGGGAATAGTGCTTTTCCTATCTTGCAGAAGAGGATGAACCCAGGGTTGAAGATTCATGCGTGTGACTTTTCTAAGAAGGCCGTGGAGCTGATACGGAACCACGAATTATACGACCCCCAATATATACAGGCGGATGTGTGGGATGTGGCTGCCTCGTCAGATTCGGAAAACGGTGGACTACCGCCTGGGCTTGAGGAAGGGAGTGTGGATGTTGTGCTCATGATTTTCATCTTCTCTGCGCTGAACCCGCGACAATGGGACCAGGCAGTGCGGAATGTATGGAGGGTGCTGAAGCCAGGCGGACAAGTGTTATTTAGAGACTATGGGAGAGGTGATTTGGCGCAGGTGCGATTCAAGAAGGGGAGGTATATGGAAGAGAACTTCTACGTCAGGGGAGATGGTACACGCGTATATTTCTTCGAGAAGGAGGAATTGGAAGATATATGGAGTGGCAAGACATCGGCACCTTCTCTACCAGAACAGCAGCCTACACCACCTACTTCAGCACAAACAAACGGGAAAGTCGAGCCATCATCTCTAGCCCAATCAGTCACAGATCTCTCTCTCGACGACTCGAATACCGGAAAGCAAGATAATATCCCCGAGCCAGGCTCATCAACACTAATCTCACCACCAGAATCCGAAGAAGCACAACAACCTCCACGCCCCGCCTTCGAAATCGTCCACTTCGGCATCGACAGACGCATGCTGGTAAATCGCCAGCGTAGACTCAAAATGTACCGCTGTTGGATGCAGGCTGTGTTTCGCAAACCAGGACATCAGAGCGAAGTGCCAACGAGTGCATTACGGCAAGACAAGGAGGCTGCCCAGGTGGGAGGGGAAGAAGCGTGAGGAGAAGTTACAATTGGAGGGAATATTCTCGATATGCACGAGGCGCCGAGAAGTGAGTGATCTGGCCGCACACGTCGAACCTTCTCGACTAGAGTCTTTTCCAACCACGATCGCGTGAAGGCTGGGAGTCCATTGATGCTCTACTGTTGTGCATCTGTTGTATGAGCCACTGTACGGTGTATCATTTCAGCATTTGGTGTCCCTTCGACCGCATGTTTCCCAGTGTAATCTCCTCATTCCGGTTCATGAATCATGACACTGATGGAGATTTATTTAACGCGTCGGGAACGGGCGCTAGTGTTAGTTGCGGGTTTCATTCGTGGATGATCTAGCGGGAGAGCCTTGACAACCCGTATCTCGGTTTCGGGTCGATTCATTTGCAGAGGCCACGCGGGAGCGCCCTGGTAACACTTCGAAACGACCGTGAATTGCAAAAGAACAGTCTCGATCAACTCGATCAACTCATATAAGATTTTCTGCCAAGGTGCTAGGGGCCTCTCACACCAAGCTGACCTGGAGCGCTAGCGCTAACGATACCGCATGCGGATGTTTGGTGTTTCGAATAGCATCGTGAGAGCTCCCACTAAAGCATGGTGCCGGAAGGAAGACTTTGATTACCATTGTAGGCAACTTTCGATCAGTATCGAGGGGCTTGGAATGGCGCGGGGTCAGCAGGGGATCTTGTATAAAAAGGAGGGTGAACGCCTTACTTCAGGATCATCTCATTCTTGAGTCTCACATTCTCTCTTCTAGAACCAATTCCGAAAGTTTAGACACTCCAAATATGAAGTTCACAATCGTTGCTACCGTCGCTGCCTTGGTGGCGCCTATCGCTGCTGGTCCTGCTGCCCAAACTCCCAACGAGTTCTTCAGCTTGACCAAGCGTGCCACTCTCCCCGTACCGAAGTCCAAGGGCCCCGTCACCTACAACAAGCCCAAGAGCATCAGCGGCGTGTGGGATGGCGGTTTCAAGACGTACGGTCGCGGCGTCAAGTGTACTGGCCAAGCCGAGGGCGGTGATGCTGATGCGGTATTCATCCTCGAGAACGGCGCTACTTTGAAGAACGCCATCATTGGCGCTGGTAAGCTTTCCATGCAATCCTAGCAGAAGTCCGGTAGATCCCGTGCTAACAATGCCTCCTCTGCGCAGACCAAATCGAAGGTGTCCACTGCAAGGGCGCCTGCACCATCGAGAACGTCTGGTGGACCAACGTCTGCGAAGACGCCCTCACCATCAAGGGCGACGGCAATTCCCTCGTCAAAGGAGGAGGCGCTCAAGGCGCAGACGACAAGGTCATCCAGCATAACGGAAAGGGCACCGTGACCATCGACGGCTTCACCGTCATGGTAAGTCCCCAGCTCAACCCATCTCTCCCTCTCCCTCTCCCCTCTCCCCCACAAATATCCCCGCTAACCCCCCCGCTCCCCAGGACTTCGGCAAACTCTACCGCGCCTGCGGCAACTGCAAGAACTCCGTCTCCCGCTCCGTCGTCATCAAGAACGTAAAAGCGTACAATGGAAAAGTCCTCGCTGGTATTAACCCCAACTTTGGCGGCACGGCGACGATTTCGTCGACTTGTGCGTCGTCGGTGAAGACGATTTGTGAGGAGTTTCAGGGGACGAAGCCTGGGAGTGAGCCTAAGTCTGTGCATAAGGGGCCGTCGGCGAATTGCAAGTATACGGCTTCGGCGGTGAAGAGTTGCTAGGCTGGGCAAAAGCGGGTGAGGGATTGGTGGACTTTTTTGGTAGGGCGATTTCTTGTGGTGTATATATGTTTTGTGTCCTTTTCCATGGTTGTTTTCTTGTGCAGTAGGAGCACATGCTGTGCATGTAATGTGTACTGAATAAAGATTCAACCATGCATGTTGTCGTCTCGTAGTGTGGATGTCTATAAGTAACTTCATAGCCAAAACGCATAGGGGATGCGTAATAGGTGTGGGTTTGATGAGTAGCAGGTGTGCTCCGAAGGTCTCGTTTGCTTGGCTTTGCGGTCTGAAAGTGAGGAGGCCATGATGTGAGAGTATGACTTGTCGGGAGGCTTCCAAAACACAAAAGCGTCAATCGACTGGATGAGACTTGGACGGTGAGCATATGGCCGGATTCCATCACGGCGTTGATAAGTAGCTTACATACGAGATGCATCGGGGCGCACTTACGCTAGCTTTATAATGTCCGGGAGGTAATGTGTGTATAGGTTGTACGTCTCAAATGTTTCTTATTTCATGCCTTCGTAGGGTATTCTCTTGTTTACAACTCTTCCTGGTCCTGGTGATCCATCCTCGAAGCCTCAATGATCAGCCTCCTATAATCCAACACTGCCTGCTCTAGCTCCTTCTTATGCAACGCCTCGTGATCCGAATGTGCCACGAAGATGCTTCCGGGCCCATACAGATACCTCCTATGATCACCTGCGAGGAGCGGCACATCAGTTCCGTAGTTGACCGTCATGGTCTCGAAGGCCTCGATGTCGCAATTGATGTTCACAGGCGGATATCCCTCGCCTAACCATTCAATCTCTAGTTCCCCGCCCAGCTCTCCCACACGCGACTTGACATCCGATAGCGCGTTGGTTATGAGTCCCCGAACGACCTTGGGCGTACCGGCCGCGAGACGCACAGCAATGTTTGCGGAAGCCTTTTCTGCGACCACGTTAGCTGCCACGCCGCCCTCTATCTTGCCAAAGTTCATCGTCGTGTTGCCGTATTTCGCAGACCACGGTAGCCCGTTTTCCCGTAGCTCCAGCAATTTTCCAAGCGCTTCCGTTAGGACGTCGTTTGCGCTGACGCCCAGCCAGGGGTAGCCTGAATGCGCTGCCTTGCCCTTGACGTGTACAGTGAAGCCCAGTATGCCCTTGTGTCCGCAGACTAGCTTGCCTTCGGTTGGCTCTCCGAAGACCACGATCTCGTAGTTGGGCTGTGGTCGCTCCGACCAAGAGGAGAATGCGCGCATGCCGTCGCCGCCCGTCTCTTCGCCTACGACAAACAATAGCGCCAAGTCATCCTGTAGGCGCTCCCTCAATGCTTGAACCGCAATGATCTGGGCCGCCACGCTGCCTTTCGCGTCGACAGACCCACGACCGCCGATTATATCAGTTGTTCTGTTACGATAGTAGGGCCAGTGGGGCGGTACTGTATCGATATGCGAGGAGACGAGGACCGTGGTCGAGCGCTTCGCGCCGTACGCGAGAATATTATAGCGGTTCTTGGAGACTTCTTGCGTTTCCACGGTGAAGTTCTTGTCGCGCAGATAGGAGGCGAGCCATTGGCCCACGTCGTGCTCGTTGCCGCTGATCGAGTCGGTGTCGACTAGGTTGCGGTGGAGGTACAGGAGCTCTGCTGATACGGATTCGGGTAGCGGCAGCGAGTCTTCGGCACGAATTGGCCGTTGTCGGGCCGTGGCAGTAGCGGTCAGAGCGAGCGCTGGAAGCGCTAGATACGGGAGCATTTGGGACGTTGGTAGAAAGTGGCCAATGGATGTTGGGTGCTGTGAAGGCTGAAGGCTTGAAGCTAAGCTGGTAGCTTGGGCGCGGAGGAAGTGGGGAAAACACCTTGTTCCTTGCCAACGTCACCTCTGTCTATTCATCTCAATTTCTATCTATTGTCTCAACTGTACAAGCTTTTGCCCCCAACGATATAATTGCGCCATTGATCACTTGTTATTCAACGGTGCCGCTCGTCGCGGCTAAGCTCTGCTCTCCTAGCAATAGTTATATACAGGTACGCTAGTTGCGTCGCTAATAAGCTATAGTTAAGCTTAATAGATTATATTTGTCTATCTATATAGCTATTTATTAAAGGGCCTAGAGCGCTAAATAGCTAGTTAGTTTTTAACCTTTTTATAAGCATCCTTATATCTAGTTTAGTTCTTAGTTAGTGTTAGTATAGTGTTTATATATATAATAAAGTAGTTAAAGTAAGCATAATAGTAGTTTATTTAGTAGTAGTAAAAGCAAAAAGTAGCTTTAGTAAAGTAGTAGTAGAAATAGGGATTAATATTATAGGTAGGGCTAGAGTTATAGTTAGTATTAGTAGTGCAGTTATAGCAAAATAGAGACTATATAATAGAGTTAGTATTAGTTCTACTATAAGTTATATAATACATATATAGTATATAGTAGGGAAGCTATTTTTACTAGCAACTAAGGTGTGCAGTAAGCCTTTTATACTAGTAGGGTTAGCTAAGTAGGGAGCCGTTAAATCAGATGTTAAAGTCAATTTTGGGTGAGTTTCGGGGGGGTGAGGAGAGCCGAGCGATCCGAGCATCCGTGTCTGGGTACGCCGTACAGGTGCAATCGGGCAGTAAGCAACGAGGACCTCCGGAAGCAGTGACACTGATGACCTAGCGGAACTGTGCGCGACCGCTGCTGAGGGTTCTACTTTCCCCGACCAAAAACTGACATCCTTGTGAGAGAACAGATGATGAGCTGGCTCAATGTTAACCCAACAGCGTAAAGTCCACCAAAGGGCTGATATCGCCATCGCAGTTTTGGGATTCCTTTTTCGGAGCCGGTGTTGAAGCAAACACCTCTCTGGAATGTACTAATGCAAGTAATCATTCATATCTCTACTCAATGCCAGATTTTTTGGTGCTTTTCACATCTTTCCCGAAAGTCTGGCTCTAAGACAGGTCGTGCGACCCCTTTAATCCTCGGTCGAATTTCACAGACCCGCACGGACCTGACTGACGCGTCTGTGGGACGCGTCAATTGTATCGATGAAGACCTCTTCTCGGCATTCTGCCCATTCGACCCATACATTGCTCTCAATAACGACTCTTTTCCGCGGAGAAAGAACGGCAGAATTGATTGGCGCAGCATAGGCCCCCAAACAATTGGACTAATATGGCTACGCCCTATGCTGCTGGAGGGCACAACAAGCATGATACATTTGGCAAAAAGCCAGGCACGGTTCCACAGGACCGTAAGAGAGTTCGGCAATTCCCATCTTTCAACGGGAGTTCAACGTATGACTCTTCCTTGGAGACCGAACCAACCAAATTATGCACTGTCATTCATCATGAGTGCCCACATTACGGTCTCTGTATAGAGGGAATGATTGAACAGGTTCGTCTTCTTAAATCGTATGGCTCAATGGAATACGAGGACGCCTACGTGGAAGAATATCGGTGTTGATTGGTGGTATACAGACTGTCCCGTCGGCGAGTGCAGTAATGGATGTTGCCGTAACGGCACAAATACAGGTAAGCATTGGATGCCTTCTATGGCTCTCTTTATCTGCCAAGCTTCTGATTTGTACTCATAATCGTATAGGTTGAAGGACGACAATCAACGTACGAACCTAGGCTCTTGCCCAACGCCAAGAAGTACACCTACGTGTGGCAGTGTGTAGGTAACGCATTCTGAGCTCGCCGATAGATTGCTAATGGGAGTCAGAGTGGCTGCGGCTATCCTTCGATAGCCTATCGAAGCCGTGCCTGTCCATCGTGCCATCATGCACGCTGCGACGCCTGTGTCATCAGTAAAATTTTGGTCCGCTAGCATTATTTTACGCCAACACGCATTTCTCTAGTTTTCGCAATGCTACGACGACGCAACCTCCTACCGACTTGTAGAGAAGCTTCCTCATGCCGGACTGTCGAAATCCCACCTTATGTCCAGGAACGCTGAGCTCGAGCACGAGGGTGGATGGAGCTCAAATACGATTTCGTCGAATTTCTCCTCTCGAACACTCTTCCCCTCCCTCACCACAACTTTCTTGACCAGATTAATAGGAAGGTGTCTTTTTGTCAAAACGATATACCATGTAAAAGGCGTCTGTAATATACTTAAAATGTGCTGCATTTACTCTATAGGATTTAGGTATTATTAAAGTGTACGGAGTATATAGGTCTATATTAATTATTACAACTAATATATTTTTATTAGTAGAGGGGCTAATTTTTTTAAGTAATATATAACTTATAAAATGCTAAACTAAAGTTTACATACTATAACTATACTTTTATTATATATAGACTATATTAGAATTTTTTTTATAAATATATATATCTAGAATACCTATATAGCTCTATATACACCTATACACACTTATACGCTAAATACATTCTATTAATAAGTACCCTAGTAGTAATATTTTTTATATATATACTTATATAACTTTATATATAATTAGTATTAAGTATATAATAAGTTACTATAATATATCTTTATATAGTGTTAATTTATCTATCTAGGGGTAGAATAACAAAGGCTTTATCTTAAATAATATAATAAAAAAAGCAGAGCCTCTTACTTAGTAATTAAAAAGAGTATAAAAAAGAAAATTATAAAAAAAGCGTATATTTAAACTACTAAGCAAGCTTAGTAGTCTTAGCGCGCGAAGCTTTTATATATAAAGTTTTTTATAAAGAGACTACTTAGAACTTTAGAAGAAGAATAAAACTTTAGCGTAGCAATTATAGTTATTTATTCTTTTTTTACTATTTTAAGTTTAAGTTATAAACTACTATCTAGATTATTATAAATAATATACGTTAGTATATTAATAAGTATATACTATTTTATATAAGTAGTAGATAATAGTAATATATACTAGATACACTATTACTCTATTATTATATTAAGGTTATTCTTAATAAAATTTCTACTATCTCTCTATACCTACGCCCTACTATCTATCTAGGTATTAATATTATTTCTAAAGAAGTACTTGCTATTACTAAAAAGTACACGCTAAAGATTTGTGCTATTACTACTAAGGTAATACTAATACTAAAGTTCTATTCTATTTATAAAATAATTATCTATAGAAGACTAGTATACCTAACTATTTAGGAGGCAATTCTTATATACTAGCTAGGTTAGTAGCTTATCTAGTTCTGTCAAATATACGGGTATTCTTGATGAGTTGAGATGGAAAAGTGGTGGGTTGATTGATCGATTGTGTGTGTTCTGTCGGAGAAGCTCGGCTACCGCGAGAAGTAACTATCTAGTACTAAGCCGCACTAGTACTATTTAGAATAGTACAGGGGCAGTGTAAAACAGTAGTGCGCCAGCCTCCTTAGTGTATTTCACAGTGAAATCACTGTGATTTACACTGATTACCACTGTAAGGGGCCATATGATCGTACACACCTACCCACTGGATTTCACAGTGACTGTCTATCTGACACACCCCCTTAGCTTGGAACCATCTCAAGCTGGACCCAATTCTTCGCAGCCGTACTATAACTTATAGTCCAAAAGCTTCTATCCTGTCTTCCAATTCGTCAAGGTCGACCTCTTGGTCGGTGATCCTACCCCTGACGTCTTTAAGTCCGAGTTGATTTACGAACTTAGTCCATTTGCCAGCTAGCAGAGCCTTTGTAAGGCCATCTGCTGCTATTTCTTCTAATTGTTGGTACTGGATTTTGATAGCTTCACGTACTACTTCTTATTAAAGCCAATAATTGTGTATATTAACGTGCCTAAGCTTTGTTTGTAACTTAGCAATTTCTTTAGTAACAAGTTAGATAGTTTGTTAATTGTCGCAATTGATAGTGATTGTTAAGGATAAGAGTTTAATCTTAAGTTTAGCGATTAACTAAGCCGTAAAGAGTGCCTCCTTTGCAACCTGTAAAGAGTGCCAGTAACTTAGCTTTAGTTGTTAAAGTGGTGATAGTGTCTTGTTTGTTTGCCTTCTAGGCGACAAGTCTACTAAACAGCTTAATAATGTATTCTTGTAAGCTCTTTCTGTTAAGGGTATTGTCTGCAAACAACGCGTCGCTAGTAACCTTGTAGGTGTCTGCATCTCTAAAGCGTAGCCCTAGTGATTGGGTGGAGGATAAGTATAGCAGTACACGGTCGGCGGCTTTGTAATAGTCGTCGCTGGGATTTGATAGGAAGCGCGATAATTGGGAGCTTGTAAAAGCAATATTAGGGCGCGTGGTTACTGCAGCGTACAGGATTAATCCTATCTTTCGCTAGTATTAGTTGATCTTAGCCTTTGTGGCGAGTCCTTCTTGAGGTAGCAGTTCAACTGCTAATATTAGGGTATCGTGTTTGAGGTTGCGTTGGTCAATAAGGCGACTAATCTTGTCCATATAGGACGCCTGTGATAGCTAGAGTTGCCTACTTGCACGGTCTCTGACAATTTCAATCCCTAGAAACTACTAAAGATTGTTACCTCTAGTAAGGGTGAACTTTGTACTTATCTTTTTTATTACTGCGTTAGCAGCGTGTTTCTAATCCCTTAAGTAGGCGACGATGAGGTTGTCTATATAGAAGAATATAATAATGCTGTCTTTGATTATATAGCAAGGCTTATAAGGGACTGTGGCAAAACCGAGATCCTTGAGAGCACTGGTAAATTCTCTCTGCCACAGCAGTGGTGAGATTCGAAGACTATACAGTGCCTTATGCAACTGTAGGATAGTGCCAGGTTGGGTATAACCTTGGGGTATTCTTATGTAGAGTTCTCTGTCCAGTTTCGCATGGACGAAAGCGTTGGTGACGTCGTACTGGCTGAGCTCTAGGTCATACCGAGCTGCCATAGCCATAAGTAGGCGAAATAATTGTCCTGCGAGGGTTGCGGCGTAGGTGTCTTGAGTAGTAAGGTGGCGTTGTTGATCTCTACGTACTACTAACCTAGCCTTGCACTTCTGAAATTGATAATATTTGTCGAGTTTGTATGTATACACCTATATGCAGTTAAGGATTTAGTGGCCGCGTGATCGCACTAGGGAAATAGGCACCTTACTCTAAGACCTTATCTCCTTATGGCTTTGTAGGTGTACTTGCTCAGCATCCTTCTATATATTAAATAGCGGGTAGTCTTCTAACTATGTTCTGCAAGATAGAGGCTCTAGCAATTCACTTTAGTAGGGTTTCTTTCCTGCTGTAAGTATGCGATTGAATTGCGCTTTGTTAAGCGGCTTCCCTTTGTATTTGCCTCTGCTACCTGCCTGTGTTCTAGCTAGGAAAGCGGCTGCCTATAGCACAGCGCGTTGATCTGGCTGTGGTGATCTAAAGGGAAATTGTTTATATATTGATCGTGTTCGAGGCTCGCTATTAATTGGGCAAGCAGTGCGATAGGCAGAGGTGTCGCTAGTGGTGTTGGGTAGGTGTAATTAATCTTCCTCCCTTAATAGTACCCTAGAGCATTATTGTTATCCTTGCGGGAGTTAGTGATCGACTTATCCTCGTATAAAGACTTGGTGTTTTCGTGTTCTAGTGGTGAGGGCGGTAGCTCCACTAATTGGGTCTATGCAGCAATCTCTTTATAAGTGCTATGCATAAGGTTGTCCAACAGGTCTTCTTCTTCTTTACCTAAGAATACTGATTTTTTGTCAAAGATAACGTCTCGGGTACTAATGACTTTCCCGAGTGGAGGTATCCATATCCTCTAGATGTTTGTTGATCGGTAGCCTACTAGGTATCCAATCCATGCTTTTGGATCTAACCTTTGGAGCTTGCTCTTGCTGCGTTTTATATTGTTGGTTATAGCGAAGGCTTTACAGCTATAGGCCCTAAGGTGAGCCTGGTTTAGTTTCTTTAGTTAAGTGACAATGCCGTTTTGGAAAGCAATTATTGTAAAGAATACTTCGTGTGGTGATCGCTATTAATTGGCGTAGTTCGGAGTTCGATTGTATAGGTATACAGCCGCTTGTGTGATTTCTGGCTATAGTGTCTAGGGAAGGTTGGTGTTAAGTCGCATTGCACAACTCTTCTCCTTAATTACACCCCCTAAGTGTTTAGCTCCTCTATTTTAAGCTTGGGTATTAGGTGCTGAAGGCTTGATAACGATACCTTCACTGACACACTATCTGTAAACGTCTTGCTTAACTAAGAAGATCTTATTGTCTAATTTGATGACTTTGACTGTTACCTTAAACTGTACTTTTATGAATAGTACAAATTCCTTTAGCAGTTTAATAATTGTTTGTGCTAGTTAGTTGTCTTTGAAGTAGAAATCCTAAGCTATGCTTGAGAATTGATTAGTGATAAGCATTTGGCTTTTCTTGCTGGTGGAGCTCTTATTTTTGAAGTTTGTAAAAGTCTATAGCGACTCTCTTACTAGGACTGTTATTAATTTGTTTGGCCTGTTGTCTGATTTGTCGCTTGAGCTTTGATCTGCCGCAAGCATCGCATTAGACTGTAGTTAGTCCTTTAAGGCGCACCCCTTTATAGTGATTTACTGTGTGTGTTCTAGCGCCTGAGGACCTGGGTGGCCTAGTCGTTTGTGCCATATATTGGCGTCCGCCTTCTGCGCTTGTTGTGCGGTGCGCGTAGTGATCTTGTGTGTGGCGTACGTACTATTGGGTATAGTATGATTTGGTGTTAGTGTTGCTCTGAACTCTAGTACCTATTGATTGTGTATTTCTTGAAGTTTGGCGAGGATTGTATTGTCCCTTCTTTTAATTGTTGTTGGATCTACTAGCGTGTCCTACTAGAGGCCTTGCCTGCGGAGTAATTGGAAAGACACTAGGTTGTATAGCAGATTAGGGCAGTAGGCGATGTTGTCTAGCCTTATTACCCTATTTTCTTGTACACTCTTGACGTGTAGATAGACACTCCTATATCCCCTAATCTATACTTGTGTTGAGCCCGCCTATATAAAGTCTCCTAGCGACGGTGGTCGCAGCGTAACGAAACAATTGATATTATTGAAAATGTGGCAAGTTATGCCAGAATTAAGGATTGCGGAGTAACGTAGTGGGTATGTGTTCGGGTCTGAGTAGTAGGAGGCGGCATTGAAGCTCGCTGAGAGGACGGTGATTTGTCTGCCATCTAGTTATTTATTGTTAGCAACTTCAGTAATTTGAGTTAGAGTAGGGGTGCTTGATTGTTTGATTCTTAGTGTCTGTGATCTTAGACGCTTTACGGATCTTATGCTTTCTATAAGCGCTGGGTCATTCTCTATCCTGAATTTTATTAGGGCAACTATTGCTGGTTTTAGTTGAAACTATTTAGGTCGTTTCTTAGGGAAAGTGTAAAAGCAGTCTTTTAGATTATGGCGTTGTTTACAAGCAGGGCACTTGAGGTTTGATCCTTCTTAGCCACTAACTGCTGTTGGCTTATCGTCTGTAATCGCGGACTGCTTGGATTTGGCTTTAGAGCCAGCTTTCTTGGCGCGTAATCTGCCTCGCTTAAGTGATGCTGCTTTATCTATAGGATAGGCGTCCCTATCTGTGGTCTGGGTGGTTGCACTACTATCAGCGAGAGATAGTCCTGCAACAGTAAAAGCGCCCTTTTGTTTGCCCTTAATTGGGTGCTGCATTACTATGTGTTCTTGGAAGAGTTTTACTATTTCTTTTCTTCTAACAGCATGATCCTTGCTCCTATTCTAATAGAAGGTTGTAACCTAAATAGGTGCGACGTTGGACACACTGCCTTTATAAAATCCTTCTTAACTGAGTTAGGCTTCTAGAGCTCTAGGACTCTGTTGAACTCAGCTTCTGTAGCTGCATAATCGTACTCAGCAAGCCAGGTCGCCTATGATCTAGCAGTCCTTATTGGCTTAAGGGCATCTTGATACCTGGCCCTTGCTTGTTGTTCTTCGTTATCTTAGTTAACCCTAACTGTAATTGTGAGGTTCTTGATCTATTGTCTGATTGATTAACCTGGTATGCAGCAATTGGTCTGTAAGTGTACCGAGGTCGTTAATTGTATAAGGGTAACTAGTTTGTCTAGGTTCGCCTTCTTATCGCGGTATGCGCGGTCGAGTATCTTAAAGGTTTCGAGTTAATTCTTATAGTAGTTTATATCCTCATTGTAACCCTTTAGACTAATTTGCGATAGCTGCGACGGTAGTGTTAGACGTTCGTTGGGGTTGGTTGGGTGTGCGTTGGTAAACACGCTATTTGGTTGATAGAAACTAACGTCTAGTGCTGTTGGCATGATTGGTTTGATTGTAGGTTTGATAGGTAGGGCTGGGTCGATAAGATCCCAGACCTCTAGTGATTGGGCTTGGGCTTTGATTTGCCTCAGCCATAGTGTGTAGTTCGAATAGTTAGTTAGGATCACTGTGGAAACCCTAAGTATTAATAGAGGCATAATAATCGGTTTGATCGAGGCAGTGAGACTCTTAATTGTTAAATATATGGGTATTCTTAATAAGTTAAGATGGAAAAGTGGTGGGTTGATTGATTGATTGTGTGTGTTCTGTTGGAGAAGCTCGGCTACCGCGAGAAGTAACTATCTAGTACTAAGCCGCACTAGTACTATTTAGAATAGTACAGGGGCAGTGTAAAACAGTAGTGCGCCAGCCTCCTTAGTGTATTTCACAGTGAAATCACTGTGATTTACACTGATTACCACTGTAAAGGGGCCATATGATCGTACACACCTACCCACTGGATTTCACACAGTGACTGTCTATCTGACAAGTTCTTAAAAACTAAGACTATATTCCTACTTTAGTAAATATAATTGCTCTTTATTAGTAACTAAATCTAAAAGAAGAAGTAAAAGGTAAAGAATAAGGTATTTATTAATAAGCTCTAGTGTAATAAAAGTGTTGTATAAATCTCTATAAGATTCTTCTAGCTATTATTACTATTATTACTATTAAGTTAGCTTATTTAAGCGAGTACGCCGCGTAGCGGCGCGCGAGCGTAAATAATTAATAATAGTAGTAGTAATAAGCTAGGTAGGCTATATATAACGTAAGTAAATTTTGTATAGGTTAGAAGCTTATAGAGTGTAGATAAGGTGTAAGTAAGTTTAAAGTTTAAACTATTATTATATTATTAGATATTTAAAGTTAGTTTTTAATTAGAATTAGGTGCTATATATAGTATATATAACCTTTTATCTTAATTTACTTTAACCTTAAACTAAAAAAAGGTTAAAAAGGCGTTTAATAAGCCGACCATACCTTTTATATTATAGTATTTTTTTGTTATTACCTTTTTACGCCTTTTTTAATTACTAAGTAGGGGGCTCTGCTTTTTTTTGTTATGTTATTTAAGATGAAAGCCTTTGTTATCCTACTTCTAGGTAGATAAAATAACGCCACACATATTATAGCACTAGGTAGAACTATACTAATACTTAATTCTATACTATTTATAGCTAGAGTGCGCTATATATATACTAACTATCTAATTTATATACTTTTATATTTATATAGTTAGTATTAGCTATAAAGTTTATAAGTATATATACTTTATAATAACTTATTTCTATATAGTATATTATAGATCTCCTCTCGTAACTAGCAAGCTGTATTCCGCCCTCTTAGGACCTCGCCGCCGCCCATCTCCCCTGTGCTCCCGCCCGCTGCCGCCGCTTACCCTTACCCTTATTGCTTAGTTATAGTCTTTTACCTTAATAGCACCTTAGATAATTACTATTATCTATAAGCTTCTTACGCTATATAGCTGCGCTTTTAAACTCTTATAGTCTCTAAAGAACTACTGCTTATTATCTAGTAACTGCCCTATGCCTTTACTTTACTAGTTTTTATCTTTAAGCTTCTTTAGTAATATCTTTACTTTATTCTATTATTATAGTATAAACACCTAATCTAATTCTCTATTTAGGTACTAAAGGAGTGCTTTATACTTTAGAATCTAGAGTTATAAAACTAGCTAATAGAGCCTAAATAGCTAGGGCTAGGTGTTATTAAAGATATTAAGATTAAAAGGCCCTTTTAATAATTCTACTTACTATATAAAATTACTAAATTTCTAGGGAATTATTCTTAACTTTATCTAGCTAATTCTCTATATATATTTAAAACTCTACTATAGCTATACTACCCTATATAAAAAAGTAGTATAGTTAAGCTACTAGAATACTATTATATTACTAGTATAAAAGATAGTAGTAGTAGTTATATATTAAAGATAAAAATTTAGTGTACTAGGTATTACTAATATTATAAAAGTAGGTAGACTTTATATACTATGCGTATAGTAAACTATAGTTACGCTATAGCTACTAGATTGTAAATGTAATAACTAAACTATAGTTAAGTATTCTATTATCTACACTACTTTTATAGTTGTAACTTCGCAGTCTACTATAGCTCTTTAATAGTTTATTAGTTAAGAGATAATATATAACTTAGTTATACTAAGTAGTAGACTATTTATTAACTACTATTAATAATACTGCTATAAAAAAGTTAATAATAAAATTATAATTATTTTTATATATATTTATTACTACTACTATATACTAGGTACTAGGTTTTAGTATCTTCTATTTTACTTCTCTCTATGTATAGTGCGGACTTAACTTTAATTAGAATCTTTATATAACAAAGATGTTTAATATAGTATATTATAATTTATTATAAAAGTTTTCTAAATATTTATATATAAGTAGTAGTCGCGCTTTTTATAATTTTTTATTTGCACTCTTTTTAATTACTAAGTAGGGGGCTCTACTTTTTTTATTATATTATTTAAGATAAAAGCTTTTATTATTTTACTTCTAGGTAGTAATTAATAATATATATACTATACTATACTCTCTTTAATTACTAAGTAGAGGGCTTTGCTTTTTTTTATTATATTATTTAAGATAAAAGCCTTTGTTGTTCTACACCTAGGTAGTAGTTAATTTAACAATATATACTATACTATAATTAGTATATACTTTAAAGACTACTTAAATAATTATAAATATAATATATTACTAGCTATTATTAGAAATAGATAGCTTCTAATTATAGAGAATATTAGGCTCCTTATACTACGCTAAGATATAGACTCGCCTTTTATAGATAATAAATAGTAGAGTAGCATATTTAGTAGCGCAGATGCTTTAGATAACTATTTACTTACTTCTAATTGCCTAGTTAAACTATTATTAGTTAAGCATATCTTTCTAAACCTATTACAACTTTTATTAAGCTATTAACTTCTATTTAGAAGTCTATCTTATTAAAGTTATAGATATTCTTATCTAGCATACTATAGTTAGCTTTTATATCCTCTATAAGCTAAAACTATATATTTATTACCTCTAGATTCTCCTATTATATTCTCTATTAACCCTTTACTTAATTCTAGGCTATTTTTAGCTTAGGCGTATGCGATATAAAGCGTTTACCCTAATTTATACCTATAGAGCCTTTATACCTAATAGCTAGTAGTTCTTATTAGCTATATTTTCTACCTTATAATACTAGGGCATAAATCCTCGCAAATTAAGGTTAAGAATATATTAAATAAGCGTCTGCTCTTTAGTTGTAGTAAGAAGGCCTATATTAGGGCGGATATTTGCTCTAGATTAAATTCTGTTATATTAATTAGTAAGGGTAGATCTTATGATATTATACGCGTTGGCGGCGCGTTATAGGCTTAAAAATTGCTTTTTTTTAATAGGCTTAAAGGGTAAGATTAACTTTGCCTTTTTTATTAGATAATAACGCGTTGTGTTATTAAGACATTGTTAGAAAAGTGTAGTGGTAATAATCTTGGCAAAACTAACTACTTAGTAGCTTCTAACTAGCTTAGTAGTCTAACTAGCTTAGTAGTCTAATACGTTATAATAACCTATAATAGGCATAAGCTAAGTAGGCTAAGTATATATAAATACCTTCTACACACTATTTCTATACTTTAATATTAGTAACTATATTATACTTAACACCTATAAATTTATTATAAAATAACTAAGTTATAGTCTAGATTTTAAAACTATAGTCTATTTTATATTATCTGCTTAATTAATAATAAAACCTATAAGTAAAATCTACTTACTAAAATAGGTCGCCTGTATAATATATTTTATCTATAGTTATTACACTTATATAATAGTTAACTAATAAATAGGCAGAAGATAAATAAGAATATACTCTACTTTAATAAGACTACTAATAATAACCTAAATTATAAAGTAAATGCTATCCTCTTAAGCTATCTAAATTAGTAATATAAGATTTCTATATAGGCAAAAGCCTATTACTATAATATAAAATACTATAGTAAGGCTATAATAAATCTATATAGAGCCTTAGCCTTACTACCTAGTTATTAACGTCTCTAAAGAAGTTTAGAGATTTTATAAGTTAAACTCTTATAAACCTTTTATATACTCTTAATTTATAAATTTTACTACCTACTAAAAATTTATATTAGCGCTTATTATTGCGAAGTCCTTTTTATAATATATAGATTAGCAGATAGAGATAGGTATAGATCTAAAGTTAATAAGGAAGGCAGCCCCCTAGAAAGTTAACGTGCGATTTATAATAAACTTCGCTAATATAATATAATAATAACTCTACTTAACACTTACCTACTAGTTTCTAAATACTACCTTAATACCTAATAACGCTTATCTAATAGTTTCTAATACTATCTTAACGCCTAATAATAACACTTGCCTAATAGTCTATAGCACCCGCCTAATAGTTAGTTATATATTATAATAGTTTTAGATAGTTTTAGATAGCGTGTTAATAAAAATATAACGTTAGAAGCTACTACTTAAGAGAAGAAGGTAATATTACTAGGCGAGCTATAAGTAGGCACTAGCGCCTTAGTAGTAGTATATAATTAGTGCGTAATATATAATTACACACTATTATAAGTATTTTATATTTAAATTTAACTACTTTTATCTTATTTATAACTAGATATATAATAGGTAATTAGACTTTTATAATAAGTATACTAAGAGTATATTTAGTATATAAGTATATATATAGGTATATATAAACCTATTTAGATATTTTAAGTATATATATACTTAATAAAAATTCTATTATATTAGAAAAAATTTTAAGCGCGTGTGTGTATCTATAGTATAGTATCTAGGCAGCTCTATATATGCCTATATACTAAAAGCACACTAAGCGTACCTATAATACTACTTTTTTTTAGTATGTATATATATAAGGATGTGTAAAAATACATACCTATACTACTAGTGTATCTAGAGTACCTAAGATATATAGAATATATAGGGCACCTATACTATTAAAATAATGCTAATTAATTAGCAAATAAAGCTTTTTAATTAGCTAAAATTTAAAAAAAGCTTAGTAAGCTGCTTAGTAAGCTTTTAAGAAAAAGATTTTTTAAAGTATAAAGTTAAAGTATCTTACTAGATAGTAATTACTAGTTAATATAATAGTACTAATTACTACTATAGTTAATATTAACTAGTTATATAATAGTACTAATTAGTTATATATTACTACTTAATATAGTACTAATAATTTACTAGCGTATTAGGCGAGAACTTCTTAATCTAACTCTAAATTCTAGATTTTGTATAGGTTTTAAAAATAAAAAATATAGAGTTTAATTATATTATTACGTAAGAATTTAGATTAGGCGAAAACCATAGGCTTAGTAAAGACCAGTATCTCTATTAGCTTAAAAGTATAAAGCTTTAGTAACTTTATTTAACTACTTTATACGTTATATTTAACTTTAAATTAATAAATTAAATTTAAAAAAATATTACGAACTATATTTATATATAAATCTATATATTAATCTAGTAAAATAAAGCGTTTTTAATAACTAATTAATTACGTTTAAAAATAATATTTTTAAATTAATAATTAAAGACCAGTAAAAAAATTCTCTATAAATCTATTAAAAATTAAATTAAATAACATTAGTAAAGAAGTTTAAAGCTTTAAAAAAAACACTATTTAAATGTGCAAAGCATCTGCGCAAGTCTACGTAAGAATTTACGCATCTCTAAGTATTTTTATGCTAGCAAATTATTATAAAGTGTAAGTTGCGTACGTTAAGCGCACGTTTGCGTATAGTTAAGCAGCCTCTCTAAAAACTTTCCTTGTAATATAGAAGGCTCTGCTTTTTCTATTGTTTAAGATAAAACTGCCTTATTATTCTACTCCTAAGCAGTTAATAAACATAAAAGGGATATTTAGTACTACTTTATCTAGTTTAAAATTAAACTATTTAGCTTAAAACGGTAAAAGCGAATATATTAAGCACCTTGCAGTAATAAGACCAGGTCTAGATTAGGGTGCGAAGTAATGGCGAAGAGAACGGATCGGAGTTTGAATCGCACTTCTTTGCTTTTGGCTCGTATCGTACTGCAGTTTCAAGCTTCACGGTGAGCTTCAACGCCAAAGATTGGCGGGTAAAGCTTCTTATTAAGCTTATCGTTTCATGGGCTTGGCAGTTGCGAGTTCAGCCCGGCAGCCTTCAATGTTCTTCATTACCTGCAGTGCCACATCCAGATGCTCTACGACGTTCGTTGCCGCTAGTTGTCCTACCAACCTTTTTAATTTATCATTGCCCAACGTTCCGCATAGCCGTTCATGAGTCCCTCATAAGCTCCGGTGACGTTATCCGGAAGGCTAACCGAGGCAGGACCATACTTGTGAGATCCGATCAACGTGGCGACATATTGTTGGGTCCCCCGAGATTGGGGCTATCGTGATCTCTATCCAGTTGCCCTTGTGTCGGGTAAGATGTGCTTTCATGGTAGGGTACCAGAGCGAAGCAAGATGCATCTCTCAAGGATCCAGCCGCTCACATATACGAGGTCCTTCCAATATCCAGGTAAAGGAGTCAACCGAGGCCACACAGTCACAGGGCTCTGGTAGTCGGTCATGTGAACGATGACGCATGTATGCCCAATGAAATGGCATCTAGTGCAAGGCTGATTGCCTCATTATATGCCCAGTGCTTGCAACAACACATCGGACGTGGATGTCACCGCCTTTTAAACAAGAAGACCAATTACACGATAGGCCGTGGCCGTTGCCGCAAAGAGACCTGAGATTTTCTCTTGCCCCGAAAATTGCCTTATGGCACAGCCCTGATCGGAATCGTCCGACGACTTAAAACGAAGAACGTGTACTCGAATTATACGCATGACCGGTGACGAGAGATCAAAGAATCGGGTAGCAACGGCTGTTCATTGCGCCCATTGCCAGCACTCATGGAATGCCGTCGCCGCAATAGATAACAGTTTCCCGGACTGCTTTTCTCCATACCTCAAATATCACAAGGGCGGACACACCGATCGGTATCGCTCCTTCAAGTCTCGGAACAACCATAGCCTCTGCTTTCGTCAGGGTCTGTAGAACGAGTAGGTACAACGGCTGAACATGCAAAGCCGATTGGCTTTCGTATCAATCGTCTCATTATCAGTGGCCCCAAAAATAATAGTATATGCTTCTTCTTGTCACACTTGCAATTATACTAACTGACTGTCGTAGAAGAATAGCTTATAGCTTCTATCGTCGATCTAATGCCCTGCGTAACATCTCCTCATGTATCCCTGGTTATGCAACGACGAGTCTTCGCGAAGAAAGCCAATGCCCCCATGCGATCTGTCAAGCCACGAACATTGAAGAAAATATGGAGGCGTGAATTCTTCAGCCGGCGCGATTTGAAGGAAGAGCCATTCATCCACAAGCGCAAACAGCTCGACCAGAATGGAGACGAATTGGACATATTCTTACGCGACAACGACTCCTTAGCGTATTCCGTCGGCTACGACGTGATTACTCAATTTTGCCGCGAAGAACCTTCTTCATGGTGGAATGGTGCCACTCCCATCAAGTTGGGATCGCCTAGAGCATGGGTTGATGTCCGATCAGAGGACAACGGAGATCGTATGAGTTGCACAGAGTGTTGTGTTTCGACGCCGCTCAATTGCGAGAGCTGTTAGACAAGGTGTGTGCTCCGATTCAGATGGACATGTTTCGGAAGCGCTGATTACTGTAGCATTCGCCCGTTCAGGCGCCTCTTGAATCGTACCGTCAACTGATGTGAGTAATCATGCGAAGCCCCTAAATGAGTTTAGTATCAACGTTAGAGTTGCTCGCCTTATCAACGTTTGCTTCGTGCATTCACTCTAAGCTTCGCCGTCAATGTGGTCTAATACCTTCTCGGCAGCTATATCCCGAATCTAAATCGGGATTGTATTTTGGCTTTGGCAA
The DNA here is from genome assembly GCA_009805535.1 of Laburnicola sp. JP-R-44. NCBI lineage: Eukaryota > Fungi > Ascomycota > Dothideomycetes > Pleosporales > Didymosphaeriaceae > Laburnicola > Laburnicola sp. JP-R-44. Next base: position 914,077 of record SELF01000016.1, on the reverse strand, counting down.
ATTCGGCAATGCATCATCAGGTGGGAGCGTTACGCGATGCATTATACAAACATATTGCCCTCAAGACATCTATGAGAGTTCACATCCCGGTATGTTAGGACGGCCGGCTGTTGGTGTAAGGGATTATTGACTCACCATACTCGTAGCTGGGCCGGATTCCCTACTTTTCGCTTAGAATTTGCTCTTCCTCGGCTGGCCTTGCGAGAAGTACCGATCTCTGCTTCCTCGGCCAATCATCGAAGTGATAAGAAGAGTGCCAGCAACGCCATGCCCGACATCTCGTTTCTGATTGAAGCGACAACGCCCAAGATCCATAAGTGTATTCTTGAAGAATCTCAGTTTACCATAGTGATCATCGGTTGGGATCATTGGAAATGGTCGGCGTACGCTTCTTTCTAGCCCTGAACAACTTGATGAGGAGGATGAAGATGAAGAATTTGATGAGCAAGACGAAACCGATTCTTCGGAAAGCAAACCAATTGAGGACGCCATAGCCAGCAACGCGGGCCTCATCCTGGATGTTAATCATCCCGTATGGGATCCAAGGTCCTATTGGCTGATCATTGTCGAAAGTCAGGTCAGATTGCACACAGATGAATGGTGTAAGATTGTTCACAAAATCGAAGGAAGTTTTAAGAAACGTGTAAGACCAGGCTCTTGCTTCTGTGTTCTTACACCATATTTGCTGACTCGCTAAATTAGAAAAGCAAATGCCAATCCAACAATCGTAGACTCTACTTCGGATCATCGGAAGAATTTGAATGGACGATGCAGGCATTACATCTTCTGAAGGAACTAGAGCAGCGTCTTTCCACCACCATTCGAGAATTACGGCGATTCAATGCTCCAGGAGGCGATGCGGAATACTTCTCGGATATAACGGAAGACAGGGCGGTTCTGGCTATACATGATCTTAGGTATCATTTGAAGATGCTTACCGATCAGGATGAGATTTTGATTTCGCTCAGATCGTCTTGCGCACAAGACGCCAAGATCGTGAGTCTCTCCAATGAACAATATGTCAACTTCAACTGATTTATTAACCAGTTTGGTCTATATATGGGCCAAGAGAACAATCGCGTCGGCCTCGAGAGTTCTCGGCTCAACCGAGAAGCGAATGCGGTGGGGCTGGAGACTTATCGAGTCACTTTACAGCAAACTCGTGTGGCCCTCAAAAGTAATCTCAATGCAGTTCTGATGCTTTCTGTGGGTATTCGCGGTTCCCTCCATGAGTTTTCATCTTTAACAATAGTCAGACAAACCAGATTATTGCTCCGGTCGTTGTGGTTGCGGGGTACTTCAGTACGCAAGAAAACATCTTTCGGCTTTCCCAGGAACGGGACATCATTCCTTCTTGCCATCTTAGTCGTATGTTTGGTGTTAAGAAGCTTAAACATCCTCACCTTCTTAGCACGACGATTCCTCCGCTCTCATCGTTTGTTTTATTTGATTGCACTTGGCCAACTGGACCATCCTCTCGAGATGGAGAAAGACGCTGGTAAGCTGGCATTCCAAACGTCATATATGAGTTGCTAATACCACACCAGAGCCGATACTTGGGGTATATATGCCTGACGGGCTGGTCTGCATCGCTTCCACAATCCGCTCAAGATCCGTATTGAAGGACTGCGCAAATTACGACTTCAAATGATTTTTCTCAGGCTGTCCCGGTCTCCATTCCTTCAAGATTTCCTTTGTAAAAATCATTTCTGACGACTTTCCTTGTCCTCACGATGTCATGAATATGAATGCGTAGGCGATCTGTATGCCCTTTTCCATACTCTGAACATACTGGTCCCTCATATGTATGAGGAGCTCGTGTTTCCTTACACTACTTTGTGCATCTTTACAAGTCTGTGTAAATATAAATTATTAGTAACCTATTTGCTTTTCCCATCTTGTGTCGCTCGTTTGGTTTTCATCTCGAGCTTTTGGAGTGGTTGACCAATCAGGACTAGACATTACTTAGCGTACGGGCTTACGAGATAGTTTACATTACTGCGTCATCAATTATCAGAATACGGTACTCTGAACACGTATCAAACTCTTCATCTGGTTAGCTTCAATTTGGACTTTGTGATGCGGCAAAAGACCGCCTTACCACTACTTGGCGTAATAATTCCCCATCTACCACTGTTTACAATACACTACCACCAATGTGGCCGTGCGGCAGAAATGGACCGAAATACCACTGTTTCTGACCCAAATGCCACAGTTCCCATAGTGGGCTTCGCGCCTCCCTCAAGGCTCTCAGGCAAGAGAACAATAGCTGCAATGTTACATAAGAAGGGATAGGCCAGAATCTATACTACGATATATAGTTATTTTCTGGTGCTGGTGGTAGGACTTATTGTTATTCGCGTCAGAACGCGTTGACTACCCTCAAATCGCATTAGACGCGCAACGGCTGTCGGCCGCCTAGCTGCTGGGGAACGACAGCCCATAAGCTGGGGAGCGACCACCCATAAGCCGGGGAGCAACCGCCCACAAGTTAGGGGGCGACCGCCTAAAAGTTAGGGAGCAACCGCGCAAAGCCAGGGGGCAGCCGCCTGTTAGCTCTGGGTCGCTAAATTTTAGTGGGTCAGAAACAGTGGTATTTCGGTCCATTTCCGCTGCACGGCCACATTGGTGGTAGTGTATTGTAAACAGTGGTAGTTGGGGAATTATTATTACGCCAAGTAGTGGTAAGGCGGTCATTTGCCGCTTTGTGATGCCTTTCACCCGTCCGCTCCTCTACCACGAAACCACGCTGTAGCTAAAATCGGCGCACTGCCACTACGAATGCTACCTGAATCAAAATTTGCACCAATCTTACCTGCCGGACGATACAGGTGTGACTCACGAGTCAGATCATGGCATGCATCCATAGACGTCATGCTAACCTATAGAAGCGACCGAGGTCATGCTCGTAATTGTGGATGCAGAATGGCGATGCATCTCCAAGCATCAAGGCTACCAATCCGGTCTTAACACGATTGCTGACGCCTAAACCACGTGGCACCCACACCTTCCACAAGGCTGAGCTCCAAGATTGGACGAACACCTTTGCGGGGTTGATGTGGCAGTTGAACTCTTGTTTTGCTTTGCAATTTCGTTATCTCATGACACTGCTCGTTTGCTTTTTTTACGGCTCGAAGATTCTCCATCTAGGCCGTCATTGTTTGTCGAAATACTGGAACAGTTACCAGACCATCGTTAGGCAATGGCGACGAATGATATCGGCGGAATTGAGGGAGCCCTGCAGGCGCTCTCCCTCGAAAAACCGGTTCCAACATACTATGAGGCTGACATCCTCCATAATCCTCTCGATGTATGCCGCTCATACCTCGCTGAGCTTCTCTGCAGCCTCGTCGACTGCGAACCCGACATTGCGTATCGGTCTATATCCAGTGGCCAAACAACATATTCAATGGAGATCTTACTGTTACATTACCAAGGCTCCGTCCCGGCGTTAAAGCGACTGAATGGGCACCCGATCTGATGAAAAAGGTGTGTTGCCTGCATTACTATGACATTACGTGATTGGTTCGCGGCAACTAACGCTTTAGTTTCCAAATGATCACGTCCTCTTCCTACCACCTATCCTGGATGGCGTTCACCTCAGGATATTTCTCAGTCAGGAGGTTCTCCCACGCCTGTTCGTTCCGTACATCCTAGACCGTACTGGTACCTATGGCAGCCTGCCAAGTACAGGACTGCGTAATCCACGCTCGCCTGAAGAAGGACAAAAGAAGCTGCTTGTGGAGTCATCTTCGCCGAATGTGACCAATGAATTCCAAGGAAAACACCTTCGAAGCACTATCTTGGGTGCATTTGTCGGCAAAGTGCATGAGGACATGGGATGGAACGTTACGAGGATCAACTATCCTGGCGACTGGGGAAAGAACATCGCGCTGCTGAAAGTTGGCTGGGACAAATTTGGGAACGAAGAGCTGTACCAAGCTGACCCAATACCGCATCTACTCAGCGTGTACCATGAAATTGATGACCTGTTTCAGCCCGAAGTAGTCGCCAGCAGGCAGGCTCGGGATGAAGCAGCCAGAAATGGACAAGATGAGGGCGAAGCGCAAGCGGACATTGAAGGACAGGGTATCTTCGCAGAACGTAACGCGGCGTTCAAGAAGCTCGAAGAAGGAGACGAAGAAGCCCTTTCTTTCTGGAAACGCATACGAGACATGAACCTAGAGACTTACTTGGATTTCTATTCGCAGCTTGGCGTCAAATTCGACGAACATTCCGGCGAATCTCAGGTCAATACAAATAAAATGGCTGAGATTGAGCAGATGTTGAAGGATAAGGGTATCTGCAAAGGAAGTGCCGGGGCCTCTGTCATTCACATGCAGGATTATGGGCTCAAAGCAGGTACTGCAATCATCCGCGACCGAACTGGAGCCAGAACGTATCTTCTTCGGGACCTTGCCGCCATCGTAGAGCGGTCTGAGCAGCACGAATTCGACAAAATGATCATCGTAGCGGCGAACGACCACAAGGCACATTTCGCGCAGGTACACCATATTTTGATTGCACTTGGTATGAAGGACCTTGCAGACAAAGTCCAACATTTCCACTTCAATGAAGCGTCGAAGATGTCTGAGAAACTCCCCAAATACTATAAACCGCAAGCAATCATTTCAGTGTGTGACGACGCCATTGATGCAGCGTTGAAGTCAAAAGAAAAGAAAGCGGAGTTGTGTGGGATGTCTTCGCAGAGTTCACAAACGCTTGCGGTTGCTGGTCTCTTTGCGCAGGAATTAGCCACCCGCACATCTAGTGCGCATACGTTTGATGTTAGCGCAATGGCCTTGTTCAAAGCTGGGACTGGTTTGGATCTACAGTTCTGGTACTTGAAGTTATGCTCCATCTTGCAGGGGCATGACATTACTTCGCCGCTCTCAAACGAGGATTATGAATCCCTCGCAGAAGACGAGCCTGTGGATCTCCTTCGCATTCTGCTGCAGTTTCCCGAGGTCACACACGCTGTCTACAACTCCCTCGAGCCTGCGGCGATTATCACATACCTGACTAGCCTTGTTGGACAACTGGAGCTCTGCGTCAATGAAGATGAAGGCGAAGATGCAGAGGAGGGAGAAAACATGGAGGCTAACGAGGCTGCAAAAGAGAAGAAGGATGTAGTTTTCACGCCTGGTCAACTCTCCTTGTTTGAAGCGGCGCGCATAGTGTTGGAAAATGGTATGAGGCTCCTTGGGATCACTCCATCTGCGAGAAAAGAGCTGCCACGCGCCGACACGCCGGTCGCACAATGATATCTTCCCGCGCACCCGATCTGAACCTTGAATTTTCAAGCTGGGCAATTCCTGTCCGGAATGTTTGTTTTTCTTGAATAGTTGGTGCACTTAGTAGCGAAAGACTGAATTCCGGTTTTTCGTGCGTTTTCTTTTGTCGCGCTGCTTTGCTTATTGAATTCAGGCTGGTACATAGGCAACTGATGATGTAACGACAGGAATGAAAGTTCTTCTTGTGAGCATAGAATACTATCTAATTATCCCAAGTGCAGCAACTGTTTGATTAATGATTATAATTAACATGATTTTGTACAACTTATACGCTCACGTAGTAAGTAAATAGAATCTAGGATCCTATTTGTAGATTAACTGTTAGCCAGCAGCCTAGAGCCAAAAAAAAGGCCTCATCCCTACATGCCTAACAAAAAGAAACGCGCAAATAAAAAGGCAAAAAAAAGGGCAAAAAAAGAAGGGCAAAAAAAAGAAGAAATTCCGACACCGGGAATCGAACCCGGGCCTTGCCGGTATTCGCAAAGCGAACTGCTCTGAATGAGAGCGGCAAATCCTAGCCACTAGACCATATCGGATGTGTTTCTCTGATTGATGAAAGATTCCAAAAATTATAATAAATTTCGACAGCTACGTGCGATGCTGGCTGCAGAAGCGCAGAAGAGCCAGCTAGGACGTCAATCTCTTGGTTTTTTTATTGTGTGGTGTGTTGCGAGTTAAAGCGGGGCTCGGTTAATCTCGGTGATGAGATTCGCGGACTAGGAGTCCACACAGAAAATTCACCTTGGCGATGGTTTGCGCAGCATCTAGATAGATAGTTCGTGCGAAGAAGAATGCGGCACCTTTTTAATTATAGCGATGGACTTTATTCTAGCAAGTAAGGCATGCAACTTCGCGAGGATATAGCCTGAAGGCCCATATGATACCGAGCATGCAGCCTTGACCACATTCTGTTCACAAAACCAGCCCTAGAGCAAGGTACGTGCTCGCCGTACTCTAAAAAACGTCCTACTTGTATCTTTTACGCACTATTACTCGACCTCAAGGGACCGAGTATTGTTTGCAATTATGAGAACTAGTAGAGGAAAATTTCGATCTAGTTTTGTCTTGATCTGTAACCAATACTTGTAAACTGGGAAGGATTAAGGGGTGCCTTTAGATCATGTTGCGCAATTCTACCCTTTATTATCTTCTCGGCCGTCGAAACAAGGCTGAGAGGAAGCTTCTACCAAGGATAATAAATAGTGAATAATAAATATCTACAAAGAAACAGTGTCAGAAGTTAAGGGCTATTTTAATCCAAGAGTAGCCAAGTAATGATTATATAGATAGACATTCAGAAGGTCATCCAAGTGCCGAAGCTAAGGCAGGGTACACAGGGGTGTATTCAAATATATATCTCCTTTAACCATACATCGCTTCATGTAAATCACTCGGCCTTGCCAAGAGACCGCTTGGCTCTCTCTGTATATCGCAATGCGAAAACGATAGATGATGGCATAAGCCCGGCGGGAATTAGTGACATGACGAGTGAGATTGGTATCAGTAGTATTATAAGGCAAGACGGGATGTCTGCGGCGGCACACATCCTCCAATTCCAGGTTTTTGCCTTACTGTATCGACAATGTTGTTCGCGACTTTGATATCATCTGTGTTGGTTGTGGGTGGAGCGCTGGCGCAGGCGACGCCTCCTGGATTCGCACCGTCAGCTAATGCAACGCTCGACGTGTACTATGGCACGACGTATATTACTCCAGGCCTGATGGTAAAGAAGTCGAGTACGTTGCAAGATCGAAGGCTTTAGAAGCGAAGGAAGTCTAACCCTTGTGAAGGTGCATCGAGGCTACCTACGATTGGCGTTACGGGCGCGACATTTTCGGGCAAGTACCTGTTGGCCATGATCGGTAAGTGCTCTCCAACGACTAACGATGGACTCAACTGAAAAGCTCACAGATATCGACGCGTATGTACCTTACCACGACACTTGACACTGACCTAGCATCTAACCACAAGAGCAGACCCGGCTCCACTCCACGCGGCACCGTTCTGCATGCGCTTCTGCGAGACTTCACCCCAAACGGACAAACACAGAACGGCAGCTCGATCCTCACGACCAAGGCCAATGGTCCGGCTTCGTACTTCGGCCCCGCGCCACCGGCCGAGACGCCCAAGCATCCACACAACTACATCTTCCTACTGCACGAGCAGCCTGCTAACTTTGCTGTACCGGCTGCGCACAATTCAGCGGTGCGGCAGCGCTTTGGGATCAACTGGACCAAATTCATCATCGATGCGGGATTGAGTGCGCCGATTGCGGCAAACTACTTGCAGGTGCAATCGGGGGACAATACCAAGAGGTTTTTTGCGTAGGCGATGGTCCGACCAAGAGGAATAGGGTTTCCGATGGAATGTTGTTGTCTTATGTAGCTGAAGCGTTCCGTCCAATTCTCTTTATTTTTGCATGATCAGTGTCATCGACGCGGTATGGCAACGTGATGCCAACTTTTGACAAGTATGACCGTAGGACCCAAGTTTGAGGACAGGCTTCGTTTGCGTTACGTACGCCGGGGTAATTCTGTCCTTTCTGAATTACTAATTTTTTGTCTTACAATTGCTCTCGGCCATGTTGTTGTGGCTCTGTTCGGACAGCCAGGCATACCAATCACCTGTGGCCACGAGGCAGACCCTTCGACGACGGTTGCTCCTCATACGCCAGTTAATTGCAAGATGTGGTCCCTGGATCCAATATGCCTCCTTAGTGATCGACATACCCCTACTCCATCTACGCAGGGACCGTTCGAACGTTTATGGCGTCTGCAGTCTGAATGTGGAATCCCACCCGGTCGGTAGCCGGCTTGTTCGTATATGAGCCGGAATCTATATCTGCGACGCGCGATGTCCTACGAGGTCAGTGGTCAGCAGGCCCGAACTAGGAGATATATCAGTTTGTTACCCGGAAGAGCGGTGATGCCAGCGATCATCGAATGAGTCTTTGAATCCTATGCAGATGTTATTTGCGGACTGTCGGCGACGATATTATCACGTACCGCAAAAAGAGGCTACGCGCGGCCTCCGCTATGACAAGTGGGTAATTTTAAACCTGTACAACGCTGCCGAGAAATCTCTAGAGACAAACGGAATGGAATCCACGAAAACACAGTATATGCCTCGGAAGAGATGTCCACTGCGCACCTTTCTGAGTGAACAAACTGCGTTATTAGCCTACCGCATAAGCGAATGATACCCTAGCATCCGAGTACGTCAACCTCATCTTGGTTGGGATCATTTGCGCAAGCGCGTCCCGGTTGCTATTCAATATAGACTTTTCGGAGGTTAATCTGGGCGAAAAAGGAGGAGGGTTTGGAGAGTTCTCGGAAGCAAAGACAGGATCGGGTCGGATGCGGAAAGGTTGCGGCATATGCAGTGACGCGAAAGAGTTCCAGAGCACATGAAGTCGACAAGTAAAGAATACTCTCGCGGGAGACATAAGTATAAGTTGATCTTCTTCCGATTTACTTGCTGCGCGACAAACTTGAACAGCAATCCGAAGATCTCGTTAGTGAATACTGCCAAAATGAAGTCCTTCTTCGGCGCCGCCATTGGTCTCGCTCCTTGGGAATCAATGGCCCCTCCGCCAGCGGGTACTCAATTCTACCAGCTCCAGACCAAGTCGTACGTTTTGTCATTTCTGGCATCCGTAACCGAACCGAAAATTGTTGCATAGCGACACGGCAGCTGTTTCCGGACAATGGGTAGGCCTCAAAACCGGATCGACCTCATACGCTCTCGCCAGCGCACAAGCTGCCGCCACCAAGTTCTTCACGAACAAGTACGAGGCGACCGGGACGTACGCGTTCCACAATGCCGACGATACGCGTCAAGTCGCTCTCCAGGGACCCAATGGTATCTTGTTGTCTATGGTGGATGCAACGAATCCGAGTACCGGTACCATCCCTGCGGGGCAATTGATGGAATGTGCGACGTTCACCATGGACAACAATGTGCTTTTTGTGAATGATGGCAGTACTCTGGCTAACCGCACTTTTGTTGCGGTCAAGGGAACCGATAACAGCTATACGGTTGTGCTCTATGATGGTGAGTGCCCCTTGGGTAATGTAAGCGTGTGTGTTTCCTGGCTGACTGTTCCATAGGCGCAAGCACAACCACGTCGAACATTACTCCCATCACAATCAATCTCGTGAAAGCTTAGAAACGGATGGCGATGTAGGAGAATGTTGAAACGCAACTGTACTACTGTAGACAGCTAGTAGCTTCTGCTATGCATGATGGCTTGTAAATACTGGAATAAATACGATGGCGCGCAAACTCCTATGATGAATATGTTGTAGACGCGTGATTTAGCAACAAAAGACGAAGGAGTAGACGTGTTTGAGTGAAACTACGTTGGAGAAGTCCAGTGTGAGGGCGCCTCAGGGTCCGGCCATTTCCCCACAACCAGCGCCAAGATTTCGGACATGGCCAGTGCACCCAATGCCACCAAAAATTTGGCCGCCAACTCTCCGACCATCTTCTGCAATCTTCCCTAGGAGTATTCACACCGTTCACCATGGGTCTCTCGGCGCCGAAGAAGTATGCGACTCATCCTAGCACATCACACCTGGCATTCTTGCTAACATAGCCCAAAGTCGCTCCCGCATCTCAAACGACCCACAAAACACCACCTGGGCCAACAATACCACCCGCTTCGGCCACCGCATCCTCACCTCTCAAGGCTGGACTCCTGGCGCCTCGCTCGGCGCAACTGACGCTGCCCACTCCGCACACTACACCGCAGCGTCGCACTCACACATCCGTGTTCTGCTCAAAGATGATAATCTCGGCCTCGGCGCAAAACGGGGCAGCGAGCGCGCTGAGAACTTTGGACTTGCGGGACTGGAGAGGGTGCTGGGACGGTTGAATGGCAAGATCGAGGAAGTAAAAAAGGAAGAGGAGAGGAGAGAAAAGATTGAGCAACGAGCGTATGTGTATCAGAAATTTGGATTTATGGACTTCGTGAGCGGAGGATTCTTAGTGGGCGATAAGATCGAGAAGCGTGTGAAGAAGGAGGTGGAGGTCAAGGTGGAGATCAAGTCCGAACCGGAGTCGTCAGAAAGCGAGGCCCAGGAGAAGAACAAGTCGAAGAAGAGGAAGCGCTCAGGCGAGGACGAGGATATCAAGCACAAGGAGCAGGTGGAAGAGCAGCCGAAGCTCAAGCGCAAGAAGAAGAGCATGAACCTGCGCGAAGAATCTACCAGGGAAAACGCAGCTCCCGAATCCACCTCCACATCGAAGAAAGGAAAGAAAGACAGGAAGTCGAAGAAATCCACCGATACCACCGCCACCGCCACAGACACGCCCACCCCCACCTCAGAACCCCTCTCCGAAAAAGCCCGCCGAAAGGCCGAAAAGCGCGCTCGAAAAGAAGAAAAGAAGCTCAAGAAAGCGCTCAAGAGAGCCGCAAAAGAAGCCGCACGTTCCAACCCCGCGACCGAAGACACGAGTTCAGAAAGCGAGGAAGAAGAGGACATCACACCAGCGAGTTCCGTACCTGCGACTGGCACATCGACACCTGCAAGTGGAGCATCTGGCTTGACATATCCGCGAGGCATGCATGCGGTGCGGCAGAGATACATACGGCAGAAGAAGATGGCGAGTATGGATCCACAGGCGCTGAAAGAGGTATGTCGTTTGTACTACTGTATGTATGATGCCAAGCTAACCATGGCAGATTTTCATGATCAAGACCCCGTCCTAGCGAGGCGGCACATGGGGCGTTCTGACATTTTGGGTGCATATAGCGTGGCGTTTAGAATTCGCGACACGCATAGACGTGGGAATATCCACCATTGCACGTGTTAAAAATAGAATCTGCTTAACATTCCTACTTGTTAGGAAGCTTGTCGTTTTTGCTGTCTTAATCCATCCTCATAGGTACTGCTGCAGTACCACCAACAAAAATCTTCGTATCAATTTTCTTTATTAAAGTATGTTACGACTGAGATATCAACACATAAGATCTGCCAAAGAGAAGGCCTCTCCTAGCCCAGTTCTTCGTCCGCATTAGCAAATCCATCTTTCGCCTGTAGACCTCCCCTATAAAACATAGACCCGCGCCCACGCTTCTTCACAAACCCGAATACAAGGAGCCATACAAATACTACCCTATGTAGGAATAACGAGAAAAACAACCAAGAAGAATAATGAACAAGGCAAAGCCCAAGCGGCAGCGGTCAACATCAGGAGTTAATCCTCCCGCGTCTCCCACGGCCGCCAAAACTTCCACCCTTCCCTAACCTCCCTTTCAATCTTTCTTATGCCCGCATTTCTGACACCCACCAGCCTCTCAATTCCCTCTGTGCCCTCCGCTTTCAGAAATTTTTCCTGATCGATCTCCTCACCACCCTCCTCTTCGTTCCCATTGTGCAGCACAGCCGGCCAGAGCACACCGACGCCATCTCCAGCCAGGGTAGTCTCAAACTTCTCAAATCCTTCGTTTTCGAGCTTCACTTCGAGGGAGTCGAGAATGGCGTGCTTCAGCTTCGTCCCCGTGGAAATTACGGACGCGGTGCCGGCTACGGGGGAGTCGGGTTCCGAGTCGGATTCTGATGAAGATGAATGTTCGTGGTGGGCGCCATTACCGTTGCCATTAGCAGCTGAGGTAGGTCGTGGCTTGATGATTGTGATGGCGCATCCGCCGCCTCCCGCGCCAGTAAGTTTTGTCCAACCAATACCTGTATGATCTATGAGTTCGCGAATGCGCTCCAACTTTGGATGTGAAACACCCAACGACACCAGCAAGCCATGATTTATCGTGACCAGATCCCCAAAATACTTGAGCGAGGCATGCGATTCAGGGTCGAAACCGGGTGTTGTGAGCAGTTTGTATGCGGATTCGGTGATTTGACCTATGGCGTCAAGGATGGTCTCGGTGAGCACCGGGTGGTTCTCTAGGAGGGTCGCGACTTTCGCGACTTCGACGGCAGTGCTGCGGGATTGGCGCGTGTTGACGAGGAGGAGTGGAAGCTCGGGGAAGCTGTGTAGAGGGACGATTCGGGGAGGCTTGTCTTCGCCCATCCGCTGGTAAAGAACTGCCTTGCCGCCCGAGGCGACTGTGTTGTCGATGCCGGAGGGAGTGCCGTGTATACACATCTCGCCCACAAATGCCCATCGGTTTATCCGCTCGATCTGAAGTTCGCATTCTTGCGCTGGCTGATCTTGATGGGGTCCACTCAATGCGCGTATTTGTAGGAGTAGCGCAGCACTTATGCACACCGAGATACTCGCACTGCTACCGAGCCCCGCTCGTAGTGGAATAGTAGAACGAAGTGTGTATACGCATGGCGGGGTCTTCCGCGATGCAAGTGAAAGAAACAGATAGAGGAACGAACAGGCGGACGCGTGGTGTATTCTGCGTATTGGCTTAGGGATCTTGGGCGACACTTCGTCGAGGTGTGGTTGTAGTGCTTCGAGTAGTTCCGGATCCAGCGACGTCACTAGGTCGTAGTAGTGCTTCTTCTTTCCGGGCGCATTGAAGGCGTCCCACGGCAGTTCGTCTATATTCCAGACATGTTCGAGTTCGATGTCAGGAAAGCGCACTGTGATGGTTCTGTGCGACTTGGAGAGGAACGAGACATGTAGGTATGAACGGAGAGATATGGCGGCGGCAATTGCAGGCTGCATAAAGGTTAGTGCATGCGCGTATCCATGTGTGCTTTGTGTCCCACCTTGCCGTGTACGACTGCATGTTCTCCATAGACAATGACTTTGCCCGGCGCAGAGACCATGAATGGGGGCATCATTGGCGACGACTGCTTGCGGAGCAGAGCTGCTCTAGGGTTCGACGCGCCGTTTTGTCGCATTTTGGAGAGGAAATCGGCGGGCATGGTGTCGACGGGTGACTGCTCGGGCGTTTGAGTGGATTGCGAGGAGGTACGCGACTTTGAAGGAACTGGAGCGGGCTGTTAGTGAGGGCAGATCGTTTCAGGGAGCACGCGGGGCTCACCTGGAGCGTCGTAACCGTTTTTGCGCAGACGCCCAGTCATAGACATTACAACAGTCGAAAGCCGTGAACAATGTGAAGCTGGTTGTCAGTGGCACTGGCGTCGCCAATCATGATCAGGAGGCGCTGTGCGCTGCCGCTGTGGCTGATGACATGATGCGCTTTGAATTCGTTGCTAATTCCGGCCAGGTACGGAGCTAGCGCCTCGATCAGATGTTGCTCAAAGCCCACCTGCACGAACCATGTCCCTGGTCTTCTAGAAGCGCCCTATCGACGTCGTCCTGTTTGCAAAATGCCACAGCCAATGTTGCGTCATGCATCGCGTTAACTCTCCACCGTGCGAGAGATGGAGCCAAGACATACAGTCGCTCATCTCAAGCGCCATGTTGGAACAATACTAACATTTTCTTATCGGCCGATAGCTATCCCATCTAGAAGTCACAGGACAGGTCCTTCTCACAATTACTTAAGCTGGAAATTATCAATCGCCTGCCAGGCAGCATGAAACTCACGCAGCGTCCTACCAGACATTGATGGTAGCCAGGCTGTCATGCAAATTGCGACACATCCACTCTCACGGTCGCCACGCTCTAGCTTCGCAGCAGCGAATGTGGCGCGAGCTGTTGCGCGTTCACGGACTAGACGACGTGTGGCGCCTTTCGCTTGCGCCTCGCCGATTTTGTTGTGTGACGCGTCGGCGAGGCAAGGTTTCTGTTTTTCGAATAGGTAGGCGAATCTTCAAACAGGTAGGCGGAGTTGTGAGGCAGTAATGCTCGTAATCTCGAATTACATGCGCGACCCATCCATCGGCTGCGAGCAATGTGCCGTTTCAGAATCGTCTTTGTCGCTTGGCGGACTTTTTGAATGAAATCTGCCGACCTCTGCTGAGTAGCTGCGTAGGGTGATGAGATCGATAGTAGGTCCGCGGTTGCATGGTGAAGACGGGACCTGACGTGCAGATGCAACCTCGACTGGCATCGTACAGGCGAATATCTGCACACTGTAGCGGAAGACGGGAAGACAGAAGATATTCTCAGCATATACAGCTTCATGCTGTCTTCTCTGCTCTTGCTTTCTCTTTCTGGGCCTTGTATTCCTTGTTCTTCGCCTTTTTTGCCCTCTTCCTCGCCTCTTTATCAACCTTCCCCTCGGCACCCTTCTTCCTCTTTTTTACGCTCTCTTCAACCTCCGCCCCGCCAGTGGTCTCCAACTCTGGCACATCCCCGCCTTCCTGCACGAAATTCGATCTATCTCCCACCACGCCAACCTCAATCATCCCCTCCTCCCTCTCAAAGTCAGACTTATTCTGCCAATCCTCGTCTGCGTCTGTCGTGGTATCGGCATCATACCTCTTCCCCTTCCCTTTCCTTTGCTTCTGCGGACTCGCATTCTGACCTTCTTGCTCCTCGGGCTCAGGCGTCGGCTCCGGCTCCAGGTATTCGCCTTGGAGGCCGGCCGCAACTCTGCGCAAGTTGTGCATGACTACACCACCGGTTGGTCCACCGTGCGAGCTGAAGGTGACGCCGCTGGGTGTGATGAGCGCATCGGGATGCAGGTGTGGGTGAGTCACCGAGTTTGCGAGGTACTTGTTGAGCATTTCGGAGGCATTGGCGACGGATATGGGCCGTGAGGATACGTGCCGACATGGCGGGAGCGTTTCGGCGTGCATTTGAAAGCTTGGAGGTATACGCCGGAAGACTTGGAGATGCGGGGAGTTGTCGCAAATGCGGTGTGGCAGAGGAATTGGCTAGCTGTCCAATAATTCGGTCGTGTTATACAAGTAGCAATCAGGCCGGTAGTCGCAATCTAATCGTGTTGTTGTTATGGGCAGAATATGGTGGAGAGAAGCTGCCACTGGTTTTCGCGATTGCACTTTCTGTGCACGGGCCAATCGTGGATTTTCTGTCGGCGAGCTCGTTGCACCTCCGGTCCAGCATCGCAGAGCACTCTTCAGCCGAGTCACGCCCCCAATACAGTCGCCTTGTCCGTGAGATCGTAGGCGCGCTGGGTGACAAAGAGACATCATGAATGCACTTCGCTGCCTGAGGACGGTCGCGCGGCCGTCTGCAACACCTGCGAACCACCTCGGATCAGCCGCAGCATCAGCTCCACGGTAGTCCTACCCACCACTCATAGATGATTTCGCCGTCTAACAATACCATAGACTGCCAATTTTCTCCTCGGCGCGCTCTATATCCCTCCTTGCACCCCGTCGACCAATGATCCCTACCCCTTCCTCGACGTACACTCTCCCTACTCCCGGCTCAGTCACCTTGACAGCCATACCATCATCCGAGACGCTTGATCTCGCTTCAAAGATCTCGTCACACCCTGCCATGGGCTCAATGCAGATCCGATGCGGTCCTCGCGACACGTACAACCCTAGCCATCTGGTGCGGAAGAGGAGACATGGGTTCTTGAGTAGGATAAAGACGAAGAAGGGGAGGAAGCTTCTGATGAGGCGGCTGAAGAAGGGGCGGTGGAATTTGAGCCATTAAGAGGAGGGGTGAAGTACCGCATCGGGTTGCTGGAGGGAGGGGTACGTACAAGGTGTATGGCTGCGGCCCTGGTAGTACATTAGGATGGAGAAGAAGATGGCATGCGGTTGAGAACGTCTTCGTTGCTACTCAGTTGCATACAGGGGGACCGGGAAGATACAGAGGTCTCAGCAGCCACCGAGCATTGCGCAGGAGACGCGAGTTTGTCACATCTACATGTAAAATCTGTTGTACAATCAATACACATGCATATCAGGCATCAGCGATCTTAGCTTCATGCAAGGAAGGCCCTCTTCTCTTTGTAAAGGACCATCATCTATAACTCCTTATCTAGAATCCACACATACTGCAATTCACCAAGTGATATCATCATCTAGCGCGCACGGCATGGAACACTAGGCCATGCAGAAACCCGTCTCTAGATGGAACGGCATGGCATTGTCGCACGGGCCAACGTGGTGTATTTAACAACTCTACCCCTCCCCTCCCACAACACCACTCATTTTGAAATCACCACTATCGGCTACCTAGGTATAAATTCATATCACGCCCCCTCGCCATCCGCATTGTTATAATGCCGTCAGCCACTGCATCTCAACGCATCCCTGAGCTCCAGCAAGCCAATATAGCTCTGATGCGCGCCTTCGAATCGCATGCTCAGTTTTCCCGCCCAACAAGCCCAGCGCAAAGGGAAGATCTACTTCATGCACGACTTCGCAGCGCGCACCAACGCGATGTTCGAATCGCTCCTGAACAACTATCCACCGCCGGATACGCCAGCTACTAGGAATACGATTCCAAATGTGCCTCCGGCGAGTATGACGGAGAGCCAGAGGAAGGAGTTGACGACGGATGCGATTGGAAGGTGTGTGATGTAAGTATATGTCCTGGTGGAAGGTATGACTGGGCTGATGTGTGACAGGTTGCATGAATTGATCCATGATGCGAGCGGTATGGCGGGAATGATGTTTGGGGAAATGCCGGGGCAGGAAGTTGATGTTGGTGATGCGGTCAAGAGTGCGGCTGACGCTGTGAACACACTTGCTGGGTAGACAGCGAAAGAGCCTAGGTTGAAGCGCCCTCCCAGTCCCTCTTGTCTACTTCAAAGAGGCAAATATGGACAGACCTTGAGCCTTGTTGGTGAGCTATTGAAGATTTCCGGTCATCGGCATCAGTCTTTTATCGAAGGGCTAGTCGTATATGGACAATGAAGTTTTTCGCTAATGCGTCCGCGGGGTATATGTGGGATATAGAATGCAACTTTGAAACCAACTCTCTAGTCCTTCTTTTCAGGTGATTTTGGTGATTTCTCTACAGTGGCTTCTTCCGCGTCCTTCCACGAATCTTGTGTCGAATCCTCTAAAGCTTCGGCAAGCTTCAACTGCTCATCAACCTTGTCGATCTGCTTCAAAATGAAAGCAATCGTCGCATCGCGTGCCTTGTCCACTCTCTGTAGCGCCTCCGAAGACATCTTACTATAGTCCCGGGGGAGGCTTCTGTGGTGTCGGAGGCGCCGGCCCAGAATCATTCAGCTTCGCAGTCTTATCCGCCAGCAGCAACTTCCTCAGAACAAAGATATTCAAATCTCTTTCTCGCAGATTGTTTTCCAGCTCTTTACGCATAGTTTCTTCTTCAAGCTTTTGCTTCTTAACGGCGTGCTCTCTTTCTTCGCTTCGTCCCCCTCGATCACTTTCCATTTCCAGATGGCTTGCTTTGCACAGTTCTCAATATGTGTGAACCGGATTGGTCCGATGTTCTGGCCGCCATACCATCGAGCGACTACTACGACGCCCTCGGTACCTGTATCACTGAGCACGTGCTGGAGTCTGCTTCCCGCCCATTTCTCGCCATCGTCATCATGACCTAAGTCGTACAGGATTTTCGTCGACGGCGTCAAAGATTTCTGCTTCGAGCGCGCGTCCGCCATGCTGCCATGCGGTGTGTTGCCGTCCGAAACTCCGGAAGGCTTTGGAGTGCTTTGGCCGAGAGAGTTGGTGAGAAGGCACCAATAAAAGCCGATGTCTCATGTTTGATTTCTTCGGAGCGAAAGATATTCAGTGACGGGGAAGGCGAAGGGGAGCACTCCCTCTTCAAAGCCATGGTAGAATGTGTACGTGGTGGTTGAATCGGGACCTTAGGATCTCGGACGAGGTTGGTCGTGAAGTCAGAGGTTCAAGCGAAGGGTGGTCTGTGCCCTCGGTTGATGACGTTCCCAAGGTACTGTGGTATCCGGCCGAAGTAGTGTAGGTGGGTCGCGCACAGCAGGGGTGCGCATCCTATGTAATTAAATACGACTTTCTGACAAATCCACATTTAGCGTCACCCAATTTGTATAGAGATACGTGTTGCTTTGTCGCGCTTCTTCATCCCCACGTCACCTGCATAATGTCCGAACCACCTTCTACACCTCGCCATCGATACCTTACCCGCGATGAGGCTGTAGAGGCACGCGCCCTACGTCGAGCAGGCCATACCTACGACTTTATCGCCAACCAGCTTCAATGTACAGAGAGACAAGTTGGCTACGCAGTTACTAAGGATCGCGTCACGCCCAAGAAGCGCTCCGGTCGCCCACCTCGCCTTACGGATGCCCAAGTTGATCAACTTGAGGCATATATACGATCCTCGCGTAGTAATAGGCAGCTAAGCTATCTCCAGCTTGCTAAGGGACCTTTTGAGCACTGGGGAGTTGGCGAATATACAATTAGGAGTGCTCTACGAAGGAGAGGGTACAGACGCTGTGTAGCCCGTGCTAAGCCTCCTCTTACTGAGCAAAATCGGCAGATACGCCCTTGCGTGGGCAGAGGCTCATATCAACTGGGAACCCTGGCAATGGT
Source organism: Laburnicola sp. JP-R-44 (assembly GCA_009805535.1). NCBI lineage: Eukaryota > Fungi > Ascomycota > Dothideomycetes > Pleosporales > Didymosphaeriaceae > Laburnicola > Laburnicola sp. JP-R-44. The sequence continues at coordinate 895,491 of SELF01000016.1, read as the reverse complement.
GGAGGATCCTATGGAGCGATGAAACATGGATCACGGGTGGACGTCACAGAAAAGTATGGGTAACAAAGGCGACCAGGAGAGGAGCTAGAGGATACCTGCCTAGTAGAGAAGATCCGCAGAAAGCGTGGGTGGATGTTCTGGGGCTGCTTCTCTGGCATGTCTAAAGGTCCTCATCTGTTCTGGGAGAAGGAGTGGAAGTCAATTAATAAGGAGAGCTACTGTGAGCGGATTGTACCACTTATTGATGGCTGGTTACGTCTAAATCCTCACCTAAGCTTTATGCAAGATGGGGCACCAGGGCACTCAGCTGCGTACACAATAGAGGAGCTTTCTCAAAGAGGGATTTATCCTATCTTCTGGCCAGCATTCTCCCCAGATCTTAACCCTATTGAAGCTGTGTGGAACAAGATAAAGGACTATATAGAGGTGAATTACCCTGATTAAGAAGGTGGGAGGCAGCCAACATATGATCAACTGCGTAGGATAGTACAGGAAGCCTGGGAGTCGATCACTGTAGAACAGTTAAGGGAGCTTATTGATAGCATGCCAGCTCGATGCTGGGCTGTGATTGATGCCGAAGGCGGTTATACAAAGTACTGAAATTTGTATGTAATATTAGACAGAAACAGAAAGGTTGCATTTAATTACATAGGATGCGCACCCCTGCTGTGCGCGACCCACCTACACTACTTCGGCCGGATACCACAGTAGGTTGGCTTGGACAAGCGTTACAACCAACATGTTTTCGTCGGTGGAGGGGCCGATATCTTTCCTACGCTCCATCTTCGTTGTCGGTTCAAAATTTAATTCACGGATTTTTTTTATCTACAGTTGCTGTTGCTTGTATCTCGAATATTTTATTAGGATGCCACGCGTCGTGAAAAAAAGCCCTTGTTTGCTACGAACTATACTCTGCCCGTGGACATGCTACTAGCACAAGACTGGGGACGGCTACACAGTAACTAGATTTTATACGGAAAGAGCACACAATAGTGAAACGAGGATGTTTTCTTGTTTTCAATAAAAAGTTCGACGACGATGTTATCCTCCTTGAGCGTTGGGTCAGGTCAGACTCTTCTCATCCAAGCTTGCTTGCTCTCCTCTACAACTTTCCTTCCTAGCACAGAAACTCTCCAGATACCGCTTTCAAAGGCTATGATCGAACGGTTGTTCATTCTTCCTCCGTCATTAAGCAAGTCTGCGCTCCCTGAGCTAATTCTTTGGTCCGACCCGGGTTTCTCTCACTGCGCGACAAACACTTCCAACACTTGTTTCACATCGTTCTAAAAAGCAACCCAGCAACCTTTCCCTACACTCTCACTTTGAAAAAGCCGCTTAGCGTGCGCTTGGCCAAATTAGACAGGTGGCTAAGAACAGCAGCCCTGCCTGCTACACTTCCTTCTCACACCCAAAGGCCCATCCTTCAACCACGCTGCGCCTTCGCGACTGGCGGCTCTTCTATACGAAATCAAGTGTAAGTATCATCTCTATTATTCACAGGAGGAAGCGAGATCGTTTGGGGCACGAGTTGACTGCCGTGCCAAGTGAGGTTGAGTCTGATTTTCGAGGAGGGGTCACAAGCAGGCAGGCTCTTGCTTTCAACCAACACACATCTTCTCATTTATTAGGGCAAAACTGACAAACAGATCTTCCTAACGGAAGAACCTTATCGAGCGTCTTCAATATGGGTCGGTTCGAGACGCTCAAGCCAGAAACCCAGGACATGGTCAACGCCATGCTCCCAGCCATTGCCTCCTCTTTCAAGCTCGACCCCGCCAACTTCGTGGACATCATCCCCGAGGATATTCGTATGCGGCAGTGGGATACCGAGCGACGCGACCATATCAAGGACAAGCCCGAGAATGAGCCCCGCAACTGGGGCGTCCAGTTCCTCAAAGAGCTTCAAGCGATTGCACGCCTCAACGGGAACGACCTCCACGCATTCCACGAGGCTCTGCGTATGAAGGTTGAGAAGCATGCCGAGAAGCATCCCTGGGCTAGGCTTGAAGACATCAAGGAGATCAAGATCAAGTTGCAGAATCCCCAGGTGCCGAGCGAGGATGACCGCGACAACGATGCGTATGAGACGGACGCATCTTCGTCTTTAGACTCTTACTTTGAGGAGCTAGTGGAGCAGGAACTACCCAAGGGCAGGAAGCGCGGTCGCAATGAGGCGTATGAGGCCCGCATCCAGGGATATGATAAGCCCCGCAAGCGCAAAAGTAAGTGGTACCCAGCCAGCACATCCAAGTAGCAGACCCAGGCTAACCACCACGACAATGATAGCTGTTCGACTTCGTCGCGATGACAGCGTTGGCTGGGACCGCCGTGGAAAGGACAAGACCCGCAGCGTGGGCCGATCATCTGTAGACAGCCGCACTCCTATCCCCGATCGCCGCGCCGCTATTCGCCGTGACAACTCCGTCCGCCGCGAGAGCTCCGCCCGAGATGAGGTCTCCACCCCCCAGGAACTCTTCAGGCGCCTAGCAGAATCCTACGAGCCCACGGGCATAATGTTAGTATCCTACCAGTGCATTGATTGTAATCGCAAAGCTGACCAAGGAACACCCGTAGTGACGATCAATCCGACGACGAGCCGATCGAAGTGAAGAAACTCCAAGCTGAGCTGGAATACGCCGAGGCGGAGCTCCTCCTCAAGCGCACCAAACTCAAATACTGGGATGCTAAGGAGCGGGCTGCTGCCGCGAAGGCGTCCAAGGGAGCTCAGCATAAAAGCGCTGATCCCCGAAGCCTGGGTGCTCTTCCTTCTCACTTTGACGACTAGGTGCTCACATAAATGCTGGATATCCCTTCGTACGGACATGTTCGGCGCCGTCATGGGCATAAGTTAGACAAACATTTTCCGTATGTTCGAGGATTTCGGCGTTGGATCAAGCATCAATCATGACATGGATCGTTTATTCGGATTCTTCAACACTACCATCCGTGGATATGAAGGATGGTTAATGCATATTGGATAGGACGCGGTCTTGGGTAGATTCTGGTACTTGCGTCGCTAGGCTGTATGCGCTTGTGGCTTCGCAAATGGACTATCATCTGCGGTATCCTCGTATGTATTGTAAGGAATCAGCCCAGTCTTATACTCTCATATACACAAATTTTCCCTGCATGCTCTGTATCTGTGTATGGTTTTAGATTAAATTCTGCCCTTCCTTGATGGGCATCATGTTTTCCGTGTCAGCCGCCAGCTGTGTGGATCATTGAGTGCGCAAGGCGAGCTTGTCCACCGAGTATGTGTTACTCGCGGATCTGGATATCTCGCAGTTTAATGTGCCGCAACTTCTTCAGCTTCTTCAGATCCCTTCATGCGCGTGCAATTTCTGCTTCGACTCTACGTTGCGTCGCAAGCCCAAGTCCAAGTCCAAAGCGCCCATACCTGTATCCCACCGCTCCTTCTATTCTCATCTTAAGTATTATACTGCACTAGTTTTCGTAATGTGACGTTGTATCCCAATACCAAACATCCTCCCCTCATGTTCCTCCCACTCAACAGACCATGTAGATAGAAGCCCCAGCTAGGAAGTGAGATGGTACATATTTCATATTCCTGGCTTTATCAAGATGAATCTCGAGCGCTCATTAAGCGAATAGATATATGCTTACGCCAGTGGGACTATCTTCCCGTTGCTATCTATCACAGTCTGCACAGTCTGCATGCGTCTCTCTTCAGAAACAGCAAACTCCGACCACTCTCTTCCATCATCGCTCTTCCGTACTCTTTAACCCTGCGTTACCAGCACAGACTCTACGCTGTTTCCACGTCAACGATATCTTCATGGCTACAATAAATTTGCTACTTTGTTGCTGCGCAACGTCTCAATCATCAGATAGACCCAAGCAGCAGTCCAAGCCCTCAAAAAAAGAATGGGTTTTGAGCAACCAACCCCACCACCTTTTTGACATTATGACGTTCAAGTTACTCCGACGTCATCTACTGCACAACGACCTAGTCCCGACTGTAGACATCTAGATCCCATGTCCACTGTAAACATGTCCAGCCCAAACGTCGTTTCTTGATATACTACCAGCGTCGTCGCTGTTCTGTCGATGACAGTTGGCAGAATGCCAGATTCAAGCGCTACTTTGATACAAAGGGCACCCACGACGGAGTTCGTTTAAGAGAGGAAGACGGATACCGCATGCGAGACATAGGCTGAGAATAAGGGAATTCAGTGATTAATCGGAGATGGGCGGACATGAAGTAATGTGATTCGAATGTAAGAGCTGACGGTGCCGAGCATACGCGTAGACAGTTGGTGGGTGTTTGAGGCAACGGATGATGTACAACGGACGACGGAAGCATCTGAACAGCGAATATGCGGGCAAAGCTGTGTCATTACTCGGTTCTACGCCGGGATATGCTACTCATACAAACCGGTTAAGCCGTAGGCCCATATATTGTTAGTCATAGTCATCGCCATCCCCAGCAGCAGACCCCTCTAGTCCCTCTTCAGCGGCGTGAACGTCTCTAGTATACCCTCCCGCGTAATGATCATCATCTGCAGACCATCACCAACCTCAATGTGCCTCTCCACCGCGCTCGTGAACGCATCCCTCACCAAGTCCTCGACATGATTCCGCGGTAGCGGCGCTCTCTCCTTCTCTTGGAGCTCGTGTCCGGTTCCACTTCCCGGAATGTACATGTTCTTGAAGTTGACCTGGTTGTCCAAGAACGGCATGATGAGCGAAGCCGCCGCACCAGCAGCCCTACACTGCTCCCTCTCGTAGCTGCCCACCGGGTCGTACGAGTACAACGCTCCCTTGCCATCTTCGTCGAGCCCACCTAGAATAGCGTGAACGTAGTACGGGAAGAACCGCTTGTTGTATAGGATGTGGCTGAGTCGCTGTGCGCAGGCGGAGACCGACATGGGCTTGCCGTGCTGGTACTTGTACATCTTGACGATGGTGTCGAGGCGTTCTTTCAGCGCATCGCCGTCTGCTGCGAAACCGACGACAGAGAGTACTATCCGCGCACCCTTGTTGTCTGTTCCTTCACCACCGATCTTGAAGAGCTTGGGTGCGTATCGCGTGTTGATGTTGTAGCCGGAGGTTGAGCGAGTGTCGCCTGCGAGGATGGTGAAGTCGGCGCCGGAGATACCGAGTGTCGAGCCGCCATTGTCGGTGTACCTGCGAATGTGAGCATGGGCAGAAATCAAAACATCATAGGAGCTGCTTACGGGTAGAAGCCGTGCTGTCGCTCGCCCGAAGGAACAGCTGTGGGGGCCTGCGTGAACGAATAGCCTGGACCGCCTTGCGGGGGAGCGCCGGAGAAAATTGCAGCCATGATGACCGTATGGGAACTCGCAACGGGATATTTGAGTGAAGCCGGGGAAGGCCGGGGAAGTAAGAGTTCGATCGGGTCGCAAGGTGGAGTGGCGGTTAGTGTTTATGGCTGATGGAGTTTGGTAGGCAGCTCCGCGTCAACGTATGGGTTGGCCCGTGCGCAAGCTGGAGCTGACTGCACGTGATGCAATCATTCACTCGAGCACTACGCAGCGATCATACAAGTTAAAGGGAAAGCGGACACGGGAAACTTTGTTTTATGATAGATTCAAGCGAGCTATTTATTCAGTCATCCTCAGGACATGTTTCCTAGTTCGCTTTACGAGATTTTTGATCATCCTGCCATACGCGTTTATCACCGCCTGTCTTTAGATCGATTGTCTAATCCCGCCATAACTCTCTCGGTAGCACTTTGCCGTGAGCCTTTTGCTGAGGGTGTGCCTGTGGCACTTGAAGCACCAGACCTTGCCGGCACAAAGTCTAGGGATTCTCGTGGCACCTTAGACCGTTCGGTTTCTTTCGCTTTGGCGATCTTCTTCTGAAACGCATTGAGCGCGTCGCCATAGGCCCACCCTGGCCAGACAACCGGTACACCGAGACCTTCGGGCAAAGTGGACGTATATTGATCCTCCTCAGATATCTTTGCACAAGTATACTGTTAGCGTATGTGGGAATGGCTCTTCCTGAGGTTACTCACGCCTGCGAAGTCCATCAACTTCTTTGAATGGTTAGGGTCGCGCACAACTGACGAGCTCTCTAGTCTTTGGTTGAAATGCTGACCCTTTTTCTTGAGCTCCAGGAACTGTGCGAATTTCTTGGTCGACTTTGATGGTGGCGAGCCCGGTGGTGACGGCGGTATGTTCAGATTTGGCACAGTAGGTAGAGTGAGGTTTTGTATCGTCAGACGATTCGAAGTGTACGGAGACCCCGGTGGAGCATTGTTGGTCGATTCATCTTCAGCGGGCGGTGGAGTTGCAGTAGCTGGACATGATATGAGTATATATCAAGTCAAGCTTGCGATATAGCAGAGCAACTTACGGCCCTGGGCCGGTCCCTCTGGCAAAGGCAATGACGCTGCAGTCTCTTCAACGGGTGCTGGAGCAGGCTTCGAAGCTGGCGCAATTGCTGTTGTGACGGGAAGTTTTGGCAACTCGATATCAGTAGCTATCCCGCCCTTTCATCACATTTCTGCGAGACTAACCTCAGTTGTCGCGACGGGCGCGGTGTCCTCGTCGTCGCTACTCTCGTAATCTATCCCGAGCATGGTTGCAGAGGACAATTGTGAAGTTTGGAAAGTGCGGGAGCGGAAGTGACGATGGAGCTTGGGCCAGTGTTTCTTGGCGCCGGGGTCGCAACTGCGCGTTCGAGCAGCCTGACGCCCTCACCTCCGCAGCGTTGCCTTCAGCTACATTCGCCTCTGAATCTCGGACGACCGTCACGACTCTCTCCACCTCTTCCGCCCGGCCACATCCACCCAGTCCGCCACCATGAACCACCTTCCGCAAGCTTGGGGCCGTGTGAGTTGAGCTGTCTGTCAGATGCGGCACCATTACTGACTGTATCCCAGCCTAGAGACGACGTGTACGGCGCCTACGATAATTCACACTTCCAGACTGCTGGCCCGAACCAACACACGCAAAGCCCCATCGTGACGGGCACCTCGGTCGTAGCCGCCAAGTTCAAGGATGGCGTCGTGATTGCCGCAGACAACTTGGGTACGGATGGCGAATGCAGCAGCAGCCATGAGGGTTACTTTGCTGACAGCACCTCCTAGCTTCGTACGGTTCGTTGGCCCGCTTCACGGACGTCAAGCGTCTGCGGAAATTCAACGAGACGGTGGTGGTCGGCTTTGGCGGCGACGTCTCAGACATGCAGTACATTGATCGTCTGCTCAACTCCCTCGACATCCGGGAGAACTACTCAAGCACCGACGATCCGCTCAACGCGAAGAACCTACACACATACCTTGCCAAGGTCATGTACAAGCGCCGCTCCGACTTCAACCCGCTCTGGAATCATCTCCTGATCGCTGGCCTCGACGGAGAGTCGAAGCCTTTCCTTGCTTCCGCCGATCTGCTAGGAACCACCTTCTCGTCGCCGACCCTCGCAACTGGATTTGGAGCGCACCTTGCACAGCCCATAATGAGGAGGACTATTCCGGACGAGGACGCGGTACAGAATGTGAGCAAGGAGGACGCGGTGAAGCTAGTCAAGGAGTGCATGAAGGTGCTGTTCTACAGGGATGCCAGGAGTATGGACAAGTACTCTATCGCGACCATTACGAGTGAAGGCGTGGAGCTCAACGAGGCCGAGCAGCTGGAGAACCAGAGCTGGGCGTTCGCAGAGCAAATCAGGGGCTATGGTACGCAGACCGTATAAAGAGTCCGCGGTGTGAGGTGGATCGAGGTTTGGACTGCGTGAGTAGCAGCACCGTGTGCAGCACTGATAGCTGAATGATAGACACAATGTATCATGCTCCAGCGCCAGTACAGCCATGACTGTTACAGACAGTCGAGGAACAGCACGCATGCAGCCCATATGCAACTTTGACGTGGCATAAATTACCCCAGCATGTAGGGATGCAAGTACAGGTTGTCTAGAATCTTTTGACATAGTACGGGCAGAACTGCGACTCTAACACATATCTAAGACATTCAGCAGGAAGCGAGTTGAGTTCCATGTACTCTAACTTCTGAAGCTCAGTGCGACTGTGATGTATACTGACGCATCTGGCTTCGAAGCGAGCTTTTGAATAGAGATCTCGATCAAGCTGCCTTGGATTATTGTTCGCATGCGCTTGCACAAAGGACCACCCTTTCGTCCATCCGAAATGGGAAATGCACATTCCTCAACACCACCCAATCCCAACCATCCTCATCCCGCAAACGTCAGCCGCGAACAATCGGCTTTGTCTCTTCTCACCATATCTCTGCATCCAAATGGCTCCATCAACACAAACACTAATAGTCGAAAACTCGTGCTTGTCATAGAACCTATCCATTCGTTCACCACGCTGCACTTTTCCAACATGGCCTACACCCCCAAAGGCGGATCCGTCCCCGCCCACCCCTCATTCCTCATCTTCCGCTCTCTCCAACTCTTCTTCGCCCTCCTCATAATCGCCACAACCGCATACGCCCTATCCATCCGTGGCGGCGGCCCTGTACGTCTCCCTTACCCAACCCTTCATCCCCAATTCCTTATCCAAAACACTAACAAAATCTAGCTCCAACCCCCACTCATCTCCACCCTCCTCATCGCCATCCTTACAATCCTCCCCATTCTCCTCCTAACCACCCCCCTGCACCTCTCCCAACGCCGCTTCTACGACCCCCGCGCAGCTCTCCTCCTCGATATCTTCGCCGCGCTCTTCTGGCTCGCGACGTTTGCAGCGCTAGCTTCATACCATGATATTTTCTCCGGATACGGACGGAATGCAGATATTTTTCGGTTCGACGGTTGTAGGAAGTGTAGACGGGCGTGGAGGAGCGGGGTCGCGGCTACGGTGTCTGCGGCTGTTGAATTGTATGTTTTTTCAATTTCTGAACTAGTAAAGTAGGAGATGATGGGCTAACATGTGCGTAGTCTACTGTTTTTGGGCACGGGGCTGGCGTTTGCGTACTACTACCATTATCATCTGACGGGTAAACGTGGGTTTGGAATTGCAGAGCGGAAAACGGAGGAGGGTGCGCTTGGTGCTGCGGGTGGGGCCGAGGGTGGTGTGCCGGCTGAAGAGCATCATTTACAGTCGCGTCCTGCGCATAGTCACACGGGGCATGGCGCGGATGCAATGACGCCGCCCGATGTACCCCCTATTCCTCACCCGCCAGCATCGCACCACGGAACGGGTGGGACGTCTGATGCTTTTACTTCGCATCCTCTTGGGGGCTCGACGAGGAATGGGCCGATGTCGAATTATGGTAGTGCGCCGAATAAGGTGGGTGGGCCGCCGTATCCGCAGTCTCCCGTGAGACCGTCGAGGCCGGGGGGATATGGAGAGTTTGGGACTGGGGGGTGAAGACGGGGCTGGGGAGGGGACTGTGAGGCCGTGATGCGGAGGTGGTTGCGTCGATGAAAGGGGTTTTGTGAAGGACGATGGTTTATCTGCTGTTTCAGAAGTGTGGCGGAAGTGTAATGTTTCAATTTCCTATCCGGTTACATACCCGTGCCTTGACTTCTTGCTTGATTGTGTACGGACGTTGAGAGAGTGTGTGTGGGAGAAAGACGGATTAAGGAGGTCATAGAAGAGCCTTCCATCCTTTATCTCCCGGTCGCTCAAGGCCCAAGTGATCACACAATTGACCTAAGTGATCGACGCCCCAATACCTCTCCGTCTCCCCCTTCGTGTTCGTTGCTATATCACAAGTCAGTCACAAACCATACACTACTCCCTACTCCCCTGACGTAGAAAAACTTACCAACAAACCACGGCAGCCCAAACGCTTCCTCCTTAAACGCCCAGTCCGTATTCTCGGTCAACTTCTGCTTAACCTCCTCACTCTTACCCGCCTCCATAACCTTCTTCGCCTCTTCCTCACTGCCCACCACAGTCTTCAGGATTGCCAGCATAGTTTCAGGCTTGGTGGGGTCGTTGTAGTGCACCCAGTAGTTCTGCCAGAAGTGCGAGAGTGCGTTGGGTAGCGACTCCGCGTGCGAGAGGGATAGGGCGGTTAAGACGCGTTGGATGGAGATGGTGTTTGTGGGGAAGCCTGGAGGAGTTTTGTCTGAGATGGGGACGTTGAAGTATTTTGCCCAGCGGATGCGCTCGTTGTTGATCCATTTGTTTTTGTCTGTCGGGGGTTAGTGGTTAGGGGAATAAGAGCTGGTCTCAGCAAGAATGATAGAAGAGCCGTATACAGGACTATGCGTTCTGTGACATAGCCAAGTATACGGCACAGTCCTAGAGTAGCAACGTTGGAAGACAACGATAGGAGTAAACGTGAAGAGATCTAACAGCGCAGCGAATACTCACTCTTGATCATAAGCGGCTGAACAGAAACATATCATCAGCGTCTCTACCATATAACAAAGTACATCTTCGAAAACTCACCGGCGTATTCCCACACGCCTTCATCAAGCCTCCCAAAAATATCGGAACATAGGTAATCTCGCACTCCTTGAACACTGCAGCATTCTACTACCAATTAGCAGGAGCACCGTTTTCAAAATCGTTTCCCGAACCAGCGGATAGAAACATGCAAAACAAGTAGTTTCCTAACGTGGTCGAGTGCACAGCCAACTTACACGCAGAGCATAGAATGCGATGTATGCAAATGGGCTCACGATGTCGACGAACAGAGTAATCTTTGGTTTAGACATCTTGACCCAAAACTGGAAGCACGCAATGTGAAAGGTGGAAGAGTGGTTGAGGTTGGGTTGGCAGATGGCTGCTGATGGTTAACGACGGGTCGTAGCCGAACCGAGGCAATTGACTAGACCCTGAATCGGATGAGTGATCGAAGTAGTGCAGACACCTTTTGATCGCAAACATCAAAACTCTAGGCATTTTGCCTACACGCGAACAGGAAATATTCTTGGGCACAAAACGAGTGTGAAGAGTGGTTTTGGGTATTCAATTGCGATGCTAAGCTCGCCTCTTTTGCCTACAAAGACATGGGGCTGCGTTCTAAGCAAACAGCCAAAGGTTGCCACACAAGCCATCGCCTACTTGGCTTTGCCTTTACCTTTGTTGTTTGAATTCGAAATTGCACCAGGCTGCCCCCTTCTCCTCTCCCAGACTTGCAGATAGCTCTCCTTTGTAAAGAGCGTTTCCCCTCGTTCCTGCTCTACGAACAGATCTTGCACACCGTACCACTCATTCCGACTCCGATCCTTTAGTTGTACCCTCCAGACCTTCATATCCTGCTCACCCTCCACACTGTCATCCTTCTTCTTGACAGCTTCATGGGTGATGTTTGCCACCAGGTCGTACCAAATGGGCTCGCCAGGCGGGTACTCCTTCGGATTGGGCTCCACGTAAGGAGCCATGTCGAGCGACTGAACGGGAAAAGTGACAATAGTGGGATTACGCTCCGATACGAATTTGTTCTTGCTGAAACGCTTGATGTGGAACAGGAGGCAAGGGGGCAGCGGGTGGACGAGCCGATATCGCACGCGGTCTCTCACCTTTTCTTGAGGTTGCACACCGTTGTACTTGTTTAGAATGGTAGTAAGGGGCACCTGAGGGATGATGTTCTTCTCTAGCGCGTCTTGGAACAAGGGCGCCGATGGTAGGTCCAGTGTAAGAACGAGGAATTTTGTGATGTCGGTCTTGACAGCTGCGTCCTCGAAGCGTAGACGATCGCCGGCATCTGCTCGGGCTGTGATCTCTTGCGACTCGATCTTGAGTGTACCCTGGAACACTTTCTGGACGATGCTAGATCCCGGTTTCGTCTTCGATCCTCCGACGGCCAGATGGAGGTTGTTGAGGAACCAAGACAAAAAGTCCACCGGATCGGACTGATCGGTGAGCGTGAATCGTTTCGATGATCGAAGAGCAATGTCTTGCAGGAGCTCGTGTGGTGACACATGGGGTTTGAAAGCGCGCGGGTTCCATATCTTTCGCACAAGGGTACTGAAGCGCTGAGCGAGCTGTGGCCGGTTCGATAAATCTTCCAGCATGAAGTAATTTCGCAGTGGGACAACGTGTGCTAGTGCTTGTATCACGACATTGAAGTAGTCGTTCGCCTTGATGTTGTTCATGCCTATGAAGCCTGGGATGTACTCCCTGTTTGAGAGATCCCACGACACTTTTGGCTCCTTGTCTAATCGCGCCACCTCTGCCTTGCTTAGGCGCGGGTCCACGACGAACTTGATATCGTCGAGGGATTTCGACATGACTTCATAGCCCTCCGGTAGAACGTAGACCTTCTTCGTCTCCATATTTACATAGACGTGGTGGTTCTCATCGAGCGCGTGGAAGTAGGCTTGCGATTTCGGGCCTCGTCCCTGGAAGTATTTCCCGCAGACTAGACAGGCGTATACGTTGATGTTGGATAGCGTGACGGAGCAGAGCTTCTCGAAGTCGAAGTCGAGCACTTTGCGGTCTATAGTGTCGAGGTAGAGATCGGTGTACCCTGCTTCGGGCGCCTTTTGCCGCCGCGGTGCGCTCACTGCCGGCTCGTCGTCGTCGTCGTCGTCGTCGTAGTTGTCGTCGTCGTCTTCCAGCGCCCCGGCTTCTACAAGCGCCGCGTGCTCCTCCGCATCTGCGCCCAGGATGTCTATCTTCTCCCGATCTTGTTTTCGCGGCGACATGAGGTGTCCATTGGGGGTGCCGTTTGTAGACTCGGGGGACTCCATTTCCTCATCCTCGACGCGCGCTCGTTTCGAAGCTGGGGAAGGCGCATCGACGACATCTTGGAGAGGTTCGAGGGCCTGTCGCTTGGCCATGGCTGGCCTTGGACGCGGGTCGCGATGCGTTCAGAGCGCCGGGGAGATTGCTGTAAAGCTTCAAGTGCAGAGGCTGCGACAGAAGCTGCGACCGAGGACTGTCAATGTCGGTGGAAAGCCCAAGGCAGCAAAAAGTGAGCTCGGGGCGGTCGCTCTTGCTGGCTTGGCGGTGTCGATTGGGCGGTCCGTGCGAACAAGCTCCAATGCGCGGCGGCGGGCACCTCTTCAAAAAAGTCGGCGTCGCCAGGCACCACCGCGAGTACCCCCCGTTTCTGCAGATACCCTTTGCCCGCTGCTTACCACCCGGCGCCGTAATGGTATGCTTCCTTCGGCGTGCCTGGCGCCCTTTTCTTTTGCTGACGCTTGTCTAGTCGTACCAGAACCCCACCCAGATCTTTGCAGAGGACGTGACGGAAGAGAAGGGCGAGAATGCACGTCTCTCTGCCTTTGTGGGCGCTATCGCTGTCGGCGACCTTGTGAAGAGCACATTGGGCCCAAAGGGCATGGACAAGATATTACAGTCTGGGTACGTGCTCTGCAAGTCTTTCTTGAGCTTCGCTTATACAGTCCATAGTTCGACAGGCGAGGTCATGGTCACAAATGACGGAGCTACCATACTGAAAGCGATTGCACTTGACAACGCCGCTGCCAAAGTGCTAGTCAACATCTCAAAAGTCCAGGACGACGAAGTCGGCGACGGTACTACCTCTGTCACTGTTCTGGCAGCGGAGCTGCTACGCGAGGCAGAGAAGCTCGTGGATCAGAAGATACACCCGCAGACCATCATCGAGGGCTACAGGATAGCAAGCGCTGCTGCGCTACACGTTTTGGAGAAGCTTGCAACGGACAACAGTAACAACGAGGAGGCGTTCCGACGTGATCTGGAGGCCATTGCGCGGACGACGTTGAGCTCCAAGGTACTCAGCCAGGACCGGATACAGTTCGCGAAGCTCGCCGTGGACGCCGTGCTGAGGATGAAGGGCTCTACGGATCTCACACATATTCAGATCATCAAGAAGGCTGGAGGAAAGCTCAAGGACTCATATCTCGATGAGGGCTTCATTCTGGACAAGAAGTTCGGCGTTAACCAACCCAAGCGGATAGAGAACGCTAAGATCCTCGTAGCCAATACGGCAATGGACACTGACAAGATTAAGATCTTCGGTGCAAGGGTCAAGGTAGATTCCACAGGTGCCCTGGCGGACTTGGAGAAGGCAGAACGCGAGAAGATGAAGGCCAAGGTCGAGCGCATCAAAGCACACGGCATCAACTGCTTCGTCAACCGACAATTGATCTACAACTGGCCGGAACAGCTCTTTGCGGATGTCGGCATCTGCTCTATTGAGCACGCCGATTTCGACGGCGTTGAACGGTTAGCACTGGTTACCGGAGGAGAGATTACGTCTACTTTCGACCACCCAGAGAATGTCAAGATCGGTCACTGCGACTTGATTGAGGAGGTGATTATCGGCGAGGACACGCTGATCCGATTCTCAGGTGTCGCGGCAGGTAGGGCGTGCACCATCGTACTTCGCGGCGCAACTGAGCAGCTTCTCGACGAGGCTGAGCGATCGCTCCACGATGCTCTGGCTGTACTCTCGCAAACAGTCAAGGAACCCAGGACAACATTGGGTGGTGGCTGTGCCGAGATGAACATGGCCAAGGCCGTAGCAGAAGCTGCACAAAATGTGGCAGGCAAAAAGGCCATTGCCGTTGAGTCTTTCTCGAAGGCTCTACAGCAGCTACCTACGATCCTGGCGGACAACGCTGGGCTGGACTCTAGCGACCTCGTTACCCGACTGCGGAAAGCCGTCTACTCTGGCTTGACTAGCTCGGGCCTGGACCTCTTGACTCCTGGTGGGGGCATCGTCGACATGCGAGAGCTTGGTGTCATCGAGAGCTACAAACTAAAGCGCGCGGTTGTTTCCTCGGCCTCGGAAGCAGCGGAGGTATGTGCACCCAATTCTCCGCCAGCTCGAATTGCACTAACTCCCCACAGTTACTTCTACGGGTGGACAACATCATACGCAGCGCCCCGCGAAGGCGGGAGCGCATGTAAGAGCGTGATATGACTGGACATGATGCTGCCACGACCTGAGCACTAGATAGGGTGTACACTACGAAATATTCGCGAGGATATCGAATGCAGTGAAAAATGTCTGTGGGCATTGTGTGTCCTACTAGTCAACTTGATGCACGTTCTTAGTTACCGTAAGCGTGTGCGCTTGTGGGCAAAAAGCGTCGTCGTGCAAGGATGTTGCCAGGCACGTCGGTGTCCAAGAGTCCAAGACGACGGTTGGTTTCATCGGGCTTCTACCGGAGGAGAGCTGCCGGTTGGAGGCGCGTCTCTCCACCAGCGTCTCACCTGAGGCAGGAATTAAGTATTGGAAGATGTTTTTCCTGGTGTTTGAAACCCCGGTCGATCGGGGTGACGTCCGTGAATACGCTCTCCCGGGTCTTTGTGTTGCGGCTGAGGTCAGGTCAGTCCATAGCGGCCACCATCTCAAGTCACAACCACGTCCGCACTCGCACTGTGCTGTGCAGTGTGCTCCACGAATCGCTCACTGTCCATTCCCTGCCGTTATTCTTCGCATCGACTGATCAGCCCTGCGGGATAAGCGGGAGCGATCGCTCCCTTGCACCAGCTAGCGCAGCCTCTCGCAACCCTGCCTCACGGGGCGGAGCGTCAAGGGAGCCCAGCGCACTCGCACTCCCCGCCTCTCGCCTTGGCCCGCGCGCGAAATCCACACCTATTCCTGTCAGATCCGCACACCTCGCTTTCACTCTCACTCTCATCCTCTCGCTCATGCCCCATCTCCTCCCCGCCTCAGGCCTGCCCGAGGCTGCCATCGCACCATAAGGCCGACATCCTCACCCGATAATGCCGCGTCGCCGGCCGCCTGGAGCTAGCCCGGCCTTGAGCGCCAAATTCTTCGCCCTCCTCCTCGTCTTCCCATGGATTTCCACGGCAGCTCAGCAGCAGCAACCGCAGGACCACGTACGCGGCCGGTCCCCGAGCGAAGAGGGCGGCATACACACCATACTTCCCCCCAAACATGGAGAGCCTAGTCGTGGGAGACTGGAGAGCGCCGCGAAGCAGCGTGCGTACAAACCCATCCAAGCCCGAGACCAGCGCGCCCTAGACACAATCGTCTCATCTGCTCCAGCGGCCTCCGCTGTCAGAGCCCATCTTGGCCGGAACGCAGCCTCATCCGAGGGCCTCACGGGGCCTCAAGCGCGCTCCATCCACGATTGGACAATTGAGGACTTTGTGCTCTTGGCGACTGTCGACGGACACATACACGCACAGAATCGATACAATGGGAAGCAGTTGTGGGAGCTTGACGTGGGAAAGCCCATGTTGGAGACCATCTACAACACCAACAACGGGTCCGACCCCATTGAAGGCTGGCGGAACAAGCCCTTCATATGGATTGTGGAACCCAAAGAGGATGGCGCGCTTTACATTTTGAGCCCAGGGCCACAGCCTGTTCTCCAGAGCCTCGGCTTGACGGTGAAGCAATTGACCGATGATTTGAACCCCTACTCTAGCGACGACCCGCCCGTTGTTTACACAGCAGCGAAAAGGAGCGTCATGCTTGTAGTTGATGCGCGTACTGGACGTGTCACCAAGAGCTTCAGTCCGAGCGGGTCCATGAGCATCGAGGACCCCGATAGCTGCCACACCCAGACTCCAGAGTATTTCAACGACAACCAGCAGAATGAGTGCAAAGGCTTCTTCAACTTGGGGCAGACCGAGTACACTGTCAGCATTCACAACAGAAATAGTGGTGAGCACATCTGCACCATCAAATACTCCGAATGGACATCCAACAATCGAGATCGGGATCTGCTGGCACAATACGACCAAGCCATGGATAATTATTACGTTGTTAGTAGGTTCAATGGCGACGTAATCGCCTACGACAAGAAGAGGACGAATCGACAGAAAAACCACGTGTATCAGCAAAACATGGGATTCCCTGTCGCGCGGGTCTTTGATGTTGCACGCGAAGGCGATGATAACGATCCCGAGCCAGCCCTGGTCCTTCTTCCTCAACCACCAAGCCTCGAGTTTTCGCAACAAGACAAAGCCAAAAATGTATGGTTGAATACTACCGACACTGGAAGCTGGTATGCCTTGTCCGAAGTGAACTACCCGGCTGTCACCGACAGTGCTCCTCAAGCTTCGTGCTACACGCAACACAGCTTTGCGACTTGGGACGATCCTCATATCTTGCCGGAGCGCATGGCTCTCGTAGGAGTCCATGTTCTCGATTATCAGTCGGATGCTCCTCCGAAAGTCAGTGCGATTGATGCACCTCCCACCACACACATACCCAGTAATGGCGCATCTCTTCCCGCAGGAATTCCTCAACCACTTGAGACAGTACGTCGGACTCTGGACCCGCCTCCAGAATCGTTTCTGTCAAAGCAGGCTCCTGGCTGGATAATCTCTTCTATCTCTGTTCCGCTAGTTGCCGCTCTTGTCGTATGTGTACTTACGTATATGCGGCAAGACACATCTTGGAAGAAATGGATATCAAGGCTGGATAAGAGACGAAGGGTAGAGCCATCGAGGCGCATTTCTCTGGAATCGGAGCCTCATCTTGCTGTCGAAAAGACAGTTGAAACACCGATAGCAAGCCCTAAGCCAGACGAGGACGCCGCCAAAGACATTATTCCGGTGGAGAAGCCGTCTACGCCCCAAGAGTCGGAGAAGAAGAAAGTTACGTTCGCCGACGTTCCGCCTGAGCAAGAGGAAAGTCTTGCCCCTCTTTCGCGGACAACTACTATTGAGGAATCTCCTGCACTGGAAGATGTGGCCGAGGCAAACGATGTCGTGCCTGCACCAGAAGACTGCGCGCTTGCACAAGTCAACGGCGTCGATGCCAACTCACAGGATCAAGCGACAACGCCTGCCACCCCGAAGAAGAAAAAGACACACAGGGGGAAACGTGGAGGACAAAAGGGGAGAGTTCGAAAGCCGAAGGAAGGAGACGAAATTGACCAGATTGTGGATGCTGCGAAGCATCTGAACGAACCGTCTGTCATGCATCCCGACGAGATGAGTGTCGTAAATGGTGACGATGTGCAAGATGTATCAAATATCAAGCGCATTGGTAAACTGACGATCGACTTTGACCGTGTTCTTGGTAATGGTAGTGGTGGCACTTTCGTTTTTGAGGGGAAGTGGAACGTAAGTACAATACATCACGTATTCGACATGAGTCTAACTTCGGGAAAAGGATCGCGATGTCGCAGTCAAACGAATGTTGCCTCAGTACTTCGGCCTCGCTGAACAGGAAGTGAAACTTCTCCAAGAAAGCGATCTTCACTCCAACGTCATCCGGTATTTTGACGACGAGAAAGACGAGAATTTTCTCTACATCGCTGTCGAGCTCTGCCAAGCCAGTCTTTTCGATTTATTCCGAGACGGCAGACCAGCCGATGACCTGACAGAGACCCAGCTACGATTGGTAAACGAAATCAACGGCAATGTCTCTCGAGCGCTACATCAACTAGCCGAGGGTGTCCACCACCTTCACAGTCTAAGAATCATTCATCGCGATATCAAGCCGCAAAACATTCTCATTGCGTACCCGCAACGAAACCAGAAAAACGGTCCGCGTCTTGTCATTTCCGACTTTGGTCTGTGCAAGACGTTGCCTGACAACATGAGCACTTTGATTGGCACCACTGGAAACGCGGGTACCGTTGGCTGGAAGGCTCCGGAGCTTATCCTGCAACCGAAGGATATTGCCTATGGAAGTTCAACAGGCCATTCTCGCGAGTCGTCGAACTCAACTGATCCAGTCTCGCAGGGTGTCAAACGAGCTGTTGACATCTTCTCGCTCGGTTGCGTCTTCTACTATGTCCTCACCAACGGCTCACATCCGTATGATGACGACGAGGGTTGGGCGCAGATGCGCGAGTACAATATCAAGAAGAACAAGGCCAGCTTTGAAAAGCTTGATTTGGGGGACGACTCGGAGGAACCCAAGCATCTCATCGCCTGGATGTTATCGAACCGTCCCGAGGATCGTCCCACGGCCGCTCAAGTAATGAACCACCCCTTCTTCTGGTCGGCCGAAAAGCGTCTTACGTTCCTGTGCGACTGCTGCTCCGACCATTGGGAGCGAGAACCTCGCGATCCTCCGTCCAAGCACCTTTCCATGCTTGAAGACTACAGCTACGATGTTCTAGACAAGAAACGGAACTTTTTAGCTAAGCTCGACCACGGCTTCATCCTGTCCCTTGGTAAGCAACGCAAATATACAGGCGATAGGATGCTTGATCTTCTGCGTGCCTTGCGCAACAAGAAGAACCACTACGAGGATATGGATGATGTTGTTAAAGCGAGGGTTGGGCCGTTGCCGCATGGGTATCTTGCGCTACTGGACTACAAAGTTCCCCAAGCTGCTGATGAGCTGTTATGATTGTGTGGTGGACTGTGGACTGCAGGCGGAACCGAGATTTAAGCCGTATTTTGATGGGATGTATAGTTGAGTGTTTTGTCTTGTTTTTATGGGCTTGGGTTGGGAGTTTGGTTGTGCTATGCTGGGATTTTAGAACTAGCGTGGCATGGGATGGGTTCTTTCTTTGTGGGGGTGAATGGCGTTGTGTGATCGTATTGCTGGCTTGGGTTTTGTTGCTGGACTCAATTTTGCTTTTGGCTGGTAGCATGGTGGTGTGTGTGAGTTGGCTTTGGTGGGTTAAACTGGTATAAGATTGATGTTTGTGTATCGACTAGAGGCGCACTGGGATATATCATACATTTCTTTGATGGGTATACCATTCATCTACTGTGCTTTGTTGTGGTTCTGGAAAGCATTCCCGGGGGATATGGTTTTTTTTCCCCTTCCTACATCACGCATGGTACAGGATTCGAGTCTAGTCGAGGTACACACATAATCCGACCGCTTGAATATATCTATCTAGTAGGTGTTGCATTGCCTACCTGTCCTGCAGTAACACAGCGTACTCTCCACCTTCTATCCAATCCTCCAATCCCATCTCGCGCTCAAACTCACTCGACCTCGTCCTCGGTGTCCCAGCCGTCACCTTCAGACACCATGGCCGCCGTATCCGCGCGGTGACTACTACAGTTTGGAGCTTGACCCGGACCCAGGATAGCACGGCCAATGTAGCACTCTCCATGGCAGTGGTCAGCAATGCCAGCGCTGACAACGTACCGTACTACGCGTAATAGTACGTCCCGTAGTACGTCCCGTACGCCGTACGTACGTAGCTGCCTCCTAGGCCGTACCGTAGCCGTAATTTGTATGTGGACGAGGCGTAATTACGGCTCTACGGGAGCCTTTTTGTAAGCTTTTAACGCGACCTTTTGGTGTTGTCGAAAAGTCGTCAAAAGTAACCTTTTTGACCTTGTAAAGTTGATCTCCCAAAAAGACAACTTTTTAACGACCTCAACACCAGAAAACGATCACCGATTACCCGATTAGGAAGGATCTTGGCATATACGGCCCGTAAACACCTTTTTGGGCCGTACTACGGTTACGGGGCGTAATCTGGCATCTCCAGCGGCTCCCGTACGTACGTAGCGCCCATACAAGCCGTAGCGTAGAGCAATGAGGGTCAACCGTACCGTACTACGCTACGTTGTCAGCGCTGAGCAATGCGATGCTTCCTTCTTGTGGACCTCGTGCTGCGGTAGGTGAAGACGTGGAAGATGCCTTTGAGGTATTTGGGTGGACGAGGGGCGCTGGTAGAGGGTGGTGGCGGAGGAGGTGGCTCTTGTGGAGCTTGGTGGTGGCTGGGAGGCTCGCTTTGGGGAGGCTTGTTGGGGGGGAATTGGACCTGTTGGGGGACTGTACTGTGGAGAGGAATCAACGGCGCGAACTCGGCCAGGCT
The DNA here is from genome assembly GCA_009805535.1 of Laburnicola sp. JP-R-44. NCBI lineage: Eukaryota > Fungi > Ascomycota > Dothideomycetes > Pleosporales > Didymosphaeriaceae > Laburnicola > Laburnicola sp. JP-R-44. The sequence continues at coordinate 874,923 of SELF01000016.1, read as the reverse complement.
GGGGACTTTGTATTCGACAGGTTTGGTGGGAGAAGGTTCAGAAGGAGACGGTCCAGGTTCCTCCTCGATCGGTCCCTCTCCCATTGATTCTTCCTTCGGGTTCTCTTCGCGCGGCCTTCCATGTCGTCGTCGACGACGCAATTGCTCTTCCGCCTTTTTCATCTCGGCGTCTCCTCCTTGCCGGATGACATCCTGTAGGAGCACGGATATCTTCTTCACTTTCTCCACTGCGCCCGCGTATTTGTAACCCGTATCTTTTGACCTTCCCAAGTCCTCGAACAGCGTGGCGAGAAGTTCAAAGTCATTCGGCCGCTCTTGCGGAGAGTCGAGCGTGGTACGTGCCTTGTTGCTATCCCAGAGAACTTCTTCGCGCACGCGGGTGAAGAACGCGCAAGCTCGTCGGAAGAAAGCAAGGTGATCGAAGTTGGCGTACGGTTCGCCGTCCGTCAACTGAGAGACCGCGCGGCTCAGGAGTCCATCATGAACACACTTTTCGGAGAAGTCTGGAACCGTGACCTTCTTCTTCTTGCGCATCTTCATGTTCTTCCGCCCCGCCATACGCTTCGCTGCAATCGCTTTAAAGATGATGAGAACTTTGCCCTTGAGCGCATAATGGCTGTCCGGTGTCGATTCTTCTGCGGGCGTGCCCGAGGCCTCGGTCGTTATTTTGTTGGAGGTCTTACTCGTCTCCTGGTCCAAATCCTTTTGTAACAAGGCGAAGAGATTGTGCAATCGCAACCAGCGCTCCTCACTTTGAGGCTGGATTGTAATAATCCCATATTTTTCGTTGCAGTGGCGTATACGCAGTGAGCCCCCGTTTTTGCTTTGCTTCACGAGTAGTTCGCTTCCAATTTCCCCGATTGTCGTTGGCGAAATTCTGAGTTGAGGCCCACAATGCCAAGCATAAACGGCGATGAAAGAGATTCGAGTCCGTTGGAGGGTTTCCGAGAAAAATGCGCGCCGATCCTTGAGATTCAATGATGAAGTCAAGATCGGGCCATGCAAGTTGCAATTTCCCAATCTTTTGGCAAGCGTTGTAAAGGTGTGCCAAACCGACCACAAAGAACTGCACCTTCTGTATAGCAGCGATATGATAGAGTTGGTGATAGTGCCACATTGTCAATCCGACGAGGATGGGGTGTAAGGCGGCAAAACTGGTTGTGTACACATACCGGACTCCTTCGCACGTTCTTTGCATGTCAACTCCTTGAGCCAACCCAGCAGTCGCTCCAAAGTGGGCAAATATACGTTCGAGAATTTCATGTCGTTCTACCGACATGTAATCAGGCTTGTTGCCTCGGTCCCACATCTCGTCTTCGTAAACCATGTGTGCCCTCATTATTTCGGACATGTGTACTCCATGGTCAAATACATTGGTATAGACATGCTGCAGATCGCTTGCTAAAAGCCTTTGGATGTCTAACAAGATCTGAAAACCAAATGCCAGCCACGCCGCGCGTCCATTCTCTGGCGAGCAAAAGGATTCGGTGAATTTGTCCATGACGGGAAGTCGTAGCTCGTTGTTTCTGATGAGTTTGAAATGCGTGAGAAAGCGCAGTATGAAGGACTGATATGAGGCATCCTTCTGACGCGAGGCACCCTTCAAGGTTTCGTATGTACCCCTCGTTCTCGGCGCAGATATAATTACTCAAGTAGTGGATGCCTTCTACACAAAACAGATGTGGTGGATAAGTGAAAGAACTGTCCTCACTAGACGGTAGAGGTACTCGTCGTTGGTCTTCTTGCAGCAATTCACAGAGCTTTATCGTGATATGTACGACCTTCAAGTCGTTCTCTTCGTCCGCTACATCCTCGGAAAGGGTCAATACGCGCTGCTGAATGACCCCAAGCGCTAGATCCGAAACAAGGGCTGCTACCATAGTTCCGATTTTGCCATTCATTCATCCAATCTTTCCAGACCTGCTGAACACGTAGTCGGAGATGGAAGAGATCGTACAGGAAGCAGAGCACTTCAAAGTCTTCTGATGCGTCCTGCTCTGGCTCCGTCAAATGTGGAAAGGCACGTGTACCATGTTTCGTAGAGCCTTTATGTTGTGGCGATGTTGACTTGGTATCGCTGTTCGTTGCAAGGTCTTCTTCATCCTCGCTTTGGTCCGCATCCTCCAAATCATTACTAAAGTCGACGACAATGGAGACAGCTTCCAGTGAGCTATCCGGGTGTTGGCCATGAGACCTAGTGTGATCATCGTGTCCTTCTGTGCTCTTTGGGGTAAACAGCCAGCCTCGAAAGACTTTCTTGACGTCGTCTAATACCGATATAAAATAGGGATGCTGCTCATCAGACATCCGCTGAAGCCGATACCAGTCCCCAACCTCCTTCCGGGCGCGAATAGCATCGTTCAAATCCGCGAGTCCCGAAATATCCTCCAGAGGAATACCAGAGTCCGCCAGAGCTTGCGCCACCGGAAGAATGTGCTTGGAAAGAATGATGTGCTGTTTTACTTGCTTACCTCTCTTGTTTGCCTTTGGTGCAGCTGCTTTTGGCCGCGGCCTCAGCTTGAGCGGCAATCTCAAGCCCGCGCTTCGAAGCTGCGTCCATGAGCCATTTCTCGAAATCTTTCGTGTAGCTCTTGTAGCGTTTGTACGTTTCCGGAAGCTCGTTTATGCCATAATAATTCATGGCGGCGGTGGAGGTCGAATGCGTCAACCTGGTCGAGTTTTGTGGTCAGGCGGAGGTGGAAACGGGCGAGAGGGAATTTTATATAAATATTAGAGCAGGCCATTGTGGGTACAGAGCGAAGGTGAATGGAGGTTGCCCGGGGGATAACAGCGAAGTGATGCCCAACGCTCACCCGAACAAGCACGCGTATGAAGCGTTGACGAGCCATGGTGAAAGTACGGTCACCTGTATATTTGTAGTGAGTCCAGCTTGTTGGCGGGGCCGTCCTGTCGTGCATTGATGCGGTCTTGTAGCATTTCACAGTCGAATATATAGAAAGTAGGGGTTCCAGTGAAGTTAAGCCTGATCAATAGGAGTCCCGTGTAGTATTCTGCACTTGTGGGCAAGGGTTGCTGCAAAGCCGAAGTCGGCATTGGAATTCTCTACAGCATTGTGCAAAGAAGGCGAAACGTGTGGAAGATATATATCTTAGCAACTGAAACAAACGGCTATTGTGTATTGTTTAGGTAGCAAACAAACAAAAGGCGAATTAAAACGTCTAGCCAAAGGATCGTGGGGCAGCCATTGGAGTCAAAACTCTCAAGATGTGTGACGTCAAGGCGAGAAATTAACGCTAGCGTGTCACATGCTATCTTAGCTGGTCCGCCTGCAGTTTGCCTATACAGTACTGGGACAAGTGTTTGAGTACAATGTGTTAGTCTAGGATAAGCAATACCAAGGTCAACTGTGCTCAAACTTTTGTGCTGCGACTATAGATGCACCCTGACTGTGAACTCAGCCTTAGCTATAATGCAAGCGTGGTGATAGGTAAATCAGAGACCGGGAGACAGGTCCTCTGTGGAGGAATTGATCGAGAAGTGTGTGGACTGGTTGGTGCTTCCATGATATGTTAGGTACGCGCGAGATGAGCAGCTTCTGTCCTATTTGTGCATGTCGATGAATTGCGCCATCTTTCAGCTTCGGGGAACGTAGTACAGCATCATGCGCCGTCTCCACGGGGAGACTTGTTTGAAGAACGCAGTCTCTATTATACGATGCGACGGGTTTTGCTTACAAGTACTGATATTGGCGAGCCGGAGGATCTACAAATAGCTCTGCTGGAGGAAGGAGGAGCGCCTCGAGACGTATACAAGGCAAGAACGATGGCGCTGACCGACCCACAGTTCCCAACGTCGTCTACTCTACCGTCTATTATTATTCATCGCCGAGTATCTGCATGTTGCACACAAGCGAACATTTTGTCATACCTATCCTGTTCTTTTCGGCCAGTATCGATCGTGGACTATACGTAGATGCCGAGCATGGTAGTGAGTGCTATTAATACCCCATGGCAATCCCGAGCTGCAGCCCCAGATGGCCGTGAAGAACAAGAGAAGGCTGTCAGCACGATACAGTCGGCAAGGGAGGGGCATCGAACAGGCAAGCGATGGCCGGAAGCGGGTTAAATTGTTTCGAAAGGCTACCGGAAATATGTGCAGCGGGCTGCGCACGAGGCGTTGAACTGATGGCCCGGGTTACGGGAGGGACGGGCAGGAGAGTTGCGTGTGCATGCATGGGATGGACAAAAATAAAATGCGATGGTGGTGGGACGGAGACACGACGTCTTGGACCCTTGTGGGGAACGGGAACGGTTGCTCGAAGGGAGGACCGGAGCCTGGAGGTTGGTTGTTGGCTGTGTGCTGTGAATTGGCACGGCTAACCCCCGCAGCGTACAACTGCACTGGCCTGGTGGTACGGCATCAGACCAGAAGGCCGGGCTGGCTCCTCACCGTTGCGCAGGCTCACGGAAGGGACGGGCCTCTGCCTGGGGCGCATACGTGTTCGCAGCGAAGGCGTTGTGCGGATGGTTGCCTCCCGCTGTGCCGCACACCTCATGTACACGTCGTCCGCGCTCTGCCGTGAACGACAGCCGCCACCTGGCATGGTATGACGCCGATGGCACGGCAACGTGGACGTTACAAGAAGGTGGTCGACGATAGCATGGTCGCTATGGTGTGAGATGGGCGAAACCGCGGTCAAATGGCATCAAATGGCATCAAATGGCATCGATGCAGCAGATATTGCCACCACTGGCTGTCCGCTTCGGGGCATTAGCACGCGCAGAGGGCCCCCAATATGTCTTGGGATGCACTGCTGCAGCTGCCGTCACTGCGGCTATGCGAACACGGGCTGACACGGAAGGAAACAGGCCAAAACTCGACGGCCCTGGACCTGGTTTGATTGCGCGGACAGCGGGCGTCTTGATGCGACAGCCCGCGCGCGCTCGACGCGCTGCGAAGGTGAATGTCCGTCTCAACTGCCTGCCGTGTTCTCGAGTCTCGAGCACGGCGGGGCGCCTGCGGGAGCTTGTTTTCCTCAGTCGTCCCGTGCGCTCCCTGTCGGGCCTGGCCATTCACGCCCCCGCAACGCCCTGGTCTTGTTTTCTACAGCGCGAAACAGCCCCACGGCCATTGGGCCACGCCCACCACACCCCTGGTGCCCTCGACGCCCACCATCCTGCGCGTCTATCTGGGCGTCTTCTCTGCCTCCGAGTGGCACGCTGCCCGTCGCCCGTGACATGGCCGCATTTCTTCTTCTTCACCCACCTGGCGAGCTCCAGCGGCGCAGTGCAACTACCGCTCCCCACGATTGACGGCTTCTCTTGCACCCTCGAGACGGTTGTGCTGACAGGTTGCCACACCATCAGCAGCCGTCAGCGCCTCTACAACACCAACCTTGACTGCGCTGCACCTGTGCCGGTCTGGAAGCGCATACTTTCGCAAATCCCGTACATATTGCCTTCTCCCGGGCGTCTATTTCTGGGCACTCCCCTCCTCGCGCGCCATCGTTAGCTGTTCGTCTCCCACCCAACCTATCAGGCGCAGACTTGCCGTGGTACACAGGGCCATTGGCGCCGTCCATTTAGACGTTGTGTAAGTACCCGCCAGCCCTCCATCCAACTCTCTCCACCATCGCCCGTGCTTCCCGCCTTGCCCAATCTCACTGTCCTGCTCCCTTCCAAGCGCCCAAGACATAAGGTCAGCGCTTCGCCCTCGTCCTTGCTTCTCTTCCTTCTTCTGCCAGCAGGTCTCACTATTGTAATACTCTGTCTCTTTTACTACGAACACACCTTACCGGTGCTGTGACTTGTCGAAAGCTGGGCTGGATCCAAGTCGTTGTTCTCCCCATAGACATTCCTACCATTCTTTCTCGTCTCATCATCACCGCACCATTCCATGAGAATCCCCTACTCGCCCGCCTCGTGAACCGGCAAAAGTCATAGGATGGCAACCAACGATAAGAAGTCTGTCACAGGTACCCTCGAGAAACGGAAGTCCAAAGACTCGCTCGCGCCCTCGGTCAAGACACCACGCATAGCACGCTTCGCCGAAGCCACTTCGGTCTACTCGCCCATCGACCCACCACCACGATCCCCGTTCGAGTACCCGACGAACCACTACAAGCCCCAAGCCCAGGTATCCGACGTGGGCTTCGGCTTCGTCCAAACCGTCGAGATGGAGGAGACCGACCGAAAGTATCTGCCTCCGCCTACGCCAAAGACGCCACTCAGGAGCGCATTAAAGTCACCCGGCGCACCACCACGGACCGCAGAGACCATGATCCTCAGCCCTACCTTTAGGGAAGAGCAGGTGCTTGAGAAGCGAGAAGCATCAACAGAGAAAGAGCAGGCAGCAGATCTTGTAAGTTTCATTCCTTGTCCGTCCAAGCGCACTTCCCTGACAGCGAACAGAAAATCAAAATAAGAGTCCGGATAGCAAAGATTTTCCTACGAGGCATCAACTTCGCATGTAGTCTTATCGTCCTCTCCATGCTCGCCACCGCATTCTCCATTTTCAACGCAACCAAGACGCTAGCACCACGGAACAATCTCCCACCGTGGGCTGAAAATACCAAGATCTGGCCACAAGTGCTGCTCCTGGTCATTGCCTGTATCTCGCTCACTTTCTCCGTCATTGTCATGATCGCATACGCAAGAAGCGGGCATAATCGCGCAGAAAAGGTGGCTGCATACTACACCGTCTTCGCCGTCGGTTTCTTCATCTTCAGCATCATCATGTGGGCTGTTGGTGCAGCCGTCCTCAACCAAAGCAAAGCGCAAGGAAACAACAAAGATATGTGGGGATGGTCGTGCGTTGACAACAAGCGACGACACCTGTTCGAAGACGATGTGTCTTATTCCCTGATGTGTCGTCTCCAGGCAAGCAAATCCCTCTCTCTGCACCCGATCTAGTTTCTAACCATTCTCCCAGAACTGGTCCCTCGTCTGCTGCATCATCGAAGTGGTCGTCGAAACCCTCTGCATTATCATCTACGCCGTTGTCTTCTACCGCTTCTGGTCGAAGCGCAAGCTCCGCAAGTCCATGGCTATGCGCGACAAGGCTCGTTCCGACCTCTACCTCGCCCAGCTCCGCTCCCAATCCGCACCAAACACTCCCGGCTTCGGGCCCATGTCTCCACGGTCCGGCGGCTGGAGACCACCACCAGGCCACCCCAACTACGTCGACCCGCAGTCTGCTGCCGAGAACGGCGACGCCGACAAGGTGCAGTACGCCTACGCCCGAGAGATCACGCAGCCGCAGCCTTTCTCGCTCAAGGCACCACCGATCAAGATCCAAGGCCCTACGCCTAGAGTCGAGCAAGACGGCTTCGACGCACCTGCACGAGCACACACATCCTCGCCACCCGTCTCACCCGGCTTCCAGGAGAGACAAAACGACCACGTTGGCGCAGCACCGGGCGAGCAGCAATATGCATCTGTTCCCATCCCGGGCGCATACCAACCGGCGACGAGCCCCTCGTACCCACCACAACCCACACCGATGGCCCCCGGCTTCGACTTTGGGCCCTCGGTCAACGGTGCGAAATAAGTCTCTCGCTCGTGTGTGGTCGTCTTTTCCCTCCCTCAAAGCTGCATTAGCGAGCCGTCTTTTCCATTTCTTCCTCTCTATCTACCGAATCAGTGTCACTTTTTTATAGGCGTGACATTGGGCTGGCTGGCGAACTCGGGGGGTATACCTTGTACATGATTTTTTTTTCCAATGGCTTCGGCTACTTTTTCATTAACTCATCTATCGATCGATCGTTGATATTAATTTCCTTTGATACCTGACTGGGCTGAGCTTGCTGCGCTGGAGCGGAATGGAGGCATGACGGATGGATGGACGACTCTCCCATCTTCTGAGGGATGCAGAGATATTGTACAAAGTAGTTGCGGAATGAGAAAAACGCTTACTGGACTCAAGATCATACTTTTTATGAAGCTAGTTGTGAGGTTTACCTGGTAGTAGAACGAGCGCTACGCTCATTTGTCTTCTTCACTGCTGCGTTTTTCAACAAGGTAGCACCACCTATACAGCACGCACAGCGCTCATCCCCTCACAGACAGCCCAACATACACCACGCACCGAGAAATGCACAAAGCCAAATCATCTCCATCCCCATCTGCATCTGTATCTGCTCATATCCTTCTGTACTCTGCCCTCAGAATCCCCATCCCAAATCCCAATCCCCATCCCAAATCCCAATCCCAATCCCAAACTCTCCACCCCCTCTACTAAGCGCCACACCCATCCCGCCCCAGCGTCTCGCCCTCTCCTCCCCACTAAATCCCACACTCACACTCACACTCACACTACCTACCCGCTATTGCCTCTCCCTCAACGCCACCTAATGCAGCAGCGCAGCGCCTACAGTACGTGCAGTATGTACTGTGCACGACACTAGCGCAGCGTGAGTGTCGTAGTGGTCTAACTATTCCAGTGCAGGGCGGGTCGCTGTAGCCACCCGGCAGGAAACCGTCCGGCGTACCGAGCACCGGGCGGTACCTACCTTCGAAGGTAGGTAAGGTGGCGATGGCAGCGCCCGCGCAGCGAACGAAACGGCGAGCGAAGCGGGTGGTATGGACATTCATTCATTCGTGGCATGATGCTGAACTGAACTGAGATGGGTATGTCGAGGATGGGGTGCGGTGCGGTGCGGTGCGGTGCTTACGTGCCGACCAGAGCATGGATGGTAGAGTCGCCTTCTACATAAGGAGCCATGTATGTACGTACCTAGGTACACTCTTGACGACGATGATGCTACATGGTTGAGAATACGTACGCACGATGGCTTTAATGTTTCCTACAGGAGAGGAAGAAGAATGTGAGCATTACTAGGTAGTAGGTAGGTGGGTGGGTAATGTAATAATGACCAGCTCCTATCGCTTTCTTCTCGCTACACCAACCACCACACAGCGCCAGCGCCGTCGTTACAAAATTCCTTCTCTCGCAAAGGCATGGCTGGCCTAGTATCATGACTGCTGTCGCCTCTAGGAAGGTAAGCGGACTTCCATAGTCATATTTCCGTGACTTTATACTAACTCCATGCACTCTGCTCAAGTGACAAAGCTGCGCTGCAACCATGAATGTTTGTTCGATTTATCAACGCACACATAATGATTCAGAGTGGAGCAGAACGCCCCATGCTGTTCTAAAAGTCCAAGAATGGAGCAATTCGAGTGTACGTTGCGGCATGCGAGGTAGATTGGAGCGTGGCTGGTGCAATAGAGCTTCGCAAGATATGACGAACCATCAGCAGAAGGATAAGATGTATGTTACCGCCCTTTCCTAGAAACGTCATTCCTGAGAGTCAATGTTAGGTAATTTGGGTGTGCTGCTGCCGTGAACGAAGAATCGCGAATCGTCGTCGGAGAGCCGGAACAATTTTGGCAACGTAGCGGCAGTATTGGATGTGCATAAGCTGGGCGGCATATCAGTAGCATCAGAACACGTTGATCGGCACTCGGAGACATGGCAGTCGCAAAGCGACAAGATCACTAATGGTTAAACGGCGTTCACCCAGGTGAAGCCTCCATTGTATTGTGATCGAAAGACACTCGCTCGAAAGCAAGGTCAACTCCATTGATAGGCCGCAAGTAATGCTTGCTGTTTTGTTAATTACACACCGTGACTCCATGGGGAACCAACCCTCCGAGACCGATATGCTTCACGCCATGCTATCCTCCGTCACCCGACCCTTCATTTTCACGCTTATCGAACGATGCCCTCGAATCGGTTCTTGTACCACTTGACGGTCTCGGCCTGGTTCACACGGTGGGAGGCGCCGATCTTGCTCTTGCATCGCCTACGCTTGGCAACACGCTCGCCGGGACGGGTCATGCAGACGTAGAAGTCCATGCCGTAGATACTGTTCGCCGTCAGTGTGTGCCCGCCACTGTCATGTATTGACAACATACCCAATGCTAGGGTCGTACTTGATGCCCAAGTCGATGTGCTCGCTGATACCGAAACCGAAGTTGCCAGAGGCGGAGAAGTTGCGCTTGCGGAGCTCGTACTCCTTGACCTTGAGACCGCGCTCGAGGATCTCCTCAGCCTTGGGGCCGCGGATGGTGACGTGGACGGCAATCCTGATTTCCGGTTAACCTTCTGTCCTGTCTCCCCCTTCTGTGTTGGATGCCATACTTCTCGTTCCTCCTGATACCGAAAGTTCGGACGGTGTAGCGCGCCTTGCTGTAGACGGGTGTCTGACCGCTCAGCTGCTCGAGCACCTTGGCCGCACGCGTCAATCGATCACCAGACTCGCCGACGGAGATGTTGAGGACGAGCTTCTGGATGCGGAGCTCCCGCATGGGGTTGGAAGCTTTGGAGTCGGCCTGTCTATAAGTCAGCATGGGGATTGAAATAAATGGACTGTAGGGGCCATTGCGTACCATTGTGTGTGCTGTGAGGTTAGTTGGGCGGAGTGTCGATGTGGTCGCTGGAGGTGGGATTGACAAAATGAATTGCGCTGGGTGCGCTAGGTTCGACGTTAAGCGAGCTTTGGCTTGGCAGCGGGCTAGCATCGCGCAAAGCTTCAAGACGTCCAACAGCTCCACATACACCCCACCACATCACGCACGAGGGGCTGTACCTGCGACTCTACTACACCCTTTCTTTCGAAAGCTGAAGCCGCCCTCGGACGCACCTCCGCCAGCATGGCCGCCGCGAACAGGCAGGGAAAGATGGTGAGTAAAGCTGCCTGCGACCTCTTCGAATCCTTGATCTGAGAGAAGAACTGCGCGTAGACTGACTGACTGACGCTGGGTATAGCAAAATCTGGTAGGTGCTCTTTACCTCGTCTCGAAGCGGCGTTGAACTCACAGGCTGTAGATCAATTATCGCATGAAAGTCACTCTGCAAGATGGTAGGCAGATGGTAGGGCAAATGCTCGCTTTCGACAAGGTTCGCTCTCCCAATCACCTGCCGCACCGATTGCTAACACATGCATTCAGCATATGAACTTGGTGCTCGCCGACACAGAAGAATTTCGCCGCCGACGACAAAAGGGCAAGGCCGCACCAGGCGCAGCCCAACAGATCACCGAGACCGAAGAACGCCGCGCAATCGGACTGACCATAATTCGCGGTGCGCATGTCATCTCCGTTTCCGTCGATGGTCCACCTCCGGCAGATCCTGCTACACGCCTTGGAGCGGTTACTGGTGGACCGTCGACTGCTGCAACGCTGGCTCAGGGACCAGGAATTGCTCGACCTGCTGGGCGTGGTCTGCCCGTTGGCTTGACTGGACCAGCACCTGGTGTCGGAGGCCCAGGCCCGGGCTTCGGACCGCCAGGAGGTTTCCCAGGCGCACCGGGCGGCTTTGGACCACCTGGAGGCTTTGGACGAGGTGGACCGCCAGGCGGACCGCGTGAGTCCATTCCACTATCAAATAAGACTACTCTTGCTGACAAAACCACAGCTGGAGGCTTCCCAAGCGGGCCCCCACCAGGCTTCGGAGGAGGCCCACCTCCTTTTGGTGGCGGACCGCCAGGCTTTGGTGGCCAAGGACGCGGTGGACCGCCCGGATTCAATGGTCGATAGGTCGAAAAAAGAAGAATGCTAGAACTTGACGGAGAAGGCGTCGAGACCACGTTTGCACTTCTCAAGTAAAATTCGAGTGCAAAACTGACGGAAAGAACGCATGGCACAATTGAATGCATTAGTGCATTAGTGCATTGCTGGTTGCTTCTGCTCTGGTACATGCCAAGTGCCATTTGGGAAAATCTTTGTGTTTTGCAGATATTTGCAAATTGGGAGATGGACTTTGGCAGCGATATGAAGCTGGAGTTGGATTGGAAATGACGCAAGTGGGAATTAAAATGAAGAACGATACCATATTCCACCTTTGTTTGTGGTCACCCAAACTCAAATGTCTGCATTACCTGGTGACTCTATATGTTTCCAAATGTTCCTTTCGGGCCTCGACCACTTTCTACGAATTTGCCGATTTTTCATATAGGTCACCAGTCGACCAACTGCACGACGCGAACATGTAATTGTACCTGCTCAGTCATACCAAGCCGTCAACATCTCAAAATAGCACTGCTGCGCACGTGACCGAAAATCGTTTGGCAAACGGGTCCCGATGCCGGACGCCCCAAAGTTCCCATCGCCGAAGACTCACGACTAAGCCCCCGGTCGCACGCTCCGCTCTACCGACACAATGGCCGCCGCAATCAAGGCGCTCAATGCGCGGATACGCTCCAACAAGTATACAGATTACTTCTGCTCGACCCGTAAGTACTGGCAATTGCTTCGGTTGGCTTCCGATCGGAGGTCGCATGACGGCCGGTCGCGGAAGAGCGCACTGAGAGGAAGGTGGATATCGAAGAGGAGGGAATACGCTGGTAGAGGGGAGGATGGGGAGAGACGACGGGAAATGGAGTAGAGCTAACTGTGGACAGACTTCTGGGGCCCCGCGAGTAACTTTGGTATCCCGCTTGCTGCGATTGCGGACATGAGCAAGGACCCTGAGATGTACGTCTTCTTTCCTACTTACCGCTTCTCGCCGCTTGGTCCCGAAGCCTAATGGCTGCCTGATCTACACGGCCTGTCCTCTCTCAGTATCTCTTACTAATACGTCAACCAGCATCTCCGGTCCCATGACCGTCGCCCTCTCTGCCTACTCCGGCACCTTCATGCGCTACTCCCTCGCCGTGACGCCTGCAAACTACCTCCTCTTCGGCTGCCACGCCATCAACTTCACCTCGCAGCTCGTGCAGGGATACCGATATGTAAATTACTGGAATTTGGGCGGGAAGGAGGCGGCGGTCAAGGCGAGGGAGGCAGGTGCAGCGATGGAGACCAAGGCGAAGGAAACTGGTGCGCAGATTGACCAGGCGGTGAAAAGTGTGGGGAAGTGAGTGCGTGAGTGAGTGAGATGGGGGGTAAAAGGGGGTTATACAGGCTACAGCTATGTACTAGGAATGTGGATGGGTTATAACGTCGTATCGTCCTCGTCGTATGATGGATGAGGGGTGTGGTACAATTATGGTATCTGGCTTCCTGTCATTCGGGGGTCTGGCGTCGCAAATTGAGAGAGTTGTTTCCGTTGTGCGGCTTTTGTTGATGATGAACAGGTCGATGCATTTGCGGTTGGTGTACACTGCGATTGCGTAAGATGACACCTCGAAGTGTTTTAACTTGTGTCCTGCACACAATACCTGGCTACCTCCAATACTACACGCGAACACCACATATGCTGTAATGCAGAAGACTTTCCATTCCCAAAGGTATTCTCAGCAACCATGTGAAAGTCTGTGAAAACGCTAATGTTACAATTCAGACCAACCCAACAAACAAGCCAACCCGTTCCAAAGAAATATATACATGCATTATACACCAACTTCATCAAGCCATAAACGTCCACCCACGCCGCACAAGCGACCATCTCACCCCCTTCAAACTACACACCCTCAACCCCCTATCTCCCACCCACCGATACCGCCCGGCGTACCAAAGGCCTGCAATCATTAGCCCCTATACTCATACAACAAACTATGATAAGGCTGGTAAAACCTCGTATCCCTCATGTCCGTCTTCTTCGCGGCACCACCCCTCCCCCCAACCTCCAACGGCTGCGGCACCAAACTCTCATCCGAATACTGGAAGCCAGGCTGCCTCGAGGGGCCCGGGTCCCGTATCTTGGGCGCAGGCGGCTGCCTTACGGGCCCCTTGAATACGAGCGTCTCGTGCGGGTAGGGGGCTGGGGCGTTGCGCTGGTGCTGGTGCTGGTGCTGGTGCTGGTGCTGGCTCTCGTATTGACTGGAGCCTTGGCAGACCATGGAGGTGTCTGAGTCGGCGCGCTTGCGGTTGAAGGGCGTTTCGAGGTCGTGCACGGCGTGGAGGAGGAAGGGGACGCCTGTGGTGGGGCCGGTTAGCAGGTCGCGCCAGTGGCGGGTTTGCTTTTTTGGGCCTTCTTTTGTGGACGGATTTGCGTGGTTGTTGATGTGGGGAGGTGGTGGTGGTGGTGGTGGAGGAGGAGGAGGAGGAGGAGGAGGAGGAGGATGAAGGGCTAGTGGAGGTGCAGGTGGTGGGCGGGGAGGAACATAGTATGTTTCTTTTTCTTTGCCCTTACCTGCTGCTGAGAAGCTTGCTCGCTTTCTGCTTGGGTGGGCAGGAACTTGCGGTCTGCCTACGTTACCGCTATCGCTAGCGAAGTTTCCGGAGAAACTGTTAGGCGCTATGATGGGTTGAGGGCCGCTGATCTTCTGCTTCAAGAGCTGGTGCTTGTCCAACTTTGGTGCAGGCTTGTTAGCATGGTGGAACTGTTCTTGTCCAGGGACATCGAAGATGCTGTCAAGAGCGCGGGCAAACCGACTCTTAGCATCCTTTTCTTTCTTCTTGACATTGCGGGGATGCTCGGTTTGACCGTCGTCAAGAGAAGCGAAGAACGCCAGATGGTTCTGCTGGGGCACAACAGGAGAGCTTACAGGACGTACCGTGTTTGAGGTCTCCCGCGGTGGAGGTGGCAGCGAACCCACGCGCAGCTTGAACATTTTCTCCTGCTGAGCTAGTTCTGGAGGCTCCGACTCGCCCCGAACAGGCACAGGTCGAGGGGGAAGACCCATCTTCTTACCTTTGGGCCGCGGGGCGGGAGTGAGGTTGGGCACTCGCGTCTGCGACTTTGTTGCAAAGTCGAGGACTGATACCTTTGCGTCGTACTGTACGCTCTGGGATATCTTTATCGGGACGTCCAATGTAGATATCGAGTATACGGAACTGCTCACCTTCGTGCTCTTCGAATCAGCTCGGTTGTGCGCTGTGTTCACAGGCTGAGGTGGTAGCTTCACTGGCTCAGGAGAAGTCCTCACTGGCCGTGAGATGCCCAAAGGTTCTGGACGCGCAGGTATGGGAGGCGATATGACGAGCGGCTTGTGCAGCGGCATATCAAGCGCAGCTGCATGGACAGCATCGAGCTGCTCCTCCTGAGCCTTCGCGCGCGCTACCTTTGCCTGTGTGCGTTTCAGCTCACGTTTCTCACTCCTCGTCATCTGGAGACCGTTCCACAACTTGTGTCCTTCGCCTTGGGGGCCTTGGGCATAGACTACCTTGAGCTTCTTTCCAAACTGATAGATCGCCATGAGCGCGTCCATGTCTGCCTCCTTACGAGACATTTTGGTCCCCTTCTGACTTGCAGCGGCAGCGTGCTTGTGTTGTTCTGAAATGTGTGGAACATGCTTGCCCTTCTTTCCGATCTCTTCTCTCAGCTTCGAACGAGGTATCGGCTCCGAAGGGATCTGATCATCTGTTACCACATCTTTCGTCGGCCATGGAGTGTGGACTGTTTGAAGAGATACCTTCCTATCGCGTGGTAGGTCCAAAGACCCTCTCGGCGAACGAAATTCGTCCCACCCGATGTTTCTTGGTGGCCATTGGGGATCGAATATGTGCCGCACGGCTCCACGCTTGGCATCCTTATGTTTCTTCGATGCTGGGTGGCCGTAAGTATATCTGGGAGTCGGCGGCCTCTCCGAGACCGGCAACACAAAATCGTGCGACAAAGAGGGAGGCGAATGACTGCGAAGTGATACAGCTGAACTCCCTCTAAAACTTGGCATCGGTGATAGAGGTGCTGTCGGGGGTAAGAAGTACTCCTGTGGTGTGTTTGGCGCGGAGAACCTCCGCTTTCCCTTCTTCGTATGTGGGTCTATTTTCGAAGCCTTCGGGGATATCGCATCATCTGTGTACGGCCCATCTAGGCCATACATATCGCTATGTGGGATCTCGATTGTGTCGTAAATAAAAGGATTGGACAAGGTATACGTCGAGCCTGTACCAGCGGTCTCGCTCCGATACCCACTCTCAGGTCTCGATGAACTTAGGGAGAAAGCTTTCTGGCTCTGCGTTGTTGAGCCACTACGGTGCACAATATGAGGCCGTTTAGCGAGACCGTCGTCCATAGTGATCCACCTACTTCCGCGCGTATTACGTTTAAGGTGGGTAGAATTTCGCGTGAAAGGGTTGGTGATGACGCCACTTGCTGGTTTGCGGTCAGTCATTTGTTTTGAGGACCGCAATAGACGTTGGCCCTCACCTTGTTAATAGATTTGAGGGGGCAGGCGTGTGTGTTCTGTAGAGGCCGGCGATGCGGAGTCGCAGGTGTAGTTGGGAAGAGGGGAAATAGACAATTGCTGGGGGAGTTCTTGATTGGGTAATTAAGATACCGCGATAGATGTCGGTTCTGTTGGTGATGATCAATTAAGGTATTGTTGTAGTGTGCGTGCGTGCGTGCGTAGGAGCAGGTCGATGACACTACGCCACGTGGATGCTGAGGGCTGAATGCTGAAATGCTAGTACTCGTAAATGCTTTGCTCTACGCGGCGTGAAATAAATGCTGCAATGTCGTGATAACGAATGCAAATAATTGGTATAAAATCTGCATATCGTTGTAGGGGGACTGACAGTGTTTTATGAGTCTATTGTGTCTGTTCCAAAGTTACTAAATTAGGTGAAATCAACAAAGAGCTGGATGGTGTGGTTCCGAATTAGAAATCGGAGTGCCTGGGGCAAAGGATAACAATAGTACAAAGGCGCTTTGTCGCTTTGTCGCCTTATTCGCGAAGGCAGTGCTGCCCGACAGCGTGCTGCACAATGTCGTGCGAGGGCGAACCTGGAGGCGAAAGCGACAGCTAGCAACTTGAAAGAGGAAGAAGACAAGTGAGAAAGGTAAGAACATCACAAACATCAAGGTGCGCTTGCCGCAACACCAATACCATTCCATGAACAGAAACGGTTAGAAAGGAAAGGAAGTGCCAGATGGTGGTGTGCGCGGGGTCGCCTTCGAGTCACATCACAGCATGACGGCGAGCCATGTGATTGTTCCAATGATCCCGAGTCCCGTGATAGAACAGATGGTGTCTTTCAATCCCAAGCTCACTGAGCTTTAAGTCGTCTCTGGAGACCACGTTGGTCGGACGGTAGCTTGGATCGAAGATTGATTGAGGGGTACCGGACCAGCACATGGAGTGGATGTACCGACCATGAGAATATGATCATGATAAGATGCGTTCGAGGAGAGTGAAGCCAGGGAATTGTTTTTCTGGATGGTGATCTCGGTAGACGATTCACTGTGAGCCTCTCCCGTTGTGGCCCGCTCGATACAAGTGCATGAATTTAGCGTACTTGACTCCACGGTGGTCTGAGTAGTTTCGACGAGAGTGTAAGTTGCACTTGTAGTGTATAGCATACCCGTTTCCGAAGAGTAGCTCGTACTATCAACAAGTGAAGGAGAATATGTCGTAGTTTTCGTCGGATACGGTTCCGGAGAGACAGAAATCGGCATTTTCGAGCAGAGTGTTGTACTTCCATACTTTTCCACGGGGTAATGGTCGACAACGTATGCTGGTCCAGATGCATCGCTCACAACAAGTCGATCCACAGTCTTTGACAGGGACTGCTGGGTAGTAACCGAAGCCAACAATAGCAGAACGAGATGTTTCGAAATGCCCATTCTTAGAAAGTCGTGTTGGGCGTGTGTTATAAGCTGCAGACCGGCTATGAAGATGAATGCAAACAGAAGGGGGGTTGCGAAGAGACTAACATGTGCTGTGGAGGCGTCCCTCTCTTTTTTAATCACACGCAACGCCTGCAGCCTACATATTTGTTGCCCGAGAGCAGCGTGGTATGTGATAAAGAACCGTGGAGAGACATGGAAGGAATATCTTAGTATCAGACCATAAGACAGTAGGACTGATCAGTCCAGTAGGAGCGCACCCACGATATCTAGTGTTATAAAACACTTTGAACTACTAGTTGCCCGAAGACATGCAGAGCATATAACGCAACACAGGTGGAACTCTAAGGTAGATGCGAACACTGAGCCCGTTAACACAACCCTTCCCTAGGACTTAGGGCAGCCAGTCATCTTCGAGCCTCTTGTCTGTCCATGTAATTGTTATGTTTCAAAGTTTATAGCATTCCGGTGATTCCGTCGTGAAACATTCGAGACACGTCTTACCCTGCAATGGAGAGAACGCGTGCACAAGTGAGCGGGCCATACCTCATAACGATCCCAAAAGATTGCATAAAATGCATCTGAAGGCATGGGACCATCATAGTATCTCAGCCGAGTGTCAGCAAAAACACACATACTCTATAGGAGCATCGAGTGGAAATCACATGCCGACTTCTCGATTTGGAGTTCCGTTCCGTTACCTCACTAGGCATATATTCGTGTCTAAGTTCGTGACTCTACAAGTTTTCCCCCCTTTTCGACTACAGTCTGTCTCCGAACAGCATATCGCTTTGTGTTCCCCATGTACCGGTAGGTAGTAACATCCACGACTACAAATTGATCGCAGTGCGGAAGTTGGACCCGGCGTAGATGGCGTTTGAGCCAAGCTCCTCCTCAATGCGGAGGATTTGGTTGAGCTTGGCCAGGCGCTCAGATCGGGCTGGCGCACCAGTCTTGATCTGTCCGGCGCGTAGACCAACAACGATGTCGGCAATGGTCACATCCTCAGTCTCGCCAGATCGGTGAGAGACCATGACGCCCCATCCCTATTGTTGTGTTAGCCGAAAACTAAGAGACGAAACAAAAAGTACTTACAGCGCCGAAGGCATCCTTGGCTGCTTGGATGGCCTCCGAGATGGTGCCGATCTGGTTGACCTTGAGTAGGAGAGCGTTGCAGGACTTGAGCTCGATGGCCTTCTCGATGAACTCGGGGTTGGTGACGGTCAAGTCGTCGCTAAACACCCGTTAGCTCTGTGACCGATATATTGGCCACTCCGAATGTCTTACCCGACAATCTGGAAATCGGATGTCTTGAAGAAGTAGCTCCAGGCCTCCCAGTCATCCTCAGCGAATGGATCCTCGATGCTGACGATCGGGTACTTCTCAGCCAAGGACTTGTAGAGGTCCGCGAGCTGCTCGTAGGATAGCCATTTGCTCTTGTCACTGTCGGGGTTCTTGAAGTCGAGGTCGTACTTCTTCTCCTCCGTCTTGTAGAACTCACTGGAAGCGACGTCCATGGCGATCTTGATTTTGCCAGTGTATCCAGCCTCTTCGATTGCGGCGGTGATGAGGTCAAGGGCCTCCTCGGGAGTTTGGATATCAGGGGCAACACCTGAATGCAAAAGATTAGCCAGTGTGGCATGCGCTGCGAGTGCTAAATTTACTTACCACCCTCGTCACCGACATTTCCTGCAGACTGTCCGTACTTCTTCTTAGCAAGGCTCTTCAGCTTCTGGTAGACTTCGGAACCCTGGCGCATAGCCTCAGAAAAGGTGGGGGCATCCGAAGGAACGATCATGAATTCCTGGAAGGCCAGACGGCCACCGGCGTGGGAGCCACCGTTTAGCACGTTCTGGAAGGGTACCGGGAGGACATAGGGCTTCTTGGTGCCGGCGAGGTCCGAGATATGGGCGTACAGAGGCACACCCTTCTCAGCAGCGGCAGCCTTTGCAACAGCCATGCTGACGCCGAGGATGGCATTGGCACCGAGCTTCTCCTTGTTCTTTGTTCCATCGAGCTTGTTGAGGAAGTCGTCGACGGCGGATTGGTCCTTTACATCGATCTTCTCCTTGATGAGGGCAGGTGCGATGATGTCGTTGACGTTGGCGACGGCCTTGGTGACGCCCTTGCCACCCCACTTGGCTGTGTATAGGATAAGCACATGCTTCGAAGACATATGGCAGTCTGGGGCTTCTTACACTTGTCACCATCGCGGAGCTCGCAGGCTTCGTGGGAGCCAGTAGAGGCACCGGAAGGCACAATGGCGCGGTGTAGACCGGTCTCACTGACGAGGTCGACCTCGACGGTAGGGTTACCGCGCGAGTCGTACACGGTACGGGCGTGAATCTTGGTGATGGCCATGGTGACTGCGAGGTGGTGTCAGCTGAGCGTCGGAAGCGAAGTGCAATTGAAGAGGGAATCGAACTCGGAGAGGGCTTGCAGGATATATGACTGGACAGCGTGGGTGAGGCCAAGTGGTAGTGAAGAGATGCAGTCGAGCCGCGGATGCCTGGTGGGAAAAAGCAGCGTCGTGGATAAGGCAGTCCACAGCTCCGATGCACGCTTAGCCGGCCGGCGAACAGGTGATGGATGCGTGATAGGCCGTCGGCCGCGGATAGCTAAGGAAGCAATTGACTTACGTACGGGGTTTCAGGTTAGATGGTCACCGGAGAGAAACAGTGCAGGTGGTGTGTTGTGTTGATGTGAGAACTTGAGGTGAGCGGGGCAGTGGCGGGGCAGAGCGATGCTCCTGCTTGCTCCTGCGCAACCATTTCATTGGTCAACAACGCTTCACGGCCGTGAAACACAGCAAAAGCTGCATCGACTGAGTTTTGTTGCGGGCGCCAAGTTAGTAGACCACCCGGAATGTACTCACACTTTTGTCCTGTACAGCACAGCATTACATGAAAGTCTGGGCAGCAAGATCAAGAAGATGAACGAGGCGTGGAGGCTTGATGCATATGACGACGAGCTTAGCCTTCCTGGCAGCATCTATGCAACGGCCAACGCTTTCACTCCTCAAACAGCACCAACAATCACTTCAAAGGTTGCCAGGGCATGCATGTTTGTGATGTACTACAGTACACAGCTGGAGCCCCGGGGCTGGCCTAGTGCACCCATGTGACGAAGCTAGGCCCCATCCAGAGCGTTAGCTTGGCACAGGCAGCTCCGGCCGCGTCCACCACCGACAGCACAAGCTCACGCCTTGCTTGCTTGCCCATCTCGCCGCCTTTCTCGACCTCGACGAACTCGCATCCCCTCCGCAGATCGCCTCCACACGAAACAGTCGACTCACGGAACCCATAGCACAGGACCACGTCTAGCCGTCGTCATCATGTAAGGACTAGCAGCTTGCCCTTCAAGCTGGGACTTACAAAGCTCTAGGGAGGTACTTCTAGGAATTACGGGCAAGGACTACACCCTCATTGTCGCATCGAAAGCCGCCATGCGAGGCGCCACCGTCCTCAAAGCCTCCGATGACAAGACGCGAGAACTCAACCCGCACACGCTGATGGCATTCTCGGGAGAGGCTGGCGATACCGGTACATATGACACCCTTATAGGGCTTTGCGGGAATCTATCCTGACAATGAGGCCAGTGCAATTTGCGGAATACATCCAAGCGAACATCCAGCTGTATTCGATGCGCAACGGCATGGAGCTGGCACCATCCGCCACGGCAAACTTCGTTAGGGGAGAGCTTGCGCGAGCGCTGCGCTCCAGGAGACCCTATACCGTGAACCTGCTGCTCGGAGGATACGACAACATTGCGGACAAGCCCACGCTATACTGGATCGACTACCTAGCCAGTTTGGCCCCGGTCCCATACGCCGCGCACGGATACGCCCAGTACGTTCTCAGAATTCTTTACAATGATCGGAGTTATTTTAAGAGCATTTACTCTTCGTCGATTTGATTTTGGCTGACCATATCGATTAGGTACTACTGTCTCTCCATCTTGGACAAGCATCACCACCCCGACATCGATTTCGATCAGGGAATGAAGATCCTGAGGATGTGTACGGAGGAGCTGAAGCGACGTCTGCCGATCGACTTCAAAGGAGTTATCGTGAAGATGATAACCAAGGACGGCGTGAAGGTCTTGGACTACGAGGACGACGTGAAGGTGGATGTGCCTTGAGATTGCAGTTGCATTGAGCGAGCTGCATATCGGCGCTTGGGTGATCTAGCCATGCGCGTAAAACATTATCTGCCGGTATCACTTCCGGCAGCCTAGGGTTAGTGACCCTTATGGCAGCGTCATGGGGTGACTGTTTGCAACAGACATTGGGATAATGACCCATGTGCACCCTGGAAAGGCCTGTATAGGCTCAGTCGACTAATGAAATTCCATGAACTCTGGATCAAGCGCGTGATAACATGTGTACGTTGATCTTTCCATCCGCTACTATCTGGATATATACCTAGATAAGTGCATGGTCACAGTAGTTCTTCTGCCCGAGGTTCCAAGGTCGCTCGTGTATTAGTTGGGTATCCTAAGGTATTTGTGCTGGTGTATGTTTCTTCGGAGACATCACAAAGAACCATCCTAAAATTCTTTGCCTAGGTGACATCTCGAGGGTGATAGACCCCGCCTCCACGGGTTCGAAGTAATCACGTGATCTATTTACTAGCGTCGCGCTAGGGAATATAAAATCTTTGCCGCACCCGCACCCAGCTTCTCTCCCTTATCAAAAAGTCAACGGAGCCAGCCACGACCATCAGCACCTTTTTTGCTTTTGGTTGCCAGTCACCTCTCGGTGGCGAGGCTCCGGAGAAAAAATACTCCTGTAGGAAGCTGGTGTCTCGTGGGTCAACTTAAATGATGGCGATGGGACGTCGGTGTCGATTTTACGGAGAACATATTGATTCCACCATCACACGCATCTTGTAGACAATCAATGTTGTGCAGCATTGAGAATGGTTGCATTCGTCTATTCTGCTCATGTAGGAAGAATGAGCCTCCGTGTGAACAGGGAAAACAGGTGTAGATGTTGGAGGCGCGGCACCTTCCTTCATGCTTTTGTGCCAAGCCAATCGTTCTAGTGCGGTATCATTACGCAACTCCTCCCTATGTATCCCTTCTCACATGCACCCCTTTAGTTGCGATATCCGTTCTCATACCCATTCGCCATAACCTCCTGCAGGGAGCTGGGCATTCCATTAGCAACCTTGTTCATCGTCTTCTCGACAGGCACAGCGTTCATAGTGTAGCCGGTGTCGCTCGCATCTACAAAAGCGTCGATACCCTCGCCATTGCGGGGATATCCCTTCATAATTTCCTTGTGTCGCCGTAGCGCAGCATTCATTTCATCCGCGGTAACGTCGTTGAAGAAGACGCAACTTCCGAGTGGGTTGGGTACAGCCGCTCGCAGCTTACCATCTCAGGTCTTCAGGATGGCTTGCGTGGCCTTTCCGAGGATCTCCCCATTGAAGAGTTC
The DNA here is from genome assembly GCA_009805535.1 of Laburnicola sp. JP-R-44. Lineage (NCBI taxonomy): Eukaryota > Fungi > Ascomycota > Dothideomycetes > Pleosporales > Didymosphaeriaceae > Laburnicola > Laburnicola sp. JP-R-44. The sequence goes on along the minus strand of SELF01000016.1, from coordinate 852,068 downwards.
ATGGTCCATTGATAGACCGGCACGCGAGAACAGGTTGAGCAGGCGACGACGCTCTTCATCAGTCAACAGCTAGCGGCCATTGGCGAGTGTTGCAGAGTACGCCATGTCGATCGAAATGGCATGACCGTGGTGAAGTGGCATAGGAGGGGTAAGCTGCATCAATGTGAGCAATCGTTGACGACGTTGAGGAAGTACTAACCTCGTGCAGTAGGCTCCATGTGTGTCCGTAAGCGATGACACGATCCAAGCCGATCTCGTGCAGGTTGGGAGTTTCAAGCTTCAACATCTCGTAAATGCCAGAACGGTTAATCTCATCCGCCCCCTTTCGCACTTCGCCGGAATCATCCCCAGCGCGACCAAATTTGGTCTGGATCCATCGCTCGCAGAACTCATCGAGTAGTTCAAACGTTCGCAGGTGGGAACAGCTGGAAATCTTGATCAACTCAGCGAAGCCATTTCGTACCTGCGACTCAGGCAAGGTACGAAGGAATGTGAAATCGAGGAAGGTATGCATAGGAGCGTGGTACGCTCCAAGACGGTTATTGTAGTTGCCGTAGTTCACGGCAACCTTGATGCTGACACTGGCATCGATTAGGCCAATAACCGTTGTCGGGATCCGGATGAAGTTTGTGTTCCTTCGGTATGCGGCACAAGCAAACCTATGAACGGACGTTAGCACATTGATCTGGAAGACTGGTAGGTCAGAGTGCCTTAGATATGTTCTTAGGCGATGGACCAATGGTATGGCTTTACCCTGCGACGTCAGTGACGAGTCCTCCTCCCTTCGAGTCTATCAGCAGAACCCAACGAGAGAACAGGTTGAACTACGTACAACGGCCAAAACCGGCCCCTTCCGGATGATGCCAAAATCCGTCATAGAATCCACGATGCTAAGCAACGTGTCCATGGACTTGGCCTTCTCTCCCATCATGGTCTTGTGGATCTTCAACTCATGCTTGTGATGGTCGAAGTACTTCTGCATCTGTTCGCCATACAAGTTGAAGATGTTCAAGTTCATGACCGCAGGAGCGCGGCCCCAACGCTGGTAGCAGTCGGCAAGCTGCTTGTTCTCCGGATTGAACACGCCATCGAGGAAGGTGAAGTCGTATTCGACTAGTCACAAGGGCACAAGTCAGTAAAGAAGTCACCAATGATGCATAGTTCAATGGGACCGGCGCAGGTGTACCATGCATGGGTTTACGTACTCTTTTCGTATCCTTCCACGTGGAAGCCGTTCTGCGTTTCGACAACGGAAGCCTTGAGGTCCGACATTAAGACGATATAAGACAGTTCATTCATTCATATCTGTTTATAGTCGACCTAACCTTTTATAGATTATGAGACAGGAAGTCTCGAGTGGGATAGTTGATATCTGCTGCAGGATACGTATAGGCCGTCACCCTATATAAAGGATTGCTCCCAATAGACGCTTCCAGTCGACTTCCGGGTTCATGGGCAAGTACGGGGCTTCTATTGGCTTGACATGCCGGCGACGGCTGGTAACGTCACTCAAACCGCTTTGCTCATCACTCGTTATTCGCACTTGTCTCTGGAGCTCGAAGACTAACTTATGCGGTCCGCTAACCTAAGCTTCTATGGGAACAACATGATGAAACGACCCATCCAGTACGGCATGCCACGGGCCTGGATCTTCATTTAGCTGGTTTCGGCACATGCAAATCGTGCTCTGGTCATGCACATTTTCGATCCAGCATCCAGAACAATGAGATCGCACTAGGCGTACGCGGGCCTAATAGCAAGATATTCGAAAATATGCCCATTTCGACGGAAATCTTGCTGTTAGGGCCGAGTAGTGCTTTTCAGGAACGGGAATGAACTGGGATTCGCAGCGCTAACTATGATAGGGCGAGATCTGATGCAAGTTACAGTAGATAGCGCTGAGGGGTTTACGGGGCGATTCCGGAGCCATAACTTCATGACTTTGCGGCCCTTATTCTAGTTGCAGATGATGTCCTCTATGTAAGCCACACGTGTGAGTGGGTAATGGATTCCCTCATCGCAAGAACTCCAATGGTTTCGTTTGAAGTGTCAATGGAGAAGCCTGGTGTGAGGCTCAAGCAAGTCGCCTTAGCCTCCACCAGGGCTTCCGATCTTGAACGTCACATCCTGCAAGATCCTAGTTCCCGCTTCGGATAGACGCGTCCATGATCCGACAGTTGTCACGACAATACCTTTTCTTTGAACGGTTAGTCCATTTGTACGTTCCTTTTGCGCTACCAATGCCGCTTCTGGTAAGCGAGACAACGCAAAAGTCATTGACGGCAACGACATCACGTCAAGACTCCGCATGCCAATTGCACAAGGAAATTGGCAGGAATTGATCAATTCTCGGTGGGTGGTTTCCGACAAACTGCCCGGAATCAGCATCATAAAGGAAGCCCTTAATACCGTTAACGGAACATAGCAAGGCACAGCTCCTCCGAAATGTATACGCGAATGCGGGATGGCACGACTTCAATTGACTGGTTTTCTGATTTATGCGCGTAAAGACTGACCTTTACATTTAGTGGGGTCCTTTGTGGGCTTAGAATTGGCCGACTTCTGTCCGATGCGCTCCGTCTTCAGTCTGCTGTACCCCGCTAGTGTTTACGCGCCGAAGTGACCGTAACAATTGTTGGACGCGTAGCCGCAAGATATATTTTTTGACCTTGGGCTTGACCATGGGAAGTTTCGACCAAACGAAGTCATACGCGCCGCAAGAAGAGACGTTCTTCGACGATGGCCGCGAAATTGAGCTTCTGCACTTCGTGTACTCGCACCCGAACCTGGACAAGATCCGTGGCTCTCCAAAAGATGTTCTCGCGGCCATTGATGAGTTTGGACGGACGAAAAAGTACCTCATGAACGTTGGCGAAGACAAGGGCCGCATTGTTTGCGATTTGATCGCAGAGGTGAAGCCAATAACTATGGTGCATCGAACCAATTCCAAGTTCGATTTGCTTGCTGATGCTTTGCGTAGGTTGAGCTGGGCGGGTATGTTGGATACTCTTGCATCCTCTATGCCGACGCGGTACGACAAGCTGGCGGGGAACGCTACTACAGCCTGGAGCGCAACCCCGAATTCGCAGCCGTGATCTCGTCGCTGGTCGATCTCGCAGGGCTCTCCGACATTGTCAAGGTCATAGTGGGATCCAGTGACGAAGAGCTCACGCGCCTACATTCGTCTGGCTCGCTCAAGCACATCGATCTGATGTTCCTCGACCACTACAAGCCCGCGTACACGACGGACCTCAAGCTTTGCGAAGAACTCGGCTTGATTACTCCTGGCTCGGTACTTGCAGCGGACAACGTGATCAAGCCGGGCAACCCACGGTATCTGGAGTACGTGCGCAGCAGCGTGGGCGAGAAGAAGAAGGACTACGCAGGAGAGGGCAAGGGCGATAGTACCCAGGGCATTGCGGAGAAGACCGTCAAGCAGTATGCGAACAGGTACGGAGCGGAGAAGTTGAGCAAGAAGAGTCCTGGTAACCCGAATTTGGTCTATGAGAGCAAGCTGGTGAACAGCTATGAGCCTACTGGTGAACCGGTAGGGTAAATCTCTCCCACATACGAGAGTCTTAGCTAATGTCTTGATAGGATGGTGTTGAGATTACGAGGTGCGTCGGCGAAGAGAAGTGAGCGTTCTATAAGCCTGATCATTGGGCGTTGTACACGATCAACTGGTATTCTCTCTGTATTTTCTAAGTCCCCTATTTAATCCTACAATCATCGCGTTATGCTTCGGCTGGATCCCAATCGCGCCCTTTTTTTTTAGGTACTATAGCTATTGAATCTTGATTGTGCTGCTGAGTCTTATAATCTATCTGTAGAAGGTTATAAACGAATGGACGAATAATAAAATATTCTAGTCAACGCCAAGTATTAGATGTCTTGGCAAAATTGTTCTAGCCAATGTAATCCTTCTCCGAAAGGGGCCAATATACGATCCGGGTATAGAGCCCTCCAAAAAAAATCCAGCGCCCAGGTGTCACCGCGCGGCGCGTCACATGCCCAATAAATATACAGGGTGTAGTCACGTCAGGAGTAAACCCCTGTATAGTTTCTAGCCATCGTGAGTATTGATTCACATGCTGTGATTGGCGTAAAGCTCCCTGTACAGTGAGTCAGCACTAGCTGGGGTTACTCCCGACGTGTGTGCTGCGCAGCCTCTCGGCATCTAAGGCCAGGAACCGGGGTGAAGGAGGTAATATGGCCGGTAAAAAACCTGAGTCCTCTTATTGAGACTTCAATGTTGTTTCCTTGAAGAAAATCTTTGCGATGGAGTCCTTTGTGCGATCGCTCGCTCTGAGCACAGGGCGACCGTTGAGTGAGAGGTCCTCACCACTTCAATAATTGAAAGAGACTGACAGGCATAGTGTTCGGCACGGCTCCGGGCGTAGGCAACACACAACATGGGGCACAACGACGCCTTCTACGAGTAGCGAACTTGTCGCAAATAGGTCTTCGACATTTTCAAGGAGCACCACTCCCAATATCACCATCACAAATGGCATCTCAGCTTCGCAGGTCGCAAACATCTCGGCTCTTGCCACTTCAAATTCAATTCCACCACGACAGCCAATCCATATTTCAATGGCACAGGTGAGCAAATGCACGAGTAGCCAGAGGTTTCCCAGGGCTGAAACAACCAGACCTTAACAATGCCACACAATGCTGGCCTGCGTATTGGTCATATAGCTCAATGACAAGGTCGTGGTCGCAAGCGCACAGAACGACCGTCACCAGAACCGTCACCTACACATCAACTATCCAATCTGGTGTTCCCGAACCTTCCCTGAATGCCACTTATTCCATTCTTTGCGATGGTTTGCCTCGCTTTGACTTTCCAGAAGAAGCCGATAATGCGACTGTGCTTCTGCCAACCCCTATCACGACGGTCAGCTCGTATTTGACTGTAAATTATATCCAGCCGACTGGAGAGAACTTTCCACCTTCCCCATCATGCTCCGTTCGCAACGCTGATGAATGCTCTGCCGCATGGTCTTTATTCGCCTCCTCTCTTGCCAGCAGTAACAGCGCATGGAGTACAAGCAATATCCTTACGGTGTCGTTAGCCTCACCGCCGACGTCTGTCGTGGTTAATAGCAGGGAGACTCCACTTACAGCTCCTCCAGGCACTTATCCAGTGTTAACACTTCACGGAGAGGAGTATGGTGCCGATGAAGGGACCTACACTATATCTCCGGCGGGACTAATCTCTACGGAGAAGTTACCCCTTACGCCAGGCGGGCGACAAATTTTAACATGGGACAGGGACCAGATTTTAAGACCTTTTGGACCTACTGTCGGAAATTGCACTCGACCGTCAGGAAGCATCATCCAAGATCAATGCACCACAGCGCGGTGCACTGTGGCGGCAAATAGTGTCGAACTTCTTTACTTCCCACCGCCTTCCGCTAGCCGCGATCTCTGCGCAAACACCAGCCCTGGATTCAATAGTTACTCTGTCTCGATCTTCTTCTCTCATCCGCACTCTTCAACGATTATCAATTCTACCACATTTTGGTACGACAAGGCGTACGTTCGATACGACACGGTTTCGGCTTACAAGTTCTGTTCACTCGACAATGGTCTCGGTGCAACTCAGGTACCCGTTGGCGGAACTTATTCTAAGCACCTGGTCGAGATCTCCTCGAGTGACTTGTCCTCAATTTGCGGTATCCAGTACAATCCCACGAGGCCGTATGGTTTGGTGATCGCTGCCACCGCGAAACCTTTCAACTTCGAAGACCTGGTTGGAGACATACCAGCCTCAGCGTACCAATGCATGCCACGATGTAATAGTGCATGTGAGAATATAGTCTCGTCTTGGTGGGTTCCAGGTTTGGCCGTGCCTCCACAAGTCCGTGCCGAGGATCCAGAGTGGGCAAGCTGCGTTCCACAATTTGATGGCGTTCCCGACCCCCCCGATAGCACTTGGATCTGTGCCGAACTTCCTGACCACCAGTACGCGTTCTGAACCCCGTCCAACAAGTGCCCCCCACGCCAGGTCAGACAATTACCACGGGGGCGAGTGCTACTGTGCTTCCGATTACGCAGCCTACAATCACACCACCAGGTTTACCTCTACAATCACGATGCCTACATCACGACCAGGCCCCAACAACCCAGAAGTATCAGTCAATCCCAATCCGGATGACCCCAGACCAAGTATTTTATTTCTCGCCCGAACGATCCTGCACCGAACAATCCTGCACCAAACAATCCTGCACCAAAAAATCCTGCACCAAACAATCCTGCACCAAACAATCCTGCACCTGCCTGAACAATCCTGCACTGAACAATCCTGCACCGAACGATCCTCTACCGAACGATCTCGATCCAGCGACCAGTAGATCACCATCGCCACAAGAACCTAATAATGGGCCCCGACCTATCACCAGGCCATCAGCAGGTCCTACGCCAATAGGCACTATTGGCAACAGTATAATCAACACAGACCCATCTCACCCGGGAACTATCATCATTTCAGACCCTAACAGACCCGGCGGTGCAGCAACTCTCACAGCAGGAAGCGATCCCATCGTCATCGTCATTTCTGGGACCACCATATCTGTAGATCCCACAAGCAGCGTGGTAGTTGTGAGCGGAGAGTTAACACTCCAACCAATCGGTATAGTCAATGGTAAACCAGTCTTTACAGACCCCAATCAATCCGGCGTCATCATCGTAGGAGACCCAGACTCGGGCCAGCCCGTACAGACGCTCAGTCAAAATGGGCCTTCCGCAGTTGTTGTTGACGAGACACCCACACTTCCCCTGACTGCAGCCGTGCAGGCATCAACTACCATTCCCTACCATTTCCGGCCTTTCTATCGCGGTGCTAAGTGACGGTACGGTTCTTGTCGACAACACGCACGCCATCCGCCCAGGAGATCCCGAAATCTTTGTAAATGGACATAAAGTGGTCGTTGATTCAAATGGTGTCGTTTGGGGTGGATGACCAGCGGGTTCAAACATTTCCTCTATCCGGTGATCCTTCGGGGGATACGATAGCACCCCAGAGTACACCGACCGCTTCCATTCGTACAGATTCCCACCGAACAGATTCAACCGTGTCCGAGACAAAAGACGATCCAAGGACGACCACGCTGGAAGATCCCCAGAACACCTCGGACGCGGGTGAAGTAGCGATGGTGCCGTTTATGTGGGAATTGGTATGTCTTGGCCTATTGATGATGTTTGCGGTCTAGGTTTGGAATGAATCAGGAAAGATGGCGACAATGAGAAAAAGATTCGTCTAAATACTTTTCATATTTATTGTTGCCAACGAACATTGGAAGTCTCTTTCTTTCCTCTCTCTCTCTCTCTCTCTCTCTCTCTCATATTCTCGTTTCTTTTCTTGATCAGCACTCCCCTCCCTAATATTTCTTTTACAGCGACAGTTTACACCTTCCAGCCCCATCTTTATCTCTGCTCCCGGATCGCCGTAGTCCCTACGTGTCTCTAGACACCATGTTGAGCCGCGGCAACCATACGACGACTTCTCCTGCCGCTTCCTACATATAACCGATATATGTCCCTCACACAAGAGAGGCGAGGGAGCGCTCAAGCCCTAAGAGACGAGGTCAAACAGATACACGCTAGAAAACTTCTACTGGACCCTTATTGTGTTATATTAAAGATTAAACAGACGTTCTTCTTTATGCATACGCTAGACGCTAATCATAAGGGGTTTATGATTATATCTACAGATAAATAGATCGTGTAGATAAAAGCGATTTAGATGGAAATATAATGATATATGACACCTACGTTTGAATATATTAAGAGCAAGATAATTGAGGAAGAGCTCAGGAAAGGGCAGTTTGTTAACCGCGAGCTATTAGTAAGACAGGCAATTCCAACTCTTGCGCTGATACGTGGACCTGGCCAGAGAAGAAACTCATACTATCTTCTGATTACCTAAATAAGGTGCCTTTTCTTCTATTGAAGATCTACGTCGTGTGGAGATTCTAACTAAGGTCGAGTCCGCACCATACACAGAGAGGAGTAAAACAGGAGGCACTAAAACCCAGTACCTAGCACACAGTGGATGCAGAGCCGTATATCGAGGCGCTGGTCGATGTGATTACGGCGGAGAGGGTAGATTTGTGGATTAGTTGCTCGAGCGTTGTTGCTGCTGTGGAGGACGGGGCTGTCGTCCGGATAGCGCAGCAGGCGAGGGGGGAGGGGTTCCAGGCTGTGCAGTTTGGCGAGGAGGCGGTGGAGCGGTTGCATGTGAAGGATCGGTTTGTGGAGTATGTTGGGGAGTTGGGGTTGCGGGTGCAGGAGGGTTGGAGGGTTAGGGTTATGGGATCCCGTGCCATTTTTTGTGCTGTATCACGTTTATTGGCCTGTGAGATTTTGAGAGGCTCTTTTCGGGGGCAAGCGCTGGAGTCGGATTAATGTTAGTACGACGAAGGTGTTTGCGTCGGGGTGAGGGGGCGGCGTCGTTATTTTGGGCTGGGGATCGAATTTGTTTTGCTCATTGAAGAAACAATGTTAACTTGTCGTGAAAACTTTGAAATAGATATTGTACAGAGGCACTCGCCGACGACGATGATGCCGTGCAGAACGTTGACGACGAAATTATCGTGATTTTGTGTATGTTGTTACTGCCACTGTGTGCTAGGTACTGGGTTTAGCGCCTCCTGTTTTACCCCTCCTTGTGTATTGTGCGGACTCGACCTAGGTTAGAATCTCCCACGACGACGATCTTCAGTACAGAGGCACTCGATTATGTACCCTGATGCTGAGATGTACGGGGCACTAGAGAGCTTGAAGTGAGTTGAGCCCTACGCGAACGTAGTCTGAGTGGACAGTGATGATGCAGAAGATCGAACTGATATTGGTATGCAACTTGCTATGAACTATATACACGAAGCTCGCTACGTTATATACATACAACCCCCAACAACAACCCCTACCTCCGCGCATAAAGACATCCAACACGAGCTCATCCTCATTTACTTAAAGATAGCCCTCAGATCCTCCAACACCAAATCCGGCGCATGCGCCGCCGGGAAATGACCACCCCTATCATGGCGTTTAAAATACGTGACATTGGCAGTGCGCTCGATCCAATCACGCGGCTACACATAACCATTAATTCAAGACAAACTGGCAAGATAATAAAGGGACTTACAGCAAAGTTGAAGCTATCAATCTCCGGGTACTGCGATGCACCGCTAAACTGGATAATGCTCGTCGGCACGGTGAAGTTCTCCTTGACGGCGTGGCCAGAAGAAAAAAGCTCCTTGTAGCTCCTGATGTTGCCGTACACGCCGGGGATGTAGAGCAACAGTGTGTCGGTAATGATGTCCTGCGCTGTGTAGGTGTGGTCGGCGACTGTGGAGGCGAGCTGGTAAACCCATGCGAGGAAATCGACGGGGCTGTCGTTCAGTGCGTACGCGAGAGACAGGGGGAGCTGGGAGTGGACATTGGAGTAGGCGGAGTGGTCGGCGAAGAAGGCGTTCTGAGAATTAATGAAGGCAGTCTCTTCGGGCGTGGTTTCATTAGCAGCCAAGCGGGCCTTGTCGGCTGCGGTGGCCTGCGGGAGGTAGAAGTCTGTGACGTGGGTTGATGATGCGCTCCTTGTAGTCGACTACGAAGCTCAACGCCGAGACGTAGCCGAGATCAGTGCTGAACAAGACATAGCGGTCATAGCCGAGCTGTTCCATGAGGGTAGCGAAGACCGTCGAGTGTTCTGGAGACGCGAGACCGGCCTTTTTAGGCGCGGGCGAGAAGCCAAAGCCAGGAAAATCGGGCACAATGACGTGGAAGGCGGGCTGGCTGTCGTCGTCAGGTTTCACGAGACTGGGAATGATGTTCGCAAACTCCATACTTGTGGACGGCCAGCCATGGAGGCAGAGTACGGGGATTGCATCTTCTCTCTCGCTACGCTGGTGGATGAAGTGCAGGTCGACATCCTCATCGTAGCTTCCTCCTGGAGCTGGCACAGTTGTGTAATAGTGGGAGAAGTTTTTGTTAATCCATCCCGTCTTGCACTGCGGACCCGTCGTACTCTTCCGCCCAATACTTCGCGAATGCGTTTATCTCCTTCGCTGGGGGACCATCGGCCCATACAGGTCCCTCGATATCGATGGTCGGGCGGAAGTTGCTGGCTTTGGCGCGTGCTTCTTCTTCGATGAGGGCTGGATCCACGTTGATAGTGTATGGTCGCGGTTCATACTTGGGAGCTTCATCAGCCACCGGGAGGGCAGTCACGGTAGCAGTGAGCAGGGAAAGGAGAGGCAAAGTCCATGCCATGGAAGTGATCGGAGAGCTACGGTGGGAAAGCATCTTGAACGAAGGGACGAAGCTGATCGATGAAGAGAAAACACGAGGCTCCAATGCGGAGCTTATATACCTGGGTGCATATTCCTAGGATACTGCCCAAATTGGTAGCAGACATTGTACTTCCACGTGAAATTAGCCCACGTCATTCGTAAGGTACGCGTCAGTGGACGCTGGCGATATTGCCGAGTAGCCAGCTTCGGCGATCGGAGATGGCCAAAGGTTGTGAGGTCCCAAGCCCGAGAAGAGGTCCGTGGCAGAGGATTAGTTGAGGTACACGCGCGAGTAGGATCGAGTGAAGCCCCAGGGGATAACCAAATCCATCGTAACTCCATCCTAGCGGGGCGTATGCATCACCGCATCTGGCCGCCTAATTCACATACAACAAGATGCGTTATACGTAGATGGACGATGCCTGTGTAAGTACCCTGGAAATTGAGCGCGGTACTTATTAAGCGAGTGGTGAGAGAATGTGGAGCACGCGCGTACAGAAGAACGGTTCAAGAACCCTAGTACCTATAGTAGCCTTCAGCCCCCCTGAGTACTTCAGCGTTTATACCCATTCCCAGCTTCGCGACGAACACTCCAACACCAGACGGTAGGCATCCCCAATGCGGCTCCCATGCTGCACCCCCGACCCCACGCTCCACCTTAACGTGTCCGTGCGCGTACCGTGTCCGTGCGCGTACCATGGGTGCGGGGTCAATGCGCGCCGAGCCTCAATGCGCGCTCAACACCAAACCAGCTCAGCTAAACTTGAAGCTGCAGAGCTCCCTACAATTGCTATTATTACAAGAATTTCTGGTGATGAGGTCTATGAATCTTAATAATTAATTATAGCTATAAAAATCTACTCGGAGTTCTAATATTCCGGCCCCGGCGCGACTAAGGCTGTAGAGGCTGTGATGCAGCACCTAAGGCCTCAGCAGCATCTATAGCCTTATTAATAAGCTTTTTTTCCCTTATGCCCTGCTTAGGTAGCCTTAATGCCTTTTTGCTACCTTTCTTAGCTATTTTTATACAATTCTTGTAGTGTTGCTAAGCCCTACAAGCCTGCTGCTTCTGGGCTCGCTCAGCTGCCTGATCCGCCTTTGCCTTCGCTTGAGCTGCCTAAGCCTTAGCCCTCGCAACGCGCTTCTCTTAGAGTAGTCTAGCCTTTAGCTACTAGCTAGCCCTCTAAGCCTCAGCTGCCTTAGTTTTTTAGAGTACTAGCTGCTCTGCCTTGGCCTCTTTTTGCTGTAGACGATCACGTGCCTCCTGCACCTTCCTTAGGGACTAGAAAACAGCACCCCCTAAGTACTTAGTAGGCTGGTTATCCAGCAAAGGCTTGCCACGCTTCCTACGCGTCTTCTTATTGCCTAGTGCTGCTCTTAGTCCCTCATTTTTATGCTGTAGTAGCTGTTTTTGTACGGCAAATTGAGTGCACTGTTCGGCTCAGCTTCTTTGCCTTATTACTATTCCCTATATCTACTGCAGCCTTTAGGAGCTGGTCGATTTTCCTCCAGTTAGACGCGCTAAGTACTGAGGTTGAGCTTTTCTCTTAATTCCTGCTTAGGTAGGCTAGTCTTAGTGAATCTCTTGAGTATAACCTCTGGGTTGAGTGATGATATGCTAGTAGCCTCAAAGGCCTTAATAATTAATGGCTTCCTGAATGAGCTACCCTAAGCCCTCTAGAATAGGCTAAAGAAGTCTCTTTTTTTGCAATTAACAATAGTCCCTGGCACCTGTGTAGGAAGGCTAAGAGCTTAGCTGAGTAGGCAGTGGAGAGAGGCTTAAATATAACAACGTCGAGCGGCTGTAGCGTATGCGTTAAATAAGGCGGAAATATAGCTAGGAGTATCCTATTCCAGTTACAGTAATTGATAAAATCCATAGTAAGGTGGGATCTATGGCCGTCAAGGATAAGTAGTTGGTAGGAGCGTCCAGCTTTCTCCTTAGTACAGCGATCGAACACCTGCTTAAGCCACGCAAGGCCTATCTCGTTATTTGTCCAGCCAGAAGGCGATGAGGTGATAAAGGCTGAGTGTTCCTGAGGGTTGATTTCTTCAACCCAGCTTGATTGTAGGCTACCTGAGGCAGCCTGATAGATGAGGGCTGGATCTAGAGCCGATCCGTCGGCGCATATGCAGGCTAGGAGCGAAATCCACTCACGGCTACCATCCTGAATAGCCTGCCTCACCTCCTTGCTCTCGTACAGCTGCCTACTAAAGATCCGCTTTGAGCGAGTAGTAATGCCTAGTAGGATGCCTTTTTCGTCCATATTGTACGTGTGCTGAGGCTCGATATCGTATTGGCTAATTTTCTTTTTCTGCTGTAGTAGGTCGAAATATAGGCTGTACTTTGTCTCTAAGTCGGCTTTGTGGCGATTACTATCTATTCTAGCTGTCTATCTTGAAACTAGATCAATGCTGTGTCGCTTAACAAACTAATCAACCCAGTACATACTAACGCTTGTTTTAGCTATATAGGCCTGCAAAGTTCTGGATCATTTGCTGTGTAGGTGGTAGGCCTCGCTAAGTAAGTTTTTTAATATAGCGTATAAGCTCCTGCTCCTGTTAAGGGCGAAGTTTTCGTCGGTTAATTCCCTTAGCTGTACGCGACTGCGTTACAGCCTGGTGTCTCCGGGTGAGCGTAGAGCGTACAACGCTATGCTCCTTCGCGATTTTTGTATAGTTGATAGAGTCTCCAGGTTCTTGCGATTGTATCGCTTCAAGCGCAGCCTCAATTGACCCCATATTGGTAGCGATAGGTGGTGTTGAAGCTTGAGGTGTTTTCGTGTTGAGCGCGCATTGAGGCTCGGCGCGCATTGACCCCGCACCCATGGTACCCGTTTTTCTCGCTTGACGCACGGGCTCACCTGACGCACACTTTTCCAAAAATCCCCACAATTGAAATAGATGTAGCTCCACCAATATGGACCCGATTAAGCAGGCGCTGGCATCTTTGAAATCCTTAGAGCTTAGAGGAAAAGTTAATATTGCGCAGACAGCAAAAAAGTATGGTGTTGAACGATCTACGCTATCGCGAAGGTGGCGCGGTGTATAGGGCTCCCGTGCAGCCCAATATGAGAATTAACGACTTCTCAACGACCGTCAGGAGCTAGAGCTGGTACAATACGTTGACGAGCTCTGCTAGCGAGGGCTACCGCCTACGAGAAACATGCTACGCAACTTTGCTACTAAAATAAGCGGCAAATAAGCGGGAAGCTCTTAGCTAGATTAGTTTATTAAGCGTTACCATCTCGACCTAGTATTAAAATGGACGAATGGCATAGACAAGGATAGGAAGAGAGCTAATTCTGCCTTTAAGTACGCACTCTATTTCGAGCTCTTGAAGTGTAAGATCGAGCAGTACAAGATTAAGCTATAGTACACCTATAATATGGACGAGAAGGGCTTTCTTATCGGCGTACTATTAAAGATGAAGCGGGTGTTCTCTCGACAGAGGTATGAGGAGGGGGGAACTAGGCAAATGATTCAGGACAGCAATCGTGAATGGATTACGACAATTGCTTGCATATGCGCTAATAGATCGTCTCTATCCCTAGGCCTTATCTACTAGGCTGTCTTGGGCAATATTTAAGACTTATGGCTGCAGGATTTTAATCCTACAATACACACACAGCCTTCTTTGCTTCCTCTCCTAGCGGATGGACGAACGATAACCTTGGGCTTTAATAGTTAAAGACTATCTTTGATCGAGAGACTAAATCAAAGGTTTGGCCGCGACAGTATCGACTGCTTATCCTTGATGGCCATGGCTCCTACATCAATATGAAGTTTATTAAGTACTGCGACGACAATAAGATCCTCCTAGCAGTCTATCCTCCTCATAGTACTCATACGCTGCAGCCGCTTGACGTCACTCTGTTCAGGCCACTCTCACAAGCCTACTCGTACGAGGTAGCACGATTTATGGAGGAATCTCAAGCCTTCTCTGCACTTACTAAGCGAGACTTCTTTCGCATGTTCTGGACTGCGTGGGAGAAAGCTTTTACTGTAAAGAATATCCTCTCTGGCTTCAAATTGTGTGGCCTTCACCCCTTTAAGCCAGAGGTCATCTTGGAACGATTTAGCCACACTGAGGCTGAGAGACCATTATCCAGCGAGAGCTCGAGGTCTGTCCTTATGGCTGACGATTGGAGGAAGGTTACTAAGATTCTACAAGCAGTTGTTGACGACGTATACGACTCTAAGGCTAAGTTGCTCTTACAAACAATCCACTCGCTCTCTACTTAAAATATAATGTTAAAACTTAAGGTTTAAGGCCTCAAAAAAGCGCTAGTTAACGAGAAGAAGCGTTGGAAGAGAGGCAAAGCGCTCCAGCTTGAGCAGCCTCTAGTTCAGGATAGTAGTGCTATCTTTTAGAGCCCAAACAAGGTGCAGCTAGCGCGTGAGCGTGAAACTCAAAAGGCAGAGACAGCAGAGGCAGAGAGGCTCCAAAAAGAGGAGGATAGTCAGCGCAAGGCAATTGAGAAAGCCGAGAAGCAACGAGCTTTAGAGGAGAGGCGTCGTATAAAGGCTACTGCAAAGGAGATCCGGCTTCAAGAGCAAGCGCAGAAGCAGCAGGAAAAGGAGGACACAATAGACAGGCTCGGCTTGCTGCTGCGCAGCTTCAAAAGGACATCCAATTTGCTAAACAGGCTAGAAAAGCAAGGAAGCAGCAGTCTATTATCCCTCAGGAGGTTCGTGGCAGCGAGAGCAATTGGTTGTTGAGGTCATTGAGGCCCCGCAGGCGACAAATCGTCGGGGGCGGCATATCAACCTCCCCTACAAGATATCGTGATTAGATAATCAAGTAGACTTTTTCGCCATACTTGATTGCCTACTACTGTTCAAAATTAGACGATATAGAGATTTGTGTGAGGCTCAGTAGCTTCAAAAGCATTTGACGATGTTCGGCAAAAACCGTGCGCCAGGTGAGCCCGTGCGTCAGGCGAGAAAAACGGGTACAGTAATGCCCGGATTCGCGTAATGCCCGCGCAACACCAGAAGCGCTCTATCAGCGATCAGGCAATAGAACCACCCACAATCAATATTATCACGAGATTTTCTAGAGTAGCACTATATCGATGCTTGCGATTAATTTGCACTATCTATATCTATTAGGAAGCTTAATGTTGCGGCCGCGGCGTGTAGATCTAGTTAGGGCAGCAGATGCGCCCTCTGAGGCCTCCCTATTATCTTGAGCATTAACAACACGTTTCTGACGTTTCTGACGCTTTCTGCTCTGTAGAGCTGGCTGAGAGGCCTTTCTCTTACCCTTTTAGGATAGTTGTAGAGCTTTTTCAGCGTCGCGGGCAGACTTCTAGGCAGCGCGCTGAGCTGTGCCTTTTCAGCCCTCTCTTTCTCCTTTGCCTCCCTAGCTACCTCTCGCGCAACACGCTTCTCCTGCTGGATTTTCTCCTTATATAGCTTAGCTGCCTTCTTCAGCTCTGCTGTCTCTGCTTTTTGAAGCTGCTGCTGCTTATCCTCCTACTCCTTGATTGATTGACGAACACGTGCCTCCCTTACTTTCCTTAGTGACTATAAGATAGCCCTACTATGATAATCCTGGCGCTGTTGAAGGTCTAGAGCTTTGCTCTTCTTCTAACGCTTCTTCTTGATAGATAGCGCCTGCCTAAGCCCATCGTTGTCATGCTTAAGCAGCTTATTTTTAACAGATAGGTGGTGGAGTGATTGACGAAGCTTTTGTGTATCCTTGCTACTTTGATCACTCACTGCAGAGCGTACAAGCCTATCCATCTTTCTCCAATCATGATCACTAAGCCCTGATGAGGAGCTATTGCCTGATTCTTGATCCTGGGTGAACCTATTAAGGATAGGATCAGGATTAGGTGGATTGGTTGGTTGGTTGGTATTCATTTTTCGTCTAGTTGATGGGGATTAAGTCCACCATCTCGCCTCCCGAAGGGCATATACGACGTGCTAAGCTATGGAATTGCAGTGCTAACACACTACCCTAGAAAGCATTTCTTGCCTGCGCGGGTATTGCTACTATTTCAGAACTACAGCTCCCCTTCTAGTTGGAGAGACTAAGCAGTGCGTGTATATTAGGGTGATTTCCTTGCATTTTAAGGCATCTATGTGCTGAGAGTGTGTGTGTGTGTGTGTGCGTGTAGTAGTAGTAGTAGTAGTATTGATTAACGTCCAGGAACCTAGGTTCTAGCCTCCCATGGGGCATGGGGACGCGCCGAGTAGCCATCTGGGGCCAGCCAGATAGTAAAGGCGATTCATGCTATAAACTATTGCCGTCTCTTGCAGCGGCTCGTAAGAGTCCGCCCCCCTCCGTGCGGGGGCTGAATCCGTGTCTTCATGCCTATAGGCTGAGATGTCGGGGTGTAGCTATTATACATATAACAATCCAAAGCAGGGGCAGCTTCGGCTGCCCCAAAGCTGTGTTGAAAAGTGCCAAGACCTTAGCGTATAACTAGTATAGGAAAGGTAAGGATCGTGTAGACAGTAAGGAGAGGTAAGGAGAGTAGGAGAGCGTAGGGGAGGTTGCCTCGTGTGGCAAGATGTCAGGATGAGAGGCACCCCTGCTGGGAGCTCAGACAGAGTCGACGCCGGAGGAGCTGTCCCAGGTTATTGTCGCGTCCCGCCAGCATCTGTGGCTTAGTAGGCAGTCTATAGAACCAACATTTATTTGTTAGTGTTAGTGGGGTTGGCAAGCTCTAGCAAGAGTTGAATATCTTCAGGCTTAAGGGTCTTTAAGTATTCAACGCCCTCCCGTGTGGTGCTAGGAGGGAGAGGGGTTGTTTCGGCCAGTAGCGGAACTTCTGGACCGCTTGTGGGCAGTGGACTATGTGGGTCTAGCGCAAGGTCTGCCCTGTAGGAACATCCTATAACTGCGTTGTTGTGTTTAAACTTCTTATAGTACTAAGTGTAGTGTCTATAGTGGGTGCGCATAGACAGTAGCTTTGCAAGCGTTAGTTGTTAGAAGGTGAGCTCCTTTAGCTGTTTTGCAGGGCGATACTTAAGGTCCTATTGCATGTACCACCTGGACAGATTTGGTGTGTGCTTGCGCTACCAGTCTATCTCTGCGCTCCTAGTAAGGGCGCGAACGTCTGACTTAAGGCCTGAGGCCGTAGGTTTAGTTGCTATGCCGTGTGTGGAGGTTTAGGGGTCCTTGCCGCGTTGTCTGCTAGCTGGTCTGCCCGTTTGTTTCCCTCTATATTGCAGTGTCCTGGGGACTACTAGACAGTAATGTCCAGGTTCTCAATTGTCTCTTAGCACCTAACGAACGCCCACTGCGAGGAGGGGGACGGGTTGCCTCTGATGCACTATATAACAGAGGTGCTATCTATGCACATGTATATGCGTCTGAGCCGGTAGGCCGGCGTGCGGAGCGTGTGTGAGAGTCCTCGCCACGCGCCTACAGCTTCGGCATCGAAGACGTGGGACCTGGGGTTGAGGGAGCCGTTGCCCTGTAGGGTGAGAGTCTGCCCTTCGTATATAGCGTAGCCGTATGTGACGTGCTTGACGCCGTTAAGCCATTGTTCAGAGCCGTCGGAGAAGACGGTGATAGTAGTTGGCGGGAGAAGGGCCCACCACTCCTTAAAGCGGCGGGCGGCTTCCTTCTTATTTATTCACATGGCCTGTGGGGTCGTCGCGGCTCCCAGGGGAGTAGTGGGGGGCGCGGAATTCGGGTCGGGGTACCGGGTCGAAGACCTGTGCTAGTTGTTGTACCTTCGTGCGGGCTCTCTGTGGGAGGCCTGCGCCTCGGCCTCTTCTAACTGTAGGAAGGTGAGTCCTGGCAGTTAGCGGGTGCTTTTCGTTAATCGTTAGCAGGTGTGCTGCGAAGCGGAACTTGCAGGTTTCTAGGGCTACTGCTGCTGAGGGGAGTCCAGCGTCCCTGAAGATAGCGGTAGTGGGTGTGGTCCGGTAGGCCGGAACAACGGCTCTGCATGCCTGCCTAAAGGACCTTGTCGAGTGTTTCTATGTGCCAACCCAGTCGGGTGCTCACTTCGGCGCCTTTTGACTGGCGCATGATTCTAGAGGGTTTGGTTCTTCCTCCGTACCAGGCCTCCGCTCCGTACAGGAGTCGGGGGAGGACGCAGGAGATCACCGCTTTGCGCAAAGACCCCGGTGGGGGGCCGTGTTTGATCCGAGCGAGGCTGCGGATGTGGTGGGCAACAACCCTTGTCTTTGCGGCGCGTATGGCCACGTAGGTCTTAAAGGTGAGCTTCCTGTCGAACCATACGCCTAGCCAGCGCAGTGCAGGTACCTCACTTGTGGGGAGGATTGGGTGAATAGTAAGGTGATCGTCGACGGCGCAGGGCGGCGCGTAGTCCCCGTTCTGTCTTGTAAGGTGGATCATTTCAAGCTTATCTAGTGAGAGAAAGCAATCTTGTGGTCCGCGCCGTATAAGTTAATCTTGCGGACTTGTTCAGCAAGTATTTCAACGTTAAGGTCAAGGCTGTGGGAGGCGCTGTAGAGGCATATGTCGTCAGCATAGCCAAAGCGCATAGTCGTGTCCTGGAGCAGTAGCTCTGCAAGGTATAACATGTAGATAACAGGGGAGAATGGCGAGCCCTGTGGGGTGCCGCAGGCCACTGGGTGGCGGCCAGAACGGTGTTGGCCGTAGCGGACAAGAATGTGTCGGTTCGTGAGGATGTTGCGTGTGAGGACTAGGACCTTCTAGTGCCAGCCTTGGTCTTTCATGCGGGTGCAGTAGCCGGTTAACTAGCAGCGCGTCGAAAGCTCCTAGTACATCCATAGTTACCATAGTGACGTGTTTGCCCTCGCTAAAAGCGAGTTCGGCTTCATGGGTGAAGGCCGTGATTAGGTCCATGGCCGACCCTTTTTGGGAGGGCCCCCCCGTGCTGGGGGCTTAGGACGCCGTGCAGCACAGCCAAGTGGGCTATGCGCCGAGCGATTACCCTTTCAAAACCCTTTGCTGAGGCAGAGCAGCATGGCAAGTGGTCTCATAGACCCTAGGATTGTGTAGTCTTTCTTGCCAAGTTTCTTAATAAAAACAATCTCTCCCCATCTGTCCAGGCAGCCAGGTAGTAGTCAAGCAATAGTAGGTCGCGGTAGATGTCGCAAACGTACTGTCTAATGTGGTTCCAGCATGCTGTGAGCAGCCAGACTGTTATGCCATCAGCGCCTGGTGAGGTGCTGGAGACCCCAATCACGCAGCGCTCCGTCTCTTCAATCGATAGGTACGTGTCCCACGGGATAGTAGGGTGTTCTTGTGGGGTGGGCAGTTCCGGCAGATCGTCCTCCGCCGTGAATCTGCAGAGAAGTGCTTGTCGTAGCATCTCAGCCTTGTCTTTGTCTTCAGTCGCCTCCGCGCCTCTAAACACCATTAGTGCCTGTGTTCTAGTGGGTTCCAGCTTATACCAATTAATAATGCAGAAAAGTTCCTAGTCGCCTTCAGCGTTATCTATAGTGTGTTGCCAGTACTCCTTCTTTGCCTTACAGACTATCGCTAGGAAAGTACGTGTCTCATCAGAGGGGCCCCAGCCGGTGTGGCCGTCGAGCGAGTAGAGGTGTGCTCAATAGGCTGTCTTGCAATCGTCTGTCCACCAGGGCGCCAAGTGGCCTGTCCCTCTCTTCTTTCTACCTGCCATCTTTAGGGCGTTGGTGAGGACTTCTTCTAAGGCAGCGACGCGCCTGTCAACGTGCTCGCAGGTCTGTGGCCCGTCTGAGCGGGGGGCGCCTTTCATTCCATTAGCAACAGCGTCGACAAATAGCGGTAGCTTCTTTGTAGGGACCCTATATTGGAACTGGTCAAGGGGCTCCTGTCCTCTGCCAGGGATCGTAGTAACCAACGTGTTATGGTCTGAGCCGCAGTTCATGTCTATTCGTACCGCGGTGGTCGCGAAGGGGATATTGCAGAAAGAGAGGTCTATAACGTGCCCGGCCCTATGGGTGGGGATTCCGGGTTCGCCTATATAATCCATGCCGCTGTCTGTAGCCCATTGGGCCAGCTCGGCTCCGCCCTGTGTGGTCGTGACACCAGGCTCGAACATGTCGTGTTTAGCGTTGAGATCACCTCCTGCCAGGCACCTGTTTGGTGGGGTGAGGCAGGTGATGTAGTCGAGTACCGGCGTAGTCTGTGTGGCGCCCGGTAAACGTTAAGTATGGAGATTCCGTTCACTTCGATCCACTGCAGGTCCCTGTTATGCAGCGGGGTACGGGGCGTGATCTTTAGTCTGTTGCCCTTACGGGTGAAGATGAGGACCCGGGGGCGTTCTGCCTCCCAGGTCTCCCGGCTGTCCCAGCCGTCCACCGGTGGATGGAGGTTATAGCTGGGGTGGTTCGAAGTCCGTGTGCCGGGCCAGGTGGCTGGCTCTTGCATGCAAATAATGTCAATGCCCTCTATAAAAGCGATCTCAAGGGCGGCTGTGTGTGCTGGGCCACTTCTCTGCCAACATTAGTCCAGCATACTTTTATATCAGGGTCTCTGCGAGGGGTGTATCTGCGGCGGTTGTTCCTCATTAATTAGAGGAGTCGTCCATAGTCATGTCCTCCTATAAGGAGGACTATATGTGGTCTGCATATCTCGCGCTTTGTGCTAAGAGTGCAGCGAGGTTAAGGCTGCCGCTTATGGGCGCGGTAAGTCTAACTAGTCGGCTTAAGGCGCGAGCCGCTTGTCGTGCCGCAAGATTAGGGTAGGGGCTTGAGCGCTGTCCTCTTAGTGGGCGGGGGCTAGGAACTCGTTCCTGGCTCTCTTAGTCTGTGGGCTCTTCTTAAGGGGCTTGTTGGACAGTGTCTCCAGTAGGAGCAGTGTCCTCTTCGTTAGGTTAAGCGTTGCCCTCGGTGGGAGGGGCGCCTTCTCTGTTGGCGGCGTTGCCTTGTCTCTGCGCGGTGGGCGCGGGTTAGGGTTGCGGGTTGTGTAGCTGGTCGTAGGCCTTTTGTCCAGCGCGGCGGGGAGGGTGGCCAGCTCACGGCGGGTAGGTCTTATAATCCTGCCGCTCACTCGCCTGGGCTTTACCAGGCAGGTCGGATCGTCGGCGGCGTGTGGACCGCGGCAATTAGGGCACTGTAGCTTGTGAGCGCAGTTGTCACCTATAGGGCCTTCGTGCTCGCTCTGTTTCATGCCGCAGTTGCGGCAGCGGGGCGCGCGGGTGCAACGCGCTGCGTTGCAGTATCCCTAGCAGCCAGGGTCGTGTCGCTCAATTGCGCGTTTCTTAACAATTTCGCGGGATAAGTCGCTGACGCCAAAGAGTCGGAAAGGTGTTACTGGCTTCTCAAAGGACACCACGTAGGTAGTGTGCCCGTATTGGTTTGGGCCGTGCCTAGAGGGCCGGCAGTTTACTAGGCGAGTAAAGGTCTGCGTAAAAGCCTCTTCCGCGATCATTTCTAGGGTGTACGGGACTTCTTGTCCTAACAGCGAGTGGTAGCTGCTAGGCACCCCAGGGACAGCGTAGTTGGTCCAGCGTGTGGGCAACTCTGCGCTGTCGCCATTAATAGAGCGGATCATCAGTTCCTTCTTTTCTTGTTCCATAAGTTGTTGTCGTATAGCCTTAGAGGCTGGCGTAATAGCCCAGCCTGTTCGGGTCCTTATAGCCGTGGGGATGTCGCTAATATCAAGTCCTGTAGCGTCGCAGATTGCCTTTCGCACAGCGAAGGCGGAGGTCTGTCCGAGCCTGTTAGCTGGATTCGAGACAGTGAGCAAGATCCGTGGGTCTGCTGCTTGTCTGGGGGGCTGCTGTCGCTTAACAGCGGCTGTAGCCCTTCTGCTGTCAGTTGTCGTGTGCCCGCTGTCCCCGTGATAGGAGGCGGATGCTACGCTTGCCCATGTCTTCTAAGGCTGGGCGGCAAGGCCGCTGTCACTGTCCGTAGTGTAGGCTGTGGTTGTCAAGTCGTAGCCAGTCCTTACCGGATTGGGGCGAAGGCTTGGCGCAGTAGTAGAGTTTTTCATCGCCTGTATAACGCGGTTGCGGAGGGCGATAGCAGCCGCCAGCTCCTCCAGGCGCTTAAATTTTGGCGAGGCAGTAGTCAACAGCATCAGCTATTGCCATTACTATCTTTTCCTGGGTCTCTGCCGCCTTGCGGGTGGCCGTAAGGTGGGAGTTGAGGACACTAGCTGCAGTTTCTGTGTCAGCAGGGCGGACAGGCACGCCTCCACCAAAGGAGAGGCGTCTAGGAGGGCGAATATCGGACTGTTGGCGCTTCCTTGTGGCGTGCTGGAGGTTATTCTGTTGCGCAGACTCAAGGTCTGGTGGGCGGGTCGCTGTAGAGGTCCCCAGAGGGGGCCTCTGAGGCGTCTCCATTGCTATCATCAAACCACCGCACGCGTGCGGTGCCTGAGATGGCTAGGAGTGGTATTTAGATGAAACTGAGATAATGAGATAGAAAACTAGGCAGTTTTGACCACTTTCTCAAAATTTCAAAAGTTGATGAGGGCGGGTGTGTGTGCGTGTAGGGGGGGGGGGGGCGGGGGAGAGAAAGAGAGGAAGAGGGGTGAGGAGTATTGCAGCTCTTGTGCTGGACCTAGTTCCACTAGGTGCTGCATTGCCTGTTACTTTTGCAGGGCTGCAAGAGCTAGTGGGGGCAGATCCTGGTGTAGTACTGCGTTAGTTTGGTAAAGGCTCTAAAGAACTCTAGCTCCCTTATTAGTGCTGCAGTGTACGCTAGGCCATCAGCCTGGCTAGATGGCGGTATAGGTGGTCGAAGTGGCCATCTGCTAAACGTCCCTAGAGTCTTGCGGCAAAGCGCGAGGTGCTTAGGTGTCTTATCCTGTCTGTATAAGTAGGTAAGGTTTGCATCCTTGTGGTTGTATTTTTAGTAGTACTAGGCAAAATCCCTATGTCTAGACTGGATAGAAAGCAGTCTGGCTAGGATAGCTCTTAGTAGGTCTAGTTCCTTTGGACTGCTGCGTGGTGCGTAGTCTAGGTGCTAGCTTTTGTACTATCTAGAGAGTTTGTTCTTCTTTTTAAACTACTAGATCTGCTGTGTGTGTTGTAATGTCTTGCGAGCAATTGTCTTGATGCCTAAGAGTGTAGGCAGAGCAGCTTTACCTGTTGCAGGTGATAGGTGTTGGGCTTCTAGGTCGGCTAATCTGTCTGCTGCCTTATTTCCTTCAATGCCTAGGTGTCTAGGGGCCCATTTGATAGAGACATCGTGAGTCTCCATAGCGCCGTGGCACTCTAGAAAGGCCCATTGAGAGGTAGGGGGTGCGTCGCCCCTCAGACACTATATGACTGAGGTGCTGTCTATGCACAGCCAGATTCGGCGGGTATTGAACTCTGGTTGTCTTATATGGTGTGCTGGAGGCCTCTCTATGCCCCTACTGCCTCAGCGTTAAAGACGTGCGAGGTAGAGTTGAGCGACCCGCGTCCAGTCTGCAGTTGCTTTCCGTTCTAATACACTGCAAAGCTGTAAGTGACCCGCTTTTCTCCTTCCTTTGTGTACTGTTCAGAGCCATCTGAGAAGATAGTCACGTCTAGTGGTGGGAGATGGGCCCACTATATATTGAAAGCCCTTAGCTGCAGTCTTCTTATCTATGCCGAGCGTTGGGTCAATTCGGCAGCCACTTGAGTAGTGAGGGGCTGTGAGTGTAGTCCTAAGGATCTCTAGTAGAAGAGATGCCATCTGTTAGACTTTGGTCTTGACTTGCTGTAGTTGTCCTGTTTTTACACCCCTATTTACTATATATACTAATATGCGCCTAGTAAGAGGATAGTCTGCGTCTGTAGTGCGCAAGTGGGTTGCAAATCTGATTTTAGCTTCCTCTAGTGCTATTGCTGCAGACAGTAGTCCGGCGTTGCGGAAGAGTGCAGCTGTAGGGGTTGTTCTCTACGCTAGTAGAATGCCCCTTGCTGCTATAGCTAGTGTCTTGTCTATAGTAGCTATGTGCCATCTAACGTAAGCGCTAACCTCTTTGTGACCTGCCTAGTTTGAGTGTATGTGGCTGCTTAGTGCGGCCTCTGTACCAGCATTCCGTCCCGTACAGAAGCGACGGGTATACACAGGCAATAGTGGCCTTGCGGAGGGAGCTAGCTGGTGGTCCATAGGTGGTCCTGGCCAGACTGCGAATATAATGAGCTACCCTAGCAGCTTTTGCAGTGCGTGTGGCTACGTGTCGTCTAAAGGTAAGTCTGCGGTCAAACCACACTCCTAACTAACGCAGGGCTGGCTGGCTGTGCTCTCCACCTAGGAGAATAGGGTAGATCGTAAGCTGCTTATCTACAACATATAGTGGTGCGTAGTTGCTCCGCTGTCTAGTCAGGTGTATTATTTCCTGCTTTTCTGGGGCAAAGGTGACCTTGTTGGTCTCACCCCATGCTCTGATCTGCCTTAGATCTGATGCTAGGAGCTCGACGTTGTCGTCTATAGAGTGTAAGGCCCAGTATAGACATATATTGTCTGCATATCTAAACCTCCGTTCTGTGTCTATAGATAGTAGCTCTACTAGATACAGTGTGTATAGTACAGGCGAGAGAGGCGAGCCTTAAGATGTGCTATAGGCGACAGGGTAGCTAGGGGTAGTGACCTGTCTAAGGCGGACTTGAACCCACTAGTTAGTGAGGAATAAGTCTACAAAGAGCATGGTTCTTTGTGGCTAGCCCTGTTAGGCTATCCAGTATAGCAGGCGGTTCTTTAGGAGCGCATTAAAGGCGCCTTGCACATCTAGGGTAACTATAGTGACATACTTTCTAAGTACCTATGCTGCTTTAGTGTTGTGGGTGAATGCTGCAGTAAGGTCGGCTGCAGAGCGCTTTGGAAGGGCGCCGCCATGCTAGGGGCTGAGGATCTTGTGTGTTATGGCGGTCCACGCAATTCTTCTGGCTATTGTTCGTTTAAGTCCCTTTCTGATGCACGAGAGAAGCGCTATAGGTCTCTAGGAGCGGGGCGACGATTGGTCTGTCTTCCCTGTCTTAGGTATCATTGCTACTACTTCTGCAAGCTTCTATTGTGCTGGGAAGTAGTTGAGCTTAAGGCATCGCTAGAAGACCCTTTGTATGAATTCCCTAACCTAAGCCCAGCAGGCTTGGAGTAGTCGCACAGTAGAGCGATCAGTACCTGGTGAGGTGCTCGAGACCCCTATTGTGTTTCGCTCACATTCCTCCAGTGAGATGTGTGTGCTCCACGGGAGGGTATCTGCCATCTCCTGGTCTGGGTAGTGTCTGAGGTCATCCTCTGCTGTGTACCGGTTAAGGACTTCCTCTCTAAGAGCTTCTGCTTCTGCCTTCTCTAGGGGGTCTAATATTGTCGTGTTGTTCACTATAAGAGGAGTGTCCTGGTTCTCTAGTGTAAGCTTGTGCCAGGCAATGATCTTAAACAGGTCCTTGTCGTCTTTGGCATTGTCAATGACATGCCGCCAGTACTGCCTCTTGGCCCTGTCGGACAGTAGTCTTGAAGGCCTGTCTCTCCTCCTGTAGACTGCCAGAGCAGAGCTGTCTAGCATGTTTGTAGGCCTGGTAAGCAGTTTTGCACTCCTTGGTCCACTATAGTGCCGCACGGCCTTCCTTGCGGTCAGGCTTGCCTGCTGTCTGTACAGAGTGCTGTATAGTCTCTGTAAGCAGCGTGACACATTCCTCTAGCTGTGCTGCGTCTAGTGTTGCAAGCGGGTCTGGGATGCTCTGGACACCCATCTCCACTAGCCCAGCGAATTTAGGTAGGCTTGCCTTAGGGACTCTAAAGTGGTACTGCTCTAGATGCGGAGTGCCTGGCGTAGAGATAGGGACAGAGGTTACTATTGTCTTATGGTCTGAGCCGCTGTGCATGCTAGCATTAACAGCAGACTAGGCAAATAGGATATTAGAGAAGGTAAGGTCAAGAACATAGCCAGCGCAGTGTGTTAGCTGCCCTGGCACACCAATGTAGTCCATAGACGCGTTAGCAGCCTATCTAGCTAGCTCCACGCCTCTGTTGGCTGCAGTGATGGTAGGCTTAAAGGATTTATATCTAGCGTTAAAGTCTCCTCCTATAAGGCAGAGTTGAGGGGGTATAAGATGTGTGACGTATTGGATAATATGTGGGGTGTGTGGCTGTCTGTAGCAGTTAAGTATGGCAACTCTGTTTACTACAGCCTATAGCATGTCTAGGTGGTTAAGGCTCTCTCTAGCCTGGTATTGTAGGTGGCATCCTTTGCGGATGTAGGTCATCACCCTAGGGCGGGCTAAGCCTGGCGTGTTAGGGCTGTCCTAGGTGCTAATAGGTGCTAGGTGTGTGAAACTAGGGTGGGTGGAAGTTCTTAAGTTAGCACATGTGAAGGGCTCTTTAAACACACACAATATCTATGCCCTTTTAAAAGGCTACCTCTAGTATTGTGATGTGCTAGGGTGAGCTCCTGCTAACATTGGCCTAGCATACACGAAGTTAGTTGCTTAGTAGGCTAGGCTGTTAATGCCTAGTGTCGGCTGGGATGTTGTAAGGGTGTTCTAGCATGATAATGGCGGGTTATCGCTCATGCTGGCGTCTTCCCTCTCTAAGGTGGACGGGTCAGTGTGGATAGTTGATTGTGGACGAATGCTGCCGGCAGACAGTTGTCCTATATTAAGGCTCCTCTGGCCTATGGCGGCCCGCCTTGGTCTCTTTTCTCTGCCAGTAGTAGAGGAGGATGCATAGGAGGCAGTAGTTGTAGGAGGTGTAGCCCTGCTATTTCCTTCTTGCCTCTGGGCAGAAAGGTAGGAAGGCACTGTCTCTAATACCTCTATAGGAGGAGCTTCAGGCTGAAGTGCTGCCTGTCTAAGGGCCACTTTAACTGTCCTATAGAGGTGCTGCTGTGCTATTTTGCCTGCGCGACAAATAGCCTTTAGCTTAGTCTTTGTAGGCTTAGTGATGTGTCCATTAACCTGGCGAGGGGCTGCCAGGCAGTTAGTGTGACTAGCTGGATGAGGGCCATAGCAGTTGGCACACATAGCTTTGTGGGCGCAACTGTCCCTGTACTGTCCTTGGTGTCTATCCGTGCGGTCCCCGCAGTATGCACAGCGGGCTACTTAGGTACAGCGGGCAGCGTTGCAGTATCCCTGGCAGCCTGGGTTATGTTGCTGTATAGTGGGATGCTTGTGGATTTCCTTTAAGAATTAGCTAGTGCCAAAGAGCTAGAACGAGTGGACTAGCTCCTTATATGAAACAATCTAGGTTGTGAGGCCATACTAATTTGCCCTATGCCATAAGGTCCTGCAACTAACTAGCTGCTTGCCTGTTTGCGAGCAGACCTCTTCTTCTACTAGCTAGGTAGTAGTTAGTAGTTCTGTGCCGTCCAGGGTCTGGAAAGAGCTAGGTACTCCTTATACTGCGTAGTTGATCTAGCGTTCGGGGATCTTCACCGCGTCTCCGCTTAGCGCTCTTACTAGAAGTTCCTAGTTTTCTTAAGTTAGAAGTCCGCCCTAGATGTTCTTATTTGCTGGAGTAATCGCCTAGCCTATATTAATTAGTAATGCGGTAGGTATGTCTTTAAGGGTGAGTCCTGCTATGCTCTTGCATATTGCCTGCCTTATCGCAAAGGGTAAGGGTTGTTGCAGTTGTATTGCCAGGTTAGAGATAGCTACAAATATTCGATTGTCTTCTTTTAGCTTAACAGGCGGGTTAGGCTGGGGCTTAGTAGGGATCAGGGGCCGACTGCCACCCCTATCTAAGATCTGGGGGTCTCTGGCTACGTCCGCCCAAGAGCGGCGTCCCGACTCTTGGCTCCTAGGGTTGCTGTGACTGGTGTCGCTGCTCTAGCGGGAGCTAGGGGGGGAGTTGCTTAGGGGGAGCGAGGTTAGAGCCTAGATAACTCTCTCTGCTCTCTGCTGCAGCTCCTTAGTAATCTTAGCTTCTTAAGAGTTAGTGTAGCTCTTTGCGTATTAGTCTACTGCTACTACAAAAGCTGTAGTAATAGTGTTCTATAGCTAGGCAATCTGCTAAGTCTTAGTGATGTGGCGTTGGACGGCATCAGAGACGCGAGGTTTAGGAGCGCCCCTACTAGGGTTCTAGCTGCTTAGAAGGGGTGCACAGTAATGCATATCCTCCTAGGGCCGTCTTAGGGCGCGTGTATAAAGCTGCTGCGGGATCTCTAGGTCTAGGGACCCTATATGCTGGGAGGAGGGAGACTTTACTATCCTAACAAGCTCCTTTGCGCGGTTGCGCGGGAGGGCTAGGCGGACATTAGAGGTACTCCTAGAATCAGCGCGGTAAGCTTGTTCAGTTGCTGGGATTATTAGGGTCTCTAGAGAGGATATCTAAAAATCGAAAAGTTGGTGTTCGGTGTCCAGGATTAGGTGGAGATATACCTGTGGCTCTAAAAGAGCTTAGGATAGTTGATTCCTTAAAGGAGACCTTCCACGCGTTCCAGAATAGGGGGAAGAAGTCGCCTTTGGTGATAGAAACCAGGCCCTGGCTTCTATGGAGATATCTTGATAGCTCTGCTGAGTAGGCTGTTAATAGAGGCTTAAACATCGCAACGTCGAGAGGCTAAAGCGTATAAGTTAAATAAGGAGGCAGGATAGCAAGGAGGATCCTATGCTAATTACAGTAGTTAAAGTCCATAGTAATGTGGGATCTATAGCTATCTACAATTAAGAGTCGATATAATTGGCGGGTCTTCTCTTTTGTGCAGCGATTAAATACCTATTTAAGCTAGGCAAGCCTAATATCGTTGTTCGTCTAGCCAGAGGGTGATGAGGTGATAAGACTTCTTGTTCTCCTGCCTTAATATCCTCTACCCAGCTTAATTAGATGCCCTTGTTTGCAGCCTTATAGATGAGGCTTAGCGGCAGAGCTAATCTATTAGCGCAGATACATGCTAGGAGCGTAATCCATGCGCGATTGCCATCCTGGAGCAATGCTCTAACCTCCTTCTTCTCCCACATTTGTCTGCTAAATATCCGTTTTAATCTACCCACAATACCGATTAGGAAGCCCTTTTTCGTCTATATTGTAGATATGATAAGGATCTATCTAATACTGATTGATCTTACTGTGTAGGAGGTTGAAATAGAGGCGATATTTATCCTCTAAATTAGCTTTGTGGCGATTGCTGTCTATGCTAACTATCTATTGCGAGATAAGCTGAATGCTGTGTTGGTTAATAAAGCGGGTAACCCAGCTCTCGCTGACTAGCTCCTTTGCTATAGTAGAGGCGAAGTTCTGTATTATCTCTCTAGTGGGAGGTATATGTCTCTCTGTAAGTCCTTTGATATATTGTACGAGCTCCTGCTCTTGCTGTAGGTTGAGTTTCAGCTGGTTGATATTCTTGACCTGCCTAGGGCGCGTTACCCCTCGATGCCTTCGACCCAACGTAGATCGTTCAAGCCCATGCCTAGCAGCAACTTCTGTATATGAAAAATCTTCTCCTAGTTCTCGCGATTCTATCTCATCAATCGCAGCCTGATATGGATCCATAATGGTGGAGTTATCGCGTGCTGAAGTTAGGGTGTTTTGGTGTTGCGCGGGCATTACGCGAATCCGGGCATTACGCGCACGGACACGGTAACGCCCGGATTCGCGTAACGACGCCCCCGCCCACCGAAATCAGCCCCAACTTCAACACGCGATAACTCCACCAATATGGGCCCGATCCAGGCTGCGATTGAAGAAATCGAATCGCTAGAACCAGGAGACGATTTTTCATATACAAAAATAGTAGCTAAACATGGTATTGATCGCTCTACGCTCAGCCGAAGACACCAAGGCTCTTAGGCACCTCGGAAAGCCAAGGCAATCAACCAGCAGAGAAGCTCAACTCACAACAAAGAGCAGGAGCTTATACAATATATCAAAGGACTCACAGAGAGACATATGCCCCCTACAAGAGAGATGATACGAAATTTCGCCTCTACAATAGCTAAAGAGGCAGTTAGCGAGAGCTAGGTTACTCGCTTTATTAACTGGCACAGCATTTATCTCTTATCTTGCAATAGGCAGTTGGTATGGACAGCAATCGCCACAAAGCTGATTTAGAGGATAAATATCGCCTCTATTTTTAGCTCCTACACAGCAAGATTGATCAATATTAGATAGATCCTTGTTATACCTATAATATGGATGAGAAAGGCTTCCTAATTAGTCTGGTTGGCAGATTAAAAAGGGTATTCAGCAGGCGAATGTGGGAGAAGAAGGAGGTTAGGGCATCACTCCAGGACAGTAATCGCGCGTGGATCACACTCCTGGCATGTATCTGCGCTAATAGATTAGCTCTGCCACCAAGCCTCATCTATAAGGCTGCCAACAAGGGCATCTAATTAGCCTGGGTAGATAATATTAAGGCAGGAGAACATAAAGTCTTTATCACCTTATTATCCTCTAGCTGGACGAATAACGATATTGGACTTGCCTGGCTTGAGTAGGTGTTCGATCGCTGCACAAAAGAGAAGACTCGACAATTATATTAACTCCTAATCCTAGATGGCTACGGCTCCCACATTACTATAGACTTTATTAACTACTGTGATTAGAATAGGATCCTCCTTGTTATCCTGCCTCCCTATTTAATTTATACGCTTTAGCCACTTAATGTTGCTATGTTTAAGCCTCTCTTAACTGCCTACTTAGAAGAACTATCGAGATACCTTCACACAAGCCAAGGCCTAGTTTCTATTAAGAAGGCTGACTTCTTCCTACTATTCTGGAATGCGTGGAACGCCTCCTTTAAGGAATTAACTATCCTTAGCTCTTTCAAAGCAACAGGCATATCACCTCCTGATCCTCACAGGCCTCTCACCCTTCTATCCTACACCGAACACCAACTTTTCAATTTTTAGATATCCTCTCTAGAGACCCTAATAATCCCAGCAACTGAACAAGCTCACCGCGCTGATTCCGGGAGTACCTCTAATATCCGCCTAGCCCTCCGCGCAACCGCGCAAAGGAGCTTATTAGGATAGCAGAGTCTCCCTCCTCCTAGCATATAGGGTCCCTAGACCCAGAGATCCCGCAGCAGCTTTATACACGCGCCCTAAGACGGCCCTAGGAGGATATGTATCACTGTGCACCCCTTCTAAGCAGCTAGAACCCTAGTAGGGGCGCTCCTAAACCTCGCGTCTCTAATGCTGTCTAACGCCACATCATTAAAACTTAGCAGATTGCCCAGCTGTAGAACACTATTACTACGGCTTTCGCAGCAGTGGTAAACTAATACGTAGAGAGCTACACTAACCCTTAAGAAGCTAAGATTGCTAAGGAGCTATAGCAGAGAGTTATCTAGGCTCTAACCTCGCTCCCCCCAAGCAACTCCCCCCCTAGCTCCCGCTGGAGCAGCGACACTAGTCACAGCAACCCTAGGAGCCAAGAGTTGGGACGCCGCTCTTGGGCGGACGTAGCCAGAGACCCCTAGATCTTAGATAGGGGTGGCAGTCGGCCCCTAATCCCTACTAAGCCCCAGCCTAACCCGCCTGTTAAGCTAAAAGAAGACAATCGAATATTTGTAGCTATCTCTAACCTGGCAATGTGACTGCAATAACCCTCACCCTTTGCGATAAGGCAGGCAATATGCAAAAGTATAGCAGGACTTACTCTTAAAGATATACCTACTGCATTACTATTAATTAATATAGGCTAGGCGATTACTCTAGCAAATAAGAACATCTAGGGCTAACTTCTAACTTAAGAAAACTAGGAACTTCTAGTAAGAGCGCTAGGCGGAGACGCGGTGAAGATCCCTAAACGCTGGATTAACTACGCAGTACAAGGAGTACCTAGCTCTTTCCAGACCCTGGACGGCACAGAACTACCAACTACTACCCAGCTAGTAGAAGAAGAGGTCTGCTCGCAAACAGGCAAGCAGCTAGTTAGTTGCAGGACCTTACGGCATAGGGCAAATTAGTATAGCCTCACAACCTGGATTGTTTCATACAAGGAGCTAGTCTACTCGTTCTAGCTCTTTAGCACTAGCTAATTCTTAAAGGAAATCCACAAGCATCCCACCATACAGCAACATAACCCAGGCTGCCAGGGATACTGCAACGCTGCCCGCTGTACCCAAGTAGCCCGCTGTGCACACTGCGGGGACCGCACGGATAGACACCAAGGACAGTACGGGGACAGTTGCGCGCCCACAAAGCTGTGTGCCAACTGCCATGGCCCTCATCCAGCTAGTCACACCAACTGCCTGGCAGCCCCTCGCCGGGTTAACGGACACATCACTAAGCCTACAAAGACTAAGCTAAAGGCTATTTGTCGCGCAGGCAAAATAGCATAGCAGCACCTCTATAGGACAGTTAAAGTGGCCCTTGGACAGGCAGCACTTCAGCCTAAAGCTCCTCCTATAGAGGTATTAGAGACAGTGCCTTCCCACCTTTCTGCCTAAAGGCAAGAAGGAAATAGCAGGGCTACACCTCCTATAACTACTGCCTCCTATGCATCCTCCTCTACTACTGGCAGAGAAAGAAAAGAGACTAAGGCGGGCTGCCACAGGCCAGAGGAGCCTTAATGTAGGACAACTGTCTGCTGGCAGTATTTGTCCACAATTAACTATCCACACTAACCCGTCCACCTTAGAGAGGGAAGACGCCAGCATAAGCGATAACCCGCTATTATTATGTTAGAACACCTTTATAACATCCTAGCTAACACTAGGCATTAACAGCCTAGCCTACTAAGCAACTAACTTCGTGTATGCTAGGCTAATATTAGCAGGAGCTTACCTTAGCACATTACAATACTAGAGGTAGCCTTTTAAAAGGGCATAGATGTTGTGTGTGTTTAAGAGCCCTTTACATGTGCCAACTTAAGAACTTCCACCTACCCTAGTTTCACACACCTAGCACCTATTAGCACCTAGGACAGCCCTAACACGCTAGGCTTAGCCCGCCCTAGGGTGATGACCTACATCCGCAAAGGATGCCACCTACAATACTAGGCTAGAGAGAGCCTCAACCACCTAGACATGCTATAGGCTGTAGTAAACGGAGTTGCTATACTTAACTGCTACAGATAGCTACACACACACCCCACATATTATCTAATATATTACACATCTTATACCCCCTTAACTCTGCCTTATAGGAGGAGACTTTAACGCTAGATATGAATTCTTTAAGCCTACTATCACTGCAGCTAACAGAGGCGTGGAGCTAGCTAGATAGGCTGCTAACGCGTCTATGGACTACATTAGTGTGCTAGGGCAGCTAACACACTGCGCTAGCTATGTCCTCGACCTTACCTTCTCTAATATCCTATTTGCCTAGTCTGCTGTTAATGCTAGTATGTATAGCGGCTTAGACTATAAGATAATAGTAACCTCTGTCCCTATCTCTACGCTAGGCACTCCGCATCTAGAGTAGTACCACTTTAGAGTCCCCAAGGCAAGCCTACCTAAATTCGCTGGGCTAGTGGAGATAGGTGTCCAGAGCATCCTAGACCCGCTTGCAACACTAGACGCAGCATAGCTAGAGGAATATGTTACGCTGCTTACAGAGACTATACAGCACTCTATATAGACAGCAGGCAAGCCTGACCGCAAGGAAGGCTGTGTGGCACTATAGTGGACTAAGGAGTGCAAAACTGCTTACCAGGCCTACAAACATGCTAGACAGCTCTGCTCTGGCAGTCTACAGGAGGAGAGACAGGCCTTTAAGACTACCGTCCGACAGGCCAAGAGGCAGTACTGGCGGCATGTTATTAATAATGCTAAAGACGATAAGGACCTATTTAAGATTATTGCCTAGCACAAGCTTACACTAGAGAACTAGGACACACTCCTCTTATAGTAAATAACACAACAATATTAGACCCCCTAAAGAAGGCAGAAGCTCTTAGAGAGGAAGTCCTTAACTAGTACACAGTAGAGGATGACCTCAGACACTACCTAGACCAGGAGATGGCAGATACCCTCCTATAGAGCACACACATCTCACTAGAGGAATGTGATGTGAGCGAAACACAATAGGGGTCTTAAGCACCTTACTAGGTACTAATCGCTCTACTGTGCGACTACTCTAAGCCTGCTAGGCTTAGGTTAGGGAATTCATACAAAGGGTCTTCTAGTGATGCCTTAAGCTCAACTACTTCTCAGCACAATGGAAGCTTGCAGAGGTAGCAATAATACCTAAGATAGGGAAGACAGACTAATTATTGCCCCGCTCCTAGAGACCTATAGCGCTTCTCTTATGCATTAGAAAGGGACTTAAACAAACAGTAGCTAGAAGAATCGCGTGGACCGCTATAACACACAAGATCCTTAGCCCCTAGCATAGCGGCGCCCTTCCAAAGCGCTCTGCAGCTAACCTTACTGCAGCATTTCACCCACAACACTAAAGCAGCATAGGTACTTAGAAAGCATATCACTATAGTTACCCTAGATGTGCAAGGCGCCTTTAATGCGCTCCTAAAGAACCGCCTGCTATACTGGATAGCCTAACAGGGCTAGCCACAAAGAACTATGCTCTTTGTAGACTCATTCCTCACTAACTAGCGGGTTCAAGTCCGCCTTAGACAGGGTCACTACCCCTAGCTACCCTATCGCCTATAGCACACCTTAAGGCTCGCCTCTCTCGCCTGTACTATACACACTATATCTAGCAAAGCTACTATCTATAGATATAGAATAGAGGTTTGGATATGCAGACAATATATATCTATACTAGGCCTCACACTCTATAGACAATAACGTCGAGCTCCTAGTATTAGATCTAAGGCAGATCAGAGCATAGGGTGAGACCAACAAGGTCACCTTTGCCCTAGAAAAGTAGGAAATAATACACCTAACTAGACAGCGGAGCAACTACGCACCACTATGTGTTGTAGATGAGCAGCTTATGATCTACCCTATTCTCCTAGGTGGAGAGCATAGCTAGCTAGCCCTGCGTTAGTTAGGAGTGTGGTTTAACCGCAGACTTACCTTTAGACAACACGTAGCCACACGCACTGCAAAAGCTGCTAGGGTAGCTTATTATATTCGCAGTCTAGCTAGGACTACTTATGGACTACTAGCTAGCTCCCTCCGCAAGGCCACTATTGCCTGTGTATACCCGTCGCTTCTGTACGGGACGGAATGCTAGTATAGAGGCCGCACTAAGCAGCCATATACACTTAAACCAGGCAGGTCACAAGAGGTTAGCGCTTACGTTGGATGGCATATAGCTACTATAGACAAGACACTAGCTATAGCAGCAAGGGGCATTCTACTAGTGTGGAGAACAACCCCTACAGCTGCACTCTTCCGCGACGCCGGACTACTGTCTGCAGCAGCAGTGGCACTAGAGGAAGCTAAATTAGATTTGCAACCTACTTGCGCACTATAGATGCAGACTATCCTCTCACTAGGCGCACATTAGTATATATAGTAAATAGGGGTGTAAAAATAGGACAACTACAGCGAGTTAAGACCAAAGTCTAACAGATAGCATCTCTTCTA
Organism: Laburnicola sp. JP-R-44; assembly: GCA_009805535.1. Classification (NCBI taxonomy): domain Eukaryota; kingdom Fungi; phylum Ascomycota; class Dothideomycetes; order Pleosporales; family Didymosphaeriaceae; genus Laburnicola; species Laburnicola sp. JP-R-44. The sequence goes on along the minus strand of SELF01000016.1, from coordinate 816,536 downwards.
CTAGAGATCCTTAGGACTACACTCACAGCCCCTCACTACTTAAGTGGCTGCCAAAATTAACCTAACGCTCGGCATAGATAAGAAGACTGCAGCTAAGGCTTTTAATATATAGTGGGCCCATCTCCCACCACTAGAGACGTGACTATCTTCTTAGATAGCTCTGAATAGTACACAAAGGAAGGAGAAAAGCGGGTTACTTACGGCTTTGCAGTATATTAGAACAGAAAGCAACTGCAGACTGGACGCGGGTTGCTTAACTCTACCTCGCACGTCTTTGACGCTGAGGCAGTAGTAGGAGCATAGAGAGGCCTCTAGCACACTATAAGACAACTAGAGTTTAATACCTGTCGAATCTGGCTGTGCATAGACAGCACCTTAGTTATATGGTGTCTAAGGGGCGACGCACCCCCTACCTCTTAATAGGCCTTTCTAGAGTGCCACAGCGCTATAGAGACTCACAATATCTCTATTAAATAGGCCCCTGGACACCTAGGCATTGAAGGAAATAAGGCAGCAGACAGATTAGCTGACCTAGAAGCCTAACACCTATTACCTGCAACAGGTAAAGCTGCTATGCCTACACTCTTAGGCATCAAGATAATTACTCGCAAGACATTATAACACATACAGCAGATCTAGTAGTCTAAAAAGAAGAACAAACTCTCTAGATAGTACAAAAGCTAGCACCTAGACTACGCACTACACAGTAGTCTAAAGGAACTAGACCTACTAAGAGCTATCCTAGCTAGACTACTTTCTATCTAGTCTAGATATAGGGATTTTGCCTAGTACTACTAAAAATACAATTACAAGGATGCAAACCTTACCTGCTTATGCAGACAGGACAAGACAAGACACCTAAGCACCTTGCGCTTTGCCGCAAGACTCTAGGGACGTTTAGCAGATAGCCACTTTGACCACCTATACCGCTATCTAGCCAGGCTAATAGCCTAGCGTACACTGCAGCACTAATAAGGGAGCTAGAGTTCTTTAGAGCCTTTACCAAACTAACGCAGTACTACACTAGGATCTGCCCCCGCTAGCTCTTGCAGCCCTGCAAAAGCAATAGGCAACACAGCACCTAGTAGAACTAGGTCTAGCATAAGAGCTGCAATACTCCTTACCCCTCTTCCTCTCTTTCTCTCCCCCCACCCCCCCTACACGCACACACACACACTCTCTCTTAGCACATAGATGCCTTAAAATGCAAGGAAATTACCCTAATGTACACGCACTGCTCAGTCTCTCTAACTAGAAGGGGAGCTGTAGTTCCAAAATGGTAGCAATACCCGCGCAGGCAAGAAATGCTTTCTAGGGTAGTGTGTTAGCACTGCAATTCCATAGCTTAGCACGTCGTATATGCCCTTCGGGAGGCGAGATGGTGGACTTAATCCCTATCAACTAGACGAAAAAATGAATACCAAACCAACCAACCAACCAACCTCCTGATCCTGATCCTATCCTTGAAAGGTTCGCCCAGGATTAGGAATTAGGAGATAGCTCCTCATCAGGACTCAGCGATCATGACTGGAGAAAGATGGATAGGCTTATGCGCTCTGCAGTAAAGGATCAGAGTAGTAAAGATACACAGAAGCTTCGTCAATCGCTCCACCATCTATCTGTTCAAAATGAGCTACTCCACCATGAGTTAGATGGGGTTAAGCAGGCGCTATCTATCAAGAAAAAAGCGTGAAAAGAAGCGCAAAGCTCTAGATCTTCAAACAGCGTAAGGAGTACCATGGTGGAGCAGTCTTCTGGTCACCAAGGAAGGTGAAGGAGGCACATGTTCGTTAATCAGTCAAGGAACAGGACGAGAAGGAGCAGCAGCTTCAAAAAGCAGAGACAGCAGAGCTGAAGAAGGCAGCTAAGTTATATATAAGGAGAAGATCCAGCAGGAAAAGCGTGCTGCGCGAGAGGAGGCTAAAAAGGTGAGGGAGAAGGAGGAGAGGGCTGAGAAGGCAGTAGAGCGCGCTCGCCAGGAGGCAGCCAACGCTGCAAAAGCTCTACAATCTTCCCAAAAGGCTAAGAGAAAGGCCGCGCAGCCATCTCTACAGAGTAGAAAGCGTCAGAAACATGTGGTTAGTACTATAGCTGCTAAGGAGGCCGCAGGTGCTGCATTAGCAGTTCCACTTAAGACTACGCGGCGCGGCCGCAACGTCAAGCTTCCAAGTAAATTTAAATAGTAAAAATTAATCGCATGCCTCTGTTTACTACTCCACTTCAAAATCTCATGATAATAGCTATTGTGGGTGGCTCTACAGCCTCATCTTTGGGATGCCGGAGATGGTGTTGGGCGGGGCGTTACGCGAATCCGGGCGTTACGCGCACGGACACGTTACATAGCATCTAGAGACTAGCAACTAGCTCAGCCCGCATACTCACATCCATCCCCATCACCAACGTTACCAACCAACCCTCTTGCTTAACAATCAACCCAAATCAAACCAAACAACTCCTGCTCACCGGGCGAGCGCGACACCCGAGCCGGTCCTGCCCCTCCAGGGCTCTTCTAAGCCTCGAAACAGCAGTGTAAGCGCACTACTGTATAGTATAGGGCGTAAGGAATACTACTCAGCACCAAGCGCGCACCGGAGCCGCTCTCACCACTCCTCTTCCAACCTTCGAAAAAAGCACAAGCGCACCACTGTATACCTAGGACGTGATTCTGAATACGGCGCGCACGAGATACAATCGCAAGCGTGCGAGTAGACTACCTAACTTGAATCCCAAGACGCGATTAATGCATATGCATGACATGACTTGACCCCAGCAGCACACGCATACGCACGTGGAAATCCCGACGCGACTGCCAAACACATGCAGCATCTCAGTGCACACTGCGCGCCTGATAACATAAGCCTTGAAACGATTATATCTCCGCGAAGAATTAGGCTGAGTGTACTGTGGTATCCGGCCGAAGTAGTGTAGGTGGGTCGCGCACAGCAGGGGTGCGCATCCTATGTAATTAAATACAACTTTCTGACAAATCCACATTTAGCGTCACCCAATTTGTATAGAGATACGTGTTTCTTTATCGCGCTTCTTTATCCCCACGTCACCCACATAATGTCCGAACCACCTTCTACACCTCGCTATTAATACCTTACCCGCGCGATAAGGCTGTAGAGGCACGCGCCCTACGTTAAGCAGGCCATACCTACGACTTTATCGCCAACCAGCTTCAATGTACAGAGAGACAAGTTGGCTACGCAGTTACTAAGGATCGCGCGTCACGCCCAAGAAGCGCTCTCCGGTCGCCTACCTCGCCTTACAGATGCCCAAGTTGATCAACTTGAGGCATATATACGATCCTCGCGTAGTAATAGGCAGCTAAGCTATCTCCAGCTTGCTAAGGGACCTTTTAAGCACTAGGGAGTTGGCGAATATACAATTAGGAGTGCTCTACGAAGGAGAGGGTACAGACGCTATGTAGCCCGTGCTAAGCCTCCTCTTACTGAGCAAAATCGGCAGATACGCCTTGCGTGGGCAGAGGCTCATATCAACTGGGAACCCTGGCAATGGTGGAGGATCCTATGGAGCGATGATGAAACATGGATCACGGGTGGACGTCACAGAAAATTATGGGTAACAAGGCGACTAGGAGAGGAGCTAGAGGATACCTGCCTAGTAGAGAAGATCCGCAGAAAGCGTGGGTGGATGTTCTGGGGCTGCTTCTTTAGCATGTCTAAAGGTCCTCATCTGTTCTAGGAGAAGGAGTGGAAGTCAATTAATAAGGAGAGCTACTGTGAGCGGATTGTACCACTTATTGATGGCTGGTTACGTCTAAATCCTCACCTAAGCTTCATGCAAGATGGGGCACCAGGGCACTCAGCTGCGTACACAATAGAGGAGCTTTCTCAAAGAGGGATTTATCCTATCTTCTGGCCAGCATTCTCCCCAGATCTTAACCCTATTGAAGCTGTGTGTGGAACAAGATGAAGGACTATATAGAGGTGAATTACCCTAATTAAGAAGGTGGGAGGCAGCCAACCAACATATGATCAACTGCGTAGGATAGTACAGGAAGCCTAGGAGTCGATCACTGTAGAACAGTTAAGGGAGCTTATTAATAGCATGCCAGCTCGATGCCGGGCTGTAATTGTAATTGATGCCGAAGGCAGTTATACAAAGTACTGAAATTTGTATGTAATATTAGACAGAAACAGAAAGGTTGCATTTAATTACATAGGATGCGCACCCCTGCTGTGCGCGACCCACCTACACTACTTCGGCCGGATACCACAGTATGTTGGCTGGGTTGTGTGATTGTACGATAAAGGTTCCTCACGCACGCACGGCCAACAACGCCAGCCCCTAATGCACCATGCAAAAATAAAACATCATGAGTAGCAACGAATGTACAATCTAGGGTATCTTATCTCCTCATCAAAAACGCACACCATCCACGCACACCTCCCTCTTACACTCAACAAAAGAAAAGCGCCACCACCCACCAACCCCTCACCAAACAATACCCTTCCAATCAAACTCCCCATCCACATTAACCCAATTCTTCTTCACAAACGCACTCTCCCACCCCATCATAACAGCCAACAGCCTACACCCGATACTACTACTAACCGTACACACCACCGTATCCGCCCTACTCACCACCGCCAAATCCATCAGATACGCCCTCCCCACCAACTCGCGCAGATTCATCGCCGCCTCCGGCACATTATCCGCATCGTGCTTCGCCGCATCTTCCGCATTAGCAGCCGATTGACCCAGACTGAAAAAACACGTCGCGGTAGAAACCGCCTTCCCAGCCGGTAATCTCGTCGATCCAGGGGTTCTTCTTGCCCTGGGGCGGCTTCGAGCGCGGCTTTGGTCGCGAGCACGATGCGGTCTTGGGCGCGGAGCGAGTTGGGGCCTAGTTCTCCGGATTCGTACACGATGGGGTCGTCGGAGGCGAGCACGAGCTTGGTCGTCGTGTGCCGTGCGAAGAGGGTGTTTTCTTCGAGGCTGCGCTGGAGCTTGGCTTTGGTGTTTGCGTTCTCGATGCGTTCGATGTAGAGAGGTCGCGCGCGCTGTCCATGTAGCGAGTTAAGGGGATATAATCCTTCTGGTACTGGAACTCGTAAGGGTGTTTGTCGCCGCGGCGGATGTGGATGCCGATGGATGCTTATGCCGCCGGCTTTTGCGACGGGGTCGTAGAGGGAATGGGCGCGGTCGAGGACGTAGGTTGCGTCATCGCTGCGGAGTTTGAAGAGAGCTTCGTAGCCGGTGCGGAGGAGGCCGAAGATCTTGTGCTGGCGTTGCACGTATTGCTTTGTGGGGTCTTCCCATTCTTCTGTGAAGGAGTGGCCAAAAGATGAGGTGACTGTAGCGCCGGATACGACCAGGTGGCGGGCGGTGTGTGGGCACGGCGTCATGTGGGATGGTGGAGGGGGGGGGGAGACATCCTGCAGCGGGAGGGGGCAGGAAGTAGGTTGAGTATTTGCCGTAGGGCCTGTTGACCAGTCAGTGATGAACATTGTGACGGGCGAGCATGTTAACCATCAAGGGTAGGGGTGTAACATACCATCGGGTATCGTCGATAAAGAAGGTTCGGTTCTCGGCCTGGGCCAAACCGTAGGACATCCAGAGGCGTAGCAACGTGTTACCGAAGCCAGCATCCTCCGTCTCCATGACATATGTCAAGGTCTTGTCGCATACCTTTTGCCCATCCGCAGACTCCTTGTTCGCAATCGCCTCATCGTCCACGAAGCCCTTCGGTCTGCCCTTCGCTTTTGACTGTGGCAGCAAAGCCTGTTGTTCCGCTTCAGGAATATCAATGTAGTATTTGTCTTTCTGATTGTAGTTAAGCATCCGCTTAGCGATGCCACTGTTCGCGTCTTGCCGCAATTGTTTCGACATATCCATAGACTGTTGGCAGATATCGCGATACTGTGCCGGTTTTAAGGGAAACTCATGTGTTGGCGGAATCGATATGGTCCACCGTGGTTTGCCCTTGAGATCCTGTACTATCACCGCCGATGGCTCTTCTGGCAGAAGATTACCACCCACCATCTCCCAGTCTCCAGCATCTTCCTGATAACTCATCGATTGGTCTTGATAGGCATATATCTGGCGTATGACGAGCCATACTAGTAAAGCAGCACCGCAGCAACCGACAAGCAACCGCTTCACCAATCCTGTGTGACTCGTCGAAGGCTGCTTCTTCCCATGCCTCGGTACTAGCGACGGTAGACTCGGCGAAAGCGGCGGTGATGGCGATAAAAGGCCTCTTCGGGATGCGACGGTAGGGGAAAGGAACGATGCCGACGCTATCGAAGGGCTCAGTTGCGAGTACGAGGCCGTTGACGAAACCTGCAGGTTATTCGGATTCCGTCTCGCATGCATCTTGGTAAACTTCTGCGTCGCCTGGTTGAGCATCCTCAAACCCTAGCTGAGCGCTAGAAGCCAATGTTCCTCCTGGTGAATAGAATGGCGTGGCCCTTATAGGTCAATGTCGAGTCGGACGCTACCTGGCCGTGCAGGTGTTCGGGTCGACCGGCGTAGGGTAACAAAGGGAGACGTGAGGATCGTCGAGATACCTCAGCTCAAGGAGCGTAAGAAAGCAAAGGCTGATGCAAGTACAACAAAGGAGAAAGCAAGCAGAGAAGGCGTCAGATCTCACGAGCCGCACCGCGCAACCATGCAACCCTCAAATTCCGGCAAGTAGATGACCTCTCTTCTGGGCGTATGAGAAAGAAGGCGTCTATGATTCCACGCTCGGCTCGAAACAAAACGGCACAGCGATCTCCATCAAGGAGCGTCCCGGAAGCAGGGAGGGCTTTCAAGCCAGAACAGGGCGGCGGAGAAATAGACAAAGAGGATACCTCGGGCACTTTCCCTTCCAGAGGCGTGGTGAACCGGAGGTAATTAGAAGGACACGAGCATGAACCCTCTGAAGCTCAAGGCGTAGGAGCGGATGAGGCGTCGCAGGGAGCGGGGCGCCGCGGCCCAAGGCCAAAAAACACGGCCTGGGGCATGCGAAGGTCCGCGTAATTCTCTCCTCGGCCTCAGATTGGCCTGGTGCGCTGTTTCAGGCTCGACGATCAGATCAACCCTCGCATGCCATTTCCCCTAGAATCCGTCCAGAATCCACGCTGGCCAAACCACACGTATGAAGTCTCATTCCACCCTCCCTCCACCTTCACTCCTCCAACGGCAAGTCTGCAACCCCAACCCCCTTCCAAACATAGCCACCACCATGCATCACATTCCTCTCCACGATAAGCGCACACCAAGCAAGCGCTACGCCCCGTCACCTGTCAGTCTGTCATTCGGATCCCTCCAGAACCTGAAACAGCATCGCGCGCCTCGTTTTAGCGCCGCTGCCGGACTCCGAGGCGCCGAGGCGGGCGTGCGCCCGGCGCGCTCCGCCTCACATGACAACTTGCCGCGGTTCGCCTTGGACAACGGTATGCCACGTATTTATTGCAACGTCTTTTTCTCATCCAAGGTGTCGCTCCGCTTCATGTAGAGTGCGTGCTCCAAGGCTTGGAGAGTCTGACATGACACATATGCCCCGATTCCTGGATAGATGCGCATTGCAGTGTAATATAGATGAGATCGCAATAGAGACGCAATAAGAGGCTCAAAACGTGCATGTGCTGCTAATACAAACATACATACATAGAAGCAGCAATGCATGAAGTAGATAGAATTGCAAGTCGTAGATAGACGGATAATACCAACGAGAACACGGGGGGTATCAAATCGGACTCTCCCACCGCGTACGCACACCCACGGCCAACAGATAAAAAGAAAAGAAAAACCCGCAGCGAAGCCTGAACCATCCCATGCCCGCCTCCGGAATAAACCTGGAAAGACAGGTAGTAAAAATGGTAAGAGAACAAAAGGCACGCGTCTGCCCCGTGGCCCCAGACACGTATCCGTATCCCCACGATCCCAACGCCCTGTGCCCTTGCGAAAGCAATGAAACCAACCCACTGTCATCGTACATATCTGAACATTATTACATGCCTCGCTCCACGACGCTCTTCATGTCTTCTCATCTCCTTCCTCTTCTGCGGTAGCGAGATGATGTGGTCGTCCAAGTCATGGGCAAGTCGTTTGCACACCCTTGCATTCCACCACTTCATGTCGTACATCAGCTGGCCTCGCCCACCAGTTCGTTAACGGGACGAAGACTGCTTCGACGAGTCGCACTGCTGGCATCACCCGTCAAGCTACTTCGTCGCCTCTTGTCGGACCGCACTGAATCGACCTGTTTCGAGATCATCTCATCCAGCATGCGCGTGACATCTTCCATGTTCCGCTCCGTCTTCGTAGAGTTGGCCTGCGACGTTTTTGGGCTTGTAGACGCCGACGATCCTTTCGGGAGCATGCTACCGTCGCCGGTCTCGCTGCACTGGTGCGATGTTCTCCTGCTTCCTGGTGAACCATCGCTTGCGAGCTCTTGTGCTGCCTCGTTCTTCTTACGCGCCGACGTCAACGCCGCAATCATCCGCTCCTTGTCCTCCAGTTGCGCTCGCAGACTGCCAATCTCCGCGTCCTTTTCTGCGATTATCGCAGATACGCCGCCGTCCTCGCTGCTCCCGGCCACTTTTTGCGACAGCGACATGGACACGCGGGAATGACTCGATCTCCGAGCTTGAAGCAGCCGTTTTTCCAGAGTAGCGATGTAGCGGTTCTTATCCTTGAGATCCGTCTGCAGCGATTGTATTTGTGCAGACTGACTTGCCGTACCATCACCGTTATCGCCAAGAGAATCTTCATCCTCGTCTCCATCTAGAGGAGAGGCGGGCGCCGTAGTTTGAGAGCTTCGCTTCGGTGCTTCGAGCGTAGCATGGCTTGCCGATGACCGCACTGACCCTGGTCTGAACTCGCTAACAGTCGAGCCGCGTTGAAGGCTCAACGATGAAAACGACCGACCGTTATTAACACCAAGGGACTTTGAACTCAGAATGAGCCTGTTCAGGTGTTCGATACGCTCCTTGAGCGCAGTCCTAGCCAGTTGCATCTCGAGCATTTGCTCCTCGTGGCGTTGTCTATCTTCCAACTCCCGTGCCTTTTCTTCTTCTTCATCCTTTTCGTGCTCGTCGGGTGGAATTGGAGTCTCCTTTGACTTGCTCTGGTCCTCGAGTTGCTTTCTAAGCTCCTGTATTTCGACACGGTACCGGTCTAACAGCGCCCGGCTTCCAGCATCGCCGCCAGCACCAAAGGACTCTTCTGCCTTCTTGGCATGACTGACAATGTTGTTCTTCGCGCGTGAAGCGAACTTTAGCGTGTTCAACGTCTCGCCTGTATGAGTGTTGGCTGCAGCGATGCTACCACTGGCGCCAATCTGAATAGTACACAGGATGCTGACGAGTGAGTCTCCGGAAAGAGCGGGCTGCAGCAGGCGAGTGAGTTTACTGTCCCGATATGGCAAATGCTTCTCTTTGCTTGACTTGTCTTTGTCTGATGCAGCTTTGTCTTTATCGCTGGATACCCGGGCGATAACAGTGCCTAGTGTCAGTAAACTTTTGTTGATATGAGACCCCTCTGTTCGCCTCTCCTTATTGTCGGCAGCCTTTTCAGACCCAGCCAAGTCAATGAGACTTAGAGTAGAGACACGGACACCGCCGGGCGTGATTGCCGCTCGCTTTGCATCTTTGAAGCTCCCGGCGGCACCCCGCTCACGGCTTTCAACGACAATCTGGACGACAGCGTGACTTCGCGAACTCCTGGCGTTGAACTGTGTTCCCGCCACTCGTCGCGCATTGTCTCCCCGGGCGATGACCCGCAGCAGTTGAGTTGGGCTCTGTACAATCTCTTCCTTGAGTGGCGACGCATACACTCCGCGCTTACTATCCTCTCTCAGTTTGATCTCTTCCTGGGCAGCGGGTTGGCCATTTGGCGCTACGATAGGCCCAGCCAGCAAATCATGGATCTTCTCGTTGTAGATTTCCAGGTAGCTGACTCGAAGGAGAAACTCCCGATGCGGTGTTTCGCGAATATAAGAGAAGATGTCCGTAATGGCCAATGGTATGACACCCGGGTTCGTGGCCGTCCCTTGCATAGAAAATGTCTTACCCGTCCCGGTCATGCCGTAGGCAAATACGGTCCCGTGGTAGCCCTCCATGACCCGGCGAACCAGTCGCTTCGCGGCTGCATCATATACTCGGGAATTGTTGTCTTGGGTGTTGAATACGTTGTCTGCATCATGACCAATTAGCTGCAGTCCCAGATCCATGCATCAACCATGCGACTTACCGTAATAGTAATCTCCTCCCTCTCGGCCTTTATATGCGATGAGCGACCGCTTGTTATTGATCTCCCACTCCAGCTCTTGCTTGCTGTCTTTGGCTCCAATGTCAGGCCGCACCCGCACGCTGACTACGACGTTTCCCTTGCCGTCTTTTGGTGTGGTATTGTCGTCCGTCATGTTAGCCCCTGCTCCTGTATGCCTTCGGGCCTCGTCGTCCCCAACGTCCTCGAATGTCGTCACGCTTGTTGCGTAAGATCCTTGAGCGGACGAGTTCCTGCTCTGTGGTGGCGAGGGCAGGCTCAAACGGCCCCCGTTCTCTACTGCTAACGATTCGCCGCTGCCGTTGAGCAGGCTTGGGGGCGACAATTGTGACTTGGCTAGCAGACTCCGGCCGCCGACGTTCGAGACCCGAGGCGCCGTTTTCTTCAGACTGGCTCTTCTAGCGGGCGTGACCGCAGGCTTGAAGCCAGGCGCGAGCTTCAGACCCGCAGAGTCGTCGTTTGGCGTGGAGCTGGCAGAGAGTGGGCTCGGCGGGTGGCTTCCTATTCTGCTCGCATGTTTTGGCGGCTGCGGAAACGCACCGATGCTGACCGTCTTTCGAAGTGATTTTCCCGGTGGCAATGGCCCCGCAGGCGGATCAGTGGCCGTTACGGTTGGGACGCTGGAGGTCGAGTTTGTGTGGCCCTTGGGGGACGGCCGTTGGGGGAGCGCCGAGGAAGAGACGGCCCTGCTGTTGGGGCGCCCAGGAAGCAACGAGGCTGACGAAGAACGCGAAGCGGGGCTGATGTTGGATGCCCGAGGCTTTGCGACGGGGAGGGAGGGCAGCGGGCCCGTTGGAGGTGCGATCGAGGGCCGCGACGGTCGCGGGAGCGTGTTCATGCTGCTGTTTGGGGAGGGTAGTGAGGGCTAGCGCAATTGTTGGGCTGTGCGCAGGAAAGCGCCGTCAGTGTCGGACGCGTGAGGTGCCCGTCTACGGCGCATTCATATCCTCTCCTGTCCGTTTGCCAGGCACGTCGACGCGGTTGAAACCTTGTGCAGGCGGGCCGGAGTGCGCTTTGCAGAGGCGTCTGGAGTGGTGGACGTCGTGGTCTCACTTGGGCGGGGGGTTCCCGGCGCGCTGCCGAAGACTGGTGCGCGTCGAGGTGACGGCGGGTGGGTGCAGCAACACGGACCGCGCTTGACACTGGTCGCTACACGTATCGCTGCAGATACGTGCGTGGCGTGGTGAGATAGAAAAGGATGGGGATCTCGAGAGCTCTCGGAAGAAGCAACTTGGAACTCCCTCAGCGTCCACCGGTCGGAAAGGACGGGCCTGGGGGTGCCAGGGAAAAGGAGCGTTCACACTGCACAGGCGCGTCCACTCATAGGTGCTCGGTGGCAGCCCGGACGTGCAGGGGGGGGCAAGGGCGTGCACCTAGACTTGGCTGGGGACGGCCTTGCCGTCGTTCGAGGGATGGGGCTTGAAGGCTTGAACTGCGGAGGGGGCAGGTGGGAGGGGCCGTATGTGCTCAAAGTGTCGTGGTGAATCGTAGCCACCACAGTCGTCGGGCAATAAGCAAATCCTCCACGCTCAAAAAGGGGCTCACTACTGCGCGGGGTGGTGATGAGGTTCAATCAGAAGCCAGCAGCGGACCTACCCGAACAGGCGTTGGCTAACGCTTGCCTGCTGCAGATCGCCATGCTCAAAAATTAAAATGGTGCCACTCATCCGGTAGCGACCGGCAGTATGTCAAAAGCTCGAGATGCCCCGAAGGCACAGCCAGTAGCAGATTGTCCGTCCCCCGTTTACACACAGCGCCCTTGTATCCTCACCATCAAGTGCCATCACCTGGGAGAAGGTTGCATTAACTCGCAATCTGGGACTAGCCTAGTGTTTCCTGCAGCCACTCTTGCACCGGAGCATGCAGGCCTACCCGCCGCTAGCCTCTCCGAGATGCGTTTAATTGCTCCTACAGTGATCCACGATAGACTTTGGGGCTACCTACTAGGCTACTACAGCAGATATCCTCAAGCGCAAATACACCTCACCATCGCGATCGCACAACCCTCACGGTTGGGGTTCGCTCCCATCTCCGGTACACACACTGCGGTCGCCGAAGATGAAGGATGCGCGACCGGGGGGTGATCAGTGGTATGTGCCTTGTGCCAAGCCCTCGTGATGCCTCGCGAGAAGACGCTGAGGTACAGATATGCTACGCTCTACATGCTGCATTACCATCGTAGATCATCATAGAAGGCGAAAACCCTTCACCTCTTCACCTCTTTCAAGGCAGCCAGAATATGAACCGACACATCTGTCTGAAAACGTGGAAATGCGGTTATTCTCAGATTGGAAGCCTGACCTGTGCCACATCGCAGTCGGTATTCAAACAGTTGATATGCGGCCAGTGCACACCTAGTCATTCGACACATTGAAGAGACTAACATACGGAAGGTCGTCCAATCCCGCACAAGACTACGAAATCGTTGGTGCTTCTCTGACTCGGTTGTGGCGCTCGATAACCACAATCAAGCAGACGACAGTGCACCGCCGCAAAGAGCATGCCTCGAGCACCATGGCACTCCGCCTCTGATTGGATTAACTCGGTTGTGTCTTACCACTGCATGGAGCATGTCTTCTTGCCGGGCGCCCTAGTCCATGATATCGGATATACCCACAGGTTTCTAACCGTACAGGGACGTGATCGTCCCGGTGAAATGGGTGTAGGTAGTGCGTGAGCAACCTCGGGTCCATGACAAGCTGGTAGTACTGTAGACCGACACCTGCTCGACAAAACATGTTACTTCGGAGAAGCTGACCGTGCGCTAGATTGGCGCTCTTGCAAGGAGGTGAGCAACCACAAGATATTGAATGCATGCGGGACACATGACATGCTCAATGCACACAGCCTTTGTAGTCTTTTACAGAGCTCCCCAGTCGAAAAACCTAGTGCCCATCCACGTTACCGTCCGATACTGAAAACCCCAGAGGGTAAGGTCGATAGCCAATTCGAGCAGTCCACATAATGCTAGGCGCGACAACTGTACACCGACGGATTCCCAATTGAGTGGACCAGGGAAGACAAGTGCATTGAACACACTATGAGAGCTAGCATGGTCTTCGTGACCAGCAAGATGGTGGGAAGCCACGAGTCGAAGAGTAACGAGCTTGAGTGGCACGGTTACCCAATTGAGAATCTGGGCTTTGAAGATTGAACCGATCAGTTGTGACGGCTCGGACGAGAGCTGTGTGACCCGGTGAAACGGTCGCTTGTCCGGTAATCGCGCAACATCGGGTGACGTCGAGTCGCGCTGATTAGGGGTCGGCGGACCAGATTCGGCAATTTCAGTATGAGACAAGAGTACATGCGGGGGGAGGCGAACCTCCATCTCTACGATCCCTTCACGGTTCGTGATTCGTATTCTTGGATCGTTGTCATTCAGGCTAGCTTGTGAAGCTGTAGGCGATGGCGGGGACGATGGCGGAGACGACGTAGGAGTTGGTGAAGACAGTACTTCACTCCATGCACTAGTGGGGACTGTGATCGTCTCGACTTCAGGCGTTGTGGGAAGAACACGAGGTATTCCCGGAACCTCTAACCTGTTGATGTTGCTCACGTGCGTCTCACCAACCTCAATAGTGTCGCCGTTCCGAAGTCCAAGCCTTTGCGGTGTGATCGGAATGGGCTGTGCCTCCGTAGAAGAGCTTACATCTCCCCAACCAATAAATCCTAGCAACTTGGCAATGACATCGCGTACAAATTTTGGTGGTTGTTTCCGCAGGCCGAGAATGGTGGTTGTCTGGTGCTTATGAATATCGTCTGGGTTGAGCATGGTGGGGTTGCTTGGATGAATGATTGTAGCCTCGATGGGTTCGTGGGTTACTGCCAAGACCCAGCGTTCATAGAAATGCTCCAAGCAGATGAAGACAAACGGACAAGTCACCAAAGCTGCAAGGAAGTCGGTGGGTGACGCTAACGCGGTATGGTGGAAAGAAAAGGGTAGCAACGGTGAGTTGCTGGAGAATGGAATGAAACTCTCCAGGGGAGGTAATAGCGGCCTTGCAGATACTAGCCCAAGTCGTTGGAGATACGAATGGTAAGAAAACGGAAAGAACAGCAGCTCGAGCGCTACCCGGAAGCTGACTTGTTAGTCGATAGCAAAGTCTCAACAGTGACGACTTACCCAGCATCGAGGACAGATCTCCATTGTCGATGCAACTGCTTTGCTCTCGTGCTCCCATGCTTTACAAGTAGGCGATCAACAGGCCGAAGCATATGGGTGCCATAGACTACGGCTTGGATGAGGGCGTGAGAGAGGAAACGCGAGGAAAAGCCACTGTACAGCAGTGGCTGCCCGGACAGGGTCTGCTCCGAGGCGACGATGCGGGAGAAAGGAAGAGTATTAGGATAGTTGAACGTCTTCATGAATCATCAGCAATGATGGTGACCTGTCACTGCCGACTTACGAGGATTCTCTCCCGCAAGGACCCGACCCACCAGGTGCACACATTTCCGGACAAGGTCGACGAGATTGCGAGTATGTTGCCTAGGGTATCTTCGTGCTCCAAGACGCGGACCTCTTCCTCGTATGAGCCAGGAAGGCCCTGTCCCGGCGAGCGGTGCCTCTTGACCACTCCGATGGAAGCCAGCACGTCGTTCTGGGCGACTCGCAAGCGCCGGCCGTGCTCGTGTGCGCGCTCTTGCTGGGCGGATGCGAGCTGGGCATATTCGGAAGTCGAGCTGGTCGTCTGGGCCGGTTCGAAGGCCGACCGTCCCTGCCACTCTTGTTAGCCGTGGGACTACCTCGCTGCGGCGTGCTGGCGTTGGGGTGCGCTACCAGCGCGATCTTGGCCAGGTAAGCCTGACGGCCCATGGCCGCTTGCTCTCCGTACTTTTACTTTGGGGACAAGAGCCGTGTCGCCTCCCAATGCTGGTCCACGGCGAAAAGAAAACTTGGCCCGGTGCCGTTGTTGTGCGTGGAGACAGAGGCAAGTGCGAGCGCGGTCGCGATGGCCCTCTGCGGTTCAGACGTCAACGCGTCGCCGCGCCTTATCGATAAGACTGCGCGGCGTGAAATTTCCAGCGCCAAGATTTCGCAGTTCACTCGACACCACTGACGGACGATGCGCCGCTGAAGCACCTTGCGAGACAATGGCCCAAAGAACCGCCGTCAGGACGACATATGACATCGAGCGCACCCTGCAGCCCATCTACGCAGGTGGGAGCATTGCCCTGGCCGAGGACGGGCGCATTCTCGCCGCTTGCCTGGGAGAGGATGCGCTGCTCACCGATGTCTCCAATGGCAAGGAGCTGGCGAGGATAGAGGGTGTAAGTCGACCTGGTTCCTGCACCCATGCTTTTTGTTGAACAGCGTAACAGGACGGCGAGCCGATAACCGCATTGACAGGCAAGTACATTGAGGTAACCCGACTTCACATACTAACAATCCCAGTGACACCCTCGGCCTCCCACCTCGTCGTATGCTCCCGGTCCATGTCTATGCGCATATACTCTCTCCTTCCCTCCGAGACCGAAGACGCTCCGATCGAATGCGAACTGCTGCGCTCGCTCCGTCCGCATACATCACCCGTAGTCACTCTGGCGGTGGACAAGACTGGCACTCTCCTTGCTACAGGTGGTGCGGACGGCATCGTGAAGATATGGGATATCCGAGCAGGCTATACTACCCACACCTTTCACGGCCACGGTGGGGTGGTTTCGGCACTCCATTTCTTTCAAGTGGAGGTAGCAGGAAAAGAAGAAGGAGGTGACAGCAGCAAGAAGCGCAAGCGGACGAAGTCGCAGCAAGAGGAGCCTGCTGAATCTGTAGTGGAGACTAGCTTGGAGTACAGGCTGGCTTCAGGCGCAGAAGACGGCAAAATCCGGATATGGGACCTCCACAAACGAAAGAGCGCCGCCATTCTGGACTCGCATGTCTCCGTTGTACGATCGCTCGACTTTTCGTCTGAACAAAATACGCTAGTTTCGGGGAGCAGAGATAAGACGTTGATCCTATGGGATGCCCGAAAATGGAAACCGAAACGCACAATCGCTGTTCTCGAAACGCTGGAAAGCGCTGGCTTCATTGCAGGGGGGCAGGTTGTCTTCTCTGGCGGGGAAAATGGCCGAATTCGGCTATGGTCTGCGGAGACTTCGCAAGAAATCACCCGTGAACAAGAGCCTGGGATCGAGACGGATGCCATCGTGGAAGTTCTGCACTATCCGGATCTACCGTACCTAATATCAGTACATGCCGATCAGGTGTTGAACTTCCATTCGCTAAATTCCGTTGAACCGCCCTTCGTGGAAGAAACTATCGAACCTCTGCCTCTTTTCCGAAGAGTGTCCGGTACTCATGATGAAGTAATTGACTTGGCTTACATTGGGGCGGATAAGTCACTACTTGCGCTAAACACTAACTCTGAAGATGTCCGCATAGTGACGTTGAAGGAGAGAGCAGCGGACGAGACCACAGCAGAAGGGAAATACGTTGGAGCAGACATTGCTTTGTTAAATGGGCACGATGATCTTATCATTTCCCTCGATGTCGACTGGTCAGGGCACTGGTTAGCAACTGGTTCGAAAGACAACACGGCGCGATTATGGCGGATAGATCCAGAGAACAACTCGTATACATGCGCTGCCGTTCTCACGGGCCATGCGGAGTCGTTGGGCGCGATTGCATTGCCACATACTGCACCGCCCGAGTCTTCTGCAGCATATACAAACCCGCTCTCTCATCCGCCCGCATACATCATAACCGGATCTCAAGATCGGACTGTAAAGCGATGGGATACCAGTAAAGATATGAAGCAAAAGCTGCGCGCAAAATACACTCGTAAAGCCCACGAGAAGGACATCAACGCTGTCGATATCGATCCTTCTGGCGCACTGTTTGCTTCAGCATCCCAGGATCGCACAGTCAAAATCTATTCCGCATCAGACGGCGAAGCAGTCGGCGTTCTTAGAGGCCATCGCCGAGGTGTCTGGACAGTCAAATTCCAACCAAGAGAATCCCAAGCTCCAGGCTCGGGGGGTAAGGGCGTGATCGCGACAGGAAGTGCGGACAAGACTGTCAAGATATGGAGTCTCTCCGACTACAGCTGTCTCCTGACTCTCGAAGGCCACTCCAACAGTGTTCTGAAGCTCGCCTGGCTACCTCATCGCCCAGTCGATGCGCGCGATAAACGCGGTCCGCAAGTAGCCTCCGCCGCTGGGGACGGCCTCGTTAAGATCTGGGACTCTTCTTCTGGCGAAGCCATGTCCACACTCGATAATCACACCGACCGCGTCTGGGCCCTCGCCGCGCATCCCACAACCGGCGCACTGATATCTGGCGGCGCAGATAGCATCATCACCTTTTGGAAAGATACAACCAGTGCCACGCTCGAAGCTGCCACTACGGCCGAAACAGAGCGTGTGGAGCTAGATCAGAAACTGCAGAATTTTGCATACGCTGGTAACTACCGCGAAGCTATTACGCTGGCGCTGCAAATGGACCAGCCAGGCCGCCTCTTCGCGCTTTTCAAATCTGTCGTTGAGACCGAGACGCCTGATGAAGGAAGCTTGTCCGGCCTCAGTGCCGTCGATGGCGTCCTTGCCAATCTCGCAGACGAGCAGCTCTACAAACTACTCCTGCGCCTGCGCGACTGGAACACCAACGTGCGCTCTGCGCCCGTCGCGCAGAAGATCCTGTGGACAGTCGTGAAGAGCTATCCCGCAACGCGGCTCGCAAGCTTGAAGCCTGCAGGCAAAGTGGGCGAAAAGGGCAGTCTGAAAGACGTCCTGGACGCTATCAGGGCGTACAGCGAAAGACATTATAAAAGGATTGAGGATCTGGTCGATGAGAGTTACTTGTTGGATTTTACGCTGAGGGAGATGGATGAGGTGGCTGATGTGAGGGCTATTACGAATGGGGCGTCGCAACTGGGACTGAATGGCGATGTGGTCATGGTGGAGGAGAGTGGTGGGGTGCGTAGATGAGCTTACTTGAATATACCCCAGTTCGGTTCGCATGTGTTTTTTACGTGCTTACATGTGGAGTGCGGGTTGGTGATGGTTGCTGTAGATATGATGGCCTATACACGAGACAATCGGAATATGTGTATTGTATACATAGGTGCATCACCTCAGCATCCTCAGTGCATCTCAACATCCACAGTGCACCTCAGCATCCACAGTGCACCTCAGCATCCACAATGCATCCCCAAGGACCATACATTCTATATCCATGCCCATATGAACATCACAACGAATACGCCGCTCACCCACCACGCTACCACGTCCCCCAGCCCCCCCAAACCGCAACCCCAACACCCACCCACACCACCGCACTAACCCCGACTCTCACCCCTACACTACAGTCCCCACCCTGCGGACACTCGGGGACATCAGGCTCTTGCTCGGGGACATCAGGATGGCTGGGGCCGTCGGGCTGGTCTTCCTCGGGGACTTGTGCTTGGACGTTTGCGGTGAAGTTGCCGATTACGTTGCCGGGGGGGTAGTATTCGCAGACTACGAACCTGTTGGGGTTAGCTAGGGGGTTGGAAGGTCGGTCGGCGACGCAACGTAGAGGTGGAGAGATGGAAAGGGGGAAAGGCGGGAAGAAGGGGAAGTAAAAGAAGGAAAAAACGTACCACCCTGGAGGCTCACCCTCATCTTCGCCATTACATTCCGTCCGCCCACATCCAACGGTGCGCGTGGCTTTCCATACGAGTTGCGAGAAGTGGCCCGTTTCTTCGCTGTGCGTGCACCGAATTAGTTTACACTATATCATATCCTATACGCACGAGAAGAAAGAGAAGTAACTACCGTACGTAAACTCGCCCTCTTCAAAGGCATGATCGACTCTCTCGTGGCCCCAAGCGATGACGCTCGCTGAAGCGTTGGCATATCCCGAGGCGAGATTCTCGCCCGTTGGACCGCCCTGTGTACGAGTTAGCAACACCCCGGTTTTCTATACGAGGTACGCGTGCATCTTTCTCGACCGATTTAATCCCCCACCTACTCAAGGCCATTACGTTGGCAAAAAAAGCGTGAAAAAAAAGAAAAATCAAACTCACCGAATGCTCAAACTCGCACCTCGAACTCCACTCCTCTGCACGCTCCGCCAACGACTCGTTCCACCGCAACGCCGTCGCGTTATGCTGTTTCCGATACGTGTTCGTGACGTTCAGGACTGTGCCTTGGAATGTGTCGTCGTCGGTGTAAGAGGCGCTTGCGTCTTGGGAGTGGGTTTCGTCTCGGAGTATCAAGGTGGAGGTGTGCCAGAGGGTAGAGGATAAGAGGAGGAGGAGGGCGGAGGGCATTGTTGGGGTGCCGTGCGAGTGGTGTGGGTGGATCGTTGGGTGTTTGTGTTTGGTTCTTTTCGGGACAGTGGTTCTTTTGTTCTTTAGGTTTCGTAGAGATCGTGCGTTATACCGTTGCGTTCTTCTTGGTTACTCGTTTGCAAGTTGTATACTTAGCACCGACAAAGGCAAGTACCTTAGATATGTAGCAACGCCCGGGTGTATGGGTGAACGTACACCAGACACGCACGCCATCTATAAGACGTTCAAACCCCCAGCAATTCTAGGCGCTCGAAACAAGGTACAAACACCCCGCAGCCTTGTTTCATCGCCGCCAACAACCTGTCTTTCAACGGCTATGCCGCTTTCAACACCATCTCCGGTGGGCGCTTGCTGTGACGTAGTGCGTCACGTGGCCATCCACCACCCTGTGCGGCGTGGACCCGTGGACCCAAGGACCTGCGCCGACGCAGCACCGAAACCAGGTTGCGTGAGAAACTGGGACGAGTGTGCATTGCTTGTCCTGGGTAACTCGGATTGGGAAGCGATAGCTATCACATTCATTAAAGCCAAAATATATCGTGGGGCGACTCATTTCCGCGTGTCCAACACAAGACGGGTGGCATCCGGCATGCGCACCAAAACCCCGGCGTCACTCACTCTTATACCAGATCCGCATCTCACATCTGTCACATATCCAGGGCATCGCGAGCGACCATATAGAACAAACAAGCATGATATTTCCCCAAACTAAACGAAACGCTAAAACCGCCAGCATAACCGCAGAGCTCAAACGCTCGCTCACCGTAGTGCCAGCCCCAGCGCTTAAGCAACACAACCATAAACTCTTTAACCATTAGCCAGTCCCACCTGCCTACCCTCATACTATTCGTCCCATCGCTTACAAACAACACCACCACCATCTCTTCGTCTCAACCCCGAAAAGAAGAACCAAACGCTCAAACGCATAACGCCAACTGCAAACCAACGACAGGATAACTATTTAAAATGGACTGAGACGCCGAGGACAATAAGTGGTATCTGAACTTTTCCCAGGGTCCGCGCACCCATGCACCCAGCAAATGATCCAACACCTGACCCCCGGAAAAAGGATAAGTATGCCAGAGGACTCCAAGGCCATTTGGACCACGAAAAGTCCGAAACACCTGCGGCGAAGGAGGAGACGGGAAGACAGGGATACAACTGGAGAAAGCAAACGCTAAAGCGAAGATGAAAAGAGCAAACATTCAAAACGACACTGAGGACATCCAGACCTCGGAGCGAAACATAAGAATAACCCGTATCAAGAAACCAAACTGACAACCAACATAGACTCAACGCGTCGAGGGACTCAGCAGAGACTGAACAATGTAAATGTGTGACCGCCCGAGAACCGCTACCGGTCGATTCTCCTGTATCTTCGAACGATGCGCACATTTTCATCTTCGGCTCGATCCCACTCAACGTCGAGCACTGTGTTCATTGTCAGCAGGCTCTCACATTACAAGGCATTCATCTTCTGTGTTCGCATTAGCGATTGGACAACTGGGCCCCCTATGGCTTTTTGGTCTTTTTCACAGACTGCGAGCGACCGGCGCCGCCGCCCCCAGCCGCCCATTTCATGAAACCCGATGGAGCCGCCTTTTTCGGTCGAGGACGTGACGCTGCACCTGGTGTTACGTTGACGATCCCTGGTGGCAGCGCAGCCTCAACAACCACAGGGGGAGGAGGCGGAGGGGGAGCTTGCTCGGGCATAACGACCATAGGTGGGGGTGGAGGAATGACAATATGGTGAGCGGACTCACGCTTCTTGCTTTTGTTCTTGCTCTTCGCCTTTCCCATTGGCACAACCATAGGCGGTGGTGGTGGGGGGGCTTCTTCGACTTTGGGAGATGGTGGCTCGGGCATAGGCCACATGTGCATCGTAATCGTCCAGTCTGGCTGCACCATCTTCTCCCATATCTGAGGCAGAATAATCTCCCCGTCTGGGCCAACTAAGTCGTAATGACCATCCTGCACATGTGGGCCGATCACGTCGACATGTAGGAAGGCCTGCTTGATCAGCTCTTCCATCCCCTAAGCCTTGTTAGTATTGAGATAGCCAGGCAGACACACACAACGTACCTTCCAACTCTTGCATAAATCCCACGGGAAGCTGAATTTGCGACCGACCGCATCCTTGAACTTGATCGGGGGTGGAGGCGCATCGCCCGGCTTCAACTTGGCAGCCTCCTCCTCGGCAGCCTTCTTCGCCTTCTCTAACTCTTCCTGGGCAGCTTTGGCTTCAGCGAGCGCCTTCGCGTGGGCGGCTTCTTTTTCTGCTGCATCTGCTGCGGCCTTAGCCTCAGCCTCTTCTCGGGCTTCCTTCGCCGCCTGCAGCAGTTTCGCAGCGGACTCGGCCTGGGCCGCAGCCTCGGCAGCTTCCTTCGCAACCTTTGCGTCTGCTTCCGCTTTGTCCGCTGCTCGCTGTGCGTCGAGAGCTTGTTCTCGCGCCAACTGTTCCTCCTTTTGTGCAAGAATCAGTTTCTCGAGCTTCTCGAGTTTGTCTTCATCTCCTGCTTTCTTCGCTGCGGCAGCTGCTAGAGCGGCCTCCTCGGCAGCTTTTCGTTTAGCCGCTTCCTTCTCAATGCGCGCTTGTTGCTGCTCGATAAGAAGTTGCTCCAGGCGAGAGAATTTCGCATCTTCGGCCTTCTTCTCTTCAATTTCTTGCTTATTGAGTAGGAGCATCTCAAGTTTGCTAAGCACACCATCCTCTTTTGCTGTGTCTGGTGGAGGCATAAACATGGGTGGAGGAGGAGCCATGACCACCGCTTGGGGCGGAGCTGAGGGTGGAGCTGAGGGTGGAGGAGGTGGAGGCGGTTCTTCTCGCGGCGCCGGAGTGGACTTCTTAGAGTGATGAGGTGGAGGCGTGGTGTGTGGTGGATATGGAGGGTACATTTGATGCATGCCAGGCATGCCAGGGGGCGCACCGTACGGAGACATGCCATAGGGGGGATAGTAGCCATTGGGAGGGTAGCCATATGGCATCATTTCGT
Source organism: Laburnicola sp. JP-R-44 (assembly GCA_009805535.1). Classification (NCBI taxonomy): domain Eukaryota; kingdom Fungi; phylum Ascomycota; class Dothideomycetes; order Pleosporales; family Didymosphaeriaceae; genus Laburnicola; species Laburnicola sp. JP-R-44. The sequence continues at coordinate 794,029 of SELF01000016.1, read as the reverse complement.
TAGACGGCGGAGGAGGCATCGCGTTGCGGTGGCCGCCTCGTCGGCCGTCGTGCCCATGTGCATGACCTTCGAAGAAGCCAGGCGCACCACCAGCAGGATGACGTGGGGCGAAAGGGTTGCCACCTGCTGGGGCAAACGGGTTGTTGTACCCGTATTGATCAGGACGTCCAAACGGTACCAGCTGGTCGGGAGCAGGTGGAGGTACGCCTGGCGCACCTGGTCCAGCTTGGAAGGGATTGTAGCGCGGGTCAGACATCATGCTGGGCGCGTACCCACTGGCAGGAGCTTGCTGGGGAACGTGGGCCCACTGATCGTGAGGGTGATGAGGAGAGGGCCCCGGCCGAGGGCCATAGGGGTAGTCGTCGTGGCTGTCCAGACTTTCGGAATGCGTAGACTGAGGCCTTCGGCGTCGCGGCCTCGGATCGTGCTCCACGTTGTGTCTGCTGCGGGACCGGTGACGAGGAGCCTCGTGAACAGGCGTGTGTCGTGCCGGCTTGTGGCGTGAAGCTTGTGGTCGAGACGGAGGGGCGGGCGCGGCGACAGCGTGGTGCTTCACCCGTGCTGGGCGCGAAGCCGAGTCGGAGGGCTCGATCTCGTCGATATAATCCCAGTCCGATCCGTCCTCGTCTGACTCGGTGTATTCCCCCTGGCTGCCGGACGAGACCTGCACGCCCGAGTCGTCTTCTTCGTCGGTAAAGGTACTGTAGTGCTCAGCACCAGTGGAGTGATTGATGGTGATGTCTCTCCTAAATTGAATCTCGACGTTAGTGTCGCCTCGATGATCGCGAGAGGGAGATATCGAAATAGTGCGAGAGGGGGAGATCGAAACGGTGGAGGCACTTGTAGCGCGAGAGATGCGCGAGGAAGAGGAAGGGGCTCGATGGCGAGGGCGGCGCGAAAGCGACCGCCGGGACTGGGCAGCGCGCTGATGAGGAAGAGCTATGACTAACGGCGGCATGAGGATGGATTTCAGTCGTCACCGTACTCACGCCCGTCCTGCCAGAGGGGACGTCGAGAGCGGTAACGTTGCGGTATGAGGTGGAAGACGGACCTGTGTCCTTGAGGCCTGAGCGCCGAGCGGCGGGGTGTTGACCGGCTGGCGTCGGCGGGGCGATTGACAGCAGCGGCGCACTATTTGTAAACAGAGCGAGGCGGTGGTCCAGCAACGCACAGCAGCAGATGGTGATGGTGAGGGCTGCAGGCGGCAGAGGAGGGCGTGGAGAGTGCACTCGGAGTAGGGGCGGGGTGAGGGTGTTGAGGAGGCAGCAGGCGTGCCGTAAGGCTGAGCGCGTGATTCGATGCTGGGCTAAAACCGTCGCAGCAGGGGGTCCTGGTCTGGCTCCCTTGTCGTTTGTTTTGCGCGTCGGAGAGCAGACACGGGTGGCGAGGATGTGTCTGGGGTGGCAGCGAGGCTCACCGATGCTGATCAGAGGGCTGCGGAGGATGGATGGCGGAGAGGAGCAGCGTCGCGGGCGAGGCAATGGATAAGAGCCCAAGCGCCGGCGTCGGGCGGCGAAGGTGCAGAGTGCGGGAGAGGCTGCTGGCCTGAATTGGGACGGTGAAGGACTTCACAGTCAAGGTCGGCGCGGCAGTATGACGACGGCGGGCGATTCCAGGCGCGATTCAAGGGTGTGAGGGCCGGCTGTCAAGTGGACGTCGCTGGATACGAGCAAGTGGGGCGGTCGCACAAACAGACGCCGTGCAGATGTGCGGTCCAAACAAGCAGCGGCAGGTCAGCGTCGGCGATGTGCTACGGGAGACGCTTATGGCTGGTGCAGGGCGGCCGTTGCCGTGGTGTTGACGACGGAATGATGAGCAGAGGGGTGGGACAGTGTGCTGCGGGCTGGAATGTGCGATGTTCATGTACACGGTCTGCGCCGAACTCTTCGAATCAGGTAACAATGCGTCAAGTTCGAGGCTGAATGGGACATAGCAGGAGTCTGGCGAGAGACGGGCTGGATGCACGGAGCGGAGAGCAGATGGTCCAGAGCTGGGCAGAAAGCGTGCAGGCGACGAGGCGTGGAGAGTATGCAAGAGCGACTGCTGGACCTGCCCGATTCTGCGCTTATTTATTGCTGCACACCGGAATCCAGAACAGAAGAGTCATATTCTGGCCTCGAAAAACCTGTCGACGCCGTCCATTCCTACCGAAATTCACCGACGTGGTGCGCTCCCATTGCTCGCCCAACCCCACCCGAGCCGCGCTTCCAGCCACTTCAGCCCAAACTGCTGCATGAATGCCGTCTCTGCAGCGGCGGAGCCGCCCAAGGATCCGTCATGCAGCCCAACATGGAATTTTGACCTTGTGTGGGCATTCCCCTTGGGCCACGTGTGAAGCCGCTATCCTAGTAGGCCAACACGTCCGCGGCCTACCACAGTCCCCAGCGCATATTTTCCGGCCGCGAAGCCTGCCCGCCCTGCTGCATTGGTGTACCTCTCTCACCGGCTGAACGTCTGCAGTAACAATGGGAAATGGGGCTGTATTGGGGCTATCCAAAAAGTGCGACATGATTGCGCCTGGGCATTCGTGTCTGAAACCGCCCTGCAAATCCTCTCTTATTTTAGACGACATTGCTACTGTAGCCCAACACCTCGACGACCACGTTGATGATTGTACTAATGCACCAGAGCGCCACCAGGCCCCATCCAATCATCCTGTCCATCTTCCACCTCCTCCATGGCACTACTACTAGCAGCCCAACCAAGGTGACAAGTAAGGTACCCCCGGATATGACCAGCGTGGTGCTGATTTCAATGTGGTACGGCCGGAATGATACGGGCCTATCTGGATGCTTTTTGTGACGATGCCGGCCGCCCTTGAGGATGATCCAGCACCCGCTCAGGCCAATGCCGAGGAGGATGTTGAGCATCGGACCTCCGAAGCATGCCGAGAGAGCCATGACCGGGAACCCAAGCCGCGCCACAGTAATGTCAGCGACGAAGTCTCCTAGAGAGTTCCCGACTGCAAAGACGGTTAATCCCAGAATAGCATCGCTCATGTTCAAGATGACCCCCAACGTCTTCAACACTCCCACCACTTCGTTGGCAATAGAGCTGATCCAAGCAATGCTGACGGCGAAGCCTAGAAAGCACAGCACAGAGCGCCAGCGCGGTGGCCGATCGGGTGTGGTTGTAATGAGCAGAAAAGCCAACCCGCATAGCGAGACAAGCAGTGAGTACAGCGTAGGTCGAAGGAGCGCGCGAGGATTCTCCAGGTCTGTATTCGCCCAGACAACGAAGACGATGAAGAACGGGGCCGTAAAGGTTTGTACAATTATCAGCCATCGATTCCACGGTTTTAATTCCGAAGACGGCGATGTTGTCGCCAGCTGCTCCGGAGACTGTATGGCATTGGTGTTGGGAGTGATGGTAATCCGCTGCGGCTGGTTGATAGATCCTGCAACAGTGCTTCCAGATCTGCCATGGACGTGGCTCTTACCCATTGACTTCGAACCCTGGCCTGCCCCTGTATTCACGGTTGAAGGGATCTCCGGTTCAAGTCCCGAAGCTGTGCCGCGGTGTTGTTGCGCGTTCAGACTTCCGCTGGCAGGTGTTAGAGGGAGGCTGAGACTTTTCGCGGCTACTGGATCCTCGATATCATCGTCTCTTTGCGCTTCTACAACTGGCAGCGTCACTGTGAGTAGAAATACGCTTGGTGTTGCCACAATGGCAAGCATCTTATCCCATATGTTTTTATTTTTCCAGCTCGTCAAGGTCGGAAACAAAGTCGACAGCAGAGTGTTCGGTGGCGGTAGAATTCTTGATGGCCACCAACGGGGAACTTTCGCACGATCGCTGTTCTCAATGATATGCTCGCCGAAATAGTCATGAACCATAGATGAGGTAGAGACACTGGGTGATGGCAGACGAAGACTGGGAGCCCTGGAGCTATGGGCCGAGGTTGGATAGTCTGAGTACGCTGGGAAAGGAACTGGGGGCGAAGATACTCCGGGTACGATAAGTTTTGGCTGTGGGCGAGATGCAGACTGCGTCGCAGGCCCCACTACAGGAGATGACAGCGGACTTGGAGAGGTGGTAGTTGGATGTTGGGACAACCCAGGGCCGTCCCAGTTTGGTGGTGCCAGTCTTTTAGAGGCCGGGTGCTGACCTAATGGAGGCACCAAGCTGGCCGCTCTGGAGGATCGCGCAGACCCTGGAGGGGAGAGCGATATGCTTGGGGATGGAGGAGGCTGACTGCCAGTGCCTTGATCTCTCCTTGAATCCTCAGGCGATGCTGGCCCGAAGTCGATGGTGGGGATGACTCCCGGGCGTAGTGTTTCAGGGTCGAGATGGGCATTGTCCATATCGTTAGCGGACACTGCTCGTATGCGGTTGGGTAAATGCCCTGGAACCTCAAGACTCGGCCTTGCCACTAACGGCGTGTGCTCAGAAGGCTCGGATTCAACTTCGTAACGTGGTCGGGGCGCAGGGTCAGAAGTCGTAGAGATAAGATCCTGCTGTTGCGCGGTGGTGTATGTTGGGTCATCGGAATACCTCCGTAGACTGATAGGCATAGATTGTATATTCCTGGACTTTTGCAACGATGACAACACAGCACGAAACTCGAGTGCGCCAACAAGACTAGGTCGAATAGGCGTGTGAGTATTTCGACGGCCTGCGACTGGCGGCCTACTGACGCGCATGTTGTTGTTCAACTCCCCAAGCCATCTTTCCCGCATCTCCTCGTTTTCATCTGCCTCTATTGAGTCTTCGGGAGCCTCACGTTCAAGGGCCGCAAAATCATCAGCCGATACGCCTCTCATTAGACCCGGACGGTCTTCGCTCGTTGGTCCATCATCCTCGTCCTGATATGCCTGGGCGATTTCCTCCTCCTCACCACCGGGAACGACATAATGGCTTCGCATCGCGGCAGCCCTTAGTCTCCGAGCACTCCTTCGCCCTAACCACCAATGCCACACCATGACAAAACCCACGTAGAAAATATAGAAGCCAACCATGGTGCACGATTCCCATAACCATAGCTTTCCGTCCCAGATGAAAGCCATGCTGAAAGTTGCAGCAACAATGAAAAAGCCCACGTCCCTGAGAAAACTCTTGCGTGCGACCTTGAATGGCCGTACGAGGGCCATGGAACCTGCCACCACTGCGGCGATGAAGCCCGCTGCTCCAATCAACTCCCCAATAGCGAGACTAGCGGAGTTTGTGTTGAAAGCGGCGAAAGTGGAGAAAACGTCAGGACTTCCATTGCCAAAGGCCAAGAAGGTGACGCCTGCCATGCTCTCACTCATGCCTAGCAGATTGGCGATAGTGCTCAAGTTGACACAGAAGAAGTCGCTCGCAGCGATGCCGATGGTGCTGAAAAGAAGGGCGAGCCATAGTACGAGGATGGCAAAGGCGACCGGTTTCGCATGCGGTAGGTGGCAGTAGTAGAGCGAGAGGTACGAGAAGACGCCAGCTTCCTCGTCAGGACAGTTTGCACGAACGAATGCGCATTTGTGTTTCGCCTGGTGTACCAGTCGACACTCTTCGTCTTGAACCACAAGCCCCCTCTTCAATGAGCCAGCGCTGCGGGCGACTCCACTATTCGGTCCGTTTCCATAACTGCTCTTCAGCCAGGCCAGCAAAGCCAATCCCGACACAGCCAGTATTGTAAGCGCAAACGGGCGCGTAGAGTAACGGGGGCGCCGGCGCATTCCCAGTGGCGGTAGAGTAGAGCTCATTGTCGCCGCATTGTAAGAAGATACAGGAAGGTGAGAGGAGGAAGAGGAAATTAAGCGACAGTCTTCCCGATACGATCGCTGTGGCGACGAAGATTCGATTGCGAAGGGAGCGGAGGGAGCGGACGACGAAACAGGATCGTGGTCGATGTTGGAACCGGCGGTTGCGTGAGATTGCGCGCGGCGGGATTGCAAGAGCAGCAGATGGGCGCAGGATAAGAATACGGTGGGTGTCAAGGGAGCAAAGTAGTCAAGGCGCAAACGACATGTTTACACCACCAAGAATCAAGCTTCGTGAAGCCGTAGGTGAGTGAGGTGTCTGTGGCTTAGCTGTGGCGGTGGTGGCGGTGGGGCAAAGAGGGAAAGAGCGATGGCGCGCACGTGCCCTGGCGATGTTGTGGGTGCGCGGTCAGCCAAAACAACAGTCGACCACCTCCCCGCCGTCGGATCTGCGGTCAGGCACGCCCACCATGCCGCGCACCAGCTCCAAACTCAGCATTGCGGCGACCCCGCAGAGGTCTTCGATGAAGTATAGCTTGCCCTGCCTCCCAATAGCGTGCGCAGACCGCTGATTGCGCATACAGAGTGCCGCTGAACGACGACAAGCAAGAGAAAGCGAGCCGCCGCCATGCGCGCAGCGAGGCACAGCGAGACTCGATGCGAGCGGCAGGGACCCCAAATCGGAAGCGCATGTCGCTCGCGCATCAGGAGAGCCCCCACACGCCGGCGCAAGACGAAGATGACATGCCCGACGTGACCGGCACCGCCGTCACGCCCATGAAGCGTCCAGTGCCATTGCTCGCAAATTTCGAGGAGTGGATGAAGATGGCCACAGACAACGTAGGTGGAGGCCGTGTCCCAGGCGGGTATGCTTGTGACTAACAGCTGGCAGAAAATCAATGCGACCAACTCATGGAACTTCGCGCTAATCGATTACTTCCACGACATGTCCTTGCTGAAAGAAGGCGATGGGGTAAACTTCCAGAAAGCGAGCTGCACCCTGGACGGCTGCGTGAAGATCTACACAAGCAGAGTCGACAGCGTTGCGACAGATACCGGGAAACTCCTTAGTGGCCTGGCAGAGAGTGGTAACAAGAAACGCCGTGGGGAAGCTGCCGACGGCGAAGGCGAAGGCGAAGGCGAGGAAGATGAGGAGGGTGAAGAGGGTGATGATGGCCAGAAGAAGAAGAGAAAACGTGCAGCGCGATCGGCTGAATCGACCCTCGCGACGTCTTTTGCCCAATTGCAGAGCAAGAAGATGGAGCTCGAGCTCTCTGTCGATCCGTTGTTCAAGAAGGCTTCTGCCGATTTTGACGAAGGTGGGGCCAAGGGACTGCTCTTGAATCATCTCGCCATTGATGCCAGAGGAAGGATCGTATTCGACAGTAGTGACGACACTGGAGATAGCATGTCTTCTCGAGCGACACCGGCACCGGAGACGATGGGTGATGAGGAACAGCAGAATGATGAGATCGAGGAGCCCGACGAGCCTTCAGAAGATATTGAAATCGACCTCTCTGGACTGGCGGCCAAGTATTTCCCCGACCTTGCGCGCTTAGATGAACAAGATGTTTGCCCTTCCATGAAGACATTTGATCTGGGCGATGCTAACGGCTCCATGGATCTGCCATTCCTCAAGGCTCCTGAAAACGAAAACGAACATGAAGACCAGGGTAAGGAAGAAGAGGAAGACGCTCTTAACCGCTCCGGTATATTCCTCGATGCGGACAATGCACAAGGCTTCGATGATGACGGTGATATCAATATGGGCGGTTTCGAACTGCCTCCGGAAGCCGGTTTCGGCGAAGGTGGTGAATTGTGGGCTAGAGAGGCTGCACGTGAACCGCAAGCACGCGTCCATACCATAGAGACTGACGAAGGTGACGGAGAAGGTGGAGAAGGAGACGACGCTCTCCACACAGGGGACCGACCTTACGGCCTGTCGATGCATCACACTTCAGGGCAAGAACAAGAGAACATCCTCAATTACTTCGATCAGGCCTTGAAGAAAAATTGGGCTGGCCCAGAACATTGGCGTATCCGCCGGGTCAAGGACATTGGGAAACCTCCCACGACCACGAAGCGCAAGGAGAAGGAACCTTTCAGGATCGATTTCGCCGCGCCGATGAGCCAGTCGCTGGCGGATATGCTCTACACTCCAGCGACTTCGAACTCTAGTATCACGTTACCCAGGTCACAATGGAAGTCCAAGACACGCAATCTCGCACCTGACGACAAACACTTCAACTCGAAGCAATTACTCAGACTCTTTCTAAAACCAAAAACGCGCATGAACTTCCGACGAGGTAACAAGAACTCATATGAGAAGAAGAATGGCGACATTCCCAATGGCGAAGTCGACGAGGCTCATTGGGCATCGATGCAGAACGGATACCAAGCGCCTGTCGATGACGACACCGTGCAAGGGAATTATCCCGGTGATTTCTTCAATGATGATGGTCTACCCATGGCTGGCATGCCCATGGATGACGAGCCCGAAGCTTTTGCGGACGCTCGGGATCATTTCTCACCCTCTGCGGAGGATAACCCTACCCCATCCCAATCTGGTGATGTTGCAGGTACCGTCGAAGGCGCCTTCGGCACGCAACTAGTCACCCAGAACCGGAGGTTCCGCCCAGAATATATGCAATACACGCGTGTAGCGAAGAAGGTGGACGTGAAGCGGCTAAAGGACGAATTGTGGAAAGGTATAGGTATAGAAGAGGTATGCCGAAATATTCTTTCTATTCAACATCAATCGTACACTAACAATATCCAGATTGAAGCACCGCCTCCTGCAGGTGCGATCGATGACGTCGCATCGAAAGCGGTGGATGGCTCCTTAAAGTTCACTCAGATCATGAACGGCCTCCAGACAGTTTATCCGCAGGAAGCTATGAAAGATATTTCAACGTCATACTGTTTCATTTGTCTGCTACACTTAGCCAACGAAAAAGGCCTCATCATCAACGAGGCGGAAAACTTGGAAGATTTGACGATCCGGAGAGATTTCACGGCTGATCTCAGCATTGGCGACTAGTACTTCGTGCTTTAGGGTTGGCGCACTCCTGTCTTGTCTAGGGTTGGTGTGGGTTCGGCATTGTTGCGGTGTTGTAAGGTTGCATATATGGTACAGGCAAGACTCATAATGTGGATATGACACCGGAATCGAAATGGGGTTTAAAGTGACTTGCTTCATTACTCTTGAACAGAGCGCATATCAATTTTCTGTAGTAATCGGGAGGAATACGTGCCGTAACGACTGACAGACTTGCTCGTTGTTAATCCCCTCTTAGAAGGAGAGTATGGTACTGAATGGTGGGCAACTATCTTTCCACTCTCTCATGCTCTTAACCTGCTCGTTTCTTGAATTGTACCATTGGCCCCTCGCGTACAGTAATGTAGGCATCACTGATTTGGTACTGATTCTTATCTCTTCTCCCCCAGCCTAGGCTTGGGTGGCCAGCCCCGAGTTCCTCGCCGGGTGCAGCTCGCATATCGAGCCGGAACACAGTCCTCGCGATGATCAACGCAAGCTCCATTAGCGCAATGTTTTGGCCAACGCAGTTGGTGGGACCTGTCAAAAAAGGATGATAGCTTGACTTGAGTCGCTTGACCTCTTCCACAGTGACACCTGTAGCCTCGGAAGGTATGTACCGTTCTGGTCGAAAGTGTGTCGGATCGCCAAATACCTGCTCGCTGCGACCCATTGCCCAGTTAGCACATCCGACCACTATACCTTGTGGGAAATGCTCCCCGTTAATGACGGTGCCGCCAGGGAGAATCTCACGAGCGAACTCGCTAGGCCCAGCTGGTGCTATGCGCAGCGATTCGTCAATACAAGCGTTTAGATAGACGCAAGAGCTGAGTTTAGGCCCAGTTACAATCTTATCAGTGGACGCGAAAGTGCTGCGAATTTCCGCCGTCAACTTCGCATACACCGCATCGTTGCGCGTGATGTAAAACCATAATCCAGCAAGAACACTAGACACGCTTTCTGATGCCGCTACTGCGTGCATTATGGCTTCGGCTCGTAGTGCGTCTTCGGAGTAATGCTCGCCTGACGCGGGATCTTTCGCGGCGCAGAGGAAGTGGAATAAGTCCATTCTGGACTTCTCTGCGTCCTTGGTGGTTTCTTCTATTTTTAGCCTCGCTGATACGCTGTTGTCGACGAATTGGTAGTATGTCTTCACGCCCTCGGATGTGATTAGATCAAGTAGGTAGTTCAGACCTTTTGGCTTAGCCCAAATGAAGAACTCCATGAAGGGAGAGTGGAGTATCTGAAGCCGGTTAAGTACAGGACCGTCCGAGGCTGGAGGGAACAAACTCACTGGATAGAAGAATCGGACATGCCGAATAATAAATCCAGGAATCTCTCGAATGGGATTCACACCCAGATCTTTGATATCGAACGAGCGGCCGAAACATAAATCACCTAAGATGTCGAACACAATCCAATCGTTCCAATCCGACATGTTGCGTGATTTACTCCAGCCGTGCTCGGCCGAGACATCATCTGCAGTCACGAGGAGGTCAATCCACCTCTCAGTATGCTGTGCAATGTACGTAGCCGCATGCTTGACCGTCTTCTCCGTGAAAGCCTGGTTTAAAATCTTTCGCTTGCGGGCGTGGCCTGTTGGGTCGGTGGTTAAGGCGGTGTTGGCTTCGTTGACGTTTTTGGCCCACGTTTCATAGGATTTTGCTCGTTTCACGTTGGATTTGGAGCCGTAGATGTCCCTGTGGGCTTCGGGAGTGAGAAAGAGGATTGTGATTGGTTCAATGCGGATCTTGTCTCCTGGAGATAGTTGGTTAGTGCACATGTGTGCTTCGAGAACTTAAACATAGCCTGGATGTAGTTGGAATGGTATTTACCGTAGATACGATGGTTCTGCCAAATCCAGACGTGTCGGTCGCCTTTGATGGCATGGTATAAAGATGGTATTCTGGATATTTTGGCCGCGAATGGGCCGGGATACTTTGCCAGAGGGTGAAAGAATAAGTTGTAAATCGCGCTAAAAATGAGCTGATTTGCACATGGGAGTCAATACTGAGAAATTTACATCCAGGTTGTTTACTTTGGTCGTTTACTTACGTAGCCAACGAACAGGGCAAAGAGGAGAGCAGCCAGGTCTCGATACGTTACAGCGCTTGCGCCGGTGAAGATTTGGGTGGTTGAAAACATGTCAATTTAAAAAATTGAGGTTGGACAAACAGCACAGAGATGCGAGTCAGCAGCGAGGAGAGTTGTAGAGATATATTGTTTCTGTTTTGACGTGAGGCCCAGCTGCCCCGCTGGGAAGGCTGTGCCGCCCATCCGGAGGTAATGCGCTGCGAAATTCCCGCCTAATGCGGAGCACGTTATGCTCAGCCGACAAGTTTCTTCAGTGGATGAATGCTATGATTTCTTTGAATGGGACGAAGGCTTGAATGTTAGTTCACTGCGGTGAGGCGGCACAGCACGCAGCCCGGCATCATTCTGATTGCAAAGGTAGATCACACTGCCGACATCCTTCTAAGTTCGAGGTATTCAGTACTGACTGTCAGCAGTGTGACCTTTTCCATATTGCTCAGAAATCGATTGTGCGTGAACCGTCAGTGAGTTCGATCAATTTCGCATCCCCTTCTTTCTGGATACACATCAAGTATGGACGATATCAAGCAACAACTAGAAGCCCTCCGTCCCGAAATCAACCACATCCTGCAGATAAGCGGTTCGCCTGCCCTGTCTTTAGGGGTCCTCCATGGGGGACAAATCATCCACACAGCCCATTTTGGTGAACGCAATGCTGGCGAGCTGACAATGCCGAATGATGACACGATACACTGGGTTGCCTCTCAGACAAAACTTATCACGGCAACCGCAATTGCAAAGCTTGTCCATGACGGAAGACTCCAATGGGATATGCCAATCAGGGAGTACCTGCCCATCTTTCGCATTCGACGACTCAAGGCTGTCATGCGGGATCTTTTATCCAACCGTACTGGAATTACCCCAGCGAACAACCTTTGGGGATTCCAACATGGCGAAACACTCATGAAAGCGGACGAGACCACTTTGACGGCCACATACTTACCGTCGGCTAAACCTTTTGGCCAATTCGTGTATTCGCAATGGAATTATGCTCTGATCAACGATGTTGTGAAAGAAATAACCGGTGCTTCCCTCTGCAAGTACATTGAGCAAAACATCTTCCATCCCCTCAAGATGACCTGCAGTTCCTTCCATCGTCCCGAGGACTCCGATGAAAACGTAGCACACGCGCATTGCACTTACGACAACGGCGCAGCAGCTCGCAGAGCAGACCTTGGGCCCACTCTAGTCGAAGCCGGCATCGGCGTTGGTGCTGGTGACGGGTGTTCCATCAACGATTACATGAGTTTCCTACAAGCCCTTCTTTCCACCTATAAGGACCAACAAGAAAACGACGTTGATGTTACGCCCGGTTCAATCTTCCCTCTCACGAGAGCCATATTCGTCCCTCAAGTCGGCTTCGGTTCTCCTCACCGGTCTGGTATCGAAATTGTCGCATACTGTATGGGGCTCTATCGCACAAAGCTTCCAGGCTATCTCAGCTTTGCTAGCCCAAACTTCTATTACACGTTGGGGAAACATAGACTACCGCCATACGGAACGAAGCTTACTAGCACTGAGATTTTCCATCATGCTGGCACCGCCTCCGGCCACCTCGCTGCAATGTATCTTGTCCCATCGTCTGAGAGTGCGGTGGTTGCCCTTGCCAACTCGCAACCTTTGCTGGATCCGGTAGATTTCGTGGCGCAGCTGGCTTTGTCAACTCTGCTGGGCCAGAATCCCACAGTGAACTTTGTCGAATTGGCACAGCTTGGCCGTTCGATCACGTTAAAGAATTACGAGATACTCAAGAAAGCCGTAGCCGAAGGGAAGACAGGTGTGCCGCCAACGAAGCCTCTTCCTGCCTACGAAGGCGACTATTTTAATGCCATACACAACTTTGTTCTGACTGTTACCGCTTCGGAGGACTGCTTGAACGTAAATATGCAGCGGGAAAAGAGAGGTTTCCGTTTGCTACCATATGACGGCGATACCTTTTATTGGCCGGTGAATCGAGAGGAGGAGACTTGTGAGAAGGTAATGTGGGGTTTCATGTACAAAGACTGGCACCTGTTTCGGTTCGAGACCAATTCCAACGGCGAGGTAGAAGGGCTGATCTGGAGACATGATCCGTACCGTACCTTGCAAGTCCGGAGGTTTTCAGAAAACCACCGACTTCGGGCACTTTCTCCAGGTTGTAATGCAAGAATGACACCCGATGGTTCTTTTTCTGTGCTAAATGCCCAGTATACTGTGACGGAAAACACGGGAACGTTAGAGCCTACCAATGATAAAAGATGCCCATTTTCTCGTCGCTCTCTGTGGTAGTTAGGCTGCCCCTCTGAGACAATGCTTACCATAGGTACTCTCTACTTCTGACAAACTTGTGATAATGCATAATGACAAATCGAAGACAATGAAATGATCCGCGTATAGCTCTCGTGGGGGGACCATACGGCAATACACGCAGGTGTGTCGCTGCATATTGCATGCGCGATGCATGTCGAGTATGAGTGGCTCGTGCGGCTTACACAACACGGTCTAATGCCATCCGTGTCGGGAAGGAGGCACGTCTCATTCTTCTCCACGATGCTTCGTGTCCTCAATTTCCTGTCAATACTCCTATGCAACGTTCTCCAGAATCTCTCATGCTCCAGTGACTTGTCGCTACCAACTCCAGGAGAGTACGGGCTGTTCGATGTCGAATGACGCAAACGGCGCGAGGTAGCAAACAATTACCTGCATAAGCGGCTTGGAGAACCAAGAGGTCGTCACGTCGACTGAAAAAGATGGGCTCGCTTGTTACGCGACGAGAGATATGTGAGGAATGCTAGGGCACCTTGCCAGGCTCGTATTGCTGGGGCCCTTGTACCCCTGACGACATATTCACCCGTGGCCGTTGTCGGAACGCGGCAGTGGTCGCTGCATGTCATCCAGCCAGCACCACCGCTGCCTTCGGACACCGAATAGAAACTTATGGAAGGTGGTGCTGCAGTCATCGGAGACATTCAGCTTTCTCCTCGCGCGCATCTCTCTACAACTCAAGCCCGCTGCAAAAGCAACAATGGCTGCATATGGATCACTGTTGGCATACAACCTAGACAAACAGTTTTTCGGTGTCGGGTACATGTACAGCGACGTGTTGTTTGCATCGCATGCCCAAGATGAGCAGCCAGTGGAGCTTCATGGCCCCTCTCGCCTTATCATATGGACCGATATCCGGCGACATGCCCGCGCACAGCATGAGATGCGGACGCGGACAGGTCGCACCATCACCCTGCTGCGCCTGCGGACCCTCAACACCTCAAAATCTCCTTGTTGCGCGACACTAATTCGTGCCAGGTTCAACATAGCGCCCGCACGACGGATTCATACCCACGAGCCAATACTGTATAGAGCACTGTCATCCAGGGTAGTGGGTCTCTTGCACTGCCATCAATCAGTTAGCGCTTTTGTCGACGTTGGCTTGCACGAACAACACGAAAACGTTTTGAGAAACAGTTCGCGAAACAGTGGCTATCACCTTCTCGGATACTAACGGTTTATGTGAGTCTGTCTTCCCAGGGATTGCGGAGAATGACTGCGTTTGCTCCTCGGCTTGGCACACTATAATCTGCTTTAAGCCACCACCGAAGGATGAGAAGTCTCATGCAGCTTAGCTTGCACATGTGTAGCGTTTGTTGACCTACCAGTTATTCTTTTTTCCGTATAACAGGCTTTGCGATGGTCTCAACCCGGTCATTGCTCTCCCTTAAGCCGTCACCGCTTCGAAATGGTCGCATCTCCGGTTACGAATGTTTTGAGGATACTTGCATCCGTAAGCTCAAGGCTCCTTTGTTAGGAAGTAGCTTTCCTCTGAGCACATGGGGTGGTACTTGCAAATCTCCCGGCGGAAGACTTCCCCGGGGACACTAGCACTCACGAGCTGCAACCTCCCTTCATGGCCATGGCTTCTTAGGCTACGGATGAGCACTCTCTTAGCGGCTACAGACTACATTTATTCTGGGCTTTGGGGCGACCTTTCGGCAACCTATCCGGGATATTGCTGACCCAAAAACCACTGTGCAGCTACCATAATAGCCCGTACACCTTTTTGGAGATCAAGGCGTCTTTATGGCTGGCCAGAACGTTTCACTGCTCTAAGACAATGCGTTTGAAGTTTGCTAGGTGCCGACATTAGCTGCGCTCTACGTCTAGAGCATGACGATACCTGCTCATACGTTCTAGAAAGGGAAATTGGTTGTTTGAAGCACAAAGTCCCGAACGTGGTGGTCCTCTTACCATAAGAAGTGTATCCACTACAGTTACTGTCATCACGAAGGTTGCATACTCGCTGAATTTGCACATTTCGAGATCGCACAGTGCCTGAGGCTCGATTGCTGCTGCTACCGCCATCTTGTCTTCCGCCAGCCTTGGTTACACCAAGCAAACAATGAGTTGCCCGGTCGTAGCCATCATGCATGACCCTGCAGCCTCTCAGAAGCTGCCACAGGATGGATTAGGGATTAGGACATGTTCAGGCTCTCTAAGCGACGATGAAGCATTGTTTTTAAACAGTGCATAACACTTCAGAGTGTCTGATATATCCACCTGAGAATAGTGATGATGTGCCGACTGATCGGCCGCAATCTCAGAGGCTTCAGGTACATCACTGCAATTTTCCTTGTACAATGTAGCACGTCGCTTTCGAAAGGCTGACCTTTGTTTTACTTACAGAGGATTGGGGGATGTACCCTGCACAAGCATGCAGCTATCCGCGTCCGGTACCTAATGCACGCAACGTCTAGGAGCCTTGCGCCCCCAAGCCAATGCTCTACTGACCTTACTCTTCAGCATGTATCCTCCTGGACTGCCGCCACGTATGAGGTAGCAATCAAAAATCTCGAAAACCGTACTCTACGGTCTACTCTCTTTGTATAAACACGTCGACCGAACTGGGATCCGTACGCTTCCTTTTGTCTTAAGTGTCGTTTTCGAGGGGCGTGTCCTTCTTTTGCTGGCTTTGCTCTGCAAGCGATAGCGATACTAAGACAAAAGCAAGAGCAAACAACAGTGAGACACGCTCTAGTGGCAACATGTTTCGTCCCTTTGCTGACCTCCTCTTAAGTCTTCAAGAACTGAGACATTCTCTAGTTCGCAGTCAACATGGAGTTCGGACACCATGAGCACCGCTATTCGAGTTTCCCACACCATCAATGTCATAGCCGAAACATGGCACTTGCCTACCCAAGTGGATCGAGGACTGCGGCGCGAGTATATCCTATGAACAGGCCACAAACGGGAGGACGAGACGACGACAGTGAAAATGCAAACCGGAAACGCGTCGCTGTAGCTGTAGGTCCCGCCTGATGACCTTGTCCTAGCCGTACTGAGCATGATTTGTTGACACAGTGGCAGTGCGCTCGATGTAGGAAGCGTAAAATACGCTGCAGCGGCGATCCTGGAGACGGCAATGGATGCGAGAATTGCAAAGCAGCTGGTGTAAACCCTGTTCACTGCGCATTCCATCGCGTAAGTTTGCGTTCGTACAGGCCTACCGTGAAACGATACTGACCGTTTTCAGGTTGGTTCAGGCGAAGCAGCTAGCATGATTGACCTGCACAACAACCTGAGCAACATTGCCAACTCCCAAGGTATGCAGATTTATAGCACACCTATGGCTTCACTTCGCCCGAGACCAATGTCATACCCTCAACTGGACACCAAGTCTGCCTACCCTCATACATGGACCGTCCCATATTCCGAGGAAACATCTCCAGTAGAGACGTACGGTCTGGATCAACCCGCAGCATATTTACCAACCCAAGGGACAGTGACATACGGCGACAACTATTGCTACAGCAATGATAGCAAGCCGACTCCGAACGGATACGTTGGTCACGAGTCTGCTATCTACGCCGCGCATGGTTACTCCTATATGCCAAACAACATACGGTCCGTAGCAAGTTCCGATGCATTATCGAACAGTATGACCTCTCTTCAACTGACACAGATGCCTCATACGCATCACGGCCTTCCAGTGTCGCATCGACCCCAGCTACCGATCCCTCAACCGTCTCCTGCACAGACTTCAAGGAATGTTGTAGATCGGTTGCAAGACCAGCGACTGCGCTCAACTCAGGCGATGGGTAGGTCCTCACTGAGTAATGGAGGCTTTGCAAGAGCAGCATTTCCATACAGCGCTGAGAGTGAAGTTCAAGTCACGGCAACAACCGACAATTCAGCACTCGCAGCTCAGGTCTCAATGCCCAACTCGATATCTACAATGGGCAGCGCAACGTGCTATGCATCTGCTTCAGTAGCCGATGAGATTCCAGTATCGAGTGCGTCGCAGATCAACTTCAGCACATCATCGTTGTTCGATGCTACGCCAGCGCCGACATTGCAACCAACATACTCTAATTTTCGGGACTACAAGCTCCCAACATCTTCTTCTGCCGATTCAATGACATCTGTTACTCGTCCATATTCCCAGACAGATCTCTATACCATCGGTAGCAGCTCTAAGGACCTCTCGGGTGGTGGTTCAACCCTGGTGAGCGGACACGCCTACACGCCCCTAAGTCACAGCCAGAGTCAACCTCAACACCAAGCGGGTCAGAACAATCTGTCACAGGGCAACCGAACCGCTACTATTCAACGATCCTCACCTATTCTTAATCGCAGCTACTAATCTGCTTCCGGTCGGTCCTACTGTTTTGCTTAGGGCTTTGCCTCACATGTGTGAGACAGTAACGAATCCGAATACAACACCACGACTCCTCGTTGACTCGTACCTAACGAATTCCAAAAATTAACGACTTCCTTTACCTCCTTATGTTTAAGACTAGTCCAGCTCAGAGCACTTCGATTTCCTTTGGAGATATCTTCGCACTGCGAGATGTCTGACTCACGCCTTGGAGCTTCACGTTCAGTTCCGGCTTCTTGTTTCGCGTAATCAGGTCTCAGCATTTGGCGGCGCATGGTCATCGGATCTCACGCCGAACGAAACATTTCCCTATCGTTCGAACATCAAGAGGAGCATCCATCATCGGATCTGCATGGCACGGCGTCACTTGCTCATATCTCCACTGTCATAGCAAAGATGGTATATTTTTGTCTGCACTCAGTCTTGCTGGAGTTTTGCTCATTTATCTGCGTTTGTCGTTTACTTGCCCTTCTTCCTGTCCTTACATGTCAACATTGCATCTATCACGTTTGTTGTTGTTTTTCCAAAGACCATCACAAATGCTGCGACGCTTGTTATTAATGCAGTGTTCTTCTTGTTTTTCTTTGATTTCCCATGACACGAACGTATTATTATAGCAATATTGGGTAGGGTTTCAGGTCCGATCCCGCTTGTACTATCATAAATGTATCTTCTCGATCTTCTCTTTCAACTCCCAATCCGCTCGACATGGTCGGCACATCATCTGCCCAGCAAAGGGACACATGGCTTGCTGAGCGAACATGTATAGCCAAGGATGCATCTCCGCGGCACGAAAGAGGGATCATGTACTACAACCGGACCAGCTTTGGGTAGAATTAAACAGATAGCGACATACATGACGTTTCCAGCCCAAACCGGTGTCCACATCCCAAGCACATATCTGCAGTCATCATGCCGTGCCGTACAGTCCGAACGGCCTTCTTACGAGGGCCTAACCCGGCCTGAGTGGTCTGGCCTCCACGCAGCCTGCTTACCTTTGCCCATGCCATCCACCCACAGGCATCAAAGCAACGCCGTCACTTTCCCAATGCGGCATACAATCCACCGACCAGCAAGGCACCCAAAAGGTCGGTCTGTTTCAGAACAAGCACAGCTAGATAACATCATCGCCCCCCTGCAGGCTGCGCGGACCTACCTGGACCAGCCTCACCTGCAAGCAGCAGCTGGTGCATGACAAGTATGCAGGCAGCAAACGCCGCCCTCTGGGTTCACGGTTGCCTTGTTGGATGCGCCATCCATGTGCAAGGATGATGCCCGCGCCAGAGAGATAGGGCAGACTCCGATGCCCCAGGCGATACGATGCGATGCGATGCGTCCGGGAACAGGCAGCGCTGTGTTTGTGCTGCACGCACGAGTGGGGCGGGGAGCGGTGGCGTGGGGAGCTCGTGCGACGGCGTGACTTGTGTTGTGGGACGTGGGCGGGTGGGGGTGTGCGAGGCGGTGAGTGAGCATGATATGCTGGATGGATGGATGCACGCGGTGTTTTCGAACGGGGGGAAAGGGATGTGATGTGTGATGAGATGGGGATGGATGGGATGGGCCCGGGGTTGTGGGGTGGAGGGCTTGCAGTGGGGCGTTTTGCGGACGTTTTTTCATGGTGCTGGGGAGGCTGGGGATGGATTGGAGATGACGTTTCGCGAATCGTGTAGGTGTGCCTTATGAGGAAGTCGATGTAAGTTGTGGCTTGCGCTACTATTTTCGGCAGCTTCCTTATGTGGTTGTCGTGGATGAATGAAATCACCCCTGAGGACGTAATGAAAGCAGTAATGCATCTGCTGGATAGCCTTTGTATGGCATGTCCTGGGGTAGCACACAGTCATCAGACTTTTGTCCTTGTACTGTACTTATGATTCCGTGGATGATGAGACTCCACCCAGCTCGTCGATAGAGCCGATCATACTCTTCGTATTCGTGGTAGTCAATTTCCAGTAGATTGCGTATTATCGGCTTGAATACCCTGCTAGGTAGAGTGTCACTTTCGCCCCATGCCAAGTACTTCACAGTATAGCAGTTCATCTATTGCGCATGCAATTCTATCGCTGTCCAAAAGAACCTCACGTACCATTCTACTCCTTCCCGACCTTGCCCAACACCCCTCTCACAACCGCACTCCTCTCCCCGCCACCCAACTCGGGTGCAACCTTCTCAGCCACCCATCCACAGCCTCCAGTTTTACCGACTACCACCAATGCTTCCGCCCGCTTGATCCGCATAGCTTCAGGTAGGCCCTCAAAGGTCGAATCGAAAAGCAGCTTCTCTAATGCTTCCTTCGCATCCCCACCGACTACGACATCAGCAGGCAGACGCTCAAATAGCGCATGGATAGAATTGACAGTTGTGAGATGGACGTCCTTAGCGTGTGTAGAGTTTGCTTTGCCGACGAGAGGGAGGAGGGTGGAGAGGCGCTTTGAGAGGTCGGGCGCGGTCAGTTTTGTTGTGTTCGGCGAGGAAAGCAGCGCAGTTATAGCTGCAGCTAGAGTTTTCTCTTGCCTGTGTAAAGGTCAGTGGGTGTCCACAACAGAATGCTATAGATGTACAAGGACTCACAATTGCACATCTTTCATCAGCTCCCCGTCATCAACATCCATCTTCTCACCATCGTGCTCAGCACCAAGTATCTCCTCCAACACACCTTCCACGATCTCTACGACAGTCCCCGAAAGCTCGAGATCCGTCCTAGCGCGACATATCTTGCCCAGGGCATCGAGAGCATGCGGGCGATACGTCTTATTCTGCCTCTTCGCCTCCCTAATCGCCACTTTCTCAATCTGCTTCGCCACCTTTGGATCTTCTTTCCATAGACTCTCTCCACGCTCGACAAAACGCACGAAAGCGTCTAGCACGACTTCCTTGCCTTCCCACGTCTTGCCGCCGATGGCCTTGTCTAGAGATGGCCAGAGTGTCTCCGCGTTTGACTTGGCGATCGTTTCGCTGCCTGTAGTAATCGATGTGACCGCTGCGGCGATGGTCTTTGCTGCAGCGTGCTTGAGCACCCAGCGGTGTGACTCAAGGTATTTGTCGGAGAGGCTGACGATCTCTTTGAGATAGAGGAGTACGGCGCGGGAACCGGCTACGTTGTCGGACCAAGTGTCTTCGAAAAGGCTCTTCACTTGGGCATTGGTGTCGTGCTTAGCAAGGAACACGAAGGGGAGAAGCTCAGATGAGAGCGATGTAAAGCGGTCCGCAGCATTTTTGGAGATTGAGAAAACGATGTCGCCCGCAGTGATTCTGCTCTTGTCGTCCTCGGATTCGAAGTACAGTTTATGACAGAAGGCGATGGTAGCGAGGAGCTGCTTATCTGAGGCAAGTCGAGCAACATAGCCTGCTGCCGCAGCGTATGAAGAGGACACGGTGTCGTTACGGTCGTGCACGTACTTCTGTACCGTCTTGAGAAAGCCATCTGCGTAAGGCTTGAACACGAAGTTATGCCGTGTACTGAGTGTGACCAAAATTCGTGAGCATCCTACTTTTGACGGGAGGCCAACTGCATTCTTCATTGCAACTTCGATTCGTGGGGCGAGTTTCTCCATCGTATCTGCGTCAGCGAGATCGAGACAGCGTTCAATCGACTCAGTAAGCGGTGACGAGCGAACGCTTTGCAGACGCATATCATCAATCTTCTGCTCCGTGAGGTTGTACTTCGAAGCGTTCAGGTGAATATAATTCACAGCTTCTGGCTCTAAAGAGCTTAGTAGACCGAGAAGTCGCTCAACTAGCTCCGGAACATGCGGATTTAGTGTCTTTGCATTACTCTTCTTGACAATCTGAAGCAGGGTGTGGACAGCGAAGAGCCGTACCTCTTCGGCACTAGATTCGAGACCGGACCCAGAAAACAGGAAAGGCAACACGCGAGAGAGCATAGCGTCCGCAGTCTTGATAGAAGAATCGCCCGCTTCCAGGGATCGCGTCAGAATACCTGTAAGCACTCGAGCAAGGGAAGCTGCTGCAGCACGAACCGACTCCTTTATGTCGTCGAGCACCTTGAAGCACTTGTCCCAAATGTCACCGAGATACTTTTCGTACTACGCTTATTAGTTATGTACTGGTTAAGTACAAGGAGGACTAACTTTCTCAATGTTTCGGCCCTGCACCAGATCTGCAATAGCTGCGCACGATGCTTGACGGACACGCCATTCCTTTGTAAGGATACTGGTGAGCAGGTCATCCATTATAGCATCGAAGTTCTTATCGATAGTTGCTGATGAGTCTTTCACCAGAGCATTCCATATGTCATTCATGGATCGTTGAACGTTGGGGTTCGGATCAAACCTACACCAGACATTAGAATCGTGACGTGAATTAGTGTCGGGCAACGTACCTATAGCGATACAGCTTAGGGTATAGCTTCGGATTTTCGGCCAGATAACCATCCACGCTCGAGTCACTGAAGATATTGCTCAGACCAAAGCGACCAAATGCTGCACGACTTGACCAAATTGAGTTATTTGATGCAAGCGACATAAAGCGATAGACAAGACTGGAGTCTCCAACCTCGGACGCAAGGCTCAGGATATCCTTGTAGGTCGTGATCGAACCATCTCCAGTGGGCAAAGCACCAGGCTCAAATAGTTGGGTGTCCTCAGAAACTGTACCGGACATCTTTGACTTGTTGTCAGAGAAGGATCCAACAAGATCGCGCACCAGATCATCCTTGAGCTGGCGATCACCCTTCTCATAGACCAAGCCAAGACCTCTTGATGCTGCTTCCTGCACCACTTCATCCCTGTCTGACAAGCAGTACTTAAAAGCCACCTGGCATTGGGGAAGAAATTGCTGGATTTCTGGCTTGTGTCCGCAATACTGTAGCAAACATAGTAGCCATATCACCGAAGCCTTCTTCAGAGACGGCTTTGTTTGCCGGCAACCCTTCAATGTCTTTTCCAAGACAGAAGACAATGTCTTCTCGCGTTTAGGTCCAGATGGAGTGATCGAAGGCGCATCCCAAGGGTCGTGCTGTTGGGTTGCGTGTTCGATGTCGAGTTCTGCAGTCAACGCTTTCGAGTCCCATCCAGTAGCAAAACAGCTCAATGCCTCGCCAACTGAGAACTGAACTTCGGGCTGTCGCACTTCGTGTAGTTCATACAACTTATCAGCGACGAAGCTGTAGTCACTTTTTTCAGCATCTCCATCGTCTTCGTCGGTCGTGGTAGATAGATGCCCTAGAGCAAGGATGGCACTTATCGTGCCTGCCTTTGCGGAGTCGTAAATGTGCTGAACAACGTCCTGGTATTTCGCATATTGGGAGATGACAGAAGGACTCAAGACATGAAAAAGACTTAGCTGATCTATGCATGTAAAGACGGAGGACTTTAGAGTAGAGTCTTTGGAAACTTCCAAAACCTTGAAGACGATCTCGAGAAGCTGCTGCAGAGGCTCTTGCTTGGTAGAAGTAGACGCATCCCTCCAATGTAGACGGCTGAAGTAATAGCCCAAGGCCGCAATAGCACCGTTGATCTGGTTGATCTCGCCGCCGACGGCATTATTCCATGTCTCGATTTTCCCGTAAAGCAGGGCATGTGATTTCGTGACAAGCTGCGCATCTGCTTCTTTATGCGACGCCAGTAAACCATACGCGTGAGCCGCTGGCAAGCGACGATTCGGATTGTTGGACAATATTGAAGGCTCCAAGGCACGGAAGTCGCGGAGTAAAGAGGCGCGGATCCATATGTGCTCGGGACACAACGAAAGTAAACGGACGAAGTTACTCCCAATATCTCCAACATCGCTCAGCTCGTCTCGTGTGAGCCTGTCAAAACTTGCTCTGAGAAGAGTAGCAAGTGATGTTGCATGTCTGTCGAGAGCAGCGAATGCTCGGAATGCTTGGCGTGCACATAGATCGGTCGACATGAGGGTCTCCAATTTGCGACCCCAGTCCTCTGATAATTTGTCTTGTATATCTTTCTCCGCAAGTGCGGCATGCATTGCGACTTCAGAACAAAAAGTGATCACAGGGGGCAAGGCATCCGGAAAGTGCTGCTGGAATAGTTTTGCTTGAGACACCGCATCTCCGTTGTCGTCTAGGTCCATATGGTCGTCATCCTCGCCTTGTCGAGCGAAAATGAACTGGACGAGCTCATCAAAGTTCGGAAAGGGGAAGTCGTCTCGCTCATCCTCTAAGCCGGGTACCGAATTCGACATATTGAACCAGTATGGGTCTAGACCTGTAATTCGATGTGGTGTCAGTATAAGCTGCAGGTGTACAACGTAACCTGGGGTAACTTACCTTTTCGTCCCTCTTCAATGACTTCGTGTCTCTCGTTGCTTCCTCCGCTAACAGCGAGGATATCAACCCATCTAGCGAGGACATCATTGTAAGGTAGACATCGATTCGCAAACCTCGTAGCTGTATATCGGGTATTCCTCATGATCTTTCCCCCATCGACATTGGGGTCATGACTAGCAGAATACTTGAGCAGGATCTGTCGAAATCTTGGACGTGTTGACTCATCCAAAGACCTCGAGAATGCCCCAAGCACCGATGAAAGGGCCTCGTCAATGCTGACATTCACATCTTTTCCCGATGCATCCTCTCGTAGAGAGCGAAAAAGCCATTCAAGGAGGTCCAACTTCGGCTCCAGTAAGATATTCCTAGGTGCAGCTTTTGCCAACAAGCCAATAGTCTCGTAACCATATCCGCGAAGCTCCATGTCTTGGTCTCTGTCCGGTACCGGCCAGCCTTGATCTTGGAGAAATGCTCGCAAGTTACCTACGAGACCTTCCGCAACTATGGAAAGGTGTTCGGCAGCGCCTCGTCGAGCAACAAAGTTGACTAAAGCGAAGATAGCAGATCTAAATCTAGACGCTTCCCTACCCGCAGTGGTCTTGTTTGTCGGGTTCAGCTCCGGTGACAGTAAGCCTTCTTCTACGATCCGAGCAAGATCTTTAGGAAAAGCTGTACAGGTAACCGATTTGGACAGCATCCCCAATACTTTGATGCGAAGCGGGACTTTGACTGGTAAAGCTCCGTCTGATGCAGATCTGCTTGTTGTCAGGAACTGCTCCCTTTTTACATGGCTTTTGAATAGAACATGATCTATTGGAGCAATTAAGCGACTTACGATCCGAAGTATAATTCGAGCAGTTTCTTCACCAGATCCGCGTCTTCTAAATCTTTCGATAAAACGACGCGTTTAAGAACGTCCTCTCCAACCTCAGAGATGCGTGAATTAGTATCCGCAGAAGCGAACAGCGCGGGGAAAAACTTCTCGTCCTCGGTGAACAATCCACTTGCTAGAAAGCGCGTTACGAGAGCCTTCGACTCGGTCAGATTCAACCCGGCGTCAGAGCTTGGGTCCCAGGCGTCTGGTTTCCCTTGTAGGGTGAGAAATTTGTATTCCTCCACAGATAGACCAGGGCAACGCATCGATGCTGCCGACTCTGGGTTGTCCTGGCGAACGATTGTGAGGAGAAGAAGCTCCCCAAACCAGTGCGAAAGGAACTCAGCGTCCTCATTTGTAACACCCAAAGTAGACCTGAGTTCATCGTCTTCTTTGCTACCCCTCAAAGGGAGCTTGAAATGTGTAAGGAGCCGCAAGATCAAGTGGAAAAGCTGGGATGCATGCTGTTGGGACTTGGCGTAGTCGCCCGAGATGCCTTGAATCAATATGGGAAGTAGTTCGAGCCTTTCCGAGACGGGAAGACGTGAGATGCCTTGCTGGATGTAGAGTATGTCGAAATGACGGATCAGGGCCACGTCGCCGTTCTCTTTGAATTGCTTCAACAAGGCGGCCACTGGAAGCTTGATCTCCCTGTACCATTGTTAGTCGCATGCATTTGGAAACATATGACTACAACGTACTGCGGCTTTATGCGAGTGTTGATGTGCTGGCAAATTGATATGACCTGGAGAGGAGACCACCATCAGCGGTGTCCGTACAGAGATGGATCGAAGTACAGCAGCGCCAGGGCGCAAATGTACGGATTTCTGACCTTGTTCCTCACGGCAACACTCTCAGAGGCGAGCTTGAGCAGGAGGGGCGCTAGATACAGCCGCAGTATATCTTCCAGTTTCTTCTCGGAGTCTGCCAGGGCAAAGCGCATTTCTACCTTTCCCACCAGAGCCAGCTCCCGCGCTTCTGGCGACTGTGCCGACGCCATGTTCGCGGCTGTAGGAGCGGAGGCGATTGGATGCCCGGCTGGATGTGCGAAAGTATGCGGACAGACGTACGCCACAGGCAGCGGCGATGGCGTGGCGCGGTGGTGTTGTCCGAAGCGTCGTGGCGGGCATGTACTGCTTGCTGAGAAATGCACAGTGCTAAGCCCGCGTCAGACGTCTTCTGCCTTCCACGGCTTGCCACAGCACACGCCGACATTCACTGCTCGACGTGCAGGGGTCCCGGAGCGGCAAGAGCGCGACATCGGGCGCGGAAGGTGCGCACAGACGCGGGATGAGTGACGCAGCGCTGCAGCAGCTTCATTGCCTGGCGACCAAAAGCCTCTCTCTGCTGCCTGCCGCGCGCTGCTCCCCTCCCTCTCCCTCTTATAGCACACCTTGCCGTAGACGTGCCTCGCGCAGCCTCCCCGCCACTGCTGTTCTTCTCTGCTTTCCCGCCAGCCGCCCGGAATTCTCGCCGTCTCTCGCCGTCTCTCGCAGCGACCCGGCAGCACGTCGCTGTGCAACCACGGCCCGCCAGCTGCCTTCCACACTCGGTGCATTTTGGCCGCCCTCATCGCACCTGCCTCCCACCCGCGCTCCGGCGAGCTTTCACCCGTGTGCACGCGCTCATGGGCATCTAAGCTACCCCGCCGTCGACGTCGAGCCTCCATCATTGTCCGCCACTGTCCCCATCTCCCCGCCGCATATTGTCTACGTCCCGCGTCCCCTCGACGCCTCACCCAGCCGCCACCATGGACGACGAGAACATCTCCAGCTTCGTCGCCATCACCTCGTGCGAGCCCGCCAAGGCTGCGCAATACCTGACCTTGACCGAGGGCAACCTCGAGCAAGCCATACAGCTGTACTTTGACAGCCCCAACCTCGACTTCGGTGGTGTGCCGGCCGCGCAGCCATCCGCCGCAAATGCCACCTCGGCACAGAATCCGATCCCGATAGACTCAGACGACGACATGTCTGACTTCGATGCGGGCCTCCAGTCCAACACCCCGCCGAGGGCGCAGCCGAATGTGGAAGACGACGAAGCAATGGCCCGTCGCCTACAGGAAGAGATGTACGGCGCTGGCGGTGCCGGTGCTGCTGCTGCAGACGAGGTTCGGGCGCCATTGGAGCGAAGGACGGAGACACTGGTCGGCCCTGGGGCGAACTGGGGACCCGTTTCAGACGACATTGACGACATGGTGCAGGAGCAGATCGCCGCTCGCCGACGAAACCCCACCGGCCGCCCAGGCATCTTCAACCAGCGGAATACCCAGGCCTCGGTGTGGGATGACAGCGGCGATTCGAGCGCGCGACGACGCGAGCTGGCCACCGCTACGGGCGGTGCGTCGGAGCAGTCTTCGAAGATGAACATGCTTGCAGAATTGTTTAGGCCACCATTCGAGATTATGTTCCAGCAGCCCTGGGAGAGGGCGCGTGATTTGGGCAAAGAGCAAGAAAAGTGGATCCTCGTTAACATCCAAGATCCTGCCATCTTCGACTGCCAGCGCCTTAACAGGGACATCTGGAAAAATGATGACATCAAAGCAACTGTTCGGGAGAACTTCATCTTCGTGCAATACGCCAAAGACGACCCTCGTGGGCAGGAGTACCTCAATTATTACTTCCACAATCGTGATAGCCAAGATGCGTACCCGCACATTGCTATCATCGATCCCCGAACCGGTGAGCAGATGAAGGTCTGGTCGGGACCACCAATTCCAGCCCCCGTCGACTTCCATGCCCAGCTCCATGAGTTCCTCGATCGCTACAGCCTCAGTGTGAATGCGAAAAACCCGGTGGCAACGCGCAAGCCAGAAAAGAAGAAGATGGACGTAGGCCGGATGACTGAAGAGGAGATGCTAGAAATGGCTCTACAGAACAGCCTGGATAATGGCCAAGGTCCCAAGGATGATGACCCGGATGCGTTGACCAAGGGCGATACCACCGGCAAGGGCAAGGCAAAGGTGGAAGAGGCGGCCGTAGAACCGGCAGAGCCAGCGACCAACGACAACTCCCCTTTCGCGCAAATTTCTTCGGACAGGCCACACGCGGAGCCAACATCAACAGATACGAAGGTCACCACGCGCATCCAATTCCGTGGCGGTCCCGGCCGGCCTATCGTCCGGCGTTTCAATCTATCGGACCCAGTCCGCCGCATCTACGAATGGATCAAAGCTGGACACCCTTGGGAAGGCAAGGAAGGCGCAGAATTTGATCTGTCTTTCATGGGCAAAAACCTCATGGATCACCTAGATTCCACCATCGAAGAGGCTGGCCTGAAGAACGGGAGCGTCATGGTGGAGTTCATCGACTCCGAGTAAGTACAGATTCCCCAGCATCTTATCTTCTGGCGTGCGGCGTTATGACTACAAGCGACTCCGCATTGTGCTCGGTCATTGGAGGGTTCCATACGGTGAATAGGCAAGCGAAATGCACGGTAATATAGATGCTAGGTATCGGGTCATCGGCATTGGAGACTTAGATCAACTTAGATCTCACGCTCATCGTCAGGAGAGGGTGGTGATGATGTGCAATCATACCCCGTTTTTCCTTAGTCTTTTGGCCTTAGACCGCTACGGTCTTACCTAGCATCAGCATTGTAGAATACAAGCAACATATCATGCAGCTTGGTGCTCTATGCACACCCCCTTATCCCACGGGCCATACTAGGCCAGCTCGTGACTCTCTGTTTCTGCCCATCTGTCTTTCGACACGTCCAGTCTACTGCATCCTGTATACTCAGCCTGTAACTCGATCCAAAACACTGGACAACGCCGGCCCAACTATGGAGTAGCGCCTCTTCGATCTTAGAACCGGTTCTCTTCTACGGAAAAGCCTCGTATACGATAGGTGCATCAGCTGATTGAGTCGCCTTGCTCCCATTTTTGAATCAATATGAGCATTAGTATCTATATGAAGATGCTACTGTTGCAAAGTCCATAGGAGGTAGAGGTAGTAGGGATGGCTCTCAACGGGTATCCGCGCGTGGGGACAAGCGATAGCGGCAGCCCGTGCACCCCCCACGTTTTCTAGAACTCCAGAACGGCTCAAAGACAAACAGCCCTTCAAACGTCGACGAACGCGTGATTTATCTCGCGCATACGACATGTGTTGTCGACATCACCCGTCCTATCATATTATCATTCACTAAAGGTATAAGCTCGGTCCTCGCTTTTCGCCGCCACGGTTCGGTTATCGGGGGTCACCGCGCGTCCTCGCGATGTCACCGATTCGCCATCCCCCACTTTCGCAAACACCAAGTCGTCTTTTCCATGGGTCTCCACAGTCTACTTCTTTATGTCTGCAAGGATCGTGGTTGAACTGAGGATCACTTTGAATGTCTGCCGCCATGGAAGAAGACGCCCACATAAGCTATGACAAAACTATCGAAGAGCTCCGCCTCCGGGAATATCCCATGCTCAAAGGTAAGCTGTTGTGGAACTTGTGAGGATCTTCCTGCTAAATTATTGCAGAAACTACTTACCTAGACCATGCTGGTACGACACTATATTCTAAATCGCTCATCGAACGCTTCTCAGCCGACATGATCTCCAATCTATACGGCAATCCACACTCCGCCTCGAACTCGTCACAGCTGACTACACGACGCATCGAGGATATCAGGCTCCGTTTGCTGAGCCTCTTCAAGGCAGATCCTGCCGAGTTCGACGTTATCTTCGTCGCCAATGCCACCGCGGGCATCAAGTTGGTCATGGACGCTTTTCGCGATCAAGAGAAGGGCTATTGGTACGGCTATCACTGCGACGCACACACAAGCTTGATTGGAGTCCGCGAAGCCGCCGCACAACACCACTGCTTTGCCTCAGACAATGAAGTCAACGAATGGGTTGAACAGGAGGCTGTGCAGGGCGCGAGGCCCGGTCTGTTCGCATACCCAGCACAGTCCAATATGAACGGACGTAGATTACCCATGGAATGGACGCGCCATATCCGTGAGAGAAAGCAGGGCTTGGTGTACACGTTGCTGGATGCTGCTGCCTTGGTGTCAACCTCGCCACTTGATCTGAGCGATGCCTGCGGCGCCCCTGACTTTACAGTACTGAGCTTATACAAGATTTTTGGATTTCCCGATCTTGGCGCATTGATCGTACGGCAAGCTTCGGGCGCCATTTTTGATAAGCGCCGCTACTTTGGTGGAGGCACTGTTGAGATGGTTGTGAGTGACCCCCTGACATATCGTGCATGCGAGGCGAATGCTCACTGTACCCTTGCGTTTAGGTTTGTCTGAAGGAACAGTGGCATGCAAAGAAAGAGACACTGCATGAAAGATTGGAAGATGGGACGTTGCCCATTCACAATATTATGGCTCTTGATGCTGCAATGAGTGTGCATAAAGAACTGTATCGCTCTCTTGACGAGGTGTCCAAGCATACCGCTTTTCTGGCTGCGAAGCTGTATGACGGCCTGTCATCGCTCACACATGGGAATGGGACCAATGTCTGTCAAATCTATCGTGACGCCTCGTCGACATACGGAGATCCGCGTACGCAAGGACCAATTGTCGCACTCAACTTGCGCAATGACTGCGGCGGATGGGTCTCCAACGCAGAAGTGGAGAAGCTTGCGGCTGTCAGAAACTTCGGTCTGCGGACTGGTGGTCTATGCAACCCAGGCGGTGTAGCGTCCTCGCTGACTTTGGCGCCATGGGAGCTGAAGGAGAACTTCTCAGCTGGACAGCGATGCGGCAACGACAACGATATCATTCATGCAAAGCCTACGGGTATGATCCGAGTCAGCCTCGGAGCTATGAGCACGCTCAAGGACGTCACTTCATTCGTCGACTTCCTGCGCGAATTCTTCGTTGAAGATACCCCGCCTCCCTTGATGCCGCCATTGGTGTCTTGCAAAACAGAGCCACCAACACAGAACAGATTACACGTGGAGAGCCTATCTGTTTATCCTATAAAGAGCTGCGGGGCGTTCGGCGTGCCGCCCGGCGTGGCATGGGAGGTGCGGCGCGAAGGTTTAGCATGGGACCGTGAATGGTGTCTTGTTCACCAGGGTACTGGAGCAGCGTTAAGCCAGAAGCGCTTCCCCAGAATGGCGCTCATTCGTCCAAGCATTGATATGGAAGAGGGCGTTCTGCGTGTTCAGCTTACAGGCATATTGCGCGACACGACCTTCAGCAACGAGATCACTGTGCCACTCTCGGCGGACCCGAGACTCTTCTCCGACGAGTCTACGTACAAGGATTCTAATGCTCAAGTCTGTGGAGACCGAATCCAGGCGAAGACATACATGTCATCTCAAATATCAACGTTCTTCTCCCAGGCCATCGGAGTGGCTTGCCACCTCGCTCGCTTCCCAGTTGTCGGGAGCGGGAGTGCCCCATTGGCTTGCGCAAGACACTCCAAGCCCCATTTGCAGAAGAACCAGAAGGCTGGCAAAATGTGGATACCCGGCGCGTTTCCAGAAACAGGACCAATGCCAGGGACAACAGTTTCAAAACCGATTCTCCTGTCGAATGAGAGTCCGATACTCACGATTTCGCGATCAAGCCTCAACCGCCTGAATGAATTGATCAAGGTAGAGGGCGGCAAGGCGGCGCAAGCAGAGGTCTTCCGAGCCAACATAGTGGTTGCAGAGAATCCACGCTACCCGCCCGGGACGGAACAAGCGTATGCGGAGGATGACTGGCGCTATCTCCAGATCGGCCAGCAATACTTTGAAATGTTGGGACCGTGCCGCAGATGCCAGATGATTTGCGTAGACCAGCAGACAGCAGAACGGAACCAGGAGCCTTTCGTAACTCTCTCCAAAACAAGACGGTTCGACGGTCGTGTCTACTTTGGAGAACATACTAGTCACTTGGCCTGGCAGAACATGTCGTCTCCATTGGCACAAAACCCTACTATTATGGTAGGTGATGGTGTTCGGACGTATTTGGAAGACGAAATCAACCACGACGACACTCTCCGCACGCTCGTTTCTTGAGAGCGTGCAGGGGTTCGGTGCCTTGGTTGCCCATTTCCCTTTACGAGCTATGTACCGAACATAGCCCCCTCCGGCTTGGGTGGGCCACCGTGCCCCCATCTTGCACGAGAAAATCTCCGCGCATGGCTTCGTATGGCATGCAGGACTGGGTCTTGACTGATCCGTTTGGCCCATGAGGCGACGGTGAACAGAACAACACTGTGAAGTCACGGCGTAGGCAGGAGAGAAGAGTACAGTGCCTCATCTGGCTGAGGCATGGTGCAATGGCACTGGACGGGAAGTGGTCAGGTGTTGGCGCTGCAATTTGCCAGTTTCAACGAAGGCGCTTTGCGCACAGGTCGGACCTGTAAAGAGGAACCAAACAATCATGTTCCGCACCGCCTCGGTTAGAGCAGGGGTCAAGCGCTGGTATGGTAAGACGCGCGGCCGGCGGGCGGCCTATGTAGAGAGAAAGCTGGAGAATTGTCCAACGGGTGGTCCGTCGGCGACCAGGCGGCGTGTAGGGCAGTATCATCTGGAAGCGCGCGACTGGTATAGAGACAGCAACAGCGCGTGCAATGGACATAAAACGGCAGAGGATGCCCACGAGGTCACTTGCTCGCACATCGCCTCTGCATCTATTCCCAGCTTGGCTCTGCACCGGTTCAGCACGCGTTCGGTCCTCCCGCCGTGCAGCCGTCTCGTCTCATCGTTTCTGTCCCCGTTTCATCTCGCGGTTCCCAGCTCTCTGACCCGTTGCCCACCCCGGCTTGGAGCAGCCTCTGCGCCTGCGTGGTTCGCCTTCACTTCACATCTACGCCCGCAGCGAGCGTCCGACCCGCCTCCCTGCCCAATCAGCGCGGGCAGCCCGCAGCGTCGTGAAGAGCAGCTGCAAGGGCGGCAGGCAAATCACATCTGGCGTTGCAGCGCGTCGCAGCCAATTGCAGCGGCGTGGTGTTGAAGCTGTTCTGTGTGGGCGCTTGGAGAGGGCGCGTTGATTTGCTCCCTGGCCCAGCGCGGCGGCTGTTTGGCAGTACAGCGCGGCGACGAGGCCCGAGCGTTGGCCACCCAACACACCCAGACACAGTGAATCAGCAGGCCCCACGTCCGACCGCGAAGCGCCCGCTTTTTTTAGCAGCCGACGCATCGCATCCTCCCAGGCCCAGCGTGCTCCAGACAATAAACACACGCGGCACCCCGGCCCGCCGCCTCTCTCTGCCTGTTGCTCTGTTGCTCCCTCCCACCGGCCTCCTACACTGTCGTACGGTAGCAGGACCAGGCACCACGAGCCAACCCAGCACCACGCTCGCTCTCCCCTCCTCCTCTCCACCACCACACCACCACACCACCACCAGCCCCGTCCTTCGTTCCACTCCCACGCACCGCCTTCCACCGCCTTCCACCACCATGGCCACGACCGACTCCAAGCCCACGCTGTCGGCCCTCAAGACGCCCATGTCGGCAAGCTCCCTCAACACGCCGCTGTCTGCCACCTACCCCTCCGAGCTGCGCTCGCCCATGGTGCACTCGGCCATGACGCCCACCTTTGCGACCATCAAGAGGGAGGACTCGCTCAAGACGCCCATCACCCCGCCGACGGCCTACCTGGACTTCCTCAAGACGCTGTCGCCTGTGCTCATGAGCCCATTGCCCACCGGAACCAGCTCCAAGTTTGTCTTCGAAGGCAACCGCCCCACCTCCATGGCTTCAGTCACATCCTCAGCCTCGAGTGCTTCCTTCACCTCGACATCTGCACCTGCAGCCAAGGACAAGACTGCAATATCGACGCCTGCGAGCTCAAGGGCAAGCAGCTGTAGCAACTGCGACCGTGTCAAGCAGGAGCCTGTTGAGGTGCCTCTCAAGACTGCTCCCAAGACCGCTCCGCTCCCAAAGGAGCAGCCAAAAGAGCAGGCAGTCACCATCCCCGCTCCGTCGCCGTTCAGGCGGCCGTCATCGGCGCGCACACCCCGGCTCTACATCCCACAGTCGCCATACCACTCCCCCGCGGGAGTACGGTCACCGGCTAGCGCGAATTCCGCCAACTCGGCCAAGTCTCCATATTCAGGAATCTCGCCCAGAACATGGGAGCTGGAGAAGAAAGCTGGCCGAACACGGCGCGTCAGCGTAAGGGAGGTTGTCACTCGCACAGTGACATATAGCAGCACGCCTGTGGACACCAAAGCGCCGGCCTTCCCTCAAATCGACCCCGCACCGCGTGGCAAGAGAAGAAAAATCGAGTAAACCATGGACGCAACGCTAGCTTCGCGCCCTCGAGTCTGAGTGGTGACGCAGCCGGCGCCTGGTCGTCGTGTACCACTTCACCATCACACTACATTGCACATAATCCTGCTCGTCACGCCTGCACGGCCTACCAATTTCACCCGACTGATGTAATCCTGGGGTCCAGGCGACTCGATCGCAACCACTCCTTTCGCGACTACCGTTCACACAAGGCCGGGCGACTGCGTGGTTAGTTGCGGGCGCTTCGTCACACTACTACTATTTTCTTATGTTCATTCTATTTTTAGAGGAACGAATTCATGTCCTCTCACGAATACCACTGGTGTCTGGAGCGGAAAATCTGGGATATTGGGCGGGTATTGGGAATATTGTTTCTACGCGGATACCTCTCTGGGTGCGCCGGCGCTAACGGGGATTTATTGGGTGGTGTTGCGGGTTTGATTGGCCGGGTTCTACTTTGGGCTGGGAGAGGCGGAGATTTGGGCGTGTGGCTTTTTTGATGAGCCTTTGCGCATGCCCGAGAGATGTTGGCGGCAAGAAGGGAGCGCAGGATTTTTTTGCGAGTTGGGCTCCCCGGTGCCTATACGTCGAGACGATGAGATGGCTTCTTCACGATGGTGAATAGAGCACGATACCATATGAATTGATATCCTTTCATCTTCTAACTCTTCACAGTTGCATTGCGTCGGCGAACATGAGTGATGTTTTCTAGAATTACAACTACCTTGATGCTTAGTACATACCGAGGAGATGAGCCGACCCTTGCCGATCTTTCACATGCGTCGCTGCGTCGCAGCGTACCGAGCCTACCTACTACACAGTACAGTACGTCGCGTTGCTACCTACCTACCTAACCCTGTCCTTAGTCGCACAAATAACGATGTGTAAACTGTACGTAACAAATGTGTTTTCTCGGTGTGCCGCGCGCGCCCAGCCCGTGTTTGTGTGCTGATCACCCGTGGGCCTCTAGGTAGCTATCCAATACGATGTGTGGAATGGACACGGCCACCACCACCATCTTGTCGGTATACCCAACGC
This sequence comes from Laburnicola sp. JP-R-44, assembly GCA_009805535.1. Classification (NCBI taxonomy): domain Eukaryota; kingdom Fungi; phylum Ascomycota; class Dothideomycetes; order Pleosporales; family Didymosphaeriaceae; genus Laburnicola; species Laburnicola sp. JP-R-44. The sequence goes on along the minus strand of SELF01000016.1, from coordinate 759,263 downwards.
CGACGCCAACGCGGATGGTACGGTACTTTGGCTCGGAATATTCCCGCTTTCTGCTGGCATGGACACTGCCGCCTGGCGTGGCTAAATTAATTGCGTAGTTGGGGAGGTAAGGTAGGTGTGCGGGACGCCTTTCTTTCTTTCGGCGCTGCTGCTGGCTGCCTGTGCAGGATTGATGGGTACCTACTGATGTTGCGAACTAGGCTTAAGGGCTTAAGGGTAGAGGGCAATATGTGTGTGTGTGTGTGTGTGTGTGTGAAGCGGTTCCAACGCTGCGTAACCTTCCCGTTGGGGGGCGCGGCCAATTAGATGCCAGAAGAGCGATGGGGCAGGGGGGTTGGATTGGCGTTGGCGTTGGCGTTGGCGTTGGCGCTGGGCGGGGCGGAGCCCGGGTGGGTGGGCAAGCGCTGGGTGGGGGCTTGAGAAGGGAAGTGGGCAGGTAAGCTAGAAGGTAGAGAGAGGTATATGGTTGCTCTTTGCTATGTTATGGAGATGAGAGGATTTTTTGTGTGGTGGTGCGATGAGTGGGGAAAGTTGGGAAGAGGGTTGTAGTGAGTGAGAGAGTGAGTGTGTGAGGTGATTCTATCCCGTACAGTAGGTTCAGCGGAGAGAAAAAAAGACAAGCGTACAGTGCAATGCTGCATGCGTGTGTAGTTGCAGCACCTCTTCGATAGCGGGTTTAGTCCCATTACGTGCATGCATGATTCCCATCCATTTGTCCAGTCCACACAACCCCGTGCCCATCCAATCACACTCGCAGGCGCCTGCAGCTCCAGGGCTGCTGGTCACGCACATGACCTCGAACACAAGTATCATGTACACGTAGGCTGGTAGGCTGGTAGGATGCGTTGGTGTGGGTGCTGGTATAGAGTACATACTTTGGGCTATGGCTATAGTAAGCGTGTTAATGACAGGGGTGGAGTATTGGATGGAGTACGCACTGTGTGAGTGCACGGACGGTGTGGGGAGTTTATTGGCAATGTGATGGGGATGCGTGGTGTTTGTGTCGGTCTGGTGTTGATTGGGGTGTGGAGATGGCGTCTAGTATCTACATCTGTTCTGTGCGTGGATTTACGTACTTGAGCTCGTGGAGGATGTTCCTGCGAGGAGGCCGGCGATCGCGCAAGTAGACCGCTAACCTGATCTGCGGTAGTGTGAGCGGTCTCTGGTACCATAGGGAACAAGATGAATGTGATTCGCAGAACTGAAGCGCGCTTGTTTGAGCTCGCTTATCGGGTCCAAAGCTGGGCCTCTAGACTTTTGTGACGGCGAGATGCTGAGGTGCAGTAGGGACTCTACTAGGGAGAAGCCATCGGACTACCACTGTAAGATGCAGGGGCGTTGACATCAATCACAAGTCGAGATGGCGGGGGAAAAGAGCGGAGCGGAGGGCAAGGCTGTTGACGTCCGGTCAAGCAAACCATGGGAGCCCGGAGTTCAAACTGTGGGGAGAGATACTCATCGTGTGTCATGGTAGGTTGTAGCCACGCGGTCGCTCCCACTGTGGTATAGCGGAGGATCAATGAACTGTGGATTTGTCGCAGGGAAGGGCATGTTAAGCGTAGTGGGGTGCACGTGCGGTTGCGAGATGGGTCTTCAAGCTTGCAGGGCGGCGGTGATGTGGTGATGCGGTGTCTCTTTCGGGCCGAAGTTGGGTGTCGAGGTCGCATGGGAAACTTCCCCGGTTTGTTTTATCATCGTGGGGTCTGCTAGTTTCCGGCAGGTACTTTATGTGAAGTTGGCGGACGATACAGGGTCCTCAACTCGAAACATCCCGACCTTGGAAGCGTGCATCTTTCGGACGGGGCACCGTTATCCACTCCGTCTGCCGTCTGGATCCCGTGGTACCCATACGTAAGACTGGACTCTTTAACGTATTCATGAGGCCACAGCATGAGAGCACGAAGATACCTAGGTAGTTGCAAGCGGGCATTATTGAGAAACATTCCAGAACCGGGTAGCAACGACTCGGACACCACATCTGAGCATCTGAACTATGATATATCAACGCGAACATCTTCGTCCGTTCAACGTCAATATTAGAACTAGAGAAGGCTTAGTGAGCTCCAACCTCCTAGATTCCCAATGTTCCTCATGTGGCGTCTTTGTTCGTATAAACCAATATCGTACACTCATTCGACCTTACTCTTCCAGACACGGAAGCACCATCTCCATTATCCAAACACTGAACAACATCCCATTCAACGTCCGCACCGCATCCCCCATCCCCCCCCCACCCACCCGCTCACCAACAAAACAATATCGCCCACAAACCCCTTCTTTGTCTACAATTCCCCTCATAAAATCCCAAGAACAAAGCCATCCCAGCCCAACGATAGTATTGTTCTCCACCCTAGCCGCCCACAATCTCTCCATTGTTCTCCCACCACCACCACCACCATCAAATAACCATCATGAAAACCACTCTACCCTCTCACAAAAACAAATCTCCTAATCACCCCATATCCACCTTAACTACCAACCCCCCTAAACAACACCCTCCTAAGACCCCACCCCCACAACCCCCCCCCCAAAACATGTCCTCACCCCACAAACCCTCCCTCCTCCCTCCGCCCTACACAGACGACCACCCCCACAAACGCATACGAGGCCTCCACCAAGCATGTATTCTCGCTCCTCTAGCGACTGCACGACGTGGCTTTTCTAGCGCAAACCCGCAGATTGACGCTGGAGGAAAGGGTGCGTCTTCAGGTTCTGGGGATGCGTCTCTTTGGGTGAGAGAGATGGGAAGAGTGGGGCGGCGGGTTTGAGAGAGTGGGGAAAGTGGATGGATGGGCTGTATGGAGCGTGCGGGTGGCTGTGGGCATGCAGGGGTGGGGGCGGGTGGAGGGAAGGCGGGATGTCGAAGGATAGTGGCATGATGGAGGGATGTTGCGGCGCTGTGTGGTGGTCGACGGTATGCGGGATGATGAGACCATTATGATCGACCGCTCTGGACGAATTCGAGTATGTATCGACAGCTCAGTATTACATACCATCACCATCTAGCCATATGTAATGCGACAGCACAACCTCTTGCACCTCATCGGTCCACCCGAGTATACCGAGGGAGCGAGACATGTCCGAGACATGTCTATCTACGGACCTACACAGTTACACTGATGATTCACGTGCGTGGTTACCATGAGGACGTTCATATACAAAGCAGTGTGTGCCATTTCAAACTTTTGTCCACTATCGCCCAAGACTCCAAGACTCCAAGCTACATAACGCCTTACTCGTAGCTTCCAAGCAGTAGTTACTAGTACAATGTCGCATGCTGAATGTGAGAACATCCTTGTAAGGTCCATCCCGGGGTCGCGAGACGCACGGTGTGTCCCGAGACGATTTGTGAAGAAAGTCCTCTCAAAATCTCCTCCTACAAATATATGGCACTTTGACTAATACATAACTATTCTGTAGCTATCTAACTCGATAGTTCTAGCTTCTCTTAAGATTCCACTTTGTGGTGGTCGTTCTATACGCCCATTCGTCAACGGCTTAAATCGCAATCTCAGCATTCCCACCCTGTTTTATCGTGATATACCCAACCTCTCTGGATTTCGGAGGTATGACAAGAGAGCCTGATTAAGAAATAATTTTTTCCGAGCTTTAAAGTCTAATTTGACTGCGAGACGATAGATTCCGAATGTTCCGATGTCGGCTGATTAACCCTTGAAATCCTTTGATGTTTTAGCGGATCTCTTATCTGCATCAGCGCGCCTCAAGTCTGCTTACATGACGACGGTATTGAATGGTAAGATTCCCTTCAGCCATACTGTGGCGCATTGTTCTTTTTTAAGAACGGACCGTCATGTGCCAGTCTCATTGTTTCTACGGTGTCGGTTTGGGGCCCCCGCCTTGCTGTGCCTCGCCTTGCCCTCAGCTCCAGGGCGTTCTGGTGGCACGGATGTATTAACTTACAGTCGCTAGCGAAACCGGCTTCACAATTTCTACCCCACCCGTAAACGGAAGCCTTGGCACCCTACCTTGCTTATCAATTTTAGAACAATTAGCGTAGGCACATGATTTGCCACGGTATAAGAAGGTACTTCTCTATTACAGCTTGAGCGGACTTTAGTGTGGTCTGTGCGGTTCCTGGCTATTGTAGCAATTCCCTGAATACAGGAGTATGTACAGTCATTTCAATTTTCGTTACTAATCACAAATAAGCATTCTTTAAAAATTCATCCCTATGCGCCTTTGTCAAGCAGTAGCGTTAACTATCTACTCGACGCCTCTTACTCTCCGTCGCTTCTATCCGAATTTCCGAGCAAAGGGCTGCCTCTTATATAAGAAGACCTTTTGGCCCGGCGCAAGCCAATTGTCATCGTCTATTATGTCTGTGTCTCGAGAATCCTCCCTAAGTCGGTCGAATCTTGGTAAAGGCAACAAGCTTTGAGCGTAGAGTAGAGAATTATGATAGATAAGAGCTGCGCGTATCCTCCAGAGCTGCAGCGGTACATCCAAGACATTTTTCGCGCGCATCGACCGTCACCGCCATCGCCGAATCCAAGAAAGATCGCGGAGGAGATGAATTGCGGCGCGCAGCAGAACTAGCGAGGTGGCAAAAAGCAGATTGAGAAATTTCTCCTGAAAGACGTCCCCAGTTCCCTGTGGGGCTGTTGCCTTCGTTCAGCCTTCAATGGTCCAATGCGGAACGCCATTCCAATTTCCTTTGATGATTTCCTTCAGGTCTTTACCCATGGGTGATTCTTCGAGTACATCCTGTATTCTCCCTTTTGCCAATTCAGCAAGGCTGAAGTAGAAATCCGTCTTCTCAACTTCTTGCCTCCTTCTAGTCTTCTCTTTGGTGAAGTTTGTTGCGACACCCGGAGGCAAATCCACTCCTTGATTGACCATGGCCTCTGCGACTTCGAACCAGTAGTCTCCAGCAATGCGGCGAACTGCGTCTTTATCGTGTTCTTCCATTCGACCTAGGTCCACGTATCCATATTCGAGTTGGTTACCGGTAATAGATTTGGGACCTCCAAGATGATGATATAGCTTTGGTAGATAATGGTGAAGAAGTGCCCAAAAAGCATTGTAGCCCCCAAACTGATCAAAATAAGGATCGCTTAGGCAAGGCAACGCTAGTTTAGTTCACTGTAGTCTCGGAAGGTAACGCCTTGTGTGTTGTGTCTCGGGCACACCGAGGGCGTGAAGAGAGTCATCTCTTCGACCAGACGCGAAGGAGTAGAAAGTCGAAGAAGAACGCAGCGGCAGAACAAGTATCGGTGAACGATATTATAGATGGGCTCCCATTTCATTGTGAGTCTATGGCAGACCAAATCAATACTTGGCAAAGTGTCGTCATCATGTTTTTCAAAGAATGTGGTAGCGGATGCGTCCGAGGTATTAGATTGGCCCTGCACTTTTCGGCGTCGTGACGCAACTTGGTAGTCACGGTAAGTGTCTCGGTCGAAGATTACAGTATCGTTCGGTTCGAAAGGGAGATAATCAGGCGCTACCCAACGGACTGCGAGCTTACAGGAATGACTGAAGACGATTTTAGTAATCAATCGCAATTCAGAAGCGGAGGAGTTCCTACCAATATTTGAAAGAAGATCTGGAAGTATTGCAGCTCCTAGGTTTGAAGCACCGCATACATCGATTGCGAGGTGGACCTCGCCAGGCGCCCATAATGAAAGAAAGCTTGGCAGCCCGATCACCTTTTACAACGTGTAACCAATTGTCGCGAGAAACCAAATGCCGTTCGTTCCATTCCCAGAGCAAAATGTGGCCTTGCTGAACTTGCGGTAATCCGGGAAGCTTTCGGGATTCATATTTGAATTTAAGGAGGCCAAAGAAAGCCTGAACGTGTTAACCTTGAGTTTTACACGCTGGGTGTATTTTGTATCAAGCCAAAGGCCTTGACAAAAAAGGAGATATTACCTCTGGAGTCTCGCAGAGTTCCACTGGTAGGAGATATTCCGCGCCTAATCCATCATCAATCTTGAGTTGATCTTCTGGCACACACCAGTTTCCCATGGAAATCCAAGCTCCTTAGGTCTATTCCCCATCTGATGGAGTATTTGCTGGACTTGGATGTCCAAATTGTTCAACTTCTGCGGTCTGCCGGTGGACGTTCTGTCTGAGGCTATGTAAAGGCCTGTCGATCTTCTTCCGGAGCCGTTCGAATGCCTTGTGCTTTCCTTCGCCGTATATGAGCGACATTTGAATGTCGAAAATGCCCAGTAAAGCATATGCTGCGTCTTCTTCACGCTTCGTTTGCCGTTCGGCTGCCCACGAAATGCGTTCGTTAACACTGAAACGAGACAAAGGGCTTCCTCGAAGGGCTGTAACGGCGATTCCAGTTATCATATAGATGCTTCGCTCTAGTGATTGCTTATTACCAAGCTGCTGTGTCCCTCTTTAGAGTAGAATTTAACTGATGCCGGAGCGATAAGCTCTTGGAGCGTCCAGCCACGAGTAAACCATTTGCTTCTCTTGAATGCTGGCTTCCATATCCAGGAGAACTCGTCATCCCCAACGGAACCGTCGACTGATACGTCAGACAAGTACACGTAGCATCTTGCGGCATCCTGGTACCAGCGAAACATGGAGTTAATAGCTTCTGAAAGCTCTGCGCTACTTGATTTGTCGATGCAGCAGGTGTCCACCCAGAAGAATTGGAGGTTATCATGCACAGCTTGATTTGCACAAAAGGTAAGCTTGCGATAGCCAGCCTTGCTCTTGCCAGTACCTTCCGTCAAGTCTCTGAAGGTAACTTCTTCGTGATCTGCACCCCAGGTATGCGAAAGAATCGCATATTGCGGGAAATCTCTGCCGCTGAAGTCGACCAGGCTGAACCCGCCGTCATCTTCGAGTCGTAGAAGGCGCATGAGGGGAGGACCGTTAGCGAGCTCTAGCTGAAGTCCTCAGAATAGAAGTAAGCAAGACATGCACAGGCTGTGTAGCCAAAGAAGCGTAACCGTGCGTATACAAGGACTCTCACACTGTGAGTTCTGGGGTGGATGGAGGGACAAGCAGCAGCAACCAGGCTGAGGCTCAGCGATCTGACATCACGTGGCCGGATAAGCACTCCTACGTTAGCTCTCACATGAATCTCCCACTCAAAACCGACACGAATATCAGTTAATGGTCTCAGCTGCGCAAGACGTAGCTTATTTGGCTTATTTAGGATAGCTGTTGCTTTCTTCTGCAGGAGAAGAGCGCAAGGCGACGCTTCTGAAAGCGATTGCGTGTACTAGGCACCACAATTGTCAACAATCAAATCAAACCAAATCTTCGCGCGGATTTAATTTGATTTGTCGATAGGTGACGTTATGCTGGATTTGGAGGATTTAATAGTATTATAGATTTAATAGATTTAATAGATTTGCAAATATATAGTATACTAAAATCTTCTCTTTATACTATAATTACTATGTAGAATTGTCCCACTAGCATACGCTATACAAACTGTCAACAGCAGAGTTAGTTAATATACTTTCATCAATCTTGTTGTTAGTATCTATTAAACCTGCTCCCATCCACCTCCGCACACACTGTAGAGCTGCTAGCAAGTTGGCTCCAATTTTGCGACGTGGCTCCAATAGATCACCAAGCTCGCTGAAAAGTCGCTCACACTCACAGCTGGAGGCGGGTATAGTTATTATATCAAGCGCCAGCTGTGCCAACGCTGGGTACTTGCTGCGTAGGTTAAGCCAATAATATACTAGGTTACCTTGTTGATTAAAATCTTCGCGACTCCAACGCGGCTTGTTGGCACGCCAGCGCTCATATTCATCGCTATAGTCTGCCTTGTTGTCGCTCTCTGCCTCGATTATAGCGTTAATGGCGTCGTTAATTACGTTTGTGTGTGACTTTGTAGGCTTCGGGCTGCGGACGAGGAGCTGGGCGATGGTTATAGAGGCGCCAGAGTTGCTGGAAAGCAGCATCAGCCGCTGCCAATCGAGCTGGGTCGTCGGCCCAAGCCACTTTGCAGTAGTTGCGATAGCGGGGATGGAGTACGATTGCAGCGTAGTAGGCGGGGGAGTTGCTTAGTTTGCTGTAGTAAAGCTTTAGTTTAGCGACAGCGGCGCGTAAGTTAATAGCCATGTGGTCTTCTAGTGCGTCTAGCTGCTCGAAATTAACGCTCTCCCAAGTAACTAAGCGCTCTTTGAAAGCAGCGATTAGGTGTTCAAAAGTAGGTATAATCTCGTAGATAGCGCCAAAGCGACCGTTGAGCTTATACTGCTTCTTCCTACGCCCCTCTAGCCGCTCAGTGGCTACTTTCAGCGGCCGCCGAACATCTACGTAGTTAATTATTACCGCCTAGTCTGCAGCTGTAAGGGCCGTCCGATCGCATCTACGCCGGCGCAGATAACAGCTTGTTGCTATTATCGCGCGCAGCCTTATCAGCATTAGCTGTCTTCTTAATGTAATGGGTTTGCGTAAGCCGTAATAGGTTAGGTTTTAAGAATAATACCTCGCTCAAAAGCAGCGCAATAGCTGTTCTAGCGGGTGACGCAGGCCTTAACTACGGCTAGCAGTAAATTGTTGTTGTTGGCGGGGTCTTCGTCATGCGCGAGGTGCTGGAAACGGGCAAAGCTGGAGTGCTGCTTCGGCGTACTGATGTAGTTGATAATGTCTAGGAACACGCCTAGAGGACCCAGCCGTCGCCATTCAGCCATAAACTTCTCCTCATCTTTCTCATGTCTTGGGTCGTTATCGTACGCGTCTTTATCCTTGCCAAACATAAAAGTTTGGCCGACTAAGTTGAGAGTATGGGGACAGCAACGGAGCCGCTGCCAAGACGATAAAAACCCATGCCTTTAAGCCAGGTACTTAATAGCCACATTGTTGCTTGCAGCGTTATCTAACACAAAGTAACCCAGCTTCTGCGGCGTTATACCGAACGACGATAGCGTCTTGTTAACGCACTCCCTAATTGCCTCGCCGCTGTGGACGCCTGTGAGCTGCGGTAGCGCCATAGGCAAGTCTATAATCTTCCCCTTAGTGTTGACGTAGTGAGCAACAACACCAAAGAAGCCACGTTTGCCGCCTTTGGTAGTCCAGCTGTCAAAGCTTATGTGGACTTTGCTAACTGCAGTTGACAGCTTAGCTTTAACAATTAGCTTCAAATGATCGTACAGTCTCTTATTACGAACCTTGCAACACTGTTGTGGCTCGCCCACAGCGCTTCTTTAGCAGCTGGGTTGGCGAAACGAAGCATGCGCCTAAAGCTCTTGGTCTCAAACTCGCGCAACGGGTGGGTTTTTTTAACAAGCCAGGTCACAGCAGCAAGCCGAAAAGCCTGTACGTCAAAGTTACCCAGCTCATTAACAACCTCTTGGCTAACCTCCACACCCTTCTTCAGCGCGTCAGTTATAGTCTGTTGACCTCCAGGCAGCTTTGGCAGCTGCTGCCCGCGCAGGGTTATGCGATGGCCGCGCTTGTTCATACCTAGGTGCTTTGCGGCCGAGCTTGTAGCTGTTGACACCTTAACGATGCCGCTAGTAACAGTGTTATTGTGACACCAACGGCACACACAAAATAGGTACGTTCTAGCTAACCTGCGCTTACTTCTGCAGCAGTCCTTCGCAAGGCGACGCGGTAGCCGTGCTTAAAGACCCAGCTCTTCTTGCCTGTAAGAGTGCGCGATGGCTTCTTAAAACGCCGCAGCTTGCTCCAATCAATGCCTTCGAAGTCATTAACAAAGCGCGCGTCGAAACCGCCCAGCTCCTCCCCACTATCCTCCTCCACAGTAGTCACCGTAGCTGCCTTTGACGCCGCAGCCGCCGCAGCGATCGCGGGCTGAGACTCCAGCAACTGCAACTCCCATGGCCGCTCGGGCGCTCCTATAACCTGCCCAACAAGCGGGTTAACAGCCACCTCAACGGCTACCTCGACAGTGACTTCGGCGGGTATACTTGGGAATAATAGCGGCGACGGCGGCGCAGCTGGCTGCGTTTCGGGTAACTTGATCGGCTGGCTGGTAGTGCCGCAAGGCAGCTTATCTCCCTCTAAGGCCTTCTGTGTGAGGACTCGGCGACGTTTGGGGCGGCTATCGTTGACGTTGGCAGCTACAGCAGCGGGTCGATCGTTATCGACAGCGCGTTTGGGAGCCATTGTTGGGCCTAGAGGTAAGCAGAGGCAGCAAAAAGTAAGCGCTAAGCTACTAACAATAGCCGCTACAACAACAAAAGTAGACCGTTTTAATAGCGACGATAGCAATCGGCAACAGAAGCAGCGCGATGGGATGGCTGGGTACGCGACGATTGACGGCTAGGGACGCGTTGACAGCCCCGTACTAGTAAGTTAAGCTAATTACAACACTAGGAAAATCACGACCCTTGCAAATCTACAAGGCCTACAGCTACAGCTATATAATAACATTAAATCTTCCAAATCTACAAATCAAATCCATCTCTAAGGTTTGATTTACAGCCAAAATTATCCAGGCGGACTTGAACTGATTGATTTGCAGATTTGGTTGCCGAAAAAACGAGATTTCCAAGTATACTTAATTGTTGACATATGTGCTAGGCACCTGATCCGTTGTACAATACGGTACCTTCGTTCTATGAATTATCAATCTTAGCTCGCATGCGTGGCGTATTTTCGACACTGTTAGGGAGGATGGACGACCCACACCTGCCATACCTTTGTGAGCTCGAGCTGTGATAGAAAAGTATCTTTTTGTACCGATATAAATCACGCGCCTATGCAAATGGCGCTTAACTCGATACGTGGAAGGATGCCAAGACCACGCTAACGAGTACGAGTAGGATTGAATTGTGTTGCAGCTGCCTTTGGGGTGAAGCCGGTTTCGCTAGCGACTGTAGTGATGTATCATTTCTAATTAACATATTTGAAATATGTCATTTATCAACGAAGGAACAACTGACCAGATAATTACAGAAGGCTTGAGTGACTTTGGAGGTCAGATGATCTGATGTGCTTTGTAAAGATTTGAAGCAGACAGTCTGCACAGCCTCAGGCTGACGGCTGACACGCTTAGCTGTATGAATGACATAAGTAATTTACAACGATCGAGATCAATCCGTTCTAGCCAAATTTGGAAGTTCTTTGATTAGAAGTACCGACCGGGGTGGCGAGTTCGCATGAACATGCGCGCTTCGCCAGTCATAGGATTAATATTAATTACTTAGCACCAAAGTAAGTCTTCGAGGATCCCATGGACCTATATGTAAGTAACATAGAGTCGAGTCGTAGAAGTATTGTGGTTGTGGTATATGGAAAGGACACAAGATCGCTATGAAAGAGAGCCTCGCACGCCTTAGGCTAAAAGGTGTGAATAAGATCGTATATCTCAGGCCAAACAGGGTGCAGAGTATCTTAAGATGGTACAGAAATTATTCCGGTATAGCTATAGTAAGAGCCAGTTCTTATGAGAGAGAATCCATCGCCTAAAGTCGAAGTACCTCTACTTTGTCTCGCTTCACCGTGCGTCTCGCGACCCAGGGAAGTAGGTTAGTCGATGCATCAAACAAGAATCAAACATCTTGTTTCATGCAATATAAAAGGGCATCATACGCGATGAGAGCGGTACTCAAATGCAACGCATGCCAGAGAACCATGTCGAACCCATGCAGGAATTTTGAACGTGTCGTGGATCCGATCCTTCTCTTCCGCGTCAAGTGACGGCGTGCCCGCTCCGGGAAATCAGTCTAAGAGATTACAAGGAGGTGCAGGCCGCGCGTCCTCCACAGCGAGCTGGATGTTGGGGACCAAGCCATAGATCGCTTTCTGGTCGTAGCCGTAACGGACGTCCTTAGCCGCCGCCCTGGTGTGCATGTCGAGGTGTGCGGTCTGAGTGCGTTGGACAGGATGTCGCGCTTCCAGAAGCTTCAGGCTCTTGCTGCGAAACGGTATGTATTAGCTTTATTTGCCCGGCTAGCATGAAGTCGACAGGATCGAGACTCACATTTCGTACCAGAAGTCGTAGAAGAACTGTTCCACGGTGTCGAGATCCGCACCTGCGGCGATGTTGGTGACGATGAGACGGCGAGAGAGGGTCTTTTTTTCCTCGGCGGCGCGATGTACTGCCTCCTCCGCGAGGACTTGCGTCTTGATCGCTTCGAGCTCCTTGGCCGCCCGCTCGACGATCGAGGTCTCCTCTCGCGCAGCACGATGTCCCCATGGACCGTCGCTGAACAAGTACGTTGTCCAGCCCTTGACTTCAGTCCATGGGCATCCAGCCTTCTCAAGCTGGCAAGCGATGTCGAGGCGCCGACGCTGGCGGGCGTCGGCGACCTCGACATCGTCCTTGTCCTCCAAGGCAACTGTTGTCGCTGTCGCGTGTCAGTTGAACTGGATTGCAGTCCCGCCGTCAGGAAAAACTCACCTGCCTCGCCCTTCTCCTTGACCGCGAGGTCGCGGCGTTTCGCCGCAGCCACGAGGCTCGCGGTGATGTCGTCGAGTTGCTTGCTAAGCAACTCGTCCAACGGCCGAAGCCGTGGATTCGTAGTCATGAATAGTCTACTGTTATCCAAGTCAGCGACAATTCGGAGAAAGTTGGCGCAAAAGAAGAGCAAGTAGATGTTAGTATTGTGGTTAGCCTGGAGCTGGAGACGGACTGTGGTCGTGGTGTCGGTGCGGAAGGGCGTGGGCGCTGCTTGTACCCTGCCTTTGCAGGTGCGTTGGAGGTGACGGGGAAGGCAGGGCAGACGACAGGAAGTAAATAAAAGTCTTCGTGCGCGCTAGTTCCTGGGCAAAGACGTTAGCGGGAGTGAAAGAGAAGGAGGCTTGCTGAAAGGGGCACCTAGGTACTGTTTTCACTGCCCCCGATACCGCAGCTTCTCCGCAGCTTCCCGCTCTTGCGTTTGTTTGTCCATCCAGACCTTAAACGCATATTTACCGTCCCCTAGGAATCAGTTTTGCTCAATGCACATGTCTCATGTACCGAATACTAATAGCAAAGGCATGAGCTGATTGTAGCGGATATTCCCAACATGTAACTGCTTTAAACAACGCTTCTGTGCCAGCCTTTCGTAATGTAACCGTCGGTCCTAATGTGCAAGGCGATGTCCCTGGATATCCAAAATAGAGCGAATAGATACAAGAAACGGCTCTACCTACCCAGCCTACCCAAAGTCAGTACCCCCACATCCCACACATACCGTCTCAGCCTACTGCTTCTTCTTACCCACACTCTTCTTCTCTTGCTCCTTCTCCTCAATCTCCTTGATCTCGGCCTCCTCCTTCCTCAGTGCATACCACTGTCCCGCCTGCAACACCAACACACCCACCAACACCAGCGCCAAAATCGTATTACTCGCCGCAAACACCTTCAGCGTATCCTCCCTGCTGATATAATCATCCGCAGCATCGTCCTCCTTCGGGTCCACGTTGCCATAAATGCCCGCCGTGACCACGCGCAGACCCTTGACGATGTTCGTAATGTAGACGGTGATGCCCGCCATGTAGAGCACGAGCGACGCGCCGTCGAACAGCATATTCGCCTGCGACGCTTTGTACAGCTTGGTCAGGAAGCCAAGCAGGCCGGTGCCAATGACGATGTGCAGGATGCGCGAGATTATGGGCGGCGACTCGTGCAGGAACTTGATGTGGTCTTCGAGGATCTTGAAGTACAGCTCACGATTTTCGGGCTCCGTGGGAACCTTCCAGATGACATTGTAGTCGTAGGGGAACGAGGAGAAGAGGATGCCGAGGAAGAAACACACCGCTGTGCAATTTGTTAGTACTTGCTCTGTATGCGCCTGGCTGCCTCAGGCGGCCGTGGTGGGGGTTCGTTCTTACGCCCGATGATGAGAAACGTCCCAAATGTGCCAGCTGCCATTTTCGCGATGTGATTATACGTTTGTACAGAATATTGTGACCCGACGAGGTATAGAGAGAGAAGATGGAGGAGCGCGGCTTGAGATGTCGTCGCGCGAATTACGGACCAGGGCTCGTTGAATCTCGGCCTTATCGTCCAAACGGGTATACCTAGGCTTATTAGGGAAGGTGGGCTTGAGGGTTTGAATGTGGCTCGTGCTGCAGAGAGAACTGTCCAGCAGTCAAGCAGGTAGATTCAATTTGTGTTTCATAGACTCCAGCAAGGTAGGTGCAATACATCATAGCCTTGGCAATTATCCCCGTCCTAGACTTCCACTCAACTTTACACAACCGTAGCTCCGCACCCAGTACGGACAGATCGGCTTCCATTCTCGCCGCTGAGGGTTAGAGTCCCTTACCTCTCACACATACTAGTAGGGTGTCAAAGAAGCTTTCCATCAACATCCGATACGGTGTTTTAAGCAGTGCGGAATATCCATCTTCGATGCACTGAAATCAAATTGAATGCTTTGAAGATGTCATTTCCTACTCAACGGTTCAAAACATAAAGGTGGCCGTATTCAAGTCTACCACGTCCCCAGTATGAAACAACAACGCCCAATACGCCATGCTCATGGATCGCCCAAATACCCAACCGCCATCATCATAGACCAGTGCTTTAGAAGTCCTCGTCATCCATGTCCTCGTTACCAGCCTCGATAAAGACAAGTCGAGTGCCTTCTCCCGTCGTTTGCCAGACCTGTGATATATTGTTAGTCCATTGATCACTCCAACGATGGGGAAGCTATGGGAACTTACGTCCAACATGGCATACTCATCAATCGCTTGCTCAAACTGGTCTGCTGTGAAACCCTTAGCAAGAACTCTCTCCCTGACCCTGCGCATGTCTAGCTCGCCAAGGCTACCATCACCAACCGCAGCTGCACCGCTTGCCTCCATGGTCTTGATGAGATGATAGATCTTGCTGCTCGGCGTGTGATCATCTCTGCGGTTCTCATCAGTATACAAGCTAGCCTTGCTAACTTCCACCAGCCTCAGAGCCTCATCGACATCCTCGGTGATGACCTCCTCAGCGAAACGCAGACGAGCCAAAGCTTGCGAGAGACGGAGAACACCGAGCAAAGTACGAGGCGAAGTATGCGTAAAGGCTTTTTTGGAACCCTCGTCGCGCTTCTGTTGCTGACGCATACGAACATATGCGCCAACCATGTAGTCAGACACTTCCTTCGGAACGGTAGGTCGGTATGACCTTGCACGAGCGACCCATTGACGCACTTCCGCGGGGCTGAAAACGACGCCACCAGGAGCCTCTGGATGGGCGTTGTGCATGTGCACGTAAGTAACGTGGCGAGCAAGCTCCTCGTCAGAGTCTCGCGAAGGGGTATCAAGGATCAGGAAAAGAACATCGAAACGGGACAGGAGCGCAGCAGGAAGATTGATGTTTTCAACGGGTGAAATGCGAGGGTTGTAGCGACCATATAGAGGGTTGGCTGCAGCTAGAATTGACGTACGGGCGTTGAGTGTGGTGGTAATGCCGGCTTTGCTGATGGAAATAGTCTGTTGCTCCATGACTTCGTGAATCGCGGTTCGGTCGCCGTCGTCCATCTTGTCGAATTCATCAATGCAGCACATGCCATTGTCAGCTAGCACGAGGGCACCTCCCTCAAGCACCATCTCGTCAGTTACAGGGTCACGCATGACGGCAGCAGTCAGACCGACTCCACTGCTTCCGCGGCCAGTCGTGTAAACACCACGAGGGGCGACCTTGGTAATGTACTTCAGAAGTTGGGATTTGGCCACACCAGGATCACCCATCAAGCACACGTTGATGTCACCGCGGATGCGCATGCCGTCACCAATTTCTTTCGTCACACCGCCAATAAGTTGTAGGAGCAGCGCCTTTTTCACATCGACGTGACCAAAGATCTCAGGTGCGATAGAGCGGGAGAGGTATTCGTATAACTGCCCGGTGCGCTCTAACTCATTCATCCTCTTTAACGTGGGTTGCGCCAGAACAATGTCGTCGTAGGCTTTCTTATGTTGCATAACGTATTGAGCTTCCAGGTAGGTGTCAGTGAGCAGTCCAGCGCGGATAGCCTTGAAACCTGTGTAAGGGGTAGGAAGGAAGATACCGGCAACATCGACGACGTCACCAGGGTTGATTTGTCGCACCAAATCGCCGTGGCAGTGGATAGTCAGCTGTCTGGGGATATGTCCTACGGGAACTTGGTCTGCCATTTCTTGGATCTTGACTTCCTGGAAGGGCAGAAATTTCGAGGCACGCGTTGATAGAAAGAGCTGGCCTTTCGTGTTGTTCTTCTTGCACTCGGACGAGGGGCACTCTACCAGAGGAGTGAATTGCTTGCTGGTAACAGGCTGGAAGATTTCGCATCCGCAGCGATCACAGGAGTATGCGTTGACCTGTATCGCGGGCTTGACGTCTGATACCCTAGTGGCAATACCGCGCACAGTTATCAGATGGCCTAGATGCTCTCCTCGGACATTCCGCACAGCCAAAGCCTTCATGCTGCGCTGGCTGCTCGCACCAGACGGTATTATGGGCTTGAAGTTGAGAGTGTAACGGCGCGTCAAAGCAGGTGGGAATATCAGCTCTGGTGGCGCCTGCGCACCATCTTCACCTCCCTGTTGCTCCTGCATCTTCTCATTGCGCTTGGACCGCTGTGTCATGATTATATCGAGGACATCGTCTTTAAAGCTGTCACTGTTAGCCAGAAGTCCCGCTGCGTAAGTGAAGACTCGTACTTGGGCTCTCTCGAAGGTTGCGGCAATAATTTGTCTACGGCCCTGGAAAAGATCTCAATGTAGTGGTGGCAATTGCGTTCAATCGATTCAATGAGCTTGAACTGCGCGTCGGCATCTGTAGCATTCTCCCACTGCTCTGCGTTAGCCGAAAGTCTTCTCGCCGGGATACATAGCGCGCACGGTATCCAAATCGTTGAGGTCAATGAGGACGTTTGTCCTTGTCCGGTCCGCAATGTCCTGCAGCATCTCCATGTATTTGGCCTTGGTTCGCCGGCGCCTGTTTGCGTCTGGCGCGGGGTCGTCCGAGTCGTCGAGCATGTCGTACTCCTCGTTGTCGCCATCGCCGTTGAGATTGAGACCTTCTAGCTGCTCGGCGGCTTCTGTCGACGACGATTTGAAGTTCTGGAGGAAGTCCACGAAGGCGGCTAGAGTGACGATGGTCAATCACAATTCAGCTGGATTTTGCGCGGGATACGAACCTTCTTGCTCCTCGTAGTTAACAAGCGACTTCTCGGTAAGAAGCGCCATTGCTGCTGGAGTGGTTGTGTTTTCGAGAACCGGGGCGCGTAGAGGGGAAACCGTCGCAATGTTGAGACGGGGCTGGCGATGCAGGCGCGTTGGAGTTTCGCGTCGCGCGTCGGGAAGCGCTGGTTGGCTGCAGGCCGCCGGTTTTCTGCCGCTGGTGACCGCCCACAGGCAGCTCGAGAGCCAAGGGTGCCGACAACCTCGGTAGCGCAGCGCAGCGAGCTCATCAGTTGGAATCGCAAAGCATGCCGTGCGCCGTCCTCTCACACCTCATTCTCCTCTGTCATGGCGCCGCCGAAGAAGCCCGCCGGCCAGGCCGTGCAGGCTGAGATTGCATTGCAGCAGTCTCTGAAGAATTGCCTTGTCAACCTTCCCTCCTCCCTCGTTTCTGTCCTGGTGAATGCAAACACGGTAGGCAATGCGCGCTTTCACTATGCAGGATCAAGCTCATCCACCCCACGTAGATCGCGCAGAATGTTGTGGTCGAGCTCTCCTACCGCCAGCCGCCTCCGCCCGGCGCCTCCGAGTCGAAGAACGCCTCGGCGCAGAAGTCGGTCTTCTTGGGATGGACTGGCATGCAGAGCAAGCGGAAACTCGCGCCCGTCGTGAGCCGTGAGGGGCTGAGCGGCACCAGAGGCGGCCCCGCTGCAAGAGAGCAGGATGTTGCGACGGTAGAGGTCGATACGACATTTGCGCGCCTCATTGGTCTTCATGAGGGGCAGAAGGTCGGGGTTCTACTGCATGTGGACCCTCCGCAGGCGCACACTATCAACATTGAGCCATTGACGCCCGTGGATTGGGAGATGATCGAATTGCATGCTCAGTTCCTCGAGCTGAACTTCCTGTCCCAAATACGCGCTCTGCCCAATCCGCAAGCCCAGTCGTCGCATCCTCTAACTCTTCACTTGTCACCTACGACTACCGCCAACATCATCGTCACCTCAGTCACCCCTGCGCCGTCCGTAGAATCTCACTTCGTGAAGATATCACCTGATGCCGAAGTCATTGTTGCGCCAAAGACACGCCAGAAGGCAGAACGGAGTTCTGGGCGCGAGAGCCGAAGCGTCGGCGGAGCTTCGAGAAAGAGCGGAAAGAGCACCGCGAGTACGGTTAGGCGCCGCAGTGGTCGCGATGAACAACCCAACCGCGGCATAGTGTTTCTACGAGGCGTAGATCGAAGCATTGCGACGGAATGGTTTGACGAGGAAGATAGCACCAGCGCAGAAGGACTCAAGTTATGGGTCGATAAGGATGTTCTCCTTACCAAAGCCCTCAGAGGGGTGACTTGGGTATCAGTGGCCGTTGTAAAACCAGCTGGCCTACAGGAACCAGTTGACATGTCTAAAGAGCAGGAACAGGAGAAGCCCGCTATGCGAGTAGTGGCAAGGATTGGAACATGGGAAGATGCACCCGATGGCCGGCATGTTGCTCTTTCTTCTGATATGTGCAGAGTACTGGGTTGCGAAGGCCTCGTAGGCGGCCTCGTCCGCTTAGAGGCTGCTCCAAACCAGACCGCTAAACCGTCATCCATCAGGCCGCAAAGCTCTAGCTCGAAAGACAAAGATCCGTTGCTCAAGACAATAAAGATCCTCCCGTTCTCGGCTACTGCCAGCCAAACTAGTACTTCGTTGCGATTTGGCGGAGAAACCAAGCAGGAACAGGAGGATGCAATTCAACGAATCAAGACAACCTATGGCAAGAAGGATGGTATTCTAGACGGACCTGTTACTGACGGCATGATCTTACCTCCTGTAAACGACTCGAACCTGGGCTGGCAGGGAGGCATAGTACGATTCGACCCACCACAGCCTCCTTCTGGTGTGGCATGGGTCTTATTCCCCGAAAGGAAGCCTGCAGTAGAACTTGGTGCAGAAGTTCCTGCGCCATCCACTTGGACAAGGGGCCTGCAGCAAGGTGACCGACTTCCGTCTACACATCCGACGCTGGTTGGCATCGATGCACTGATTGAACAATTAAGGTCGCATTTAACACACAGTTCGTCGGTGCTATTGACAGGAGGCTTGGGCGCAGGCAAGACGAACTGTGCCCAGCTTCTGGCTCACCAACTTCGTACCGAGTATCTTTTTAATACGGTTTACTTTTCTTGCCGCAAGCTTGTCACGGATGAGACAAGAGTATCAACCATCAAGGAGACACTCACCCGACTATTTGCATCTGCAGCTTGGGGTGCCAGATACGGTGGCAGTGCTATTGTCATCTTGGACGATCTAGACAAGCTCTGCCCGGTCGAGACCGAGCTTCAAGTGGGCAATGAGAACGGACGGAGCCGACATGTTAGCGAAAGCATCGTTACCATCGTTCGGCAATATTGCACTCTGGACTCCGGAGTAGTATTACTCGCCACGGCGCAGGGAAAGGAAGCCCTCAATAATGTCATCATCGGTGGACATATTGTACGAGAAATCGTGAGTCTGAAAGCGCCAAACAAGGAAGGCCGGAGGAAGGTGCTCGAACAGCTTGCCCATCAAGATGAAAAACCTCAGTCAATGACATCGAATGATGCACCTCCTTCCGGGCATGCGTTTCCTCCATCGCCTTCGACTAGCCGTCCGAGCACCTCACACCGAAGTCAGCCGAGCGGTTCAAGCATAGAGTATAATGGCACCTCCGAGGAAGATGGTTTTGTCGTGGATCCGACCATCGATTTCCTCGATCTCGCCGGTCAAACCGACGGATACATGCCTGGCGACCTAGTTCTACTCACGTCACGGGCGCGAAACGAAGCTCTCATCCGCTCTGTTACCGAGTCCTCCAATGCGAGCACTATAACCCTAACACGAGAAGACTACACCCAAGCACTGACAGGCTTCACTCCCGCATCTCTACGAAACGTGACACTGCA
This sequence comes from Laburnicola sp. JP-R-44, assembly GCA_009805535.1. Classification (NCBI taxonomy): domain Eukaryota; kingdom Fungi; phylum Ascomycota; class Dothideomycetes; order Pleosporales; family Didymosphaeriaceae; genus Laburnicola; species Laburnicola sp. JP-R-44. The sequence continues at coordinate 739,345 of SELF01000016.1, read as the reverse complement.
ATCCTCTACAACAAGATGGGATTCGATAGGCGGTCTTCTCACAACGCGCCAAATACTACTGGAAACGCTACAGTACCCGACCACGTACGCACCCATATTTGCACAATGTCCTCTGCGCCTCCGATCAGGCCTCCTTCTTTATGGGTACCCTGGTTGCGGCAAAACGTTATTGGCATCTGCCGTGGCAGGTGAATGCGGACTCAACTTCATATCAGTCAAAGGTCCAGAAATCCTGAACAAATATATTGGTGCGTCTGAAAAGTCCGTTCGCGACTTGTTCGAGCGTGCCGAAGCAGCTAGGCCGTGTGTCCTCTTCTTCGACGAGTTCGACTCGATAGCACCTAAGCGTGGCCACGACTCCACGGGTGTCACAGACCGGGTCGTTAACCAGCTGCTCACTCAGATGGATGGTGCTGAAGGCCTCAGTGGGGTATATGTCCTCGCTGCAACTTCCCGGCCAGATCTGATCGATCCAGCCCTTCTCCGCCCAGGGCGTCTAGACAAGAGCCTCATATGCGACATGCCAGCCCTGGAAGAACGCATCGATATATTGAAAGCAGTTACGCGCAAGTTGCACCTCGCCCCCTCCCTTTTGGGAACCGGTACCGAGGGCGAAAATCTGCGCGAGATCGCTCAACGCACCGAAGGCTATTCAGGGGCTGACCTCCAAGCGGTTGTGTACAACGCTCAGCTCGAAGCAATTCATGACGTGTTGGGCGACACGGAGCTCGGCGACCCGACCAAGAGTGGCGATAATAAGAAGAAGGCTACATCAGGCAAATCAGGCAAAGGAGATGGCATCCCAGAATTCACGCATTTCCGCTTTGGCGATTCCAACACTCCATCTGACGGCTCCAAACCCATCCCCTCGGGCCAGCTCAGCGAACGCGCTCTGATCGCGCAAAAGATACAAGCTCTGCAGAGTATGCGCAGAAAACAGAAGCAGCTCCAGCACCAACAGCGGCCCGGTAGCAAACATGAAGACGAGGGACCCAAGGGCGAGGAAGAGCGGAAAGAGCCTCAGATCCAATGGTCGCATATCGAAAGCTCGTTGGCGACTACGCGGAGCAGTATCAGCGCGCAGGAGCGGCGGAGGTTAGAGGGCATCTATAGAGAGTTTGTTGTTGGGCGAAATGGAGAGATGCCCAGCGGTCAAGGCGGGACTGAGATTGGTGGTCGATCGAGCCTGATGTAGAGGGAATTGCTGCTGTATATTGATCTTGGTACATATAGACTTCGAAATTTTCACATGTACTGAAGTCGGAAAACCCACGATAAGAGCCCCCACGCAACATGACGACGGCCGGTGCGCGAAGCTCGATGCCAATGCGGGCTACTTGACGCTTCGCCGACTTGGCGCAGATGACGAAAAAGCTTGGTGGTGATCTCTCCGGCAACTCAGTTGCAGCCTCAGGCCGGTTCGGCGCGCGCTGCATGGCAGCCGGATGCAATCGGCGCGGTGTGCTCTGCTCTGCCTGCGCCATTTCTCTCGCGGGCATGTCCAGGCGTGAGGCATTTCCAGCACACTCTAGCCAGCTGCTGGGACGTCGGCGCCGAGGCACCGGGGGCTCAGAGTCATTTGCTCAGATACGCATCTGATGACCTAACGAGCAGGTCCGTCCGCTAGCCAAGCGTGGGTCACCGTGGGTGGAGCCGTGGAGCCGCCGTTGGGGTCGACCGAGCTCGCTGCGAACGCAATGTCCAGCGCTCGCAGACACGAGTCTGGTGAAGGCGCAAGAAGCCGGCGAGAGTGAAGCAGCTTGTGCGCACGCAGCTTGTGTGCCTGAATTGACCCTGGGGGCAGCGTGAATTACGGCACACTGACGCTCACTTTTGTCCATCGCGCACGGCTCCCGTGATTCCTTCCTGTGTCTGCCCCGCTCTTTCCTGATTGGCTGCGCTGTCTAGATCGGCCGGCCCTGCTCCCAGCACCAGCTTCCTCGCCCAACATTTCCGTTTCTCTTGTCCACGCCGTTCCTCGTCCTCTTCCCTCGCACTCCCTAAAGCTCAGCACCTCGCCGCCGCAGCTACGCGATCCAGGTACGTATTCTATTCTCCTTGTGTGCGCCGTCAATGGCAAGAGGACCTCCTACCGGACATGCCGCCGGTCCCGCGCGGCCAACAGGACCGAACAAATGCCTCAACGAAGCAGAATTTTCGGCGACCCGCACCCCATATAATAAGGCGCACACCCGCCGACAAACCCTCCGGCCTCTGTTTTGGATGTTCTGTCTCACAGTCTTCTCGAGTTCATCATCTCCTCCACACTGCACGCGACGCCGGGACGACTGATCGCGCTGACCAGCTCCTGTCTTCTGCAGCCACAAGACAGCTTCAAAGCAACTTCGGATCGACTCACTTCCTTGAGTGAACCTCCCCAGTCGAAAAGGTACGCTGGATTCGCCGCCGATATAACAATTGGAGCTCTTTTGTCCGAGACCGAGGCGACGATTCTTCCCTTGCAACAACTCTAGCGCCGACGCATGCTCGTTTAGGAACGGCCCAAGCTTCCGCGCATCTCGCAATATTTATGTCGCTCACGAATTGCGTGTGGGTGTCTTTACGAACGTGCTGCTGACATGCACACAGAAACCAGTCACAATGGCCGCTATCGACATGTCTCTCGTCGCGCGCAGCGAGGCTGCTCTCACCCAGCTTGTCAAGCGTGGCAACTTCGCTTCCAGGGAACCCGGTGTCATCGTCGTGTTCGCCATCGTCGGTGCTGTCGCCATCCTCCTGATCGGCCTATTCATCTCGAAGAGGGTAAGAACACCCAAACAAATGGATAAGCACCACCAAGCTGACCACCTTGACCAGATGAACGCCAACAAGCCACACGTATAAAGATACCCTATGTGAGATGGACGAAAACAATGAGAAAAGAGGAGGGAAATCGGAATCGTGTACATGATTGGATATGGATGCAACTGCTTAAGATCTCCGAAAGTGTGAATGGGGAGAATCTACACTGGGCAACACACGATCTTGGGCACTTCTTGCGCTGCTCCCGCGAGGTACTTTGTTTTGTATACCACGTTTGCCTCTGGAATTAGCTTGTCGTTGGGTCGCTCGGACGCGCCTGGTGCAAAAGGGTCCGTGGTTATAATTGATAGTTAGGATACCTCCAATGTGCACCCGCTTTTGAACAAAGCAGAGATTTCCATCTTCCTTCTGTGTGACTATAGCGTATGAATGTGTTTGCCGGGCACGCGGGATAGTAGCCCATGGGTGTATCCATCCTATACATCACGTATCCTGGACTCACTCGGTACACTATACCATGAACCAATGTACCTTCCTTCAGTTCGTGAGTGTATTCTGGCTCCACTATGAACTCCTAAAAGGCACACGCCTAACTTTATTGCAAAACATGACTTTATTGATGTATTACTGTTACTATGGATTGCGCATCATTGGCATGACACCCACTCAGTTCCTCCATATGCGAATCTGCTTATCGGCACCACCGCTCCCGACGCGCTCTCCATCGGGACTCCAATCCAGCGCAAAGACTTGATCCTTGTGGCCCGGCAGATCCTGTTTTAGCTTGCCAGTGCGCATGTCCCACACCTTGAGGGTGGTGTCCTTGCTACAGCTCGCGAGTAAGCGGCTATCTGCGGAGAAACTCGCCATATACACGGGTCCCACGTGCGCGCGGAGCGTGAAGAGAAAAAACTTGCCGTCCCGCGCAGACCACAGCTTGACGTGGTTGTCCCAGGCGGTAGAGGCGAGGAGAGTGCCGTCGGGCGAGAAACAGACTTGGTTGATTTGCTTCTGGTGGCCGGTCATTCGCGTGACGGGCTTGGTACTGCTAAGGGGTGTCCAGAGGAAGAGGGTGCAGTCTTCTGAGGCGGTCGCTAGACGTTCGACGATTTCTCCGTTGATGGTTGCCGCCTTGTCGAAGCGGGATTGAGCTTTTGCGAGCTTGGCTTCTGCGGTTGGGGGGACTTTGCCGGGTGTGGTCGTGGTAGGCGGTTCGGAGGACGAAGTCGGTGGAGAGGGCGAGGTGGTTTACCCAGTGGGCGTGGCCGGAGAGTGTGTGGACGAGGGTGCCTTGGTCGGCGCGTTCCATACTTTGACGGTCTTGTCGTGCGAGCATGTGTACATTTTCCCTGTTCCTCCCCACTTGACGCATGTAACGCTGCCCTTGTGGCCCGAGAGCGCGAACTCCATCTTCCCTCCCACGGCATCCCACACCCTCACTGTGCCATCTTTGCTCGAGCTGGCTACCCTCGGTCGTCCCGGCTGTTGCAGATGATACGGTTCCCACGACAAGCTCGTGATGAAGTTGGTATGCCCCTTCAACGGCGGGCCAATCTGCTTCCCCTTCTCCGGATCCCATATCCGCACCTCGTTATCGTACCCGCCCGACGCAAGTAGTGACCCATCTGGCGAGTAGCTTACAGCCAGTACCCCACCTCGAGTGCCCTTTGAGGGTAAACGCCGGCGTCCCCGTATCGCAATCCCATATCCGCACCGTCTTGTCGCCGCTCCCACTCGCCATCCCGCGAACTATTCTTCGGACTGAACTGCACCGCTAGAATATTCTCGCCATGCCCGCTCACCGCCGCCCGCACAGCGGCTCACCGCTTGGACGCGGAACACTGCCTGCGGCGCATACTGCAGCACCACCTCCTCTTCAGCGGTGACGCGCCCAGGCCGCACAAGCGCATTGTACACATTTTCTTTGTCGCCGAGGGCCTCTGGCGAGTCGCCATGGTAGAATCGGTAGGGAATCGAGTCGTCGTCGGCTTGGTCTTTGAGGCTGTTGAGCAGGAGGTTGAGGTTGGTGGTGGTGGCTTGTGACAAGGGGACTGTGAGCACGGGGGAGGGTGCCCGACGTGCCGTGGACGTGGACTGGTCTACGAAGCGGATGCGGATGCTGCCATCGGGTATGGCTGTGGTGTCTTGGGTGCGGGTTGATTCGAGCGTTTCGCGCTTTTGGCGCTTCGATGGGGGTGGGTATTGCGTCGCCATGGTGTCCGGCTTGTTCTTGTAATAGTACCGCCTGGGTTACAACACACCACTTTGAAGACTCTGGCTTATACAACGCTACCTCCAGCTACTGCGACTAGGCGTACTTTGGTGAATCTAGTATGCGCACTGATGGAGGGGAGCACGGGAGTAGGATTCCAAAATTTCCTGGATGCTATCGATAAGGAGCGGACGCTACCGTGTCCGTGCGCGTAACGGGCCACGTCGCGTAACGGGCCACGAACAACATGCTCACCACCACAAAGATGAGGTTATTGTAAACAGCTATAATAGCTCTTTTAACGAGATTTTTTGGTGGAGAGACCCGTAACATGCTCGCGATTGATTTGTATTATCTATATTTGCGTGGAACGTTGATGGTGCGGCCACGAGAGTTGATTTTGGGTGGAGCAGCTGGTGCAGCTTCTGGCGACTCCCTGACAGCTGCAGTACCGCGCGCGCGTCTCTTGGGCTCACGCTTTGCTGAGGGCGCTCTTGAGGCTTTGCGCTTACCCGTTTGGGCAGTTTTAGATGCTCTCTTAGTGTTTTGGGCCTCGATTCTGGCCGCGCGAGCAGCTGCCTGTTCGGCCTTCAGCTGATCTCTCACCACTTTGGCTCTCTCTCTCGCCACGCGTCTCTCCTCAGCCTCTTGCTCTCGGAGGAGCTTAGCAGCAGCTTGAAGCTCCTTCCTGTTCGCCTTTGCAAGCTGCTCCTCATGCTCTTGGTGTTGTACTACTGCCTCACGTGCACGTGCCTCTCTCAGCTTGCGCGGTGACCAGAAGACAGCACCACCATGGTACTCCTCGCGCTGCTGCAAGTCGAGAGGTTTGCCGCGCTTTTTGTGCCTCCTCTTAACAGTAAGAGCCTCTCTCAGGCCGTTATTCTCATGGTGTAGCAGCTCGTTTTGAGCTGCGAGTGAGTGGAGCGTTTGAGAGAGCGTCTTGGAGTCCTCCGCGCGGCAGTATCCCTCACTGCAGAGCGTACGAGACGCTCCATGTGACGCCAGTCGCTCTCTTTGGGTGCTGGGGGACATGCTTCACCTCCTCTATGCTCGCTGGAGCTCTCTCTCTCGAAGCGTTTGAGTATAGCCTCTGGCTCCATGGGCCATATGCCAGTGGCTTCAAAGGAATTGAGGATCGTCTCTGTCGTGAAGGCAGACTGCCAGGCACCCCAGAACAATGGGAAGAAGTCTCCCTTCGTGACTGGGATGAGCCCTTGGCTCCTTTGGAGGTGGCTGGAGAGCTCCTTGGAGTAGCTACTTGAGAGAGGCTTGAAGCAAACAACATCGAGTGGCTGAAGCGTGTGAGTAGAGTAGAGTGAGGGGGAAACACGGCCAGGGAGTATACGATGGGAGTCGCAGTAGTCGATAAAGTCCTTTGTGAGGTGACTGCCGTGGCCGTCAAGTATGAGGAGGAGACGCCAGTCCCTCCCGCGACGCGCTTTCTGCTTCGTACAGCGCAGACTGGTCATCAATCAACCTGAACTCAATCAGATTGATTGATTGATTGACATGGCCAATCAACCACAACTCAACTCGAGATAGGTGGAACTCAACCACAACTCAACTTGGAGATCCCTGATTGATTGATTGATTGAGTTTAAGTTGAGCTCTAAGTATATAGTAAAATTATGTTTCGTAGAGTAAATTGTGAGGGGCCGTTGTACCTAGTTTACATAGGATATACGCCTATCGATAAACCCGCTTAGTAAGTACCTCGCGCGTAGCCTTAAGGCTTAACACCACGACTTCTTTTAACAGCCACCGCAAGTACCTTACCGAAAACTACCTACCTACCTACCCACGCGCCTACCTGTACAGATTATGAACGAGAATCTTCACAAGGCCTTTAAGAAAGCAGCCGCACGCGCAAATAGTAAGCGCCCGCCTCTAAAAGCCGCCTCTAGGCGCCCCGAAATCGACGCGTCCGAAGTCTTTAGTGACCTTAATCCCTTACCCCGCGAAGATTCTAATATTGACAACGACGTATACGACGGCCTAGATTAGAATAGAGTACCTCATCTGCAGAAGAGAAGCGGCCCTACGAACACTCACGCGGGTCTAAACCAAGCTAGATATACCTGTACAGCTGGCCAGTCTGGCATCGAGAGCAGCAGCAGAAGAAGTACTGGCTTTGCAGGTACTGCCACACCTATAAGAGATTTGGTAGAGAGTATAACGTTGGTCTCTCTACTAGCTCTGCAGCGAGCCATCTAGCACAATTCAAGCCTGGCCATAGCTACAATAAATCAGGCAAGATCGCAAAGGCCCCGGCTAATCAAACGTTAATACTCGCTGCCATGCAGATGAAGGGGACTAAGGTATCTTAAGAGGTGGCTAACAAGCTGGCAGGAAGCTTCAACCGCACCAAGTTTCTTCGAGCAGTTACTTATTAGATCGCTGACAACAACCAGTCGCTCTAAGCGATTAAGAAACCCTCCTTCCGCGCGCTAGTACAGGCCGCCAACCCACTAGCCAAATCCTACTTATAGAAGAGCCATATGTCCCTCCGCGATAATATTGTTGCCGAGTACAAGGCGTTAATACCAGCCATTGTAGAGCATCTCCACAAAGCGACTACCCTTATCCACCTCTCCTTTGACAACTAGACGTCAACAGGCAACAAGAAAGCGATTACGGGAATCTGCGTACACCATCTTAATAAGGCTGCTAAGCTGGTGGACTACCTGCTCGGCCTGCCCGTGTTACACGGGCAACACTCTGGCGCGAATATCAGCTCTCTGGTATCTGACACGCTTAAGGCCTTTAAGATAGATAGAGAACGTGTTAGCTACTTCGTTTTAGATAACGCTACAAACAACAACGTCGCTATAGAGTTCCTAGCAGAAGATCTTAGCTTTTACGCGCCTTATCGCCAGTTACGCTGTACATGCCACATTCTTAACCTTGCCGCGCAGGTGATTATATAGGGCAAGGACAAGGACTCTTTTAAGAACGAGGAGCTTAATATTAACGTAGGGCTACCTCACCATACAGTACTTTGCTACGTTAACGCTTAAGCAGGAAGAAAAGGGCTTTGGCCGAATGGCCGAGTGGCGACAGTTTGGTCCTATTGCGGTACTATTTAACGCGATTTCTTCTGCCACATTGTCGCCACAGAACTGAGAGCTGTTTATAAGACTTCAAGAAGAGGATATAAAGAACTATAACCAGCCGTTCAAGCCAAGGGAGCTTATTAAGCCTATCAAGACTCGCTAGAACTCCTATTACAATTGCTTTAATCGCGCCTGCGAGCTCCACACGCCCCTCGACGCCTATATCCACCTAAAGATAGAGGAATACTAAGTAGCTGCAGCCACTCGCCGGAAAAAGCCGCGTAAGCAGCCACGCAAGTTTATCTAAGAAGAAGGACTGCAGACAAAGGACTAGGCAAGGCAACGATAACTAAGTATAAGCAGCTGCTTAAGCCGTTTAAGGAGGCCACTATGTTACTACAGGGCAGAGGCGCTTCTGGTAGCTATGGTGCTATTTGGGAGGTTCTTATCACCTTTGAATGGCTATTAGCTCAACTTTAAGCTCAAAAAAGAGAGACTGCAGGGTATCGATTACGAAGATCCTGACGCGCCGGAGGATCATCTTAAGACTAACGTTAATATAACGCCCCCACGCAAAGCTCTCTAAGTATTACAACAAGCTTGGAGACTCTCCCATCTACTTCGCGGCAACGATCCTCCATCCCACGTACAAGCACACGCTCGAAGACCTATAGGATGTACCAGACGACTATAACAAGGCTGTTGTAGAGGGCCCTCATCCTTTTAAAGGCTGGTTAGAGCAAGGCCACCAGTCCTTCTCACGACTGTGGAGGTCACATAAGGATAAGATGGCCGCAAAGGCAAGTGGGCAATCATCTCCTGAGGGAGCTGCACGGCCACATAAGCGCCAGCGCGTTAGCAAAGCGTCAAGGCGAGATGACTTCCTCCGGAACTCTATCAAGGCAGGCCAAAAGCAGGTAGCCAGTACGATCGACGATGAGTATGAAATGTGGAAGCGCGAGGCGCCTTTAGCAGAGGACGATCCTCTCGCAACCCACCCGATCAACTACTGGCTGGTTACGCGCTCTCGATACCCCGTTCTCTCTCAAATGGCCCTTAATATCTACTCTATTCCAGCTGCCTCAGCCGACTGTGAGAGGATCTTCAGCGAGCTCGGAGATCTACTTGGCGTACGACGGCTCAATATGAAGCCTGAGTTACTTAGCGCGTTGCAATCCATCCGATCCTGGAGAAAGATAGGCCTTAAGGCCAAGTAACCAATCAACTCTCAATCAATCTCAATCAACTCAACTTCGAGCTCCCATCTCGTCAATCAACTCAACTCAATTTGAGCTCCGCACAGCGGAGCTCAATCAATCTCAACTCAATCGGAGCTCTGCCAGGAACTCAATCAATCAACTTGAAAGGCGTTAGATTGATTGATTGATTGATGACCAGTCTGGTACAGCGATCGAATACCTGCTCTAGCCACGCCAATCCGATGTCGTTGTTCGTCCATCCTGACGGAGATGAAGCCACAAAGACGTCGTGTTGCCCGGCTTCAATGGCGGCCACCCATGAGGCCTGCAGTGAGCTGTTCGCCGACTGGTAGATGAGGCCGGGCGAGAGAGCACTCCCATCTGCGCAGACGGCTGCTAGGAGGGTGATCCACTCACGAGAGCCATCTTGGAGAGCTGCAGTGACCTCCCTACGCTCCCACATCCGACGGCTGAACACTCGTTTGGAGCGGCTGAGTACACCGATCATGAAGCCCTTCTCATCCATATTGTATATATGGCGAGGCTCCAAGCCGTACTGAGTGAGCTTGGAGTGTAGCAGCTTGAAGTACGCCTCGTACTTGTCCTTAGAGTCGGCTCTGTGGCGTGTGGCGTCCATCCCGAGGGTGTATTTAGAGGTGAGATGCTCATGGTTTCGGCTCAAGAAGCGCGTAACCCAGGCATCAGAGGCGCTCTCGGAGGAGATCTCAGAGGCGAAATTTCGTATCATCTCTCTTGTAGGTGGGTAGCCCTCGCTTTGTTAAGCCTCCAATATACTCTACAAGCTCGTACTCTTGTTGCGGGCTGAGGAGTAGTTGATCGCGATGTTTGGCTTCCCGTGGGCGCTGACGACCTTGGTGTCTTTGAGTCAACGTAGTCTTTGGTACACCGAACTGACGAGCAATTGCGCGGTACGAAAAGTGTTCTCCTGGTTCTAGCGAATCAATTGCTGCAATCGCGTCATCAATCGGAGCCATAGTGGTGGAGTTACGACGCGTTAAAGTTGGTGGCTTGTCTGGTGTTTTGGTGTTCGTGACCCGTTACGCGACGTGGCCCGTTACGCGCACGGACACGGTAGGGTGAGATACCCGGGCGGGGCCGATTTTTTTTCCGGGCGATACCTCAGGTATGTGACTCACAATAAGTCAAACCACCAGATGCCAGATGCGCTCTATCACATGTAAACTCTTATTCTTTGCCGGTGAGGGGAGCCGTAGATCGCAATACCTATGGTACCTATTCCAAAGCTGCCTACGCTAGCAGGGGTGACGCGCTAAGCGATGTGACAGCGGGTCGGTCAACTTTCACACGTCTGACCTCAACTGCTTTCACCCAAGCACACTCACGCTTTATCTCTCCAAAGAATTAAGAGATGAAAGGCAATTGATCACGCATTGACCGTATAGCTCGACTGACCACGATGAATCGGCAATCATGGCCGTCAAGCTCTTACAGCACTTCCGCGGGCTCAACCTACCCATCCAATTCCTACGGATATGGTGAATACAACACTACTACAACGTCCCGTCCTAGGACTCGCCGAAGCACCGGAAGGCCTTCCACTGCTCGACCCAGGACGGGTGTGTCGACTATTGCTCGTGTTGAAGCTCAGACGGTTGTCTGTTCCGTCGCTGAATCGCGCGGCATCTCGCCTACAGTCGGCATAGCTTTCGTCAATCTAGACACTGGAGAAGCAGTACTTTGTCAGATATGCGATAGCCAGACGTACATCAAGACAATCCACAAGCTACGCGTCTATGGCCCGTCTGAGATCCTCGTCATGGCTACTGCTGCGAGCCCCCCAGTCCAAGCTGTTCTCTATCATTGAGGAGAACCTGGAGGTAATGGACAGTAAGATGACGCTTCTGGACCGTAAGTACTGGGCTGAGAATGCGGGCTTCGACTATATCAAGACGCTGGCCCTTGATGACGATGTGGAGGCTATCAAGCTCTCTGCCTCTGGCAGTTACTATGCAGTGTGCTGCATAGCTGCTGTAAGAGGATCGATCCCCACCAGTGGGCTTCTGAATTGACCCCGATTCAGGTGTTGAAATACATCGAACTGGGTCTCGGCGTCAAGTTCCCTTTCCACTCGCTCAGGATGAAGTACGAGCCATCCGAAGGCTCTATGATGATCGATGTGTCTACCATCTACTCGCTGGAGTTGGTTCAGAAACCTGCATAATCCGAAGTCTAAGGACTGTCTGTTTGGGCTTCTCAACGAGACCCAGACGCCCATGGGAGCCCGTCTCCTCCGCAGCAACGTTCTCCAGCCGCTTACTGATGTCGACACCCTGAACACAAGCGATATGATGCAGTCGACGAGTTACAAACCAAGGAGGACATGTTCTATGCTAACCGAACAGCTTTGAAAAACTTCCTGGATGCTGATAAAATACTGACAACTGTATGGTCTACATCTAGATCAGCAGCACGTCGTGCTAACGTTTCCAATCCAGCTTATCATCATTCCGACCAAGCCTACTATCCGCACCACTGAACAGAGTATCAACCAGGTCATCATGCTGAAACAATTCGTCACCTCAGTAAATCCCATCTATGAGGCGCTTACGGGAGCCCGAAGTTGGATGTTGAACAATATCCGCGAGGTTCGGTCGATGAGAGTTTGCCTTTTATCAAACTAACTTGATCCCAGCTTTGTGCCCCAGAGAACGTCGTACCAGTCCATGACCCTCATCAATGGCTACATAAACGAAGACACCGCCTACGCACGGCAGCCACTTGGGCTCCGAAATCAGCGTAACTATGCAGTCAAATCGGGAGTCAATGGCCTGCTTGACGTGGCACGTACTACCTACAAAGAGGCAATGGAGGATGCTTATCAGCATGCCACTGAGCTGAGTGGTAAATTATCTCTTCCTTGTGCTTGTTATAGGGACTAAGTCATATGCCCAGAGGAATACGACCTCAAGCTCGATCTCAAGTACGAGGCCGCTCGCCATTTCTACATCCGCATTTCAGCAGCAGAACTTGACAACAGGGCCCTCCCTCCGGTTTTCACCAATGTGATCCGCAAGAAGAACATGATTGAGTGCCAGACTGTGGAGTTAATGAAAGAGGAATCAGAAGGTATACATGGGAGCCGAGTAACAATGGTGTCTCTTAACCTTTATTAGATCAATATCTCTCATCAGGAGGTCGTCTTAATGAGTAGGTTTGGTATAACAACCCGGCAGCTAAGCTAACACAAGCAGGCGATGAGGCTGTTCAGGCTCTTATCGAGGAGGTACGCGGGCATATGTCTGCACTATTCAAGATCTGTGAAGCTATTGCGATGCTCGACATGGTCAGTCGCAAGATCTGTTTCTTCTGATTCGCGACTAAATGAAACAGCTCTCTGCATTTGCACACCTTGTGACTATCAACGATTATGGTAAAAGTTAAGAGCCAGCGATGTAGTTTTCAGCTAATGATTCGTAGTCCGGCCTCGCATCAGTGATACCCTCGGCATCAAAGCAGCCCGACACCCAATCCGTGAGAAAATCATGCAGACGAAGTTCATTCCGAACGATGTGTATGCCACTCAACAGTCTCGCTTCCAGATCGTTACAGGTTGCAACATGAGCGGAAAGAGCACTTTCATTCGCACTGTCGCCCTCCTATCCATTATGGCCCAGGTTGGGAGTTTGTAGGCTTCCCTACCCTGACCGCAATGACCTGTACATTAATTATGTTTAGTGTATCTGCAAGCAGCGCCTCGTTCCCCATATTACACCACCTGTTTGCTAGAGTCGGTCTGGATGACAGCATTGAGAGCAACGTGTCTACGTTTGCAGCGGAGATGCGAGAGATTGCGTTCATTCTGCGCAATCTTGAGAGACGGGGCATGTGAGTAACTTCTCATAATGCTCAGTTTCCACTCACAAACATAGGGCGATCATTGATGAGCTTGGCCGCGGCGGTACCAGCACACGTGATGGTCTTGCAATTGCTATCGCCATCGCCGAGGCTCTTGTTGATAGCAGGGTGAGTCCGTATAGCAGCCCAATTGTTCGGTACTGAAGTTTTGTAGGCTCTGGTTTGGTTCGCTACTCATTTCAAGGATTTGGCAACCATCTTGTCCGAGCGCAACGGGTGTGATCTGCCTCCATCTTGCAGTCGAGGTAGGCACTCCGGCGCAATTCATGGATCTGTGCTCATCATACTTAGATCGGGGACGATGACACTATAACCATGCTCTACCGCGCTGTCGAAGGCGCTGTCCAGGGAATCCCACTATGGCCTCGCTCTGCCATGCCAGAGTAGTTCGTAGTTCCCCTCCCACCACGTGTCCTGAGGATGAGGATGCAACATATTTTGCGCACAAGCTCGAAAGGCGCCTCTTACAGAAGAGAAGAAGACGTCCAAGAACGTCATCGCCGAGCGTCGCCGCAAGCTTATTCTCGATCTGAAAGAGCATCTTGTGCAGGCATACAATGGGACAATGGAGGGCGAGTTACTGGCTACGTGGCTAAGGGAGCTGCAGAAGGAATTCATCAATCGAATGACGGCTATCAACGAGGATGAGAAAGGTGTAGTGGAGAGTGAGGAAGAAGACGTGGATGACGATGTAGAAATGAGGGAGGATGATTTTGAAGATGAGCAGATGGAGGATGCTGAGGAGGGGTCTGAAGCGCGCGTGCGTCAGCCGTCTGTTATTTCGATCGATTCGAGAATTACCCCGACGGAGTCGTCGTCTACCATCAGGGTGGATTCTGATACCATGTCGTCGTCGTCGGTTAGGGCGGTTTCCGAGAACGAACTTTAGGATGGTGGAAGAATCGGTCAAGGGACAGTGTTTATGCAGATGAGCCCGAGGTTTCAGAGGGTATGGTGGAGAGTATCTGTGTCAGCTTCACATACGCGAATTAATTCTATTATGTATGTTCCATCACGTTTCAAGGAAGATATTTCGACAGGAGGTTGTGTTGTCCTTTTACTACGCTTTCCACGTCAAACACTCTACAAGCGGGATTTCTGAATTTTGGGCAGCTATTTGTCGTCTGACGGGATTTGCGCGACCACAGACCATGCAGTCACAGGACAGAAGTTTGAGTACAGTTGACCATGGTATTGCTTATCCTAGGGTAACACAGTGTACTCAAACTTTTCCCTAGTACTGTACCATGGGTACGAAATACAGCAGCGCCAAAAATGACTCAGTGTCATGGGACGCACATGTGAATTCTCATGGTGTATTATGTTATGCAAGCGCCTAGGTCACGTATAGTGATCGACTGTTCAAATGTCTGCAAAGACTGTAGGTATTACTAACTGCGTTTCCTGAAGGGTTACCATGAGTTTCATCCATGTTGCGTGGTTTCTTTTTTTCGTATCGTATGGTGCTGCGGTGCGTCAGGCATCAAAGTACAACGAACGAACCATGGTTCCAATACTAAAATCCATGGCGATTTGTTCTATAGTTAGATATCAGCATACGACATGTGAAGATGCCTCCAAGTCAATCCATGGTTCACTGTGTTTTGGAAGCTATCCTCTTGCGGTTCGCGCAGAATGCTGGCATACTTAAGGGCTGGGGATTTCTCTCTTGTCCACAATACATCGATCGAACTTTCCTCCCAGACCACTTGGACCTTCCAACTGTCCACGCAAACCACTTGCACCTTACAACCACCTGCACCTTACAACCACCTGCACCTTACAACCACCTTCACTTACAACCACCGCGCCTTACAACCACCCGCACCTTACAACCACCCGCACCTTACAACTACCCACACCTTATAACTACTCACACCTTACAACCACCTATACCTTACAACTATCCACACCTTCTAACTATCTACACCTTCCAACCATCATCCACGGTAGCACATAGTACTACAATGAACCCATCAGGACAACAAAGTATGAATCCATCAGGGCAACAGAGTACGAACCCATGGGGGGGACAGAGTACGAACTCATCGCCGCGACAGAATGCGAATCCATCTGGGCGACAGAATATGAAACCAGCCAGGACGACAGAGGACAAAACGGCCAGGGCGACACAACATGAACTCGCCCCCTACCACGCAGCGAGGAGGGTCTTCCAACTCCGCAACCCTAAACTCCGCAACCTGTCACCGGAGCCCCAACAGGTCCAAGCCGCCGCTCGAAGCTCCTAATCTCTCAACCACCGACTATACGACGACCACCCCTCCCCCCAACACAACCCACCACCAGACCCCCACCAGCCCCAAACAACAACAACCCCCCTTCCAAATACCCAATCCCCCCACCACAACCACTCCTCCAACCTTCGTCTCAAACCCCCCAAACCTTCACCGGCATCCCCGAAGTCCTCACCGTCCAACAAACCGCCTTCCACCGAGGCCAAATCGAGCGCCAAACCAACAACACCTCCAACCCCCCCACCGTCCCATCCACGCCCTTCCCACCAATCTACGACGAAGCCTGGACAACGCACTACCTCCGTGGCCACGCCTCGACGCAACCCACCCCTCTCCCGTACCGTCCTCCCCCCGGCGCCCCTCGTCACCCCCCACCCAACAACCCCCACCACCTGGCCTCCGCTCATCAACCCGGCCACACAGGACCCCTGGCACCCGCACGGCGTGTACGACCCCGTCTGGGTGGGCAATGTGCTGCGGACGGCGCTCGCGAGCATGCACCAGGTTATCAGTCGGATGGCGGCGCTGCGGCGGCGCGACAGGCCCGTTGTGGCGGATATTCCGGCGCCGTTGAGGAAAGTGTTGAGGGAGAGGGAGGAGTTTGCTGGGTTGAGGGGTGTGTATGAGGGGTTGAAGAGGGATGCGAGGGTTGTGGAGGGGGTGGTGTGCCGTGCCGGAGGGGTGGAGGGGTGGGGAGGGATAGCTGGAGGACTAAAAGGTTGAGGGCAGTTGGCTTGGGGGTTGTGTATCCTGGGGTAACACGTTGTATTTGCACTGTTGTACTAGTACTGTATGGGGGGGAACGAGGGATGGGACTTGAGAGCGCCGTTGGAACCCCCGGGAATGGATTTGGAGGCACCCGTATTGGAGGATAGCTAGAGGATTGTAGGGTGGAAAGTGGGGACCTAGTCGATTTAAGCATTACAATTGGCCTTAGTGTTACTTATCCTGGGGTAACACATTGCACTTGAACTTTTGTCTTGTGGCTGTAGGTCTCTTGGTGGATGGGACGGGCGTTTGTCTGGGATGTTTTCTGGCAGGATGGGGACATTGTTAGATTAGGTGGAGCGTATATATCAGTATTATTAGCGCACGGCACGTTGGCGACAACTGCATAGAATTGTGAACTGTCGCCTTACTTCTACACACTGATTAGACAAGTAGATCTCATAATAAGTACACCTACAGCTCTTGCGGTCTACACTTCAGGGGTAACCCGATTCTCTCCGTGCCATGACCTTGCCCCCATGGGTCTGGTCTGAAAACCAATGTTTTAGTACAAGACCTACCTATACAAGAAAGCACCCACAAACGCCGAGAAATGCCAACGCTAAATGCTCCATCTAATACCCGAACCCAATCTATTCATCCTCGTCAAACATAGTCGAGGTATTCGCAAAATCACCGAGAAGAATCTCGTCTGGTGCAGGACCGCGATGATTACGCACTGCTTCAAATTAGCTTTCCATCGACTACGAGCCAGGGCGAGAAGGAACTTACCCCACTCGCACTCAACGCGAAAGAAAATCCATATCCACCGCCTCAGAACCTCCAACGCCTCCATAAAAAAGATGCCCCCCTCCAAATCATTGAAGTGGTCCAAATGTGGACTCAACTTGATGCTCCACGTACACCTCAATATAGCATCTACTCCAATCGCTGCATAGTAGATCTCTTTCGCGTGGAACCAACGATGCCGTCGCAGACCATATGGATACTCCGGATTTTCCCTCTCTTTCTTGCCCAACAAGAGCGTAAGGTCCCAATCGCGGCTTACGTCCCACCAAAACGAATACGCGGAGTTTACGAAGACGGCGGCGAGCCAGAGGCGGAAGAGCGTCACTTCCGACATGCCATATTTGGAGGGTTCGGGAGACCGTTGCATGGCGGAGAGGATGATGACGGGGAAGGCGGTGCTGTATTTCAGAGCGTTGGCAAGGTGGACACCGCCCCAGCCCGTTGCAGGGCTGATTTGGCCGGTTTTTGCGCATTGGCCTTTTGAACGCGGGAGTATTCGGTGAGGCATTGGCGGAGGCGAATGAGAGAGGGAACCGAGATGATGAAGGGAACCCAGAAGAAGCCTCCGCAGTTGCGGTTTGGGGGCCCGGTCGAGCTGTGTGAGGAGGAGAAGAACATGCACAGACTAATGAAGAGGTCTCCCAAGACTTTTGCGTAGCTTGTCAGCGCGTCCGCTAGCAAGATATCCCCGAATTTCCCATCTTGCGCCTCTGCGATGCCTCCAATGCTTATCCGCTTCAGCGTTGCCAGTGTCCGATGTCTGCCATTCCTGCTCACGAATGGTATGGGCACAATGAAGCCAACCACAAGGACGAGAAGATAAAGGTTCGGTAGGATTTCCCAAGCGGCGATGTCGGCGGGGCTTCCGTTGGTGAGGGTCCAGAAGAGGAGCAGGGAGAGCACCAGGGGGACGGTGAGGGAGAGGGCGACCCGGTAGCAGGAGAGGTAATGCGGGGGGTGGTGTGGGGAGAGGCGCGCCGGGTATCGAATAAGGGACGGGACGTCGATGCGGATTAGGGACAGATAGTGGAGGTTGAGGCCCCACGCCCAGATGCCTGTGGAATGGTATCAGCTCGAGTTCGCACGGTGGCCGGGATGGTCGATGGCATACCCAAGACTATGATCAAGGCGACGCGGTATGGTAGCGGCAGTATGCGACTGAATCTGTCGAGCACAGGCTGGCCTGCCGCGTCACCGTCCATGTCGAAGTCGCGCGTCGCAGTCGATGGCAGTTAAGATGCGCCTCAGCACCTCCTCTTCCTCGCTCATGGAATCCACACTGAGCGAATGATAGTGTGTCCCCTTCCCATAACCAGGAGGTGTGGTTCCGCAAAGAGCGCCACAAGGTCGCTGACATAAGCCCCGTTCAGCCTCATCGACGACAGGGATGGCCCTGCCAAGAGAAGCTTGACAGGGGCGCTCCTTCCGCTAGCATCACGATCACGATGACACGAACACTTGGGAACAAAGTGCACGCCAAAGTGAGCTGACACATGGCATTGCCTCTTCACGCCGTCATTCCGTCGACCGCCTAACCTCATCCCACACGAGCCAGCCTCCATCTCCTCTCCGAGTCCTTTACAGGCGTCACACGAGCTATCGGACCACCGCACCTTCGACCGACAAACGTTTCATATACACCACCATGTCGCGCCTCACCATCCCCAAGATCTTCATGGCCGGCGGCGCTGTCGGCTTCACCTACTACATGATCATGCGCCCGTACTGGTTCCCGAACCCTTACAAGACGAGGAAGGTGTCCAACATCGAGGATCGGTTCACCGCGGAGCAGCAGTCACAACGGTAAGACGGCTTCTGTTAGCACACAAGAAAGTTGAAGCTGACACGATACACAGCCTGTGAGGCCGGAAAAGTTCTACGAAGCACAGACGGGCAATAAGGGCAAGTGAACGAAATACTCTAGCATATACACAATAGCTGGGTGGGGTCAGTACTGTTAAGTGGCGATATTCGATGCGTCAGGTTTTGGCGTTAGGACTGCTTTACATGCTGTTACATTATCTTGTACATACACACTCCATCTCCACCTTTGACAGCATATATCAGCAGGGAACAACTGCATTTGATCCAACAAAGTTTTTGTTATTTCATCCTACGTGCAGTTATGCTTGGAGAAGCTTGCTTAAGAGATGTACTATACATAGAGTGTTCCGTCAGGCGCCATAGACGGCGGCTCAAAGGGGCCAACTTTTTGTAAGGAAAGCTAGACCTCGAACACCCAAATCAATAACATGTCTTACTCTGACAGCTGCAGTAGATAAGTTATTCCTGTGTCGAGGACTGCTATCTTGATCCTGTTGCTACGGTCGCGCGTTGCTCGCTTTGGCAATTGATTTCGTATGTGGTCTTGGTCGAAAAGGCTAAACCACTTGTTCGCACCTTGTATTCTTAGGATTGAGTTAGTATGCTTCGTTTAGAAGCTTAATTGTACGTACTGCTTGTGATCCAGATCGTCAGCAGTGTCGAAAAACTGCAAGGGGGCCGGACTGCGATGCGGTGATTTGGCTACAGCATAGCTCACAGCTTTAGTCGGCACCTGGGGACTGAGGCGATTGCTTGAAACACTTGATTTCAACTTTAATCTCTGTCTCGTGTCAGCAGATAGTGATAAATGATAAAGTTACATACCCCCAAGTGAGCAGGCTTAGGACGTGGCTGTGGCCCTTTCGGACCTTTCCGTTTAACGCTGGGTAATTTGAGCTCAGAAATGACCTCATCCGGGTCTCGATCGCTCCAGATTGCATTGTAATCCCCTTGCCGTGGTGCTATAACCCTCTGACAGAAGGCTCTGGCAAAATGTTCTCCGTCTTCAGGATCCTCTGCCATCTCAATGCCTTGGATGCATGCCTCCACAGCAGACCGGTATCTTTCAGAGATACCCCAGTCAACTTTTTCAAACCGCTCCAAGGCCATGTTTCTAAGCGCTTCTAGGCTCATGAGCTTGCCAGCCGTTGTCAAGAGTGGCAATTAAAGTTGAAATAGTGGGTACTTTGAGGTTATCCAAGCGCTGGAAAGTCCTTCTTACAGCCTGGACTTATGCAAGGCATTGGAGGCGCCTCGCTGAGCCACGATTATGGAGATTGAAGTCGCGGCCACAAACAAAGAAATCTCAAAACGATGACGATATTTGGGACCAATTTGGGGCTGCTACTGCTACAAAAAAAGCGTCGAGATTCATCGAAGACATACCTCAATACTGGTTCATCTGGTTCCTCAATCAAAGATCGTACTATTGCTGGCCATGTTGCTAAGCAGCATCACCAACTTCTCGGCGAAGCTCCGGAATCACTAGACCTATCAAGCGAAGACATATCATTTGAAATGGAAGCTGTTCAGAACCATGGGGCACGCTGTTGGCCCATGCGCTCCGATCACAAGCCGAGGTTCAATGGTCTTGGCATGGGCATCAACTATCATCGCGGTTCTGACCAGTTCGTGACCATCATTATCGCGTGGCTCTTTTCTTCTGTCGCGCGTTTTATATACCACCATGTCGTCTCCTCCACGCTTCGCGTACCCTTTCGCCACATCACCAGACGTCATCCGCTCCTACCAGAAAGACGCCTACTTCAGCGGCGTGCTCCTCGAACAGCTCTCCACGCTCCTCCGCAAGATAAAGGGCGCACGATATGCGCACACGTACACGTCAGAAACGCGCGTACTGGGCGAGCTTCTATACCTCGGCCTCACGACGCTGATTGGGAACCGGACGCTGGGCGAGGAGTACTGCGATATTGTTTCAAGTGGAGGGTGAGAACGGAAGACTACCAGCGCTAGGGAGACGGGCGGGATACATAATAAGCTGCATATTGGGACCATATTTGTTAGGAAGGATATTGCCAGCGTTCAGGAAGAGAATCCGCGCGAAGCTGGAGGCGAATATGAGGTGGTACGCGCGCGACAGCAGGCAAAGGCACAGCATCAGGCGAAAGAGAGTGGGACAAAGCCTATACCAAGACCGATTCAAGCGCGCATTCAAGACTATATCCTCCTGAACCTGGATACTATCACGTCGCCATCTCCAGTTTACGCTCTTTCGTTGGCGACGTTCTACTTCACGGGGAGCTACTATCACCTTTCTAAACGGATATGGAACCTGCGCTACATTTTTACGCGTCATGTACAAGAAAGCGACCAACGGATGGGCTACGAGGTTCTCGGTGTCCTGTTAATCCTGCAGATGGCCGTGCAAGGATACCTACACCTGCAGAACACCATGTCGCGCGACACCGCGCAGACGAGCACGGTCAGTGCTGGCATGGGTACGACAGCAATAGTTGGAGGTGGCGCCGAGGTTTCACTCGATCCGAACGCATACAGCGCCAACAATGCGCTCCTCATCGATGCGTCTACCGGCCAATCAACACCGCCAACCGAGCTACAAAAGTGGACAAACACCCCGGTAGCCGAGAAGCCGAGGTACGAACTGAGTAACGACGAGACTATGGCTTGGATAGGAGACAACAATAGGAAGTGCACGTTGTGTTTAGAGGGCATGAAAGATCCCAGCGTCACTACGTGTGGGCACGTGTTCTGCTGGGTGTGCATCAGCGACTGGGCGAAGGAGAAGCCAGAGTGTCCCCTTTGCAGGCAGAGCTGTTTGGTGCAGCACATCTTGCCATTGAGAGGATAGTTTACGTGGGTGCTTCAGCCACATTGAGCCTCCGGAGATGTTCGTTGCACAAGCCACGGCCTTCGCATCCATATCTGCGATCAGTCAGTACCAGACGTAGAGTTCTCAACCTACCTGGAACCCGAATTTGTCATCGATCGATTGTTCCGTTCTCAATGTGACATCGATGAGTCCTCGGACGTCACAAGAGTACCATGTGTACCACTCGGATCTACCGCTCGGGCTACGCAATTGGCTATGGGAGCATATCGTAGTGTTCAACAAACCTACTCACGACATATAGCTATCGTTGGTTTCCGGGGCTAATCCGTCCATGGACTATCATATGAGTATGCAAAATGCTGCGATGGACACGCTATCCATGTACCATGCTCGAAACGCAATGGTTAAGAGACCCTTGGGAGCCCAGGAACTGTCGAAAGGACGGGAAAGACATCATTAGTTCGCTCGAAACCCATTTCATTCTGTGATGGTCCGTGCTAACATGCCTCGTGAGGCCGGTGCTCGAGCCGGGGCTTTGAGCCGGTGGAGGGTAGCGAGCTGTAATGGAATGTATCAAGATTTACCATGCACATGAGGAGAGTACCCCAGTGTTTAGTTGCACGTGAGAACTGAATGTAAATTAAGCAAGCAGATGCCGCAATGATGTTCGAATTTTAGCGCCTAGCTTTACCACCCTTGCTTCGTAGGTCCCCTGGTGAATCGAAGCAGCACAAGTTGAATCCGACAAACAGTAAGGATGTTACTAGCACAGGGGAATATGGCTCGGACAGCCATTTTCTACCGTGGGTTTCCCGCCATTCATTATCTGCCTTGCTGCTATGTAAACAAGCGACGATTCCTTACGCCGCACAATCTCCACCACCTAGACACATCCAACCTCGACTCCTACCACCACAATGGCAGACGAAAGACCCCCCGATATCCGCGTCACAGCTGGACATATGGCGGAACCGGAGAAGCAAAGCTGCAAGAAGAACAGTGTCGACGAGACTAACACTGCGGCGGAGACCGAGGAGCCCGTTCCCAAAGAGATACGCGACCCGATAGCTGCACAACAACAGACTCAGGAAGTGCAAGACCTCAGCGACTTTTTGAAACTACCTCGAGAGATCCGCGGCATGGTGTATATCAAGCTATGGGAGCAAACCTCACCAATCATCACGTGGGCGACGTCTAGGAACAGCTGAAGCTCCCCATGCTGTATGTTTTACGCCGCAGATCCCGGTGTACCTACAGATAGTATGTGATGCATCCATACTGCGCACCTCCTTCTTGCGTAAACTCTATTGATTTGCGGACAACTAGTCCCCTATCAAGCACTTCCGCAATGGCTCCTTACGAACAAACGCATCCTCGACGAGGGTCTCGCAGAGCTCCGAAGCAACGGCATATGGTGTGTCTCCAACCCAGCGCAGTTGTTCTTGAGAGACTTAACCCCACTTCCTCCGCTCATGCATCCGCGACACGCGCGTAGCCTCGTCGTGTACCCCGGGTCGATCAAATGTACATATGAGCGGAGAAGTCGGTTCCGAGAGTCCAAGTCTAAGCGCAAGTGGTGCGTAGATCCTGAGCATGTGCGCATGCTTCGCAGGTTCTATGCTTCGCTACTGGTCGATGGCACGTGCGGGTTGAAGATGCTAGCTATCAGGACGAGGAGGGCCAATGGTTTCCGGGTTAGCAATACGAGGGAAGAAGAAACGGTTGACTTTGCTGGGCTCGAAGCTTCCTCGGAGGTCTGCAGTAACTTGTCGGAATTTCAGTTTGAATATGTTGGACCGGCTTCGGCAGACGGTTGGGGCAACGGGGCAACTTTCCCAGGGAAAAGGTGCTGGGAGAGACTGAGAGAATGGCTGGAAATATGTTGCCGGGTGGCAGGGGGAGAGGTCGAGAAGAAATTGTCGAGTTTGGGACATGGCAAGATGCGTTTTGAGGTTAAGCGTGTCTGACGTCCTACCTTCCACATATACAAGACCCTACCTAGGGTAGCAGATTAGGTCCAATATCGCCTTCACTTTGATTCTATCGGGAGTCATGGCTTCGCAATATAGGAATTATCCAAAGAAAAAATAGCAGTAGCGTCAATGCGCCATCCGATTGTCTTCACGCATGGCGACTTTGAGCATCACAACATAATGGTGCACGATGACCGTATCTTGGGTTTTATAGACTGGTATCAGGCAACAAAAGGGGTAATACTCGCACTAGACCGTAGCGTATGTGATCAAGTGCGAAGTAGTAAAAGATCGAGAGTGCATAGTACTCATGTCCTAATGGCGAAAATTTGGAATAGACCTATCATACATTTACTCTGTGCATTGAGAAAACCGGACAACATATACCGACCTCGATCTATCGTCTGGAAGAAAGGCCTTGATGCAAATCCCATCGTCCTGTACCCGATAACTATAAGAACGATCAAACTCTTTACAGCCAACACTGCAGCATCCATTAATGACACCTGCACACACTACACTGCCATTCTTACAATTGCTCGATGCCATCGACAAGTTTCTCCAGCGTCCCTTCATCGCCTTCAGTCAATAGATTCTTGAGCATGCGAGACCTGCATCACAATTAGCATCGCGTCGACCCGAACCGAGCGTAGAATGTACTCACATATTCCCAACCTTACAAGCAGCCATCAACTCCTCAAGCTCCCTGCTCTTCCCCTCCGCAACCTCAATAATCTTATCCGGCACTCGCGCCAATCTCGCGACATTCAACCCGTAAGATCGATGACTCGTGCCTTCCGCCGCCTCATAGAGGAACACAACTTCCTTACCACCATCTCTCTCCTCAAACCGCATATGCACATTCTTCAACTCTCTGTTTTCAAATCGGTCCTGTAGTTTCGCGAGGTGCTGGTAGTGCGTTATGAAGAGCGTGAGGGATTGCAGATCGCGGATGACATAGTCCAGAACGGCCTCTGCGATCGCGACGCCATCAAAGGTCGAAGTGCCGCGGCCGAGTTCATCCAGGATAATGAGAGAGCGTGGAGTAGCAGACTTGAGAATGTCGGAGGTTTCGTTAAGTTCGACCATGAAGGTGCTTTCTCCTTTCATCATGTTGTCAAACGCGCCCATGCGCGTAAAGACAGCGTCAAGCATCCCTAGACGTGCTTCGGTAGCGGGGACATAGGAGCCAATCTGCCCCATTATTGCTATCAGTGCACCGGCCCTGACATAGGAGCTCTTTCCACCCATGTTTGGGCCTGTGACGAGAAGACCGCGCGTGGAATCGTGGGATAGCTGGAGATCATTGGGGACGTAACTGTCAAGTAGAAGCTGCTCGACCATGGGATGCCGACCGCCAGTAATCGACAACTCGATGTTATCGGTAAAGGTTGGTTTCACGTAACCTGGCTGCGATGCGAGCGTTGCCAAGGAGAGAAGCGCGTCAAGAGTCGCAAGAGCTTGGATACAGTCTCGCAGCTGTTGATATTTCGCGGATATGTCATCAAGGAAGCGCTTGAAAGCTGTTTCACAAGCAGCTGCTAGCGACTCTTTGTATTGATCACGTTGTTGCAGCAGGCGCTTGACTTCCGGCGTATGAAAACGAATGACTGCCTTCGTGGAGGATATTTGTTGCCAAGACGCTGGGACCCTCTTCTCTTGAGGTGTCTTCCTCTTGACTTCAATCAAGTACTCAATGCCACTCACAGTGACATAGTTGACCTGGCCTGTCCCAATCTTGGCCGCTGCTTCTTTCCTGTGGGAGTTGAGGTCATCCTCCACGGAGGCAATATTGAGCTTGTAGTCGTTGATATCTTCTGCTTCATGTTCTTCTCGGAAAAAAGCGTATTTGTCGTCGTCCTTTGCAGCTTGAGCGTTGATCTTCTCCAACAGACTGGTAACGTCTTCGTAGATCCTGGGGACACTCGAGACAGCTTCAGAGATCAATGCCGACTTGAAACCAGTTTCGACAGGTGACTTGACGTTCTGGTACTCACCCGAGATTCCTTGAAGCATCTGAAGAGCGGCAAGTACTTCCGGTCGTGAGCATTTCTTGTAGTATATGCGCAGTAAGACTTTCTCCAGATCCGTTCTGATTTTTCCAAGCACGTATTTGAGCTTGTCAACTGGCCTGGTGTTCTCACCCTCCTTGAGTTCTTCAACAGCAGCTATTCGCTCTTCTAGGCTTGCTTTGTCAATCAATGGACGCCCAGTCCACTTTCGAAGGAGTCGCTGTCCGAATCGCGTTTTCGTACGATCCATCGTCCAGAACAGGCTCCCTTTGCTGCTATTGTCTGTCTGGTTGTGGTAAATCTCCAGACTAGTCAAGGTGTTGCCGTTCAAGAGCATGTAAGACCGAGCACTGAAGGGTTGGAAGTACTTGGTCAGATCGAAAACGTGCTCTAAGCCGTAATCACTCAAGTAGGTTATCATAGCCGAGAGACATATCGTAACATGCTCAGACAACTGATGAACTTTGTCAAGAATGGCGCTTTGTTCAGACCCTTCTTGACTTGACTTCATCTTGTCCGCATAGAAATTCGAAATATGGCTGTATGATTGAGCAGCCATCGTCTTAGGCTTCTCAACTCTCTCTACGCGGGCCTTGTCTCCGAAGACGTTGGTTTTGCTTGCTGAAAGGTGCTGGACGAGCTTATCCGTGGCCTTCGACAAGCCCCCAACTATCAAGAATTCTGCTGGAGCAATATGGAGGAGCCGCGTCTCGATTTCGCTTCTCATGAAGCCATCTTCGAAATCATCATAGATGATGTCACCGGTAGCAGGCTGTACCGCGACCAGACCGACCTGTACCTTTTCGTCGGTGCCCCAACCCTTCGCGTTTGTCTCAGTGATGCACAGCAAATAACCAGTGGACTGTGCGCCAGCGCCAGCTGCACCTGTATCCAATCCCTCTATGTCGTCGACATAGGTACCCTTGGTGTATAGATTCGTGAGCTTTCTTACGAAAGGAGCATTCCTGTTGTCACCAGCAGCTTTTAGCGCGGCCGTCTCGACTTGCCGCACGACCCCGACTTTGTGATTAGCTTGCACTAGTCTTTTGACATGCACTTGCAATCGGTGCACTGGGAAGCTTGCAGATGCGAATCGACCCAAATGTGCCTCTGACGGGTGCTCGTCGTATCGAAACTTTCCGGAAATGCATACGATGCCCAACTCCTTCGCTGCGATACGTGCATCCTCTCCGTAAATTTGGAATTTGTACCCGACCTCATAAACAATTATCGTGTCCAGGTGCTTCCTCTTAATTTCGAGATATTGCGTCTCCATTGGTGTGAGCTTCCCCGCCCTTTTTGATGCCGCTGTCTTCTTCGTAGACTTCGCCGCAGGCTTCGGCGCCTCGTCCTCTTCCTCGCCTTCTCCTTCTCCTTCAGCAATTTCGTCCTCGGCCGTTTCCGAAGTGAATTTGTTGTTTCTTCGCAAGCTGTCAGGCCGTCCAAGTTTCTTGACGAACTTCTTGTGTAGCTCCTCCCGTCGTTTCCGTGCCGCGGGGCTGTCGTCGTTGTCTTCGTCCAATTCTGCATTCTCGTCTACGATGACCGGGGAAGATGAGAATATATATTTGGCAGTCCTATCGAGCGATCGAGCCTGGGTTCGAGGCTTGCTGGCGTTTAGACCAGAGGGAGACGCATGGGCAAGGGAAGGTCGAGCGTTTTCGTCGTTGTCCAAACTGTCGCTCTCGTCCAATCGTGCCCGCTTCGGCGAGGACCGATCCGGAGGTTCCTCATCTTCATCTTGTTCGCCTATCACACGCTTTCGGCGGGTGGTAGCTGCGCGCGCTACAGGAAGCTCATCTTCCTCGTCGTCATCGGGGACGGGGGGTTCGTGGTGCGGCGGCGTTACTGGTTTAACAGCGGTCGGTTTGGCGGTGGGTTTTGGGGTGAAGAATGCAGAGATAGACTGCTGTTTAGTTTTTTGTGACGAAGACGACGGGAAAGGGCTGCTTTTCGGTGCCATTGACACTGTCGTTGGGTTGAGATGGGGAGCTTTGACGCGTAGACGCGACGATTGGACCTTTGGGGCACTGACATCACGCACGCGATCACGCGTTCTCTTTAAACGACTTAGTAAGCAAACCTCGTCCACACTTCATATTTTGGGTCTTCTAGAACATCATTGGACACGTGCAATAATTATTTCTCCCAGTCAAGTAGATACGGATATGGGTCAATTGAACTCGTTGGCAGCGAGATACCTTGGGTTCGCCATTGTGTGGTAAAAATCTCGCGGAGGTCCAATTTGCACCTCGATGGCTGTCCAAGGTGAAATGGCGGAATCAGTGCGCGTTTCAAACACATTTTAGAATATATCACTAGCTTACCCATATCTTTGAGATGTCCTGCAAGTGTCCCGAATTCCGGAAACACCCACGGATACCACTTGTAAAATCTCCAAAGCTTCCAGGACACGAGTTCAATAAGGTAGGAGAGATCGTAATCGGTCGGCGTGCCCATCTCGTTATTCTGATAGTACATGTATATGCCATCAAAATCATCCCGGATATCTTGGACCTTTCGCAAGACGGCAGGGGGGCCGTTGACGAACGTTAACTGTCATCTGTCAATCCTGAACTGCAGCAGTAGAGTAGACTCACGGCCTGCGGTTGAGGACCGAATTCGTTCCAGACTTCGCACCACTCGCAGCATGGCCCTCTTCCATGCATCCACCGAGCGCGATACTCTCGCGGATAACCAAATTGTGAGTAAGGCAAATTATAGTGGGTAGGCTCGTTGCATTGTAGTCCTTGAATGAACGGGCAAGGTATGGATCCCATCGTGGACCTAGTTATGAGGAAACGGAGACGGAGACCCAGAAGAGAAACCAACGGCTCAAGCAACGAGAGTAATTTCAGTGATGAGCACGAAACGGCTAAATTTCTATAGGAAGGAGAGTGCAACGCTGTCATGCTGTTAACCAGCGCGATGAAGCAAACAGGTCCGGCGTGGTCACAGGCAAACATCAGCGTGCAGAGTACAAGACGCTGTGCGCTGCAAGCCTGCAAGCCTGACCGTCTGTTCGTCCTACGGAGGCTGAGGCCCAAGCAAACAACTTTCACCGGAGAGAGCAAAGATGGCGTGTCCGTGTTTGCTACCTAAAATGTCAAGTAGTAGGTATCGCTACGAGCTGGAGTCAGTTGGAGCTGTTGCTAGCGTGGATGAGGGACGACGCGACACGGGAGGCGCACGCGTTGGGCGCGATGTGGCTGAACTCGCCAAGACCACTGTACGCGGGTCGCGGCTGCACGTCTAAAGCCCGACGCGTCTGCCGCTCCTTCTCTTCAACTTCAACCCACCAAGCGCGCCTTCCACACCACCCGCTCCCCCTTCCCACGGTATCTCGCTGCTCCTCAAGATGCCTTCCACCGTTCTCGGCAAGAGAACTCGCAGCTCGGCCAGCGCAGATGCCTCTGGTAAGTGCTTCCCGCCGCTCTGGCCCTGTCGACGCGCCGCTAACAAGCTGCAGATGCGAAATCCTCTGTCTCAACACGCGCAAAACGCCGGGCACAGTTCGTCATCTTAGACGAGGGTGAGAATGACAATCCATTCGTCACTCCGAACAAGACATCTCTCCGCAATGGCGGTGCCATGGACGTGGGTGCGGCGGAGAAGGAGGAGCCATCTGGAAAGCGCGGCAAGAGGGCGACGACAACACCTGTCAAACACGGTGCACCCGAGACGCGCATGCCATTGTCTTGTACAAAAGCCAATTCGCCCATCAAGGCGCCTGCAACATCTTCAGACAAGCCGACTGCAGCTCCCTCGACTCCACGCCACCGAGACGCTCTTGCCAGCAAGGTCGCGGTAACGCCAAGACATCGGCTGATTGTCGCTGGACGGCCGTTGACACCACGAACTCCTCACACGCCTTCAACCCCTCGCAATGCTGCTCCTACCGTCTACAATGACGCTCGTCAACTCTTTGCCAGGGGCTCCGCGCCCACTGCACTTTTCGGGCGCGAGGTAGAGCGCAAAGAACTCCAGACTTTCATCTCGACGCGCACCAAGACCAAGAAATCAGGCTGCATCTACGTCTCCGGGCCGCCCGGTACTGGCAAAAGCGCCTTTGTCAACGACGTCTGCCGTGACCTCCCGTCAGATGCCTCAATTAAGACCGGCTATATCAATTGCATGAGCGTCAAGAATGCAGTCGACCTGTACCGAACGTTGCTAGAAGAATTCGTGGATATCACCGACATCACCGAGGGCGAGGAAATGGACACTTTGCAGAAGCTTTTCATGCAGCGCAAGACGTCGTATGTTGTTACGCTTGACGAAGTAGATCACCTCCTGGAGCTCGACATCGACCTGCTCTACAGCATCTTCGAATGGTCGCTTCAAAAGTCATCCGGGCTCGTCCTCGTTGGCATTGCGAACGCACTTGACTTCACCGATCGATTTCTACCTCGCCTAAAGGCTCGCGGTCTCAAACCTCATCTGCTGCCATTCCTCCCGTACACCGCCGCACAGATCTGTTCCGTCATCACATCAAAGCTCCAGTCACTGCTCCCCGGTGACGCCGATTACGTTCCCTTCATCCACCCCACGGCGATCATGTTTCTCTCCAAGAAGGTCGCATCACAATCCGGCGATCTGCGAAAGGCTTTCGACATCTGTCGGCGGTCCGTCGATTTGATCGAGGCAGACACTCGCGATCAGCATGCGAAGAAGGCCGATGAAATCACTCCTGCTCCGACACCTTCACCCTCCAAAACGCCATTGGTAGAGAACATGAACCTCTCATCTCCGGTGGTCCGATCGCCTACAAAAGACAAGTCGAAGAACAAGCTGGTAGCATCATTGGCTCAACTCACCGTCAAGACCGCGCCACGAGCCACAATCGCTCATATGGCTCGCATTACCGCTGCCGTTTTCAGCAACGGCACTGTACAACGCCTCCAGAACCTCAATCTCCAACAGAAAGCAGTCTTGTGTTCGCTCTCAGCCATGGAGAAGAAGAAGCGCGCTTCGGCTGCAGACAATGTCTTTGCAACACCTTCGAAGGCTCGGAACACGGCGCCCACGATCAAAGAGCTTTTTGAAGCCTACACTGCCTTGTGCAAACGTGAAAACATACTCCATCCGCTTACCAGCACTGAATTTCGCGACATTGTCGGTAGCCTGGAGACTTTATCTCTTGTTTCCGCGGTGGAGGGCAAGACCGGATCACTCGTTGCTGCGGGCACTCCGAGCCGAAAGGGCAGAGGAGGATTCGGTGGAGTTTCTGTGGAAGATCGTCGAGTCGCTAGCTCTGTGGGTGCGAAGGAGTTGGCAGCTGCGCTTAGTGGCCCAGGCAGCAGCATTCTCAGGGGTATACTGGAGGGGAGTGAAGGCTTTTAGGGTTTTATGATAGGTGGCTGCGTTTTGAGTGGTTGGGCATTCGTGGTTTAGCATAGCATGGCGCTTTTTGAATGGGATTTTGGGTCGGACTGTTTGTATTGGTTGCATTGCATTGCGTGGTGTGGAATAGCATGGATGGCATAACTGTTGGATAAAGACAGTGTGGAACCTGGATAGAAAAGTATCTTCGTTGAAAGCTTCATTCTTGTCATTGATGTGAACTTTGCTTCCTTGGGATGTTCTCCCTCTACCATCACAGCTCTTGGACACGAATTGCTATCGCTAGACATCAAGCACAGCGTAAACGTCGTCCAGCCTCACAACCTGTAGATATTTGAAGTGACCACGATAGGCATGACCTTAGCGAATGGACAACATGACATGAATTTCGGTAATCTATCCTACAGCTACTAGACAAAAGTTCTAGTATAATTAGTCTTTATATTACTTATCCTAGGGTACGTAGTAACGTAGTCTAATCTTTTATTCTAGTACTATACGTATATACCACGTAACATGTCTACGCAATATCTCAATAGGACCCAGACTAAAGAGCAAATGTGTAGGTAGACTCTCCTTCTAAGTAGTTTTGGATAGCGGACATTCGTGCATAAAGAAGAGTCGTGGCTTAGATACCGCACCGCGCTAATGTAGGTAGTAAAAACAATATTAGCAAGTTGTTAAAAATATCTTCCCTCTTGATATCTATTCTATCAAAGACCGTTGTTATAGGAGATTCTAACCTAGTTTGAGTCCGCATAATATACAGAGAGGAGTAAAACAGGAGGCACTAAAACCCAGTACCTAGCACACAGTGGGCAAATTTTGTATGTGAAAATCATTTCGCGTTGAAAATCTGTCTAGCAGAGCTCATGCCTCGATACGCCTGACAGATTTTAAAAAGTCAAAATCACGTTAACAACGTTTTTAGAAACACCTTTGGCGCGGTACTGTACATCCCTTTGATATATAGTACCCGCTGTGTAGTACCACAACCCACCTACACGATACAGCTATCTGACAAAAGTTTTCAAGAGTACGATTACTGCGTGTTGCTTATCCTGGGGTAACACAGGAATATACGCGTGTACTACTCAACATGTCTACAACATCTCCACCATTCCCATCAGAGTGAATAAAACAAGATGTCGATTTGGCTACTCTACGTCCCACTCTACTTCCCACTCGAGGTTTCTGTGGAATTTCTCCACCATGACCCTAAAAGTGAAAGCTTCCACGCCATACACCCTTGTCAGGACAGGATACAAGAGCACAACATCTAGTACTAGTAACAAGACGGCCACTACAGCTGTGAAACCTTTGTCGATTCCCCGAAGCCAAAGTAAGACAATGGGGCTTAGCATTGCAGCGATCAATCCCACAAAGAGAAAAAGAGGCCCGAGCACAACAATGGAGCTGTAAACTGTTGCCAGAACCCCCTTAAAAGATACTTCAGAGACCCACCTGAGGAAACCGTGCGTCATAATTGGGTCGGTAGAGTGAAGATCGGTTGTTGCTTCATGAAACTTGTTGAAAATCGCCTCCCTGGTTTGGAGAATGCGTGAACTGCGCATACTGAGGCGCATTGCGTAGGCTATGAGTAAAGATCCGATGGCCACAAGACAAAATGCGTAGGCTGGTACACCTCCTTCGAGCTCATGGATTTGCATGCTGAGGATGCTCACTACGAACGAGAGGGGGATAAATATGAATGCGAGTTCGGTAAGCTTGGAGATATGCTTTCGGCTTCTGCTATGCTTCTTCGGCTTTCCAGAATCTGCATTTCGGCGCGTAACGAATCAAATGATCTATCGATGGGGTCCATACATGTGCGTAGTTTTTTTTTTGATTTCCCTTGCGTAGTTTTCCGATTGCTCGCTACGGGTACTGAGGGACATGGGGAAAGCTTCGGATTCGGGGTTGTGACTGCGAGCCTTGAACTTTTAGTCGCTTGTTCAGGTAGATGTCTCGTTGCATTCTCCAAGTGAACTTAAATTATATAAAAATATCTATAAAACCTCTCTCTAACGCGTATAACCGTTACGCCCCTTAGAGCGGCATCTAACTTCGCCTAAAAAGCTAGGGATATCATGGGAGATGATGCCATTTTCACTTAGGTGATTGTAGAAGTGCTAGGGATAAATCCTCAAGGGCAATCGTGAGCATCACAATCAAATGTCTGGCATCAATAATCAAGTCCAACAGTTGGATTGGCTAATTTCTATGGCAATGCTTGATAGGTTGGCGAAACAACCAAGCACAGCCTTTTTTTTAAAAGGCGGGAATTTAACGAAAGTGAGGCCTTGAACAGAAGACAGAGTGAAAAGACTCAAGACCCCAACGTTGGGCCATCAACCGATCCACAACGAACGCCTGGATTTTCAATCCAATACGTGAACATCTAGGCAGGAACGCGATACGGTGAATGTCCCCCTTCTTTACAACACGAATTCGCTGCCATTCGATGAATTTTTGAGTTTGAGTTGTCCTTTAGCCAAGGACTCGTTTGAGGGTTGACTTTAGGCGGTCGTACTCGGACTGAGAAAGACCATTCCACTGCAGGCAGGTATCCCCGCAGGCAAAGGGGACGGCACCGACACCATCAATCCAAGGAGCGGCCGAGATGCAAGGATACGGAATGCCGGTCGCTCGAACTGTGTTGATCAGTACGATTTCGTTCATTGCGGCCTATTTCTGCTACTTACCACTACTACGGCCCGAGCCGGTTACAACAATACGTGCGCCACGGAGCGAGTTGCAGCAGTTCTGGATAACGTTCGCGGGTACTCCGTTCGGCGTTGGCATCTGCTAACATCAATTCAACACTCTACGAATGTTCAGTGTTGAGACTTACGCAAGTAGCTCTCTTGTCAAATGAGGCGCCATCTGGCTCCGTAGTACCGAGAGTGAAATTATATGCAAATCCACCATCTTCAAAGTCACGTTTCGAAAGCTGGCTTACAATGACCTTCCCGACGCTGCCAACGATGGAAGCAATGAAGCCAATGACAGCACCGACAGGGGCAGGACAGGTTTGCATCATAGTGAAGCCCACCAGAACGGCGGCCATACTTGCGAGTTGGTAGCGCATGTTGATTGCTGGGTAAATTCGAGCTGTTTGAGGAGCTGTAACGAGGCGTGTGAGTTCTGAAGATGCTGTGGTGAGTTGTCCAGTCCTGCTCGGGATATGCAAACTTTATACATCATTGTAGCCGATCCCATGTCATTCTAAGACTTCCTGTCGCGTGCTTAGGTGAACATTTGAAAGCATCAGCAGATGCGCTGTTTAACGAGACACGTTCGAACTTGGCAACTGCCAATGTTTTCTCAGTAAGCTGCAGGAGTGGCGTCAGCAGTGCTTAAAGGAAGCAATCGGCTGCTCCACACTGTGTTGATGTGCTCACGAATTCTCTCACAGATCTCGCATTCGCCCAACGCCATCTGAACATCAGTGGAAGCCCCTCCGGACCTCCCCGCCAGTATCCATCTTTCCACGTCCAGTCAACTGAGAGTGGTCTCAAAATGGGCTTTCTTCAATCCTGCACGCTCTATTGCGGAAGCATCACATTGGTTCTGGTTGGATTATACTATCCAAAACCCTATCGTTCTCTTTTGATACTGCCCACGTGGGCATTACTAGCTTTCTCAATCGGGTCTCTAAAAGACACATGGATTACCGGTCTCAGCTTTCAGCTTGGTATGCTGTGCATCATCGCAGCCCTCCAGACACCTATCATCTTTCGGCAGCACAACATCAGTCGCTGGACTTGGAGAGCAGCTTACAGATCATACAACAATCCAAGGATGCTCCTACTAGGCCAGATTGATCATAGTCCTGTGGCATGGTCATGGTTAGTTCGCATCATCCGCCCGTTGGCGTTGTACGCAGCGGAGTCGCTCCTCTATGCGGCCTTAGCCCAGCTTCACTGCACTTGGGACGACTTTTCTCCAAGCAAAGAATCACTGATACGGAGAACAATACATGGCCATTTAAGTCTCCACGACTTCCTCGTCCGAGTTATCGTCACTGTCATCTGGTTCCTCGACACAGCAACCCAGCTCGAGATCGCCCACTGTATCTTAGCCCTGATCTTCGTCGCCCTCCTCCGCCTTGATAGTGCTCACGAATGGCCACCGCTATTTGGCCATCCCGCAGAAGGATACACCATTCGCCGTTTCTGGACCCATTTCTGGCACCAGCTGTTTTCACCCTCAGCCGCAACCTGGGCTCGTGCCATCGCAGGTCGGATGCCTGGCTTAGAGAGCCCTTGGATCAGCAAAATATTCGTGGCGCTCTTCGTCTTTTCCCTGTCGGGAGGTGCGCATGCGCTGATTGGATGGCAGCTTGGCGATGTACACCCGTATAAGGACGTGTCCTTCTTTTTAATCAATTTTAGCGCGGTGATGATGGAAATCTTGGTCGCCAGTCTGTGTAGATCCAGGAGCGGCGTACAGAAGCCAGCGATGTGGCGGAGGGTTGGTGGACTATTATGGGTATGCTTTTTCTTCCTTTGGCTGATACCTAGGGTGGCGTATCCGAGAGTGTATATGGAGTTGAGTCGATCATTCTGGGCTTTGTAGTTGAGGCTAAGCATTGAGGGATTAGGCTATGCGGTTCACTCAAGGTGACCAGGATGACTTTGTGTGGCGCTGACTGATGCTTACCTAGTTAGCTGATGTTATGTAGCGCTGACTGATGGTATTGTGAGGTTATAAAGGCTTGGCTAACTTTGTGGAGCGCTGACTGATGCTCACCTAGGTAGCCGACGTTATGTAGCGCTGACTGATGGTCTTGTGAGGTTGTAAAGGCTTGGCTAACTTTGTAGAGCGCTGACTGACTGTCTTGCGAGGTCTTGGAGGCTTGAAGGCATGGAGTCTTAGAAACTGCCGATTACTCTTTGTACTTCCTCACGTTTGTCATTAATGTGTGTTTGCCGTTAAACCAAAAATTACAATGCAAAAGAAATGACTTCGTACTAGGATTTCCTGTTAAACATTACTCCCTAGTCACTTGCAAAACGGAGGTTATCTCGCAATTTTCAGAATAGCAATCCAACACCGATCAAAATACCCAGCAATCCATTTTTCAGATAAGGAATTTCTTGCAACCAAATTGCTGGCCATCCCAGCCATGGTATATACCACTTTACCACTCCAACGATCTGCTCTCGATACACGAACGTTTGACCCCAAGGATAGAGCCCGACATCATCAATAGGGCTATTATCACCCTTTGTCAAAACGAGTTGCCTGTACGCAAATGTTAGCTATGTTAGACACGTGAGCAACACGTTGGATGCCGATATCTGAGCTCGGAGTTGACTCACTGTAGTGCCGCTGCCTCACTACTACCTTTCATTTCTTCACTACCATCTCCGTTCCCACCCTGCCTCTGGCCCCAAACGACCTTTACAGCTCTATGCACCATTGGCAGAGTCGCATCCTCGAACCATACTACCGGAATATCCCCAACTTTGATGCGCTCAGTGCTGTTGGAGATGATGACAATGTCGCCGCGGGAGAAGGCCGGGGCCATGGATGAGGAGGTTACGACATGGACGGGATATTGCGTTGAGAGGGTGAGGCGGAGGATAACGAATGTAATATAGACAAACGAGAGAGTGTGGGCCAGAGAATAAAAAGAGCGGAGCAATGAACGCAGCATGGTTGGGGAGATGATTGATGGCGAACAAGGGTTGAAAAAATGACTATTAGAGACTACTATCGGGATTCAAGGGAATGAGAGCGCTCAATTTTTGGATCAAAGGTGTTAATAAAAGCGCCGGATCGTGCGAGTTCACACCTATAAGGTATCAGCCAAGACATCCAGGCTGACGCGCATTCGGCTGGAGTCTAAGATGCGGCTGAAAGTTCTCACCCAAATCATAAGAACAGACAGGCGAATACCGAGTAGGGGGAACCCCAATTAGTAAGCACCCTGTAAGCAACCCGCGGAAGTACATCTATTCTCGGACTCAGCTACACCAACTTAACATTTTTAGATCTCGCCAGTCGGAGGCAACATCTCTTCCACGTTAAACGGCTTCAAAGGCGCATCTCAACTTGAGGTTCGAGCAGGCTACTTCGGCCAATATCACAAACCCACCTCAATCCCAGCTACCCACCTAGACTTCACCCACCAACACAAAGACCTCACGCATCCAACGTGCAACCACAACAATCCACAACCAACCTTAGAACACACCAACTCACTCACAACAGCAAAAGCCTCGAATTCCCCAAAACGCCGCGCTAATCCCTCAAAACTAGGTAGATACCGTACCCACAATCCAACCTCCCCAACCCCAGACGCCAGACGCACGCCCCACACCACCCCAACATCCACAAGTCCAACCCCCCACCTCACTTCACCTAACCGGCCTAAGCACCTCCCACCCCCTCAAACTCTCCAAATCCTCCGGCTCCTCATCCATCAAACTCCTCCCTCTTGCACCGACCCCTGCGCCCGTCCTCGGCGGCAAAGCCGGCCGCTCCTCCTCACTCGTATCAATTAAAGTATCCACGCCATTTCCAGCCCCAGTCCCTACCGGCCTCCTCTCCGCCATGGAGCGCCGTGGCAGCGGCGGCTGCGGCTGCGGCTGTTGTCTACTCGACGTATCGGGCTCGTCGCGGTAACGTTGGGGCGGGGGTGTGGGCGTTCCGACGAGGGAGGGCTTCTTGGTGGGTATCGGAGGTGCGGCTTTACGGGAGAGCTCTCGTGTGAGGGTGGAAGGTGGGGGGTGTTGAGCGGGGCGGTGGGGCAAGCTGGGCAAGGAGCGGGACGATGCGGAGGAGGTGGAGCGTCTTAGGTCGTTGGTGCCGTCAAGATAGGACATGGAAGGATTGGTGGTGGGATTTGTTGTCGAACTTGGGTTAGGGTTGAAGGGAGGAGCTACAAGCTTCCTTGCCATTGGATTCTGCGCTGGATTTGAGAGGTTTAGACTCTTGACTGAGCTTGCTTGGCTCTTTGGTGCATTCGCTCCTACGCCGTTGAAGTCTACCGCTTGTGCTCGTGCTGTGCCCCGAGCGGGCGGCGGTTCCGGCTTGGCCATTCGCTTGACTTCGACCCAGTCGGGTTCTGGTGACGGCGTGAACGGATTACTGGGCCGTTTAGGGTTGGGAATGTGGTCGTTGCTCGGTGGCTGCACCCTCGAGCGTGCAGGCAGTCCGTTGTCAAGCCACCACTTCCTCCGATCGGAACTTGCGGGCGGTAGACCTGGTTCCACACTTTCGTAGCCCAGCAAATCTTCGTCATCGGTGTCCTCCAAGGCTGCTCCACTAGATGCGCGTGTATCACCGACAACTTCCTTCCTCCTCCCGTAGAGCTCTTGGCTCAGTTGCTCTTTCTTCTTCTCGTCGACCTTGCTAATCAAGCATTGGAAGGTAGCGTACACAGGACGATGGTCAGAGAAGCGGAGCGGGGCGCAGTCATAGTTGATTTGCCGAATGTTGTCACCTTTACGAAGAATGCGATCGCACCAGGCGGGGATGCGGGCTTTTTCCGAAGTATCGTAAGTGTCGGTGCCAATGTCATATTTGTACGTAGGGAGGAAGGTGATGCGAGCTTCGGAGTAATAAGGAAAAGTCAGACCAGCGACCATTTGAAGATTGAGCTGTAGTGACGTTAGCATTTGTATGCAAAGATGTAACAAAAGCATAGCATACCTGATCGTTTTCGTACATTGTCTCAAGATCGCCGACCTGGCATAGCTTCTGTACCTTCTCGTTGCTCAAGCCTATCCGGTAGTTGAAGTCTCCAAGCCAGATCACTGTATCATGATCCTCAATTGACCTGTTTCTCTGAAACCGCAGACCATGACTTATGGTCTTGTAATCCCTATTTCTCTCCTCGTAGTTGGCGAAGCCGGCTGCGAGATGTGCCGTAACCAAGCATATTGAGGTGTTGGCGTACTCCATACGAATGGCGACTGCGCCTTTGTTGCCTGCCATACCAGACATGCCCGTCTACAATCTGGTCAGCAGTTGGACAATAAGAATGAAGCTATCAGCTTACTTTCTTCAAGCTTCCCTCCACATTCTTGATAGTCTTCAATGATGACGCCCTCACAAAAACCGACAAACTCGCACCCACGAGTTGGCCTCCCCTTAGGAGAACGTATTCTTCCTGCCCATGCCTTGCCGCATTCTCGTTTAGGCAGTTCCTCACGGCAGTCTCCCATGCCTGCCGCCTGGCTGGGTCAGTAGACATGATATGCTGCGGGCTCAAATCCACGATTTCCTGGAAGCCCACGGCAACAATCTCAGGGCACTGCTGAGAGGAGTTGACATCTGGACATAACCAAGGCGACAGGTCTTCGTGGAGACCGTGGGTCTTGCCGTTGAGGTTAAAGGTTCCAGCGAGGATATGTATGACTTCACTTTGCGAATACTCAGCTGAACGCCTATTGAGCTCTGCAAGGACGAAGTCGTTGATCGGATCATAAAGGTGCACTGGTACTTGGCCCATTAACCGGCCGAGTAGCATATCGATGGTGTTTTGTCGACCCTTGTCAGCGAAGTTGTTGATGTACATTCTCGTAGCGCTCTTTCTTGCATCTGCCAGAGCTCCAGCGAGCGACATCTTTCCGTGTCTTGTGAATGAGGACTTCAAAGCTCCTGTCCCAGCATATATCCGCGACAATGCGTCTCCATTATCTGCCCACATACTCGAATGTCTGACCCAGAAGTCTTGGCTAGCCCCTGTCCTCTTGTGATTCAGGAATATCTCCAGCGCCATTTTACTGATGATGGTCTGAACGAGGTTCGTCCGGTCTAGACAGTCCAAACAGTTCGTCCTGAAAACGCCTTCTTGCTGCAATATAGTAGTCGGTCTTCGAACGACATAGTCTTGACCATTAGATCTCGTATGCTCTTCTAGGTCTTCCGAGAGATAGTATGCAAAGCCGTCCGCGGAATCTCGTATCCACTGTTGGATCATGCTCGCCATTTCGTAGCCTCCTGGCCCCCTTGTTTCGGCATGGAAGTCGTATTCCGTAAGCTTGATGAGCTCGTGTTCTTTCGACTGATCGTGCGCATAGTTCATAGGGCTTTGTCTGATATGATGTCGATATCTATGCGTCAACTCCAGCTCATTCGGCTTCTCGTTGCTTAGGAGATTAACAACGTGTAACGCGCCGTAGCTGAGCTCAAGATTATCGAAATGCCTGTCGAAAGCCGGTTGCGTAGCTTCCGGAGATCTCGTGATGGTAATTTTCTGCTGTCCAGGCAAAAGTCCAGTTGCTTGTTCCCAAAATACAGGCACACTGCCTCGAACCTGTGTATACGAGAAGCATAGACCCGTTGGCGCGTAGAATATCGTCTCAGTCTCGACGTAATTCGCAACATTGCCGTCGTCGTCGATACCTCGCGCATTGAATCTCGTTCCAGCTCGTCGACAAGATAACCTCGAAATCAATGTCATTTGCGATGGCAGTCCGGATCGGGTTGCCCGTATAGGGGACGAAGAAGACGGCACCGTAACCGTCAGCGCAAAGCCACGAATAGCAGACGTTAAGATCCCGGAAGTGTCTAACGCCTGCTTCTCCCGCGGTGCCAGCCGCGATCTAAAGTCCACGAGCGGCTGGATCATGTACGAGTTCCACAAGAAACCGGCGTCCAAGCTGTCAATCGAAACGGTCGCCGCGTCTGAAGACCTTGCTCAAGTCAGCCCAGCCTCTCCTTCAAGTATTATCTTGCCTACCTCTTCTGTAACCTCCTGGTCAGGTCGAAATCCGAGCTGTAGTAGAACGTCCCGCTACTCAATAACTTCTTGAGCGCCAAACACGGGTGCTCCATCGGGTTCTCTGTCTTCCCTCGGCCAAATCCCATCTCATAGCCCTCGTCATCGACCGTGTCCGTCGGGTATGGATTGACCTCGTCATTCAGCAGAGCGTCGTAGCTAGCGCTGTTCAAGCAATAAAAGCCCACGCTGTGTATCCTCTGCACCGTCTCTCCCGGCCGCACATCCGCAACCTTCCTACTCCCGTTGACCACCACGAGGAACACGTCGCCATTCACGGTGATGAGCCCTAATGTGCCATGCGCATTCACACTGTTGAGTGCTCGGTAGTCACTCAAGTCGATCTCGTCGAGGTGTGCGAATTCCACCATGCAGCGTGCAGCGCCCGTGCCATTGCTGCCGAGCGACGTCGTCGAGGCGTTTCCATTCTGCTCTGTGGACGTCGAGCTGTGGCGGAGGACAAGTGCGTGGGTCGCAGTGGTGAGGGCGATGGCGCGGTGCGGATAGTCTTTGATCAGGACACGGATGGACATTGTCGGTGGTGGACAATTGCGGCGTGGTACGTGGGCTCGTCAGGCATGTCCGATCCTCTCTTCCGAGATGCTTGTGCAGCGCAGACGGATATCGAGTTCGGGCGGGTTGTGGACAGGGAAAGTAAGCTCGTGTGCGCGCGCAGCTTTTGGGCGTTGCTTGTCAAAAGGGAGCCCGATGGCAAGACACAGCTCCCCGGAACGTTTGCAAGAACCCTTCTTTACCTAGGTAGCCTGCTGGCCACGTGAGATTCAAACCGTTGAATATCAATATTCGGAGGGTCAACAGTTGCAGTAGTCTAGGTCGTCACAGGCTTTCGAATTGCGCATCGAATGGTGGGTTCCGAATTTGCATTGCGGAAATATTACCCCTCGCTTCCCATTCGCGGAGCAGCACCGCTCAGACACAGGAGAGGTTGATGTCACAGTAAGAATACTTCCAGGCGGACATGTATAAATTGAAAAAAATATCTATAGAGAAACCGAGGGCCACATTCAGAATGCCTTCGTAAATCATCAAACCGTGAAGTCGTCACAAAATGCCAAATACCAACATGCCATCAAGCGCAACATTCGAAGCAATCACCACCGAAAATACGCTCGCTCCAGCCAAGGCTTCCTTCTACCTCTCGCCATCTGTATCGTCCCCTACCTCCGGTAGTCGCCGCGCCTCCCATCCCGGTCCCTCTCTGAGATGGTGATCCTCTCCCTCGTCACCCTCTCCGGACCACCATAGTCTCTGCTACCCCGCGCATAATGGTCGCGACTTAGGCTCCTCTCGCGGGGCCTGCTCCTGCTCCGCCGCCGGTCATAGCGGTCGTAATGGTCGCTTTCACTCGGCGGAGGCTCCACGTATCGGAAGTGTTCGTATCGCGGACTGCTCTCAGCAGGACTATGCTCTCGCCGTCTGTACTGGCGCTCGTGCACGACGTATTCGCTCCGTCCCATGCTAGAGCTCGACACACTGGAGCGACTGGAATGCGGCGAGACTTCGACGTAGTGCGCGCCGTGATGCGAGTGGTGCGAGACTGAGGACGGCGGAGGCGGGGCACGGGGTGGTTCGACGAAGACAGGCACAGGCTGCGGTGCGGGGATGGGGATGGTCCTTGGGGGAGGCACGGCGAGATAGGACGAGCTTGGTCGAGGCGACTCGTGTACTATTTCCTGCGAGATGCGAGAGACGCGGCGGGTTGATTCCCGGCGGCGCGGAGAGCGGTCGCGGTACTGATGCACACGGTATGGCACAACAACATCCTCCTCCTGCTTTACTTTGACGAGACACATTGCGCTCGTCAGCAGCTGTTCAGCAGCTGTATAGGTTCAGCAACGAAGTTGCGACCGGCTTGTGATTCGTGGGACGATCGTTGGTGGGGCCAAGGCAGACGGAACGAAAGCGAGTCTAGTAGGACGCCGAAAACTTTACAAGACAGTCCGCGAGGTCCAGAGCGGGAGAAAAACGTCGCAGGTGGTGCGGCGCAAAGCGAGAGGCAGCCGAGTGGCAGCTGACGTGTTATTATGGAGGCCGGTCGAGGTGTTGAGGCAGCGCGTTTGGGCCCCCAGCCCCAGCCACATGGGACGAGACGAGGTCGGGCACCAGGGCTCCGCCTTGGAACTATTGCTGAGTGACGCGCTCATACTTCTAACTCGTCGTTGGCCCTAAGACTTGTCTCAGTCGAATTCGAACGGAAACTAACTAGCTGTTCTCCATCTATATTAGAAGCAACCATGGGAGAGTCGTGGTCGAATTTGGATTCAATAGCCACAGCATTCTCAAGAAACAACATGCCGGCCCCAGAGGCAAAGCTCCCCTCCCTCCGCTCAACGCAACTCGAAGACCTGGTTCCGAAATAGAGGGAACTGGTCCTCAACCTTTTCCTTCGACACATAGACTTTGACGTCATCCACCGTGCGCACAAGCTCCATCCCAGCACACGGATCTTTCGCACCATTTTCTCCACGCGGCTGATTCTCGCCTGTGGCTTCACCTCTCTGCGCCATGTATCGGTTGTAAAGGGCAATAGCTTCACCATCCATGACGCCGTAGATGAAGGCCTCACCCATGAGTTGGCAATAGTATTCTTTCCATATCCTGATGCGTTATCTATGAAGTCGAGTGGGACCAAGACCTATGGAGAATGTTAGCACGAGCACATCCAAGCCAGTCCGAAAGTAGGAGCACAGGTCGGCAAAAGCATGGTGAGCCACCCCTCGGGATGCGTTATGATACGAGAGATGTGAGCCGTTCCGGGGTCCACAGTAGACGGGTTTCTGACTTACCTCCTGCGTCTTCGCCTCGCTCGTTTTCCTGGTTGTCTTGACCGCCGAGGGTAGCTTGGCTATCTTGTTGGAATTTCCGGGTCTCAGTTCGGCCAAGCGTTCCCTTCCCTTCTTTCCTGCTCTACTGTGCGGCCGACTCTCAGAGGCCTCGTTTTCTCGGGCCGTGCCACCACCGGGTACTTCAGTAGTTGTATGATCCTGCAGCGCACCAGAGT
Source organism: Laburnicola sp. JP-R-44 (assembly GCA_009805535.1). Lineage (NCBI taxonomy): Eukaryota > Fungi > Ascomycota > Dothideomycetes > Pleosporales > Didymosphaeriaceae > Laburnicola > Laburnicola sp. JP-R-44. The sequence goes on along the minus strand of SELF01000016.1, from coordinate 695,723 downwards.
CAGTGTCTTCAACTGAAGAGTTTGCCCCTTCCACATTGAGGCCTTTCTTCTTTGCTTCAAGCTTTGCTCGCTCTTCTTCGACAATCTTTCGCAGTGGTTTGCGCGGCTGGTTCCGAATTCTATGTCGTCTCTGCGCTACAACACTCCACTCTTCTAACTCTTCCTCTTCTGCTTTCAGATCGTCGTCAATCTCGGATCTTTTCTTCTCGGTCGGACGAAGAATGACGGGCACACTACATCCATCCAAGATGCAGATAAGATCTCCTTTCTCAACACCTTCATTGACGATGCCCAGCCTGCCCTTCTCTGTCCTTATCAAACATCTGTTCCAAATCACAGACTGGACTCGTCGAAAGAACTCCGAAACGACAGAGCATCTTCCATGATCGACCATATCGGTAGTATTTAGCGAACCGGTAGCGAGCAGTCCTTTCTTGAGCGACATTTCAAACGCGCGGGCGTAGTAGGCAGGCGGATTTCTCCCGCTCTGCCCACGGTCTGCAACCAGTGTTCGCCAAAACTCGTCCCAGGAATCTTTGGTCACCGGGTCGTGAGCTGTCTGCCCGAACGACTTCACATCGACCCGTCCCATTTCGAACCAACTCGAAGGTATATTCCCATTCTGAGATTGCTTGTCGACAGACTCTACGCGGTCCAAGACGAACCCGAGAACATCGATGCTGTGATACTTCTTCCGCTTTTTGATCTTGACACGAGTAAGATCAACTGATTTATCGGCTGCCGCATTGTAATTCCTCTGGGTCAGTTCAGGAAGACCAACGAGAGGATCAGCATTGATGCGACCCATCTTCTCCACCGAATCAGCATGGCGGATCATGTCGTGAGATGCTCGATACAGTTGCGGGATCCAGCTTGGCATTACTTCCGCCTCGTCGCCATCTGCTGAGTCCCCTCCAGACAGACTGAAAGGCGTAACAGTAGCAAACTGTGATCGTCGCTCAACTTTCTTAGGCTCGGGAGCCCAAGGTCTGCATATGATGTCCAACGCTCTGGTTCTGTCGGCTTGTTGGTTGATCGCAAACTGAACGAAATCCGCACAGATATCGACATATCTCTTCGTATAATCAACCACGTACGGACGAGCCTGCAGTTTCATTCCTACAGTGATACTTTTCAGCGCATCACTTAGGTATGGCGGCTTCTTGCTTGGTACTGGATTGGTGTCTTTCGCGATAGCTAGAAGGGCGTAGATTATATCTCGTGGGTTGGTGGCTTGAAAGACCGTCAGTGTTGAGACCAAGTGCTCGAGACTTAGGAGCGCCTGACGATTGCTCCTATCTGACAGCCTTCTTGGAACCCCTGGAGTCTCTAGGCTCATCTTTGGTCGTTTGTGTCCGCTAGGTGTGACCTCAAATTCCGGCCACTCGGTCTTTGTATAGCGGAAGAGCGTGCCGGTAGCATCAACTAGCAAACTAGCCCCGAGCTTGCTCACATACTCGAACCAACGGGGCACATGGTGGAAAGATTCGTGGATCTTCATAACTTCCGAGAGTTGCTTCAAGATCTTCGCAGAGCTTGTCGAAATCTTCGAGCTTGATGACTTCCTTTTGAATGAACTCAAAAGCCATCTTACTGTCTGCGTCACCTTCTCTCAACCATACACAAACCTAGATGATCAAGTCAGCAAAGTGTCCTAAGTCACTCTGGGATATCCCATGAGCAGAGATATAGCATTCGTATACTAGGGTGATTACCCTCCAATACGTGAGCGTAGGAGACGTGCTCATGACATGCCAAGTGAACACTTACGCCTTTCGCTCCACCATATATCTCGGACAACATCGGGACTTGCTGGCTTTTTTCCAGATCGTTCTTCTGGTCGATCGATATGGCATCAACCCATAACACCCTTTCCTTTTTCTTGCTTCGCAGGGCATCGAAAGCTCCGATCAAGGTCTGTGGTACGCTGAAAAAGAATCGTACACCATCCTTATCAATGTTTATCTGGGAGTCCCACAATGCCGCTCCCCAGGACCATGACAGTGCTTCGTATCCTGGCGGAACCCCAGGGCCCTCACCGAGCCCTGGAACACTCGACAGATCCTCCTCTGGAGGCTTCGATAGTTGGACCGACGGGACATTCTTCTGATCATGGTTCCTGTCTGTATCACCCGTGGACTCGATTTTGACAGGGCCGGTTCTGATATCTCCTTCCTCCTTCGATTGCTGGGGCTTCTTACGCTGTTTCAATATCGACTCGACGCGGCGCGACTCTTTTGTATACTGGGGGTCCAGATCAACTTCCATTATCTTGCAGACGATTTCGTCTTTGGGATTTCCCGGCTGCAAGAGGATGAGCCGGTTGGCTCTTGGAGCATGGAGCTTGTCATATATGTAGGGATCAACACGATCCTCACGTTCCTCGTCGGATTCAGACGACGAGTTGTCATCATGAATGATATTCATCTTATGGGGAGCCATGGTGCGTATGGGGTGTTCGGAGGGTTGAACAGTAGTAGTGAGTCCGGGTGTGAATTGGGTCGGTTTCCAGGCGACCTCACATGGTTTCTGGCGGGGTTTTGTACTTCCTCGACCCCAGGGGCCGGCTCGTAAGAGCCGCATAAGCTGCTTGTCTATGAGAGAACTGTGGCTGTTCACTTCCGCAGTGTGACTCCATCGCTTGCGAGACTGCGCGATAAGCGCGAGCAGGCGTTCGCTGGCTCAGCTCCAAGGGTCAGGATCTCGATAGACCGAAAATGCCCTGCTGGATCGCTTTTGGCAGTCCGTGGGGCTATCGTTGTCTGTTTTTGCTGGTTCATTGGAAAGCCTTGCCATTATTAGCTAAAGAGGGCAGTCGCAGTGATGATGGGCTGGCGAATACGATCGTAAGCAAGCCTTCGACGATGCTTTCGCCATGGGCGGGAGCAACTGACGATGGGCGTGGCTTCCAAGACCAATAAGAATTTTTTGGGTCGGCCATCTGTATGCATAGAGTGCGTAAAGTTCAGCCTCGGAGCCGGGGTGACAAGGCTGAAGGGCGGGCGCTCAGAATTCAACGGCGCTCAAGGGTGTAGGCGACAGGCGAGTGAGAGTTCTTTTTCAGCGCCAGGGCTAGAGTTTGCCCACGAGTACCGTCGAAAAGCAACAATCGCGCTAAAAGGAACCGGATGTGGGAGGAATGACTGCAGGTGGAGGAAAGAGCATCCCAGCATCCGCTCGACGGCAACCGCGACGCAACATCCGCGCATTCAATGAGTCATCAGAAATAGCAGACATGATGGAAATTTCATCGAAATTTGCTATCAAGTGTGGACCATCATAGCAAATCTGCTCAAGCCATCATGACTACAGCGATATGAAGCCATCCATCCAGATAGGCAGCCGTTCGTATCAGCTCCTCCACACTAGCGCCCAAGGGAACGGCGGTCCCGTGTAACACGGCTTCCGCAAGAATTGGTTTCCTTGTGCCTGTAAATAAAGTAGGTAGTATTTGATTCAGCGCAGTGCCGATGGTTTGAGTTTGCCCTACGCTCAAATTAGCCAACCTGTACTCTAGAACACATCCAGCAATAACTTACGCGAGGTTAATGAGGGCGTCATTAAAGACTGTACAACTCGCACTGATGCCGGTGTACTCTCTTTCTCTCCTTTTTGGTCTTTCGAATCATCCATTCCAGACTCGGTATCGGCCTTTACAGCTCTCGCATCAGCAGCGTGCGGCAGATACAACCTCACTGGTAGATGACGGAGCGTGGCCCCTTGCGGATTCAGCAGCTTCGTGTTGATTGGGTTGTAAAGGTTGAAGTCATGTTGTTTGACCCCTTCCCAGAGTTGTGTCGAATCTTCTTTGCTGAGAAACATGACCGTCTTTCCAGTTCCAGTTCGGACATAATCGGCCTGTGGCGATGGTGAGCGCAAGATTAAAAGGGAAAGATGGGCTCTGACCTCTTTGACATTGTGAATGAAAAGATCATGAAGATGCTTGTCTTCGTTGTCGAGCTTGACTAACTGGTCGACCGGGTAGTTTGAGAAGTGAACTGTCAATTTCCAAGGTAGAGCCTCTTCCTCTTCGTCTTCGGAAGGGCTATACTGCTGGCTAGATCTCTCGGGTTTACGATATGGCTCATGTCCGGAATACAGGTCGTAGAGTAAGCCAAGCGGGTAATGCCACTTCAACGGCACACCCTCATATTCGAGCCAAGCGTCTGCCGGCGACACATCTGGATAGATCAAGCTGCTGTGGAAGAAATCGTGAAGCTTATGTAACAGTAATCCCAAGTATGAAAGTCGTGGAAACTGAACCTGCACATGGAATCTTAGTATCCATTAGGCGGCGGCATGAAGCAAGCATACTAAATATGTACTCGAGTCATCATAGGTCCTGCAGTCTTCTCTGTGCAGCCGTATCTCGAGCGGAATCGAGCCGTTCCAAACCCTCTGGCGCAGTCTACTCGCAAGGTCGTGGGAGCTCATGGCCTCGACGACCGGTGACAGTTCTCGAGGAGCCAGTGCAGGTTGACAGTCTGAAAGGAGAATAGTGGGGTTGAAGGAGCTAAGCTTCACAAGTGTTGGGCGCGAGTGCGGGTGGTGTGGCCCGTGTGGGGAACCCGGGCGCTCGGTCGCTCCATCTCCGTCTCATCTCTACAGAACCGTCAGAACGCGCCGGACACGAAAGTCTGCCGGCTCCGCATCGCATCTGGACGCACCACGCAGATGGCCGCTCTTGCTGCAGAGACTTGGACCATGGATGTGGCGCTTAGCCGCAAACGCTCGAGAATCGCATTGGATGACGATGACGAGCCTCAACAGCGACAGCCACTCCCATCACCGGCGCTTTCACCGGGCGGCGATGCGTTGAAGAGGTCACGGACACAGAGCGAAATAGACGATCTGGATGTCATTGGCCCGGATGACGCCTGGAGCGTCGACGTCGCGGGCATCCTCGCGTCCAACACGCTGCCTTCTCCGCCCGGAAGCAGCCTGCATCCCCACAACAACGTAGACAAGTACAGTACCGAGTCTATCATCGTACTGTGCGTTCAAGGTAACGTACAGCTGCATTACGACCTCTTGTGGTACGCACCCAGACTGGTCCGGCTTTTACTACATGTATCGCTGACGACGTACAGTTCGATACTACCAGATCTATACACGATATCGCCTTCGTTACAGGCTCTAGTACTCTGCCGCGACCCGTCCACACACATACCCTCTATGACCGCCGCATACTCGTTACCTCTGATACAGGCGGTAGGGCCAGGTTACAACCACTTCGTGCGCCTTGGCCTACTCCATCCCCTGGGAGGAGGCGAGCATCCATTAGACGCGCTGGTGGTGATTGATGCAAGGAGAAAACGGAGACTGGTGCTTCCCTTCGGTTGGGGCGCTGGCAAGCATGCCGGTACGCCTGCTGGACGTATCGTGCAGACGCGCTTGATGGGACTGCTGAGGAGATGCGTGGAGACGCTGGTACAGGAATGAGTGGCGCGGGTCGTCGTCACATCAGTCACCACATGCGCATAGAAGCTGGAGTTGCTGCCAAGGACCCGAAGTCTTGTGACGGGCCATGGGTCGGAGTGAGCTCCCGGAAGCACATCCGAAAATTGAAGATCGACCATACACGCTAGCGCAGGTACCGTAGGGCAGTGATTTGAGCCGGCTCAGGGCTAATCTAAGGGCCACAGCAAGCATCAATAGCCAAGAAGAGAAGACATAAGGAGGTATCGTTGCATTATTCATATACTACCGTAATCATAATATTGTGGCTCTGGAACGCCGTCCTCCAAACCCCAGCATGAAACTGTGACGGTTCAGATAACCAAACTATCGAATCGCTCAATTGAATGTGGTTGGCTTGTCCTTGACGGGGATGTCGCTGCCAGTCGCGGACTTGTATTGGCCGCGGACGAAGTCGGAGATCTGTTCGTCCTTCGCTTGCTCGACGGCAGACTGTAGAGCGATCAGTGATTGTGTATGGTAACTATTCGAGCACAGCTCACCTCATTGTCCTGGGGGCCTTGGCCGAGGAACTTCTCCTGGACGAAGTCGATGCCTTTGTCGAGCAGGTCTTCGTTCTTTTCGCCAGCCGCACCGCCGCCAGCAGCCTCATTCGCCTTGCTCTGAAGACCACTGAGGAAACCTCCGCTCTCCTTCTTCTCGCCGGAAGAGGCGTCAGTCTGTCCCTCGTTCTTCTGGTCGCCGCCGGTGAACTTGTTGACGTAGTCCATGCTGGTTGGGTGATGAGGTAAGTTGAGGTTGAAGTGTAGTACAAAGGCAGAGAGAGGCAAGATATATCGAGCAGACGCAGGGGATTGCCGGGTTTTATATGCAGGCGATTTTCCAGGCTTGTGAATGTTGCCTTGGATGCAGTAGAGCGCTTTCTTGCGCGCCTGCCCGCACCTCGCATCGCGCTACGTCATTGCACACCCCCATGCCCCGCGTTTTGGCATCTGCGCGAAAAAAGCAAGCGCAAACATGTGGGCTGCCACCGCTCCCAATTCACTCATTTTTTTGTCTTTCGCACATACAGCTGCAGGATACAAGTTTGAGCACATTCGGCCTTTGTATCGCCTATCCCGAGGTAACACACAGTACTCCATCCGTCATGATACCCGTCACCATCATCACCGGCTTTCTGGGGTCTGGGAAGACCAGTGAGTTTTCCCACAACTTGCCTATGCCCCCACCTAACAAGTGCAGCCCTCATCCTGAATTTGATTCCACAACTGCCTAAATCATACAAGCTCGCACTCTTGAAGAACGAGTTCGGCGACGTCGCCGTTGATTCCCAGCTCGCCTCCTCGAGCGCCATCTCCGGCGTGCAGGAGCTCCTCAATGGCTGCATTTGTTGCAATCTGGTGGGGCAGCTCTCCGATGCCCTCGAGACCCTCGCTACCGACATCACTCCCGATCGCATCGTTATCGAGACCTCCGGGTCCGCGTTTCCAGCGACGTTAGCCATGGAAGTCAATCGCCTGTCTCGGAGCACTGAGAAGTATGTGCTAGATGGTGTCATGTCGGTCATAGACGTGGAGAACTGGAAGGGCTACGAAGACACGTCGTACACCGCGAAGATGCAAGCAAAGTACACAGACTTGATCGTCTTGAACAAGTGGGAGCTCGTGAGTGAAAGGAGGCTTGAAGACGTGGAGGATGCTGTCCTAGCCTTAGAGGTGGATCCGCCAACGCCGCGTTCTAAAAGCGATAAAGGCTGGGTCAGCAAAGATATAATATTCGGACTGGATGCGAAGCTCGCAAAGGGCATCGGAACAAAGTCTGAGCACCACCACGAGCATGAGCACTCCACCGAGGTAGAAGTGCTAAGTGTTACCTTGACCAGCAATGGTCAAAAGACAAGCGTCGATGTTGAAAAGCTGGAGAAGTTGCTTCAGGAGCCGACTAAAGACTCAATATACCGTATCAAAGGCATCGTTTACGCCTCCACCGCACCGAAGTCATCGGATAGCAGCTCAACATCCGCACTAACTGTCAGCGATGGTCGGGAAAGATATATCCTCAACTGGGCGTTCGGCCGATGGACATTCACGCGAGTTCCTCCACCATCGACTACCACTACACCCGTGGCATCGGAAACTGCGACACCGGTTGGCTCAGGTCAATCGACGCCGCTGTCGTCAGGCGAGGAGCCTGAGGTTCGATTGACAGTCATAACAGGGAGGTATGAATCCAACCAGTTTCAAAAATTCATTGAAACAAGCGGTTTCCTTGCTCTCCAAGGTCATTCCGAGGGCACCTTAACTGTACAGAGAGTCTCATGAGCTCGCTGAACTGGAATATCTTCTCCAAGGCCAGAGTTTCCTGGTGGTGGGACCAACTTCGGACAGCACTTGTGGGTTGCACCACTCCCCAACGACTTCCTCAAGAGTCTTCTTGACCTCACTGAAGAGTTTGACCTTGCAACTGTTATCGAATTGAGTGGCTGAACACCACCGCATAGCGCACCAGGTATAGTAGGCGTTTACAGCCGGCAAACGCCCTCGCCTTCTGCATTTCACTCTGGCTATTGGTCGTGTCGGCGTCTGTGATGCAGTCTTTCGTCCAGACAATATTTTTCTGGCAAGCTCGAACCTGTATAGCAACGTGGCTGATATAATCTTTGTTTGGTTCGTATCAAGCTCTACCTAAATGCGTGGTTCGGAAACGGAGCAAGCATTGACGATACATACCCAAATGACATGCATTGTCCTTCGCTGTTGTGCGAAATATTTTCTACCCCTCTACTGACTCTGGATTTCCTTTTATCCTATCTGGTGTTCTAATTTCGTCATCATTTACCCGCACCCCTGCAGCCCAATTTGTCCAAATGAACATGCACTGCCAAAAGGGACTTTGCCACGCACTCGACCGCTTCTGGAACAATGCCAATGGATTGCCGCGAGCCACCGCGCGTGTGGTACAATACGTATGTGCAGCAGAGCCAAGATTGGACACGCGCAATACGACTTCCAAAGTGCATACAGCTTGAGCACGGATTTAGGATTGCGTTTAAAGGCGAGGCTGCCGGTACTTCAAAAAACTTTTCGGCCTCGTTCGCTGCGCACCAGAACTCAACCTTCCATGATTGATGTTTGTTGCGCAACATGTCCATTCTTCTGCCGCTATACATCTATCCTTGGCCGGGAGCTTGGGACCCTTTGTACTGGGAGTCAGCATTTTACAATTCCTTGAGCCGCATAATATGCTAACGACACGACAGAGCTAGCAAGAACCCAAACCTCAACTTCCACGTTATTTTGAATCCTTGTAGCGGCCCCTGCATGATGGGCTTGCCGGAACAAGCTTATATCGACGAGATACCGAGACTGAGGACTTACTCGAATATTAAGACGTTGGGGTACGTCGCGACGAATTACACCGACAAGGATCTCGATAGCGTACTGGCAGAAATATGGCAATGGTCGCTATGGCCGACTCTGATGAATGATACGCGGGTGGCGGTCGATGGTATCTTCTTCGATGAGATACCTGGTTTGTATCATTGGCAAAAGCACAACTATCTGGAAGTGGCTACGGATGCAGTTGTAAATAGTAAAAGCATGGGTGAGAGGCACATCGGTACGGCATCTTCGCGCTTTCTGTCCCTCTGCAAAAAATGCTGATTAGCAATCCTGCAGTGCATAATCCAGGTACACTCCCAGACCCCATATGGAACTACTTCGATCTCGCCAACACGACCGTAATTTTCGAAGACACTTTCGCCAATTTCATCGATGCCACGAAGTTCAACGCCCTCAAGAATTTCCACACCGCTACCAATCTGCCCACTTCCGCCTTCTCCATCATGTTGCACTCGATGGGAAACATCCCGGATGAGCTGGTCAGTTGGGTGGTGACGCAGATGAAGGGTATGGCAGAGTGGAACTTCGCAACTAATGTGGCAGAGAAGGGGGAGTATTGGCATAGTTTTCCGACTATCTTGGACCTATTCATCACAAGGTATGCGGAGCTGAAGGAAGAGTAGGACGAAGAAGAGGACGAAGACAGTAGGAGGTAGCAGCGTATGTACGTGTTGCTATTGTTCAGCTTTGACTATGTATTTCATGCGATTATTCCTCCGCGCTTTGCGCCGCATGGGGATCATATCCCTCTTGATACCAACTCCAGATATTCAACCCGATCTTCGTCCCACTCGTCACAGGAAGTCCCGCATGCCAACTCTCCTCATACCCCGTCCCATCCGGCTTCATGTTCTCCCAATACACGGCATTTCCCCTGATCGGCTTAAACGTCACCCCCAACCCATCCTCCTCCTTCTCCTCTCCCTCCCCTTCCTTGCCACCCTCCTCATTCCCACACTCAACAAACTTACACCAACTCCCCCCAACAGGCCGCTCCAACCTCGGAAACCTCGTCCCACCCCCCTCACACTGGTCCCCCAACCACACCATAAAACTACTAATGCGGCCCGCGCCCCTCACCGCATTCCCCCAATCATAATGGTACGAGTAGTGACCTCCCGGCCCGTACTTTTGCGCCCAAAGCTTCTCGACGAAGACGTAGGGCCGCCAGCCCTGGAACGCGCGGGCGCGCTCTTCGATGCAGCGGACGGTGGGGGAGCGCGGGACGGGCGCTTTCTGCGAGAGGCGGACGGTGGGATCGAGGCGTTCGGTGTTGGATGTCCAGACTGTGGAGGGGGTGAAGTGCGGTTCGCTTGGAGGGTGGTTACTATAGATTCGTACGAGATGGAAGGTGGGTATGTATGGAGATGGGGATCGATCGGGTGCGTTCCAGACATGCATGGCCATGGCATGAATACACATCATGCACACGGGCAAGGTATGCATTCAAGCGCAACATACAAAATGCATGCAAGCAAGCAAGCCAACAAGCAATCCACCCACCCCCACCAGACCCAAAAACAACACACCAAAACTCACCTCAACCCAACAACATGCTGCGCCTCTTCGGCCCCCAAAAACCCCTCAATATACACCACCAACGGCTCCCGACTCACCACATGCACCCCCCCAAACGCATGCCCGCCACAGCTCAAATTCCCCTCCGGAACAATCAAACTCTCCACCTTTTCTCTGCTCAGCTCCGGCAGCGCCCCATACCGCTGTCTCTTCTTGTTATTGTCCCCGGTTATTATGGACACCAGAGGCGCGCCAGCGAGTATGTATCCCAGCACGGCTACGACTACGCATTGGAAGATGGTCTCCGGCGAGAAGAAGGACCGATTCGCCATGGTACGTACGTACGTACCGTCGGCGGGGATCCTCGTCCGACGAGAACGGGGGGTACCTAAGGTACTAAGTACGGTACGAAACGACACGAAACGGAACTAAACCAAACGGAAAAAACACTAAGAAAGAAAATAATAGAGCAACAACATACAGCGAGCGACAGGCACGTCAAGGAGGAAAAAGGGAAAGGGAAGGAAAGAAAAGAAGAGGAAAGAAAAGAAATGAGAAACTAACGCGCCGAGAAGAGAAAGGATGCCACAGGGGGAGGCACGGACACCGGGTACATCCTACACTGGGGATTATGAAATCATATCGACTTCGGACGAGACTAACTTGTAAAAGGACAGGGACTGGACCCTTGATCGTTCTAGTCCCGTAATCCTCCTCTGGGCATTTTGGGGGTCGTAAAGGGCCAAAGCGCAGCGGCGTAAGCTACCCCTGGATTATCTAAGGAGGGAGAACTGGCCCCATTATAATCTAAGAGATCTAGATCGTCTAGTGTCCCGAGGAGCCCCTCCGGTTCATCTGTCACCGTTCATCCAGAAGCTATGGCTCATTGCTGATTATTTGCGATCTGATTGCACCAAAAGTTCAAACCTATCTGACACAATGAATGCCACGTCAAGTAGAAGCAGGCCAAGACGTAAAATCAAGTTTCCATTATCGCCCAAAAGAAGTACTCCGTTGCTACACCTCTAATAACCCATACCCTAAGCACGAAGTTCCGTAACAGAAAGACTCGCCAAGTCATAAAAAGCATAATCGTAAAGCGAGCGCTGTAAAAGCCGCTCATGCGCACCCGCCCCTCCAGATCACACGCACCGCATCCACACGCCACCTGCGTCAAGTAACGAGTGGATGTAGCTGCTCAGAAAGAGAACCGAACATAGTCAAGGAAACTTAAGGAGGTGACCGCTGACGTTGGGAAGGATATCTATCTATCTCGCTTTAAGACGAGAAAACGACCTCCCCCAAATGAAGAAAAAAAGTTCAAAAATCATGATGTAGGACTACCGAGCTCGTAATGCTTCATTACCCAGCCCCTGCCCCGTAACAGTATCAAGCGTAGATCGATCCATGCTCTCGAGTTCAAACTCGGCACGTCACTGGTGGGGCTCCCGCCTTCACGCATACGCCTCTGCTGGGTTTCCTCTGTTGTGAAATCAGTGTTTCTAATTACGCTCTCCCCGCCTGTCGGTCGTGTTGCTCAGCAACTTCGCGTGCATAGAATTCAACCAGCATTGTGCCATATGCTTCCATCTCTTCCAAGGGAACTGCAAGCCGGAAGTCGTTCAAAAGAAGAAATTGCAATTCCAGATGGTTCAGCTCCACCAAAGGAAGGCCGCCAACCTGCATGGTTTAATTTGGGTTCCACATAATTGATTGTGGGATCTCACCTTTGCGTATCTTGAATTTGTATAAAATACGTCTGAGAAGAACTTGCTTGCACATGTAACACCAGCAATGACAAGACGATGGATGTTAAAGCTGTCCACTACGAAAAAGTGCGACAAGTTATACGGGTCGGAATCTAGATCCTGGTGAGGCGGAGAAGGTGGCTGAGAATCTCGGATAGGTGCTTCTGCAGGTTTACCCAAGGAACCAGATGGAGGAGGAGTCTCTGCTTGTACAGAGGGGCGCGAAAGGTCCTGAGCATTGACCAAGGTTGTAGACGAGTTAGAAGAATCGGCCTCATTTCCGGCACGGTCAAGCGACTGTTGGTTCGCTTGCCGTAGACTGAGCATGGGGCCTGCATTCACCTTTTCGGTCATTCTGTCGAAATAGACCAGAAGGCTGAGAAAAACTTCGTAAGTAGTAGGACAGTATTTGTGGATACGGCTGAGATAACTGAGAATGGAAATACTGGGCACATTCTTTCCGTGGAAAGCAAGGACACTGGTGGTCTGTTGGCTGAGACCGGACGCCCCCTCGGGCGGTGGAATCTGACGGTGCAGGTGCTCATGCTGCCGGTCGTTTGTGGTCGTTATCTTGGTGAGTAGACCAGCCACCATCTCGATGATGTCTGCCACTGGCATATCGCTGATCTCATACTGCGGTCCTGCGTCGCTCGGGTCTCTCCGTTGTCGGCGTGACAAAGAGCGAGTTTGGGAGAAGGGGCTGGATTCGTCCGTAGCAAAGGTCTGAATGTGAGACAAACTCTTGACCTTGATGCGTCGTGGAGATGCTGTCGATGCGTCCTGCGGAGAGCGCAACGAAGCTGCTGGCGACGGCTGAGCTGAGGATGATACTGATTCAGGCACCGGCCGAGTGTTCGCAAACGCAAATTCTCCGGCTGTAGGTATTTGCTGCTGGGGTCCGAAACGCGGACTTGGCGGTGGTTGTACTGATTGTTGTGACACAGCGCTATCTTCAGATGTTGTCTGCTGCCGCAATGTCGGCGTCGAGCTACCGGGTGGTGCCCCCGAGTCGACCATGGGCACGTCTGTAGAGGGTATCACACGCACTGGCGGGTTTGCGCTCGCCTGCGGTGAGGGACGTACCGGCGTGTGGCTCACCGCGGGCGACTCTTGCGTCTGCTGGTGGCTGCCGCCAAACATGCTGTGAAAGTGGTTGCCACCAAATTCGGTGACCACGATCGATCCCATTCCGCGATATTCGGCGTGCTATTGGGTATCGAATATCCGATAGAGCAAATGTTGCTTTGTGGCAGGCGCGCGAAGAAGTGCACAGATGTGCGCTTGCGCAAGGCGTGTCGGCTGCGGTTGATATCGGCTACAGGGACGCGGGCGAACTCCAGCGGAGGTGACGCGGAGAGAGGACGGGTATGGGAATAGCACGGGGTCGGGGTGAAGGAGCGTGAGTCTGCTCGGGTGCAGAGCCGGGCGGCAGTGTGTCGAGTCGAGTGACAGGCGTGCCTCTGCGATAAGAGCCCTGCGGATGCTTGGAGGCCCCTAGATTCGGCTCAGCAGCGGCAGACGGTGAGCATGCCTCGAGTCCAGCTCGCCGTAGCCAAAATCAATTGGACGGCGCAACGCAGGGGGGCAGGGAGAGCAGAATGAAGGCGGGCAGGGCGGTGATGGTGTTGAGCGACGAGGATGTGGATGTTTGAGGGTCCGTGGGGAGGTGGGCTTAGTCGTCATAAAATGGCGCCGCGCGCGCAGGCTGGCTTCCCTTGCCCGGTGCCCAGCGCTGCGTCGACAGATAGGCCGCGGTCCGACGCTCTGGCTTCTCTACCTCTGTAGGAAATACAACACGGGACAGGCATGCATTCGCTCATTATGCAGCTGGAGTTTCATGTCCTGCTACGCGATTTCGCTTGCTTGACGCCCCCATGTGAAGGCGCTGACGGTATGGGCCCAGGCGTGCATCTCATTGGTTGTATTTGCGTTCTGCTTGGCTGCGGAATCTCTTGGCTACGGGTACCACCGATACCTGTGTAGGTAGCAAAGAAGAGGACTACATACATGACGCTCTCCAACGGATGTGCTACGGCGGGCTTCTTGACACCCCGCCGACACTGGCATCCGTAGCCCGCAGTCGGCAACATGCCGACGACGTCAAGGTCCGCGCCGCACCCGCAATACCGATTACCCTGCAGCCGTTTCTACCATCACTCTCCCTCTACTGGGGGCCTGGCCCTCTGTACTGCTGGTCGGGCAAGTACAGGTGCCGTTGCGCGCCCCGCGCAGTCAACACCACCATGCGGATGACCCCACCAGAGCTGCCATCCCACTTTATAGCTTCCGAAAGCGCACCCTTGACGAACTTGACTCCCTCAGCCTCCGTCATATTCTCTTGCCAGTTTGCGTCGCAGTATCCGTAGATATAAGTTGACCCCGAGCCGCCGATTGCATACGACTGCTTGTGTAGAGAGCCGCCGAGAGGTATTGAGTACACCTGTCCGCCGTGCCTATGGTCGTATCCAGCAATGATCATACCGGCACTATGCCCATGTTAGCCCCGCTGATGCATATATATATACGCCTGAGACCTACGAGAGCGAGTCCTTGTTCGCATAGCACAGCTCCTGGAATATGGCGGCCGCCGTCTGGGTAGTCGGAGCCTCGTCATTTGTGATGCCGTACATGCCGAGGTGGTAGTGAACAATGTCTGCGACGGCCTGTGTGTCTGCCGCTGAACCCGAACGACAGCACCATATTGTGTCATGTACTTGTGTGAGCTTGTCTGTGACTCGGTTCGCGATGTATGCACCCGTGGTCGTTCTGCTATCCGCGCCTAGTATAACACCGTCTTTGAAATTGATTGCCATGCTGCTCACGGTTAGATGTCGTAGGCGGCAAGGGCGGCGGATTAACGAACATGGACGTGCCGAGGCTGCGAGGGTCAATTAGCAAGCGTGCGGATTTGCAATATGTGGGTATCCTACTTGACCTCGCCCTTCTTCAGGTGGTTCATGTCGACGTGGATGCCATCTACAACGAGTGAGCTTCGAGCGAGCTTCGAGCTAGTATGGACTATCGGCGGTTTTACCTTCTCCCAGCATGCCCGTAACCATCGTGATGTTCGTTGAGCCGGAGGGAATTTTGGGGCGTGGAAAATACGTTGATATGATTTTGAGCTGTAGAGGTGTTCGGTGGGTGACGGGTGCGACAACGAAGATTGGAGAGGCAGCCACAGCTGCGTCGGTCAACTGTATGTGGTCCAAGCTTCATCACGTGACCAATCCATCCCCGGCGCCCTGGAGCCCCTGCGACTGGGCACCGCGCGATGCAACAATTCGTGAGGCCTTCAGCTAAAAAGTTCGATTATAGTTAACCTTTGTATTACCTATCCTAGGGCAATACATAGTACTTAGACTTTTGTCCTATGAGTCTTGTGATTTACCTATCCTAGGGCAACACATGGTTCCTGAGCGTAGTGCTTGCGAAGACGCGCTCCGGCCGCGCCTGCACAACTAGTTCTTAGAGCCCGCCGTACCTTCCCCAGCTTGGCGACTGTATCGAACTCGATCCAGCCCATGTGCACTCTTTACTTCGTGCGCAGCAGTCGAGATTCCTGTTCTTCTACCTCGGCTCGCGCTCACTTGCAGCCAACCTTTGCCCCTATCCCATTTGAACGATCCGTCGCTCGGCCAGCCGCCTACCATTGCGTCGCCGCCGCCAGCACAGCATGGGCGCCGCTCTTGAGTCTTTCCTCTCCTACCTTCGCGTTCCCTTGATAGCATCTTCTGGTGTCGCTGCGTTGCTCAGTGGACTTCTCTATTTTAAGCAAAAGTATGTTGCTCTTGTACAACTAGCTCTACTCGTTCTAACATTGCCAGCGAGATCATATACGCAAGGAACTTCCCTCCCGACGCGCGCACCAATGTCCCTCGACCTGCACAGTTTGGCATACCGGACTTCGAAGAACTCTTCATTCCCACACCCGATGAAGAATCGCTAAGCGTCTTCTATATCCGCGCGAACAGAGCACATGCACGCAATGTGACGCTGCTGATGTTCCATGGCAACGCTGGTAACATCGGATACCGGTTGCCTATAGCCAAAGTGCTGGCAGAGGAGCTGGGTTGTAACGTATTCATGTTGCAATACCGTGGCTATGGGCTTTCGACAGGAACACCGAACGAAAAGGGCATAAACATCGACGCGCAGACAGGGCTGGATTATATCAGAAACAGGCACGAGCTTCGGAGCACACGCATAGTACTGTATGGACAGAGCTTGGGAGGTGCAGTCTCCATTGGTCTGGCTGCCAAGAACCAGAAGAACGGTGACATTGCGGGGATAATTCTGGAAAATACTTTCACCTCAATGCGCAAGATGATTCCTTCGTGAGTATACCCTCGCCGAAGTCTCAGACGACGGATTGACAAGTTTAGGGCCCTACCACCCGCCAAGTATCTGGCGATTTTCTGCCATCAGGTCTGGCCGAGTGATGAAATGCTCCCGCAGATCACAAACGTGCCTATACTATTCTTGAGTGGCCTCCAAGACGAGATCGTTCCGTAGGTGTTGACATTACAGGCACCATTCAAGTACTGATATCTCCAGCCCCTCACACATGAGCAAACTATTTCAAATATGTCGCTCAAAGTCAAAGATTTGGCGGGAGCTGCCGAACGGTACGCACAACGATTCCGTCGCAGAGCCTGGATATTTTGCTTATATCGATGGCTTTCTTTCCGAAAACGTCACGAAATGAGCGCCTCGAGCGTGTCCCAGCTAGCTTTCCGGTCATCTTAGGGAATGCTGCACGTTTTCTGTTGATCTCGGCCATGCCGAGATGATATACTCAGTGCATGCGAAGCAGGGTCCTAGTGGAGCGAGAAGACAGCAGCTTGTCAGGGGAAAATATTGGATTTTCTCATCCGTCACAAGACCATGGGGGGTTGAGAAAACCAAGACCCGTCAAGTTTGTTGGAGCAAGTCGGAAGTTGGGCTGCCCGGAATCGTTTGCCAATTACCAACGCGTTAAGCGAGAAGGCGGTGTTTCAGAGTTCTACGAGTGTATTGGAAGTAGGGTGATGTCGTCTAGACGACGGAATGACATGGAAGGCGGCTCGGAGACGCCTAATAAGCAGCATGTCTTGCTTGTGCTCGGACGTTACACGAGCGACCTACATGACAAGGCCTCCCATGACAGGCTGTGCTAAACGCGGAATCAAAAACGGTCCAGATCTAGAACGCTTGTAGGTGGCGGGGATTTATAGGATCGCCAGGGGAAAAGGCCATCAGGGCCCGGCCAGCGCCTTTAGCGGGATGGTTGCGTGAGATGCTAGGTGGCAAATGCATGACGAGGAGAGATGTTGTCTAAGCCCAGAGTCGTCTCTTGAACTTTCTTCCCGTCATGCGGCGGTGCGGGCGGATGACCATGCTACCTTCCCTCTCCCATAATCGTACGATCCAAGGGACAGACATCGGCAGGCGACTCTCACAGAGAGCGATTCGCACTACGAGACTGCGAATTATTGCGACAGCGTCGGCGTCTCCTCAAACCAATCTGGCTGTCAGCGCAAGCTTGTCGTTGGACCCTGACGCCACACTTGACGTCAGAGGCATTTTTTCCAAGTGGCGCGTGGAGGGTTCGACACTTGGCGCGGCCCCTGTCGGCGGAAAAAGCACCCACACTCGACGACCGGTTTTTCAAAACCCATGGGCATTCCCATAGCGGCACATGGACAATCCGGCGTCCATGCTTCCCGTCGTATTGCCGTGCGGAAGCCTGACGGCGTGTCTCTCGCTTGTCAAACCGTCGTCCTCTGGCACTGTTCCGCTGTCTCACAGAATCGCCAGCCGGCAGCAGTCTCGTCGCCTGGCATGCGTTTCGTCCGTGTCGGTACCGCATCTGCTGGTAACAGTCGTGGCTGTGTTGTCGATCCCGGTCAGATGGATGAACGTCGTCCTGATGAGCCGGCGGCCAGGCCGGACTGGTGGCAAGGGTCTGGCAGTGCGTCCTGCTTGCGGCCACAACAGTCCCGCCCACAACAGCATGCGAAACGGTCGGACGTCGTGCCGTCTATGGGCCCGCCGAGCCAGTGCCGAGTGCCCATTGATTGTTATGGACTCTGACACGCTTTGGGCCAATGAGGCCGTGGTGTTTGGCATGTACATTGCACCGGCTAGGACATGTAGCGCGGGTCGGCACTTGGGCTTTCGTGACGGCACTCGCCACTCGCACTGGTCCCTCACCCTTCGTCTAGGCTCGTCTAGCTCCGTCCACGCCTGTCTCGTCATTGTGGCATAACGAGCCACGCGGCGCGCTGATCCACGGTGGAACTGCTCTTGGATGAGTCTGTGCTCTTCGTATCCTTCTCCGCCAGCACTGTAATCATGTTCATTGGCCGTCCTGGCCGCATCAGGGACTCCTTCGGAGCGGCCCATGAGACTACTTCACGCCTTGTAACCAATTGCAAAAAGATAAGCCAACACCCCTGAGGGCGTAAAAGGGTTCTGCCTTGCTGGCCAACTTTGCATCGTTTCATGCCACAGCACTTCCGCAAATTCTTGAAGCTTCTTGACTATAGACGCTTTGTCAACTTGGCACATACCCATTAGTTTAGCACTTCTGCAGGGTAGATTTAGAGCTACGGGTCCGCTAAGCTGTGCAGAAGTGGTCCAGGATCAGCCATCGGTCCAGAGGCAGTCTAGGAAGTCGCCTACTCGCCACACTCCTACCGCGCCCTCACCCGAAACAATGCCATCTGTCTTCATCGCGTTCACATGTCAGCCCCCATTTCGCCCTGTTCACTGCTTTGAGGATCAATTCGCCTCCAGAACACCGGTTCGGCCCCTGTCGCTCCGCAGCCATTCCAACAGCCACAACCTCGTGGTCCCGGATCCAATCAGACCCCAGAGAGCCACTCCACCGAGAGGCAATTGAAGCAGCAGGCTTGTCAAGCCTCGTGCGGCATTCCCACTCATATTGGGCCGCCTAGCGAACCCTCCTCCAGCTTCTTCGCCCTTCCGGCCTCTAAGGTACGACCCACGTTCACGCTTTTCCCTTCTCATCATCAGTGTCGTTGCGTCCCCCAACCTCATAAGGTGTCGAAAACTACCTTTGCCATCTGAGTGGCCACGCACTTTCGACCATCGTATTCGTTCCGCTCCAAGCGAGCCTTCTTATCCTGGCGGTACCTCGTCCGTTGTTGTTCATCTTCCCCCATTGTCACCTGGGGTTCGCTTCATTTTTTACACTCTTCCACTCGGATCTTTTTATCCCATTGGTATACTCCTTGCGAAGCCCGTCTCCCACAGCCTTCCTCCTTCGGTTGTCAGCCATTCCGGCTAGCCACTCCCATCATCAATTGCTTTGTTATAGGTCTAGGTACGTTGTGTGTTTCATTAATGCAATCGCATCGAAGTTGCTCGAAACTTGCTTTCGTTTGTCATTCGCTTTTCTTGATCAAATATGGACTGACATGGCCTTCGTTTGGGTACAACAGTGGGTAGCTCTTCCCAGTCGTTATTGAGGAACCGATGGGCGACATACCATCTGGGTCCGGTCCGCAGGTGGATATCACAATAGCCAGTCTCGCGCATGGAGACCACCAAGTACACCCACCTCAATCCTCCTCGAGCCTGAAGCCCCCCAGCAGCAACACGCCATTCTACTCCCAACTGAGCTCGATCCCACAGTCGCAACTCCGCCCCGACCCTCGTTCGCCTGCACACGCAACAAGCCCGCACTACCCGCAGCAAGACCATGATGCGACGACTCTCAATATGGGCGCGATGACGGGCGCACTCCCTGATTACGCCTCCGTTTATGGGGCGCAGCAGCAACATGCCCAACGGCAACTTTCCGGCGCATCGACATCCGCTTTCGTCTACCAACTTCAACAGAATCTACAAGTGCATGGTACGGCTTCCAGTGCGCTTCCAGTTCAGTCGGCTTATGGTCCTGGCTTTGGTGCAGGTCAATTCCAACAAAACTACGGACCTACACAAGCTTCAGGCCTGACGAATTACGCCGCCTTTCCTACTGGTCAACAGCGTGGACCGACACCCGGTTCGATACAAGGCCCGTATCAAAACTTCTCCCAGCCTTCTCCGTATATGTACTATCCTGCGTCATACGCGGGGCAAGCGTCATTCGCTCCAGGCTACGCAGGACAGAATGCGCCTGGTCAGGCAATGTACGGTAGGAGACCCAGTCTTACTTCCTCACATGCTCCTCTGCCTGACCAGGGTATGGAAATGTCCCAGCAGGACGGTATGTTCTCTCATGGGCATAGAATGAGCCCTGCAGCGATACAGGGTGACCCAGGGTCAATGGGATCAATTTATGGCGGACAGTTTATGCAACCTGCAGGTGAGCAATGCGACCCGCTACTGGATTTTTCAGAAGGAGTTCTAACTCATCCATTCACAGGCATGGCGCGCTCAGGGCCCGTCAGCTCCATTCCCCGTGGGCCTCCCCGAAAACCCAAACAATCAGGCCATGCGCTTTGGGTGGGAAATCTACCCCCGGGCACGACCGTGGTATCTCTGAAGGATCATTTCTCACGAGATGCTACCAAGGACATCGAGAGTCTGTTTCTCATCTCGAAAAGCAACTGCGCTTTCGTGAACTATCGCACGGAGACCTCTTGCACTGCAGCGATGCATCGGTTCCATGATTCCCGCTTCAACGGCGTCAGATTGGTGTGCCGGCTTCGTCGTAGTTCAGCACCAGCGCCCGGTGTACCTACGGGGCCATCGGCCATGGTAGGCACACAGGCCGCGAACACGTCTCCTCCAATGTCACCTCGTGAAGTTGATAGTGAGGGAGGGCAGGTAGACGCCGAGGTTGCGACTCACAAGAGCGCCGAAGAAGCAAGGGCCTCCTCCAATGCTTCGGACAAGTATTTCATTGTCAAGAGCCTGACGCTGCAGGATCTTGAACTCAGTGTCCGGAACGGGATCTGGGCAACACAGTCACACAACGAGGAAACATTGAACAAAGCATTTGAGGTGAGACTTGAAGAGTAGCGCAAGCCATTCGCTCTTATTGATTAGTCTAGACTGCTGATAATGTGTACTTGATTTTCTCTGCGAACAAGTCGGGCGAATACTTCGGCTATGCCCGCATGGCCTCCCGCATCCTCGAAGACGACGGTCAGCTAGTGGGCTCAGTGCCCAGGCCCGAGAACATACTTGAAGCCGCCGATGTTCCAAAGTCTATCCCCACACCTGCGACCGAATTCGCGCCGAAGGGAAGAATCATAGATGATTCGGCGCGAGGCACGATATTTTGGGAGGCTGAACTAACTGAATCGGAAGGAGAAGAGGAGCAGCAAGACAGAGAAGATACGCAGCCGGATGGGGAAGCTCCAGCTGTTGCTCAGAGTTGGGGAAAACCGTTCAGGATCGAGTGGATGTCGACGAACCGTTTGCCGTTTTACCGCACACGCGGGCTTCGCAACCCTTGGAACGCCAACCGCGAAGTCAAGATTGCGAGGGATGGAACAGAGCTCGAGCCTGGTGTTGGAGAGCGCCTGCTCCAGATGTTCCGTGAGCCTGGCTCTACAGCCATGATGCAGCCGCATATTGGGGGTCCCATGCGACCTTACTAAACCGCAACCGCATTCGCACCGTGGCATTATGCTCGTGGGCTCTCCAGAGGCAAAATTACACGACCACTCTTCGTCGTTGTGTACTCGAAGATAGCAGCAGTGTCATGGTCTCATTCAGGTGTTGGCTTCAATCTGCCGGGCAGGTTGCTGCTCTATTTTCACCCGTCGAGCAGAATTCGATGAAACAATGATTACGAGGGAACGAATTAGGAGGACAAGAGACGACGAAATGGTACCAGTGCTTTACGAGCTATGGTTTTGCCCCTTCTATTAGTATTTCCCTCCCTCAGTCCTTCCTTGCATTGCGGATTTTTAATTCCTCACTTTGTAATTTATCATTGCGCGGCAGTGGTTTGAGCGAGGATGTGTGCGTAAGGTAATAATAATCGCACACTTGCCAGAGGTTTCTGCTCCTTCGGTTTTGGCCTCGGTTCTTCAACGTCTGGTGATGCGACTGCATTTCGGGATGCAAGATCGGTCTCCCTGCCCGGGCATGCAATTCTCTTCATTACGAGTATATTCTGGAGTTGCGGCGTTGGAGGCTCTGGACGCCTTGGCCTCTATGCTCTACTCGTAATTGGCTTAGTGAAAAATTACGCCACAAATTTTTACAGCTCGATGTGACAGGATTCAGGTCAACCTGACTTGGGTTTTACCAACCTCGATGTGATGCTGCACCATGTGGGCCTTGGTGAAAGTCTTTTTCCGTCACAAAATGTGATAGCCTTTCGCGATATCAACCTAGCAGCGACATGGCAAAAGGCGCATGGGGAAAAGGTCGAGAGCTTAGCATGCGGTATCATGTGATGCCAGCCCAGCCGAGCCCTGGAGCTGGAGGCATGTACTGCACTGTACTGTGCTGTTTCTCCGGACACGAACCAGATGGACGGTGGCACACCTCCAAGATTTTCTCAGCAGTATGTATTGGGTCTCGACGATCTGGTGGATGTCGTATCGACCGGCCGGCGTGTTGGCGGTGTCGTGCGCTCGCCGATCGGCTACCTCCCACAACCTTGGTAAACTCCACAGGGGCGCTGCCACGCTGGGCTCCGGCCCGACGCAAGCACAATTGCCATGGTCACAGCACCAGCTGCTGGGTGTGGGGTCGTCGGGTCGGCACCGGTGTCAGTGTCGTGTGCGACGAGGGCAGGGCGCTGGGTCGACCCACTGTGGCTCGGAGTCTATGATGACCTGGCCCAGGCCTGTTTGGACACCGATTCACAGAAGACTTTATTAGAATACCTTGACGGTGTGTGTATTTATGTGTGATTAAAAGGCATGTGACGGCACGCGACATAGCATTGCCCGGACATACCTATTTCGTAAGTAGACTGCGGGCATGTATGGGAGAGTATCTCGTGAAGGCGACTATGCTAGCATGCATGGGGCGTGTTCCATGTTGCGCTGTGTGTGGAGCTTTGCATGCGAGTCGACGGTCTGAGGCGGTCTGGGTTGGGCTTCTCCGCGCCTAATCGAGGGGTCATGGGAATTCTTCAGATCCCACGCTAGGCGAAACGGGAGCACAGTGGGGAATCGCATGGGCGATGCGGGCACCCGCACTGGACGGCGTTGCCCCGCGGCCGCGAGGAAACCTGACAAGGCGACATGTTAGTTAGCGTGGTTGGGGAGTGGGGATACTGTGCGGTGCGGTGAGTGACGTGGTGTGGTTAGCGTACCTACCATGGTACATGGCAAGGGGGGTTCTTGCTTCAGGACTTCGACCTACATTCATCGATACGTACGTATGTGGAGGCTCTCCGATATCTATCTCTTCGTATTCGGCAATTTTCTCGCTTCGGGGAACCTTGTGTTGTGCCGCAACGCCTCTGCACGCTGATCTCTCTAGCGATCAAAATAGCAACCTCGTCTGAAGGTGGGAATTGATATTCAGCAATCAATCGATGGCATATCGCGCAACCTTATGCTTAAGAGGGGATTGATATTTGTGTGTGTGTGAAATAATAGAGGGGCGATTTTGTGTGGTGGATAATGTGCGATGATGGCAAGACGGTAGGCGAGTACGCAAGCGATCTACATACACATGTGCATGTATAATACGCCATTATGGAATTGTATTGTATTTTGGATATGATGTTAAGTGGTTATATCTGATGTTGTTATAGGCCAGCAATTGTGGAAAAACAAAGTTGTATACTGCACTAAAGAAGTTATCCCAACAGTGCTTTGGTACTTTTTTTCTCGCTCACGTTAATATCATAATACAACAATCCATCTTCCTTGAATTCCAGAGCCATGTACAAGACCGGGACCATCGTGGACGTAGCCGTACGCTCGCTCCATGCTCGAGACACCACGCAATGATATCGTGATTGCGCACATTACACCATATGAACGGTATGGAGCGGACGCTGGCGCTGCCTTTATCGCGGTAGTTAATATCACAGCTGTGCGCTGGGAGGAATTTAAACGTCTCCTTGGAGGTCCTCCCATCGCCTACGACTTCTCTACGGCCTAGTTTGGAATTTTAAGCCGCGCTTAGCGAGCACGTTTGGGACCTTGAGTGCGTTGTTTTTGATTGGTCCATGGCGGACATGTTTGTATGGTGTGTCGAGGTTGACTTTGGATGTCCTTGTTATGCTTTGAGATAGAAGCAGTGTGTTGTCTTGCTTGCATACTTATTATAAACTTTGCAAATCTGGCATGGAGCTTCCTGCCATTGTAAGGGTGGGTGTGAGCGTGAATACTTTTGAGAGAAACTGTTTGAGGAGATAGAAGGAGCTACATCTTCAGACTCTATTTATCATGTTTCCATGTTATTCACCAGCGTGGTACGGTTGTTAAGAGATACGCTATCTTCAGGCGATTGTTTCCCAACAACCGCAGGATAAATCTGGGCCATTTGAAATCGGATTCAACCGCATAGTAAAACTAAGGAGACGCGTAAATTATTCTCGAATTCAAAGTGTATTCCTTGAGATGATTCTTCGTCCCTTCTCGCCGCTAGGAGTCGACACAAGGGCATATGCTTCCTACACTAAGTTATGGACTATATACTAGGGGATGTGATGGGTAAAGCTGTGTCCTGTAAGTATACTATAGTAATGAAAAATCTAGCTATGATTATGATCGGCCCTTTACAATCAGCGTGATAGTTCGGCTCCCCATTATGGTTTATTCTAATTGCGCCCTTTTTTTTTACTTACTTTGGCTATTGAACCTAGGGCTTGTTGTTATGTCTTATAATCTACAAATATTGAAAGTTAGACTTGACTATAAGCGTACATGGACGAAGGAAGGAAATGATATCTGCATATACCATATGCACACAGGCTTAGTATATAAAGATTAACAATAAGGTTGTTACTTCCGGTTCCAGTCCTGTACCTGCTTCGATGCCTCTTCAATTTCTTCCATCCGGGCTAGTATTCCCTAGCTGACAAGCCTCGGCCGTTGGCGCGCGGCATTGCGAGCCGCTCTTACATTGCGCTGGGGATCTCTTTCTGTTGTAGAACCTGGTGGATTACATGAATGTTGCAATTGGAAAGTTTTCTGTGATTACCTGTGTGATGGATGTTATGTTTCTATGGGTCTGTGGCGAGAAGTGGATACTAATGGTGGTTATGAGCACTCCTTAGTGTTATCTACGGCTCCCATTACTAGCAAAGTATAAGATAGAGTTATATGTGATAGAAGTATAGTTGTGTTGAACTCTGGTTCGGCTCCTTATGAGTCACATTTTGCCCAAAAAAAAATCGGCCCCGCAGGTGACTTACTAACTCTCAGCTGCTAACCTATTAGTCGCAACGCGTGTACAGGGTGGGACCCCCAATTTTTTTTTTGGACAATATGTGAGACAAAATTGGACGTAGCATTTGTCAGACGACGAAGAGCCACGTGCGTAAGGTATTCAACCACGGTTGACGTTGGGCATGACACATGCCCAAAGATGCTGTGGACCAACGGTACTGGACAATGAAATCGGTGAACTTGATGATGACATATTTGATCTCTGATCTATTCAACAGGTGCCGCAGAGCCAGTTGTGTATAAGCCTATAGCTAGCTAGTTATTTTATTTGCCATGGTGCCAGAACAAGTACGTCGCGATGCTTGCGCCCATTAGAGGCCATGAAACCCGGAACGACGGTCAAGCGGCGGGAGACCAGCAGCGGGAGACCAGCGACCGTTGCTCTGGGGCGCTCGGTGAATTGCCGGCACCGCTACTGCAGCGGGACGGCTACAGGCAGCAGCGCCAGGCTATCCATTGCGCTGGGTAATTGTCCAGGCTGGCGCAAGAAAATCGGGCCACGGCCTACATATCAAGTCCCATCGAGTCCCATCAAGTCGAGACTTCCGCGTGGTGGGCGGCGCCTTGCAGCGCTACAGATTTAGCGTAACAAGGCTACCACACTGCCGGAACATTGGCCTTATAAACTACTCTCCTCCCCCTCCTCTCCTCTCTACACCCACTGCCTCTCCCCAGTAACAAGACCTACCCACCCTCCACACCTACCCCACCCACTCCTCCCCCCACGACCACCCTCTCCCACCCACTCCACCCACCGCACCCACCGCTGCCCACCGCCCACCACCGCTGCCCACCCACCACCGTTGCTCCACCGTTGCTGACGCGCCACGGTTGTCCGCCTACGACCACTACCCACCCACCAACAACGTCGTCGACCGCCGCCATGAACCAGCTTCCACAGCAGCCCCGGGACACCATATATTATTATGTGTACGTACCTTCTATGCTGGCCGTCTGGAGCGCATTCAGCTAACATTGCTAGGCTTTCGGTAGTACAGCAGCCCCAGCGTGCGCGCATGTGCGGCTTTGGAGACAAGGTGAGCTTGCACCCTGCCCTACACTCAACCAGCAGGTACGGGTGACTAGGGCCAATCCTTTGCAGGGGACTCATCTCTCGTGAAGGACCACCAAAGGGCTTTGCGACCCATGCCGCGCTAGTCACCCCGTACCTGGTGGTTGAGTGCACCTTTCAGGGCACAAGCACCTGAGTCTAGTTGTCACGTGCCCTAACATGTGACCACAGGACCGCCGTCCGATAACACCCCCACCCTGCGTCCGCCTTTTCGTGTACGATTCGATAACGCGCAAAGAAATTGACCCCGCCGACATGGATGGCACTTTCTTTCTTCGTCCTGACCGTGGATCTCTGGGATGCCACCAACGCCGATCGTGAGGTCAACCTTGTGCGGCATACCAGCAACACATCCATTAACAGCTCCAACACGACCGCTTGGCCGCCACCTGTTGAACGTACAACCATGTACATGCCACATCCTCTGCCTGCCGTGGACCCCTACGGACGGCCCGTTTCCTCCTCCGCCTGCACCTGGATATCCTAACACTGTGCCGGGATACAACTACGTGGCCAGTTCGCAACACTATCCCTATCCCAGTCCTGCCTATATGCTATCCCAGTCCTGCCTCTCCGGCCGGTATGGCCATTGCCCAGTTGTGTCAGCTGTGCAGACCGGCATGTTCACCAGGAATCTGATTGGTCAGACCACTGTGAACGCTTGCAAGTTGAATGGTTCGACACCGAAGGTTGCCCGGCTTCTGGTTCGTTCTCCAAGACCTATCAGTGCGCACAGAAGGCACTTTCAGGTATGTTGCCCGGACGAACCAGCTGCTTGGGAAGCATACTAACAGACGTAGGCTCAAGATGAACTTTGTCGACGTCGGCAACCCAGCCAACAACAGCAAGCTCAACCTTGGCCGCGCGCCCCCGTCTTGGCTACGTGCTTCTCCGAGCAGTTCAACGTCTACTCGGCTAAGAAGTTTCCAGGTGTCATCGATAGCACGCCCCTGAGCAAGGCGTTTGCTCATCAGGGCATCAAAATCCCCATTCGTAAGGATAACCACAGGGCTTTGCATACCCAAGATGAATATGCACATGATGAGCACTAACACGGGCTAAGGTAAACCAGATTCCGCAAAAAGGCGCAGGGCATCCCATAACGCCTCAGGTGACGACAGCGATGCCAGCTAACGCGGCGGGGAAGCTTCATATACAGGTCCTGGACATAAGTTTGAGTATAGTTGGCCTTCGTATCGCTAATTCTGGGGTAACATGTTGTACTCAAACTGTTGTTCTAGTACTGTACTCCATGTCGGAGAAAACCGTAAACGCGCCAGGGACGGATCCACACCAGTGACCACAACTGGGTTGGTGTTTTAAAAGGAGCTTTTTTTTGAGGTTAAAAGCTTGATAGCGGGGCGTTGGGCGCGTTTGGGACATTGATATCCATGGGATCCTGCCTGCCTGGTTTGATACCCAGCTACGTACTGGGCAGAAACTTGAGTACAGTTAGCCTCGGTATAGCTTGTCTACATGATACTCGGACTTTTGTCCAATAGATGAAGTCTTTCACTATGCTCGGATCCCGTAGTTGATTAAAGTTTATTTACAATTAACTTTTGTATTGCTTATTCTGGTGTAGGTAACACCCTACGTAGACTTTTGTCCTTGTACTGTACACGTGTTTGAACTACTTACTACCTAGCATCAACAAGCATGTATACATACATTTCAAAGGACAACACATCAACACCAGTAGAACAGAGTCCCGCCCGAAGCAGCCTACCTCGCATGTATCCATTCTTTCCCACTCCAAACCATCAATCGCGCAGGACAGACCTACTCTAAATAAGTACACATATACACACCTAAGTACCACAAAAAGAAATCCCGCGGCGATCGATCCCACGGATACAATAACCAGGTACTGCCAAAACCCACGCTCACCCTCAAGCAACACTACCCTACTCTAATAACACATTTCCCGCAACTACGTAGTATGTACATCATCAACAACCAGGCCGTACTCTACCCTACCCAACCAACCAAACAATCCTTCCTTCTTTCTTCTGAAGCGCTTCCTAGCTTGTCCACAGAACGCGCGTAAATAACTTAATCAATACTACTACTAACATTATTGCTTTCATTCTCAGGGGAAGGCTATTAAGAATTGTGGCGCTTTGCGTGGGGTTAATTAGTTGCAATTGTTCCATTTTGGGGGCTGGGGGGCGGGGTTGTTATGTTGCGGCGGCTGATTCTGCAGGTGGAGGTGGTGTTACGTAGGTGTACGATGAAGGTTGTCACTAGAGTGGGTCTAGATGACGGGCTGTTTGGAATGGCATGGTGAGTATGTTACTAGTTGTAGTTTGTGTATGCGTGCGTGAATATACGGGACTCCAGCTCACCAACAAAGGCGGAGAAAAGGCACATACTAAATGTTACGATTGTATGTTCTGATTGCAAGTCAAGCCATGCCCTTCCGCTATCTAGATCATGCCATATGAAGGGTGACACCGCAAGCAGCACCGTACCCGCCATCTGCGTCGTCCAACATGCACGTCAATTGCCTGAATAAACGGTTCCCGGCATGGCTGACGCCGCATGCCGAATCAGGCAGGACCCTAGCGGCTACATGCACCCGATGCATAGGTGTATGCATCTCATAAATTAGCTTGCCAGCTACCCAAAGTGGAAAAGCGTCTGCTTCTTGTTTTTTGTTGCCCTTCTTCTTTCCCGCCCCTCCAGCTTCCTCTGCAGCTGGTCCAGGCGCTGCGTTGCTTGATCCCATGCTTTCCCCCGAGCCCACGCATTGGCTGGGGTATTGCGTCCGCTATTGTCCCTACGGACACCTGCACCAGTATATCCAGGAGTGAAGAAGGTGCTCGTCTCGGCTTCGGTGCAACAGGCAGCGCAGGGAACGAGTCGCCAGTGTTCTTGTTCAACGCTACCGATGATGTAGCACGAGAGGGCATAGGTGAGACACGTGTGGAGGCCGACGACGTTGCCCAAGGTGTGTCTGTCCCGGCTTCGCGCCTATCCGATTCGAAGACGCAGCGGGTAGCGCAGGGAACACGCTGCTCGACGCTGCGTTGTTCCAGCTTGCCTGCTTGCTGACTGCTGAGCGTGACGACTGCGCCGTAGAGCTTTTCAGCTTCAACACCCTTGAGCCGCCATGCGCTGAAGGACCACCACTTAAAGACTGACCCATGGCGGATCCAGGAAGGGATGGATAATCTTCGTTGATCGCCTTCCAATCGCTCCATGCCTTCAACAAGCCTTCGCGTTTTTGTTGTATCTCGAAAATGTCTGCAAGTTCCTTGATCAGCTTGCCCAATTCGGCGGAGCCGGTATCGAAGAGAGCGAAAAAGCCTTCGATAAGCTGAGTGGCCGTTAGTTTTGAGTTGCGATATGCCGATATACTAGATCTGAATTCCTGCAGCTTTGCCTGGTCATTGCGCAGCATGTTAGCTGCTCGCTCAGTGACCGCATTGTGCCGTAGCAGTCGAGCTTGATCTTGAGGTGTTTGCGGCACAGCGCTGGACGATTGTGGATTCAAAGTCAATTGGGCAATGCCGTTCGAGACATTGTCTGAAACATTGCGTGCGGCGGCTGCCGTGGGGCGAGATACCGTCATTGTGGGTGGTTCTGCCGCTGACGGCTGGGGTCGAGCTGCAAAAGCCTCCATGGGTGTAGGTCCAGTCGAAAGCTCACCACCAAAGGATCCCCCTGAAGCTGATGGTGCATTTAACAGAGCCATTTGCCTTTGGTATGCAAGTTCCGCCCTGGTCATTGGTTGGGCAGACGAAGGAGGTAACGGCTCCGAGTTGGGATCTCGCCCGCGCCCTCCTCGGCCACCACGGCCTCCTCTACCATCTCGGTTCTGAAGACCACGGCGCCCCCCGTCTTGTTCTCGCTCATGCGAGCGAAGCTGGAAGCCAGACATATCTACTCTCCGAGCATCCCGCAGTGCGTCTTTTGAGAGGCCATTCGGGTGCATCTCTAGCTGATGTGCCTTGATGTCTATCTCCGAGTCAAAGACGACAAATTTCTTTTCCAAGCATTCTCTGTCCGGACACAGAAAATGGTCTTTTCGAAAGTGGACCTCCAAGTCATCGTAGTTTAGAAAATACTGCGGCTTCCGACCTTCATTTTGACGGTCGCAAATGTGACAGCGTTCATGCTTATCCCTGCAATGTTGGTATAACTCGTCGTCTCCATAGAATCGCTCGCGGCAGAAACCGCACTCCGGGTGGCCTTTGAACCCACTTTGGTCAATAGATCCCGGATTATCGTCGCCGAATTTCTGATGCTTCCGTAGTTTGGCAAACGTAAAAAGCTCATGTTCGTGCGTGAAGACTTTCTTGTTCCGCGTGCAGAGATCGCTGGGCAAGTTTAGCATTCTGTACCAGGGAGCTCAATGAACCTTGGAAGGGCACATACCACATGACCTTTCCATGGGCCGTCTTGACGTGACGGTGCAAATCTGGCCAACCCAAGCAAGCGACGTCGCAGTCACCGTCCGGGCAGTTGTACTGAAGCAACAACCGTGTATCATCGTATGTCTCGATATTCTCGAAACGTATGCCAAGAGCGTCATCCGACTTGTAGAAGTCTGTAGGCGCAAATTCCTCAAAGTTCTTCGCTGGGTCGTCCGTATATATTACATGATCCGATTCGGTCCTACAATGCGCGCACGTCTTCGTTTTGTATAGCGCTCGTAATCGCAAGGAGCAGATGTGGCACGATCGGTGATTGCACGGCACAACAGCAGTATGTTGAACGGGGGAGGCGCAAATGAAGCACACTTCGCCTTCTTCCGCATCCGCCTCTGCTTCTGGTGCTGGCTTCACAACGCCTGCCGGACCGCCTTGCTCTTCCGGCACGTTGATCGCAGGTGCCTTGCCCTTCTCCGATGACTTTCCACCACGATTACCATTCTTCTCCCGATTATGACCTCGTCCACGATTGCCTTGGTTGCCTCCTCTTCCGCGGCCCCTCCCATCTGTCTGCTCGTGTTCATGTCCCAATTCGCCAGAATGCGCGCCTCGTCCTCGTCCCCGTCCTCGGCCTCCTCCTCCGCGTCGAGCCGGATTGGCAGGATTGGGGCCTTCTGGCGCGCTTCCGGGTGCGGAGTTGTTTGCGCTCGTCGTAGAGTCCATGCGGGGTAATCGAAAGCGGTTTGCGCAAGGGCTGGTTTGATAAGCACTACTCAGAGAACAGGAGCCAAGAACTTTACACTGCCGACTATCCACCGAGGATTCCTTGCGAGATGTTCCCCGAATAATGCTAGGGGATGCTATTCTCTTCTTCACGAAGTGCGTCGCGCTCTTGGGCTGGCGGGTTTGCTAGCAAAAGTACAGTAAAACGGCACAAAAGAGAGATTAGAAAGTCGTCTTAGTCGATTTGGACCAGCAAAGGGGATTGAAGAGAGCAGCGGCAGTTGGGCGGCCTCGGAACGTATAAATGCTCGTTGGGCGTTTGTGAAAGTTGATTACCTATTGTATTCTGACGGATAGGGTCCATGCGCAACCCACCAAGCGAGCCTCAGCCTCCGCCTCAGCCACAGTCATCTCGTTGAGTGAGTCGAGCACGGAGAATTTCACCGCAACCATGCAATGATTCGAAATGATTCATTTATAAGCTAGTTGCACGACCACCTATGTAGTAGTATGCCCCACGAAAATCGCACTAGTATCGACCCGGAAATGCTGCGAACGTACCACCGGTGGCACCACTCTCTTCTACACCTACATGCCACGATGCTGGTCACCAGCGAGTCGAGCATCCTGACACATCGACAGATCATAGCTCACGCAAGCCGCCCTCCTCTTCATCGAACTCATCGCCGTAGTACTCACGCTTTATGAAAAGCAATTGATCGAGATCTCCACCTATATGCTCCTTCAACCAACCTTCCATGCTGAAGATCTGATCGGTGTACTTTTCCACCTCGGCCCGCAGCTTTTGTGCCTCGTCTTTCTTCTTCTCCACCTCGATCGGGTCCTGCTCGCTATAAGCCGCGAGCTCTTGTCGAAGTTTCTCGAGCTCCTTGGTGAGGTCCGCGTGCTTGGTGATGAGAGACTTGCGATCCATGCCTCCCCTGGTAAGCTAAGTAGTTGCACAAAGCAGATATGTTCGTACCTGTGTCCGCAAGTGTGTCTTCATCCTCGCCACGTGCAGCTCCCGCATCGTCAATCTTCGCCTGTAGCTCTGCAACCACGGCATTTGCCTTATCGTTCTCCTCTTGTGCCCTCTCGAACGCGGCCTCCTTGGCCTTCCTCTCGTCGATTGGGAAACTCCAGTACCAGTTACCGCTGCCGATTTTCTCCACGCGAATCTTGCTGTCGTCTTGGAGAGCTTGCAGATAGTCCTTCACTTGCATGCCATTGATGGATGCGACTTGGGGAAGCGTCTTCTCGAGGTCCTTGATGCTGTGCGCGACGGCTGTTTTGTGAAACCACGCGAGGATGATAGCCACTTTTGCAGCGTTGGCGGTGGTTTTGGGCGCCTATAGTACGATTAGCGAAGCACATCTGAGCAACGAGTCCCCGACCCTACCATGGATGGAGCAGATGAAAGCTATGTGGCTCTAGAGGTGAAAAGCAAAGTGTGCTGTATCGTTCCAAGGTTCCGCGGAAGGAGCAACTAGCTCCTGCCTTTGGTTTGCCGCCAAGTCGGCAGCTTCTTGACGAGGAAGTCGCGACGCTGGGTCTACATAAACATGGGATAGTACCCCATTCCAAAGATCAAGTCATTTGCTATCAGATGGGTAACAGCCTGGCAGCTGACTCCTGATTTCTAGTGGCCTCTCTGTCCACTGCTGCATACCACATCAGTCCAAGTTTGAGCTGAGCTGCACAGCGAAAATGCAGCCTCTTCCCCTAGTGACAAGCATTTTCCACCAACGTCTTGATTTAATGAGGACTGTCTTGATAGAGTTCCTCCATGTGTTGCAGGAGCTCCCTTTTTCTCGCTTGAGAGCGCTCTTCTTCATGCTTGAACGCGTTTTCCTCGTCACTCCTCGCAGCTTCAACCAAAGCAAGGTCGCCCGTCTCACCAAGCGTCTCTTTTGCCGTCTCTTCCAGCAAGATGCCCAACGCAATCAGCGCCGTCTCATCCATGCACTTCCACGTTTTCGGCGCTCCATTCTCTTCCGATCTGGCATAGAGGTTTGAAACATACTCGTGAAGCGCGCTCAAAAGGTCTCCATCCGGCAGTTTTTGGTTTGCTGGAAGGCCTCGGTGGGCGAAATAGTAGTCTGTTTCCTCGTATCGCGTGGGCGCATTCGATTTCTTGAAAAGTACTTCGTCGGGGCGCAACCGCTGGGTCGAACGCCTCTGCTCGTGGGTCTTTGTGCTGATAAAACCCGCTTGCGTGACTTTGCCTTGGATCAGTTAGTATATGTGCATTCGAGCGTCACCTGGGCACGTTGTTGGTCACCTGCTACGGCATCGTAGACCGTTGCCCGTCTCAGCGTCGCCCTTTCGGAGGAGCTTCCATCCTCCGAGGAGGCATTGGCGCTTGGCCGATCCAAGAACGTTTTCCGCAGTGCTCTATCCATCATTGTCTTGTGTGCAGGTTGAGAGAGCACCGTGCTCACGTAGATGCCCAGGTGAGGCAAACGAACTAGACTAACAAGTACCTAGTGAAAGCGGAACGTAACGTATCTTTGCACACCAAGAATTGAACGACCTTACATAAGCACATTTGTATTACCTATCTTAGGATAACACATAGTACTTAGACTTTTGTCCTATAAGAAAGGCTTTATAAATTATCTCACTACCTAGTACGTCGAAACTTAGGCATACTGCTTATATAAGGTCGTTCAATTCTTTCAGCACCTAGTGGCCATAGCTCTCTAAGGCTACACTGCCACTTGTAACCTCCACCACCACAGCGCCGAAGCATGTAGTCGCTTATGACCGCACAATACCTCATCGACCGCGCATACGGCACCATCTCACACGATGTGGTTAAACGCGCTACTGCCTCGCGCCTCGTCTATGCACTCCAACCCTCCTCCGTGAACTTCAGCGAACGGTTACCTTCCAAAGACGACCCAAATGAGCGCCACCCCGCCCACGTCTCAGGCGTGAACGCGCTCACGATTGACCGATTCGAAGGCAGGTACCTGCTCTCCGGCGGCGCCGACTCCTCGGTCGCGATATGGGATCTCGAGTCGCAACCTACCGTTGCCGAAGGCTACCCCACCTTTGCACCGCTTGCTACCGTTTATAAGACGGCAGAAGAGCACAAGCTGGGCATCACGCAGATATCGTTCTATCCATTCGACAGCCTGGCGTTCCTCACCTCGTCGTATGACCACACGGTCAAGATCTACTCCAGCGAAACACTCGCACCATCCGCGTCTTTTGACCTAGACGCCGTCGTCTACAACATCGCCCTCTCGCCCATCGCCTCGCATCTCCTCGTTGCCTGCGCAACCCAGTCTCAATCCGTACGCCTAGTAGATCTACGCTCTGGCGCGAGCACCCACTCGCTCACGGGACATGCGGGTGCTATTCTCAGCACAGCTTGGAGCCCTACCCGCGAAAACATACTAGCCAGTGGAGCTACAGACGGCAGTGTCCGTTTCTGGGACATCCGCCGTAGCATAGGCGAGTTGGGAGTATTGGATCTGGAAGACTCAGTCGGTGTCCTGGGCAAGCCTTCTTCCTCGTTCACCCGCAACTCTTCCCAGGGGAAAGCACACCGAGGTCCCGTAAATGGTATCGTATGGACCGAAGACGGCCGGCATCTAGTAACATGCGGACACGACCAGCGGATTCGTGTCTGGGATACCGACACGGGCGCCAACACACTTGCCAACTTCGGTCCCTTGGTCAGAAACTCGGGCCTTGCACCTTGCATCCCCGTGCTCCCACCGATCGAGTATCTACAGCCGGAGAAAGACATCCTTTTCTATCCTAACGGACATGAGATTCTAGGCTACGAGCTCTTCGAGGGGGAACTCTTTCGCCGCCTGCGCCGCCCGGAGCAGCAAAAGCATGTGCACGAAGTGCAAACCAAGGCCCAGCGTAACACCAAGGACAGGGTGGCAGCGCTAGCCTGGCGTGCGCATGATGTGGAACTGTACTCAGCGCATGCAGATGGGACTATCTCGGCGTGGAAACCACGTACAGACGAAGATGCTGCATTGGACGAGGAGGCAGAGCTGGAGCAGGAAGCGAAGCAGGTGGACAAGAAGCGGAAGAGGGATGTCTTGGATGAGATTTATCAGGGATTAACGAAGCAGCAGATCACGTTTGGTGGACTGTGAGATGGTACGATGCGTATGCTCCGTCGTGCAAGCGTTTCGGTCGTTATTCTACGTAGCGTGGGCTTCGGCCCGCTGTAGTACTCCCAGAACAGACACTCATCTACAAGCCGTTCACTCCGTTCTGGAATGCCGCTCTTCGTTACTCTTCTATGCTTATTCTCCGTACACTCACATCTGACCTAGGTCCATGACAATGTTATTCTTCCCCATACGTCGCATAAATTGATTTGACCACCGCCATGCCCCCAACTTTCCAAGCCGAGAGTCAAATTGGTGTCCAGTGTAGCTCGCATCCTTCCCGCACCGTGGCAGATTGTGATTAAGCATCTTGATATCAAATAGTGTCCCGACACTCAGTCAGGCTGTGAATCAAAGTGCGGTAACCTCGCAGGTACAAAGTTCGACTCGTCGGATTGAACTGGCGCATCTCTCGGTTCATCTCTCAGTGACAGCGGCCTATTCGGCGTGGGTGCTGGACTCGAGTAGTCACTGTCATCCACATGAAACGTGCTACTGTCCGGCCGGGTCTGAGATTCGACGGTAGGAAACGGCGACAATGCCAGATCCGCATCTCCATCTGGTTCGCTCGTGGTGCGCAAAAGTAGATGAGAGGGATGCGATGACATTGTCGCAATCCGACTGGGACTCTGAGATGACGGTGAGCGCGGAGAGGGTGACCTCCGCGCAGGAACCTGGAGATGTTGGTCTGCGACCAGACCTCGCTTGACAGCCAGCTGTTGCGCATCCTGGCGCTTTTGCTCCACTTCAGCTTCTTCCTCGAGACGTAGCTGCTCCTCTTCTTGTTTGAGATCGGATAGTGTGGGCATCTCCACGATGGGTTCTGAGGGTATGCGCTTGATGCTTGGTTCCTGGCTTCTTCGCCCAGAGTCCTGCGTGTTGCGCGATGAGGCCGACGTGGTGGATATACGTGATGATGCAACGGGTCTTTTGCTCTTGCTGCCGGAGCGCGCGCCGCTTTTACCGCTGCTGGCCTCGTCGTGCCATTGTCCTGTTGTTCTGCGCTCGAGTGCGACGGCGAATTCGTCGTCCAAGGGTACGGCGTCGTCTAGCTCGTCTTCGCTGGGGAAGATGTCGCCTCGCGAACTGAGTGAGTCGGTGGTATGACCGGATGCATTTGTCTGGCTCCGCTTGCGTCCGTGTGTCTTCCCCCATTCGTTCTCCTGCGGCGCTGCCGCTGCTTCTCCGCTTTCCTCGATTAGAGGTTGTGCTTCCCCATCCCGCACCTCTTCGTAGCTTCTTCTCGACTGTCCAAGATGCTCTGTCAGATCGGCTGCAGAGGGCTTGTACCGCAACACCTTGCCTCCAATCTTGAAAGGTAGCCGACCCAAAAAGCCGAAGTACGAAGAACTGGGAATGATGGTCGGATCCGGCCCACCATCGTGTGGCGGCACAGCGCTCTTTCTCCTCGTCTTGTTATATCGCGGATCGCGATTGCGATTCCCATAGCTCATAGCGTGCTGCCGCCCAGGCTGAGACGTGGTGCCATAGTTGCTCGAGGTGCCGCCCCACAACCTATCCAGATTGTCATTGCCCCAGCCCAACAGCCCGTCGTCCTCCTCCTCTTCCCAGTCGTCGTAAAAGTCGAAGCTCTGCTCCGCGCGCCCACGCGACCGCGCGCGGTGCCGCCTTCGATCGTTATGCGACGGGAAACAAGGCGCCGTGCAAGCGTTGACACACTGCGTCACCGACCCAAGACACGGATTGACATAGGTATGCGTGAAGCTGTATAGACCCTCCTGCGCAGACTCGTTTGCATGCTCGACGGTATCGGAGATGTTCTGGAGCGTGCGGTTCCAGCGAGGGTCGCCGCGGCGGTACATGGCGCCGGAGGTGGGATCTAACGCGGCGGTTGGGGAGTGTGGCAGCGTCGGCGCGCTGCTGCCAGATCGCGCATTGAATTGGCCAAGGCAAGAATGCGAATGCGCTGCGACGTGGGGAAGCGAGGGAGTGTGAAGGCTGATGCAAGGCGCTGGATGCTGAGCTGTGGTCGAAGCGCGGGTATTGACGTCTACCTACCAGCACTCGTACTAGCCGCAAAAGCGGCCCCATTGGCACCGACGGCCCGCGGGGTGTCATTCACTGCTGACGCCGATGAGAGCCTAATCGACTGTCACCTAATTAGCGTGTTTACCTTATCGGAGCTCCTCAACATTCTCTCTTTCCAACCCACATTTCCAGGAATTGCGGCATCGTCAGCTATGCGCTACGTACGTTTCCTCAAGACGCCACGGATAGTCCAGGACGAAAAAAAACCAAGCGCACAACATGTATCCTGCTTAATTACAATTACATCCGACCTAGGCGACTCGTTCCTTCCACACGATCTAACCCTATCTGCTGAGCTCATCGATGGCACCTCCACCACGGAAGAGGTTATTGTGTGGAAGACCATACAATGGACCCAGGGAATGCGGAGCCTCCCTGTCACGCTCCCTCTAAGCAGCAGCTACAAAAGAAAAGGGCCTTTGATCGTCCGGATAGGCACTGATCCGAAATCCAAATACGACGTG
Organism: Laburnicola sp. JP-R-44; assembly: GCA_009805535.1. Lineage (NCBI taxonomy): Eukaryota > Fungi > Ascomycota > Dothideomycetes > Pleosporales > Didymosphaeriaceae > Laburnicola > Laburnicola sp. JP-R-44. Next base: position 657,484 of record SELF01000016.1, on the reverse strand, counting down.
TTTGGGAGACTGCGAGAAGCAGACACCCGCGGCGTAGTATCAGCCTGGAGCGCGCCTTTCAGTCCTGCAGAAGGCGAAAAAGAGGCTGCAAAACTGGTTCAAAGGCGCTTTAATGTGTTTGCACACACACCGGATAAAAGCGTTGAACACCTCAAAAATATCATGTCCATATTCGAGGAGACTGGAGAGAGCATTGCTCATCACGTTTGGTGAATAATCCCCGTCCCCACCTGGAGAGATACAATCAAGCGCTTGATCTAACATCTGCAGGGACGCTGGGGTAGCCCTCTCGTGTTGGGTACAAGACCTATTCACTGACGACTATTTCAGCCACGCTTGGGAAAAGCAGATCAGTATGCGAGATCCAATAAAAAATTGGCGAGCTCAAATACTAGAACTAGGTAGCGGATGCGGCATAGTAAGCAAAACCCTTTATAACCACACAAGGATATAGCTAATAGTGCAGCTCGGTGTCACCCTAGCCCGGATAGACCTACATCTGCAAGACGTCATCCTCACCGATGTCCCCGAAGCGCGAGAGCTCATAGAACATAACCTCAAAACAACCAAAATCAGAAAGCATTGCACAGTGCGATTCCAAGAGCTGGACTGGGAGCAAGATATTCCCGATGACTTCTTCAAACGATACAAACTGCGTTATAAACAGCTCGATATCATCTTTGCCTCAGATTGTTGTTATAACTCGGACAGAATGTAAGCCTGAAACGTCTCTATGCTACTAGCCGTTGCTAAAAAAATATTCTTCCAGTCCTTCACTGGTCAAGACGTTACGCCAACTCGCCTATCTCTCGCCTGGTGTCACAGTTGCGATCGCGACGAAGAAGCGTCATCCAAGCGAAGATATCTTCTTCACTCTAATGTCCGAAGCCAAGTTTGAGATATCAGGAGAGTTGGATATCGAGCTTCCTGGAGATGAAAAGGCCAACGAGGAATGTGTGCAAATGTACTGGTTTCTTTACAACGGGCCTTCGGGCCCTGAACCGAGTTCTGAGGAAGAAGAAGAGGAAGAGCAAGAGGAAGTTCCGAGGAAGAGGAAGATCAAGCTCAAGAAGGAAGATGACGACGCTGGGGAATGATTGAAGGACTGGCTGAATAGCTAGTCATTCACTTAGAGAGCGCGAACGGTTCACTCTCCGCTGTAGGCACGAGCTCTAGACTTGAAAAGCAAGCATTGTAATACCAAGTTTCTGATACTCTTCTGGTAGCAGACAAGAGCCATTAGCATATGTCAATCTTTGAATGTTTGCCTCTTGAGAACTCCACAGCGCCAAAAGCGATACCCTGCTGCATTCCTTTCTCTGTTGTGCCTAGCCCCTCACCCTTACTCACTTTCTATTTACGTCACTACTACAGTTCGAGCATGCGCCCTATGCTCGTCGTCTTCCCATGGATACAGTGCCATGAATATTATTCATACTACGACGCCAGCTCTGATAGCATCAGTCTTACCTCGAAGCCGAACCTTGATCAGGGCACCACACGTTTAGGAGATCGCAATCAATGATGCATTCTACAATTTACCAAGACAAGTACTATCTCTCTTACAGCAGTAAGCATATGTAGTTTGAAAGGAGTTAACGTATCATGGGAACAGGCAAGGTTGAGAATGTTTCGCTCTCGCCGGTGTATGTGATATATGGATTAAGGTTTGTAATGCTCACACTCTCTGAGGGAGTGGAAAGATAAGGATAGCTCTTCTATCTGAACGGGGTGGACAGTAGGCGTGTGTGTACGTGAGACACTTAGAAGTTGAGTGCCAGTGGCGACCTGACAAGCACATGGGAAGATGCTATGTGCGTAAGAAGGCATAACGATCGATGGTCTCTTACAGAAAGGGATAATTGAGGTTTAGGCGAAGAGCGTAGCGTGCGATGTCGAGATCACAGCAGATGCAAAAGAAGATAACCAGAGTTGAATTGTATTCTGGCTATCGGGGCAGCATCACATAGATGGCCTTTGTATACAACAGCCCCAGTTCCCCGGAAGAAGATAAACATCCATCGTCCACGACAACATTGCGGAATCCGCGCGGTCTGCACGCTTGTACATGGGCATGTACATCGTGTAATGCCTACCAGCGGAGCCCAGTTGTGCGTTCCCAGCTTCTCACTAACGGCGACGATCGTAGTTCCGGGAATTTATCCCTATGCGCGAACGCTAGGCGACGCAGGAAACTTTCCAAGCAACCACGCCTTACGATTGAGTCTAATTTCATGCCAGTCAGAATCCTATTCAACTCTTCCCATACAACATCTCTGCAAAATCGTCCGCCAAAGGACTTCTAAGTTGGTTAGCTCATATTCGAATGCAACATCCAAGACTGACCCGAGTTAAGATTCCACGACGTTCTAAGCCCGCTCCAATGTAAGCTCTGTCCTCAGCGCCTGTTTCAAACGACAACGCCTTGTCTGGAGAAACAAGTAAGTCCGTCACTGGCGTAATATTTGCCATGATATGAGCAAAGTAGAGGGAGGTGGCAACCAATTCCGGAAAACCAATTGGATTTTCAATTGCCCAACGAGTCAGTCGGTCCTCTAATCCAGAGTAAATGCCTCCAACTGTCTTGCGCCCGAACATGTGCCAGAGTTCTTCTGCTAGCTGCTCTTTTGATTGAAAAATAGTTTTACCATTGAATAGCAAGACACCAATATTCTGTGATTATTCAGCTTGAGCACATGTGTTCAATTGAATTCGCACACTCACTGCTACTGATACTCGGTTGTTGAGATTTTTCATAATCCTCTCTACTACTGATCAACTTTCGAGACGGGAGATTGTAGAAATATCGGTAGTTGCCCGCCGTAATTTCCCTTTTCCCCAAAGGAGATCCAATAAAGGCGTTCTGGATCGCGATAGGGGCGCCTGCGGTGTTATCAGCATATAGTGCCAAGGCGTCGTCCACGAACTTACCGCTTGTGGTTCCTCGGTGGAAAGGTTTCTGAATCTAGACTGTATGGTGGATATTGTTGGGCACGTTATATCGGATGTGCCCTCGGGTAGGTCTCCTTGTGCTCGTCCGCCACTGTTAGCGGCCTCTTGTTTGATATTGGTTGTAGATTCAGCCACGTGAGTTTCGACGGTTTCCACAGCCCTCTGTTTGGGTACTTGAAGAGGCACCTTGGGCCGGCGTTGAACAGTAGATGGTGCCGGAGTAGCACGAGAAATATCTCTCCTGTCTAGACTTCCATCCGTCTTGACACGCTCAAGCATGGTAATGTCCCCCGAAATTAGCTTCGCGAAACTCTCGACCCAGTTCTGATATCCGTCGTCTGACATTTCTGTAACATCGGTTTGAATCCTTATCCTGATCTCCTTTCTCGAGGCAGAGAGCCCTAATTCGCGTCGTACGATGGGAAGAGCGTGATACGCAAATAGATCTCCTGTCCTCTTAAAGATGCTCGGGATGGTTACCGGATCAAGTTTTCCCAGGTCAATATCCCAACGTCAGCTTGGGGAGACCTTTTTATCTTTTTGGATCGTGCCATGGCGACTATCCAAGGCTTTTTGAGCAACATCTCCGCGCTGTTGCGTGCCTGATTAGGATGACATCGCTTCTTCGTCGGCATCTGGGGCTGGGAGAGCTCGAGCTTTGGATATGTTCTTCTTTGTGCTCGTTTTCGTCTCCATCTTCTTCTTTTTCGGAGGTGGAGTTGTCTCGTCTTCAGAGGCGTCGTGTAGTGTCTCGTCATGCTCAATAATCGTGGCAACCTGATCCGCTTCGTCTTCTTCAGCTCCGTCGTCGAGTTGTTGTCCATGTAGACTTTTGGCGGCAGAAATAACGGCCTTTACACCAACATCCAGCTTCTCCGCGGTGTCTAAATGCGGAGCCAACATCCCAGCCATGCGGTGGATCATCAGCGATCGAAATATGTTCTGCATCTTGTCGATGTTATCCTTTGAAGCCCCCTGTTCGTGCATGTGGGCCGTGATCACATCGACTCCTAACTCCTCGAGCACGCCGTCGGGAAAACATATCTTCACTAGCCCTTGTACAGCGCCTCTTAGGACATCGTCGTCCAAGGTAGTGGACGAACAGAGAACTTTCAACCGAAAAACCCAGTCCTCGCTAGTGGGGAGAGCCTGAAGACTGTTTGCGTTCATATCAACAGGCGTCTGTACCGTACGCGTCCGTTTGCCGGTCGTTTCTGTGGGAGGCGTCCCGCCCTTTTACACAGCGTTAGATGAAATGGAATTCGAGCGAGAGTCGCCTACCTTGCGTTTCTTCGCCATGGCGACGCTGGCGGTTGCGGTGTTGGAGGGTACGTGAACAGGTGTTGTGCTGGTTGATTTGCCGTGTCAGTTGCTGGCTTTTAGTGTTTGGATCAAATAAGCAGCCAGGCGCCGAGATAAGCAGTCTGGTGAAATGAGCCAGGCGCGCCCACGATGGGAAGTTGCGATCACTGTAAACATGAGCAGCAAGCGGGGGCTGTATCATGAGCGCGTAAACGTATGCGCGTGTGAGTGTCCAATGGATAGAAGCACTATAAGATGCAGCTTCGGCGGAGGCTTTCTTCTACCGACTGTTATCAAATTGAACTATGACTGTCGCGTTCTTTAGAAACAGCACAGCGCGCGTTGTAACGACGTGCCAAGGCTGTGGCGGGGGCCGGCGGAGAGCTGCGCGTCGACCCCACAGAAATGTTTTGGGCAAGCACCACCACCGCGTCTCCGCGTCTCCGCGTCTTTTGCGACGCGCCCACACGACCTGACCCATTGCGTCCCCCTCTGCATTCACATCAACAATGCGGTTGACCGTCAAGGTCCTTGCCCTGACGGCAGAGAATTCGCAAGGCGCATACCAAGCAGAGGCGCGGGCTGCTTTTAAGCAGCGCGACTTCGCCATCCCCATCCCGCTCGACGACACCTTCGAAGATGTGTGGCGCAAGATCGAAGAGCGATATAAGAACAACTATCTGGAACCCCAATACGCTGCGTGAGTAGACGCGTTTATTTTTGCTGTCGCAGCCACTGACCACGCGTAGGTTCTTCACCATCAAGAAACTGCAAGATGGTTGGGATTGCGATCTTGACCTTACCGATACCGTCGGATCAATCTTCAGCGACGTGGAAAACCCCAAGGATCGCGTGATCAAAGTAATCCCGAGCTTCGTCAACCGCGTTTTCTCTCTGCCCCCGACCACGAATCTACGACCAGAACATCACAAGCGTGCCAGAGTGGATAGCACCGAGGAAGCGAATAAGAGGAGGCGAATCGAGGCGGAGCTAGAGGGCCTAACGGACGTTGACGCCACTCGCGATAGACCAATTGGGACGATCGAGTCGAACCGGCGCCAAGATGAGAGTGAAGAGTTCAGGCAGAGCCCAGCAGCACAAGACAGGCGACGATCAATGAGGTCACAGTCAGACGGTTCTCTTGTTATTGTTTGTGGAGTTCATAACGGCGCTCCGGAGTTTGGTACGCAAGTGAAGGAAGAGTCTCCAGAACTGGGTCTGCCACCATCTCGGGCTATTCCCGAAAGCCCCGCGAACCCCTTCAGCAGGCCGTCTGTACCAGCTTCAAGGATAACCCCTCCTACAGGGGAACGTACCGTGGCAGCCACAAGTTCCTCGTCTCGTATTGCCCAGAAGCATAGCAAGCGACCTGGCACTTTGGCCGAGGAGGCAAGCCCAGGCCGCTTGAAGAAACCTGCGCGAAGCTCGTACTCGATGGCAATCCCCACGCCCAACGAACCTTCAGCGCTGAAGAAAAAGAGAGGACGCCCTCGGAAATCTGCACCCGAAGGCGATATAGTTGCTTTGGCCGAGGAGACAAGCCCTGGCCGTTTGAAGAAACCTGCGCGAAAATCGTTCTCAATGGCAGTCCCCACGCCCAACGAACCTTCAGCGTTGAAGAAAAAGAGAGGACGTCCTCGGAAATCCGCAACCAGAAGCGATACAGTTACTTCGGCCTCGTCCGGTGGAGCGCGTTCAGCGTCGCAGACCAAGCGACGAGACGGACGCCCCCAGAAAGCCAACACGCAGAATGGTCTCACATTAGAAGACGAGAAGAGGCATGCGTACACCATCAACAAAATGTTCCCCGGGGGCATTGAGGAGACGATGAAGAAATACGACAAGACTCAAGAATTAAATCATTCAGATATACCTGTCCACCCCACGACGCCTATGCACCGAAAGAAAGCGGCCAACCCAGATATGACTACGTCGGACAACACCACTGAGGTGCACTATGCTGAAACCTCTCAAAGTATTGAACATATGACCCAGCAACTCTTGGAACTGGAGATCGTTGAGCTTCGGGCGTTGATGAGAGAGCGCGGCTTGCAAGGCCTAACAAAGAGCAGGGAAGAAATGGTAGAAGTTCTCGTCAAGAGTACCTCACAAGCAAGTGAACCGATGACGCCCCAGGAATACTCGCAACTAACGCCTACTGCGCTCCAGGCGTTAATGAGAAAGCGCGGCTTGCGAGGCCTAACAAAGAGCAAGGAAGAGATGATAGAACTTCTCATCAAGAGTACCTCGCAAGCAAGGCAAATGATGACGCCCCAGAACTACTCGAAGCTAACGATTCCTGAGCTCCAGGCACACATGAAGGGGCGCGGCTTGCGAGTCCTGAACAAAAACAAGGCAAGCTTGATAAAGGCTCTTGTGCACGCTGATGAGAACACCCCTGCCAAGTCACTTCGAGATGGACATGATTTGGAAAGTGAAGACGGGCCCTCAATGCTCAACGAGTCGCCTCGGTCATCATCGCCGGAAGACGGTCACCATCACTCCGGAGCTATGGTACAAGACTCGCAGGAATCCAGTAGCAAGAACGGCATTTCTGCCCCTGTTGAGCCCCCTCAGTCGCCATCGCCAGACAACGCTCACGATGGCCGCATTGCCAACACTCCGATACGAGAAACGCAGGGTTCCAAAGAAAAGAACAACATTTCTCCCCAATTTGAGCCATCTCGATTGGCCAATAACATTCCTGAAGAGGACAACGTGGCCACCAACGAATTATCTGGATCACCACTGCCAGATGTCGTTCAGGGCGATACTAATGAACAAGATTCTAATGAGAGGGATGGCGTCTCGCCGCTCTCCGAGCAATTTTATTCACCGTCGTCAGGCATCATTGAAAATGACTCCACGCAACAGCGTCCTAGTGTGGATGCCGTCCCGCCTTCGCGACAGCCAGCGCGTTTCTTGAGTCAATCGCCTGTACCGCAGCCATCCGAAAGTGATGAGTCCAATAGTAGTTCAAACGATGAGGACGATGAGGAGGAGCAGGAGGAGGAAAAGCGGGAGGAAGAGGAAACTAAAGATGAGGAATCCAAAGATGAGGAGACCAAAGAGCAAGAACAAAATAGCGACGTCGAAATGACGGAGGTCAACGGAAACGTCTCGAGCCCAGCCATTGTCGTCCCTGCAACACAATCATCACGAGTAGCAGCCTCACAGCCTTCTCCTACCGTGCGCTTTTCTCCTGCTGTGCGCTTTTCTCCTGCTGTGCGCTTTTCTCCTGCTACGCGCTCTTCCCCTGCCGTACGCTCCTCTCAATCTGTATCCATGGCAGCGGCTGAACGGCGACGCACCGCGCGTCCAAGCAGCTTCTATCGACCCTTGGGAGCCCAGCTCAGAGACACTCGGGTGCAGCAGCCAAGTACGAACCGGATGGACAGCGTAGGCAACATGAAAAGAGTGTTGCCTGCGAAGCTTGAGAATAGCGGCGATGAGAGTAGCAGCAGCAGCAGCAGTAGCAGTGATGATTAGACACCTGTGGAGGTAATGGAGCCCTTGGTTGTGGTATATATTCTGGGGTAACCTATTGTATATACCATGAAACTAAATAAAGTGTCTGGGTACGTTTGCCGCATATGCTCCTCGTTGTGGTATGTGATTAGTTATCCTAGCCCTAGAGTTTCCATATCCTACAGTATAGATACATGCAACAAAATCCCTACACTCCTCACCCCGGCTCGGGTGCGTAGCGTAGTATCAGTGCTTTCGTGGCGTCAGGGGGTTTTCTTATACAAATTTTAGGAACCCAGATCCCAGAAGCCCGTCTAAACAGCGTTAAAGTGGTCCCTCTCAGAAAAAAAAGCCGCTCTCCAAGCTGCCTGCCGCTCGATCCGAACTCGGGATACATTCGGTCCAGACTCCCGAGGTCGGCGTGCATGCTCGTTCGCATGGACAGAAGCAGCCGGTAGCCGGTAGCATAGAAGGACTACTACATAGGGTTGTCTCGTAGAAGCCAGTTCGCGTTCATCGTGGCTTGCAATTTATAGTGGTATGTTGTAAGAAGTAGTGCTGGCGCTTGAGTTTGAGTGTACGCTTCCGTTATCCGGACGTAGAAAGAGGCATACCCATTGTGCTGTATGTCCAGTATCTATGCGTTTGAGCAAAATATATATCGGATAGTAGTGGACTGATGGTGAGCAACGCGCCAACGATCCTGGGGCCAAGCCAAGCAAGATTTGCATCGCTGCTGTTACTAAGGTTTATGGGAGTGCCATTATACTGCGATGAGACAAGCTCAACCTACGTCCAATGTCAGGGCGTACGAACATAGCATATGCATAATCATCCTCGTCTACGTACTGTCACGCTCAAAGTTCAAAGACCATGTTTCAGTGAATTCGCCGCCGTGAAACCACACCACTGTGTCGAGCCTTTCTGCAACGTGAAGTCCTATACTCTCTACCAAGACATCGTATCGTAATAAATCAACCACTTGCTGAGAGTCTCGTGCGTTGCTACGAACCTTTTTCATTGTGTCATGTCGTGGTGCCGACCAGTCTAGACCAGGCCCTTTATCTTTACCCTCTCCGCATCATAGGACACCGGGGACAAAGGCAGGATTGGTGGCTTGCTCCACACGCCATGTGCGATCTGGACGGTCTAGATATAATGGTGTAAGCAAGAATGGCCTCTATCGGGAGCGCGTGCCGCGAGTGATGGCTTGTGGACCGAGGCTTCTGGGACTGTATTGAAGGGTTCCGGATACAGCGTGACGGAGGCATGCATGTCGAGACTGCATCATCCTCATCATCATCGTAAACGTTCTCCCGGGACGGTAACATGTAAGCAAATAGTGACCGCCCGGTGCTGCTCATACCATTGCCGCTCCGCGCATGCATGCCATGGACTCTGGAGATGCTAGAAAATTTGCAAAGCCGGAGATTAATACTCCATTTTCGCCTCTCCTAACACATATACACCTAGGCTTCAGCATCCCTCAAGACTCACGAAGAGACCTTGAAGCAAAGCAATGTGCATATTGCTCCCCCAGAGGCTGCCATAGGCCTAGACTTCAATCACGCCGCGGAGCACACAAAGCCCTGGAGGATACCAGACCACGAGACGCCTCCATGCAACGAGTGACCTGCTCCCGTGGTGGAAGGGGTCAGCGCCAAAAAAAAAGAGTGCTGGGGTCAATATAGACATCGGTCCAGACCGTTGCCGAAACGAGGCGTATGCGACAACGCATGCGTGGCACAGCGGATCTCATCGTGGATGTCGTCATGGATATGTGTGCGGCTCTCTAATAATAAGTTCAAAGACTGTGTCCAGGCGCCGGATGAAGGATCAAGGCAGATATTTTGGCTCCTTAGCTTGTGGTGGCGACAAGTGTCACTGCCTAGCGAGCAAGTTAACGCGTTACATATACTTATAGTATATAAGTATAGAGTAGTTACTAATATATATATATATAGGTATAGTGCACCTAACTAATATTATATAACTTATTATATAATTAATAACTAAGCGTACAAGCTTACTATAGCTGGCTGATGTCCCTCTTAGTGAGAATAGCCAAAGGAAAACACACAACACACATAAGCTTGCAATACCTTGTAGGCAACGTGGATCGTACGTATTGAATCCGTCACTGCGGTACCAAATGACCGTGGTCTGGACATTGGACAAGTCTTGCTGAGCAGCGAAGGCCATGCGGGCCGCGGCAGCTGTATCTGGTGAAACGAAGCAATCCTGGATGCGTGAACCGTGGCTCAGACTTTGCATGCCCGCGGTGTCGGGAACAGACGTTGTGAGAGTTGAGTTTAGTATGTCCACAGCGTTGTTGCGGATGGACAACCTACAAATGCTATCCAGAATCTTAAAGACAATGCGTTCTGTGGACAGATCACGGAGGACAAAATCGGTCGTGTGTGGTTGGGCTGGAGTGGTCTAGATGCCGAATAGAACACTGCCGTGCACGCGGCACGCGGCCAAGAACCGTCGGCCAAGCACAGTACAAGCGCAACGAATCTAGCATAGAACGAAGACAAAGCGCTTTTTAATGGATTAGCTTTAGTTATCGTACGTTATGTGGAGGGCTTATCAAAGTCTAAGCAAGGTTAAACTTACAGTGCAGTTGGGTTATGACAGCCACGAGGGAAGTCGAATTCGCAGATCATCACAGGTCCGGGACCCGTTCCCTAGTTGGTGGGGCATGCATGGTGGGGAGTCGGACCAGATTCCGGGCGCGAAACGCTTCGTGTAGAGATCGGCCGAGGCGTGCTCAAAACGTGTTCACAACGCCGATTATTGCCCATATACGTGCTCTCCACGATAAGGAGATACGTGCTTTTCCAAATAGAGCGAAACTATCTCAACCACATTTGGTGGCCAAATGGGAACGCGACGTACGGAGCGTGTTTTGCAAAAGGACTGTCTCACGGGCACAAATACCTGTGTAGAAAGATACCGCGTAAACGTCGGTGCGCCACTCCCAAAAGGTGTGTCCGCGGCCTCCAAACAGTTTTGGGTCTAGCAGTGATCAGGGAAGAGAAACATCGCAGACCTTTTGGTATACGGTGATAGCGTTCGACCTTGGTTAGAATCTTAACACGACGAAGATCTTCAATACGGTGATAGAGTTCTGAAAAAGACGGGAGAGCTGCATCTCGAGTGCGGAAGCTTGAACGGAGGGACGCGATTCGCCAAGGAAACTCCGGCTTGAGATGGCGGGATGATCGGTGTAACATACGGCGAGCAGCTGAGGTGAGAACGCAGACTCCGCCATGCATCTTCCTTGAAAAGGTTGTCTATGGGGCATATGAAATGGTGCCAAGGTGAGTAGTGAGTTCGCGGCGACATGCATCTGGGAAGCAGGAAGCATGGTTCCAACCGCACGTAGCCGGATAGGAGCACACATGCGGTGCTGGGCAACAGTCTACTACTGTGTGGTGCTCGACGCGCTGTTCAACCTGAAGAGTTTGCGGCACAGTGTCCAGGGCAGACGCAGCAGTATCATGAGATATGAGACATGCAGCTCTCCACTGTACGGCCCAGGCGCCGCGGTATATGTATGCATGTTATAGGGCCTGTTTAGTGCCCATAATTTTAAATTATAATTTAAAGCTTTTTTTTAACCTAGTACGTATATTAGCTACTATAGTATACTAATTACTTTAAGTAGTTAAAAATTATGTGTGTTGTTAAATTAACTACCTAGGGGTAGAACGACAAAGGCTTTTATCTTAAATAACATAACAAAAAAAGCAGAGCCCCCTGCTTAGTAATTAAAAGGAGTATTAAAAATTATAGTATTATTTAGTATAAATTTAAGACTAATATATATAGCGTTAAATTAACTACCTAAGGATAGAGTAATAAAGACTTTTATCTTAAATAATATAATAAAAGAAGTAGAGCCCTTTAGTAATTAAAAAAAGCATAAAAGGGTAATAGTAATTACCAAAAAAGCGCGTATGTATATTATAGGGAATGTTTAGTGCCTAAAATTATAAATTATAATTTAAAGCTTTTTTTAACCTAGTATATATATTAGCTACTATTATATACTAATTACTTTAAGTAGTTAAAAAATTATAGTACTATTTAGTATAACTTTAAGACTAATATAAGTAAGGAAAATACTACTAGTTTTTTAGTTTAAAAAGCTATAACGTTAATTATTTTAGTAAAATAAAACAAATAGCTTTAAAATTATTTTTAATATAGCTTTTATAATTCTACATTTTTTTTAATAATTTACCTTTTTACACTTTTTTTAATTACTAAGTAAAAGGCTCTACCTTTTTTATTATATTATTTAAGATAAAAGCTTTTATTATTCTACCTCTAGGTAGTTAATTTAATAATATATAATTTTTACTTAGATTTAGCTTGTAAAGCAGAATTATATTAGAATTATAATTTAAAATTGCGTTACTAAACAGGCGCGTATATGTGCGACCACCTACTAACGTCGGCCAAGCGCAACAGATGCGGATGGTAGAAATGCGTAGAGGCCAGCACTCTGCTGTTGACGGGCATGCGTTTGTATGTAGGCGGTTTTGCGTGCCTGGGCACACTAATAACGGCGCCATCAGCAACGTACCTTTGTATCCTGCGGCGCGCCGACACCCCCGCAGCGATCGTCATGGGCCGGCTTTTCGAGGCGTGCTGGCGGAGCCTGGCGCAGAGGTAGGCGGTCTGGGGCTGTCTGGGTGAGCAGAGGTTGGCTTAAGGGGCCGGGTAGGGACGCTAGCGCTACGAATTGGGGTTCTAGACTCAGCCCTGGTCAGCGCGCAAAAGGGTCTGTTCACAGTGTTCCGTCAGCCCCACGCCCGCCGATCAGCATTCGCAACTGTTGATGACAGTTGAACAGCGGCATTCGGCGGTAGACCGACAAGAAGCACGCAGCATGCCGCCCTCTTGTGGGAGGTGAATGTCGGAGGCGCAAAGGCCACCACGGCCGTTGCTTTGTGAGTGTGTTCCGTCACCCGTGCTGCTTGGTCTCTGGCCCGGCACGCTGGAAAGTCGGACTTGCAGGGCGACGCAGAGGCCTCAGCAGCGGCGTGTGTTCTAGATCGAACTGGGGCGCATCGTGCGGCCAGCACTCTCCTGTGTATGTACCTATGTGCAACTGCAGTCGGTCTTCGCGGCCAGCCTTAACGCCGCGTCGTCTTTCGTCCCTCGCATCCCCTCGCAGCAGCCCACGCTGCATTCCACCCCCGCCATCCTCCATCTGCAACCATTTACCAGAATCCGTATGCGACGATTGCGCCGAGCAAGCAGAACACATAGGTAGTCTAGCCGCATCCTCTGCATTCGCTCCATCACATCAGCCCGCAATCCCTGCACCGCCTGTCCAGCTCTTCTCGGCAGCCTGCATGGGCTGTCATAATGGGCGACATGGCTCTCGATCCTAGCCCTGTCCCTCCCGATATAATCGAACGCCAGTCTCTCTGTTTCTCCCAACCAATGCCGGGCACGGTTGTTCACGGCGGGGAGGAAGGTTTTCAACGCGAGCTGCTCCGACACTACAGCCCGGCCGAAAGCAATGCTGCAGAAGAGCTGATTCGACTCAAGAATGCCCTGCGGGACGCCGACAGCGAAAATTTCTGGTACCTGCTCACCGAAAGATTGGCCACGATCACCGACGCACAGTATGCATTCGTCTCCAAAAGAATCCTCAGGGACGATCGAGATGTTGCTGTGGAGATGCCGCCAATCGGAGAGAGCCAGGCGCCGGTCTCATGGGAGCTGCCTTCTATGTCAACGACGGACATGGAACGAACGCTCATGTGAGAAACTTCAAGTACCACGCCTACCAGTGTCCCTGCGCGTACATGAAGCACGACAAGATCTTCATCATCCCCGAGAAACTCAACGAATTCATTGTCAACAACCCGAACGAGCTGGTTGTGCCCGCTGAGGCATATGTCGGAATCCCCCTGTTCGCCGACGGCAAATGTTTTGCGCATTTTGGTGTCATGTGGAGTCCGGAGGGGGCGGCACGACGGCAGCTTAGCTGGGCCTATCTGGAGATGATGCTTCACAGCCCTCGAGGATCTCATTCTGCAACGTGTTTTGGAGGGAAAGAGCTTTGCAAAGTCTGCCGAAACGGTAACCAAGGAGCCAAAAGTCGTTTCCGCACGAAGCAATATCCATGGCTCAGTCACTGAAGCCATATGCAAGAAGTTTGTCGCATGAGCTGAGGACGCCGATGCAGGGCGTCGTGGGGACGTTGGATGTGATGATGGCGAACATTAAGGAAGTCGCAGAGGACATGCACCATGATCCCCGGATACGGAAGCTGCTCGACTCGCTAAAAGCAAACATCGAGGCCGTACAAGGCAAGTGCACCAACTTCCATATCGCCTTGACACGTCCTTTTGCATAGGACTTCCTGCTTTTGCCCTCATGCACGCGCCACTAACTTCCAAGCGCAGATTCTTCAAGGCGTGCTGTCGAAGCAGCCGACAACGTCGTACATGCCTACGACATGAATATGGGAATGCCGGAAACGCCCACGACGCCCCTCGATAACCACTTCTCCCAGGTCAAGGCCTTCGTGCCTGATAGCCGGCCAGAGATACCCATCATAGGCGACACTCTCCCTTTCACCCAGTATCGAGGCATCAAGCGAAAAAAGGGAGGAACTCCTCGCGTGGTCAGGGCAGGTGCGAGTGGCGAGGACCGCTCGCCGAAGGCTGCGGCACTCGAGTTCTGAAGAGCCCCGAAGCAGTTCGCCAAGGCCGGATCGTATCTCGAAAACGCAGCGTGCACTCGAATCTTTGGAGAATACTTGCTCACACGGCGCGATAAAGTCCCGATATGATGGGGACGCTACCGTGTCTCCTATTTTTGCTTCCGAACAATCAACAGCCCCAGGACTACGGCATACAAATCTGCGCGAGGTGATCCAGTACGTTATCAACGATGCGCTCAAAGTCGGAGGACGGCCCGATTCGGCCATTGCTGAAGAGACGGAACTGGGAGAGAGAAGATTGAGGTGCGGACACGGAGCTCGAATGGTGAAGCCCACACAAAGTTCATTGAGTGGATGGTATCATTGGATGTCCCTGATTCGATCTTGATTGACGAGAAGGACCTTGCAAAAATGATTTCTTGTCTCACGCTGAACGCCATCAAGTTCACAGACCATGGCTCCATCACCTTGAAGGCTTCGTTGAGCGTTAACGCTCGGTACATCGTTATCGATGTGAAGGATTCTGGATCGGGAATCCCTGCAGCTTTCTTACCCTTTCTATTCAAACCGTTCTCTAGAGAGGACAACTCCATCTCACGAGCGAGCGAGGGCCTCGGTCTTGGTCTGATGGTCGCGAAAGGATTAGCAAGGAGACTCGGCGGTGAGTTGTTCTGCCTTCGATCGCACGTATCGGGTCCAGAAAAAGGCTCCGAGTTCGAGCTGCGTGTGCCACTAGCACCAGGTGAGGTCTGCAGCCGTCCAGGCTCACCTTTTGGCTCACCAACTCCCTCCGTCAAGTCTTCAAAGTCTCGTCTGTCCGCCGAGCTAGATGCACCTCCACATGTCGCGCGGCGGCATCCTAGTACTCCGCCTCAAACTTCTGAGCCGTTCAAGGCTCCCCATACAGCCTCCACTACTCTGCATCATCTTGGTATACCCTCTCCTCGCTCTGCGTCACCTATTCGGCTGCGCGCGAGTTCCAAGACCAGAAAAGTGCACCATAGCACTCACAATAAGAAGCTTGCAGAGACTCACCCTCTCAACTTCCTGGTCGTTGACGACAACCGCATCAATCGAAACGTTCTCTACGACACATGCTCAAGAACTTGGGCTACAGCAACGTTCACGAAGCCTATGATGGCAACGACGCGGTTCAACAGATGCGTAACAATGCACAACGGCCAGTACACGAAGCCATCGATGTCATTCTCATGGACCTCTGGATGCCTCGCCTGGACGGCTTCCAAGCCACAGAGTCAATTCTCAAATTGGAAGAGATTGCTGAGAAGCCCATCATACTCGCCGTGAGCGCAGACGTCACCGACGCCGCTGTCGACCGCGCAGGCCAGGTCGGCATGAAGGGCTTCCTCACCAAACCCTTCGTCATGCGGGATGTGGAGAAGTTGATCGTGCAGCATTGCGCTCCGGTCAATGCGCTCCCGGTAGTGACTTCTTGATTATACTTTTTTCTCTCCGGTTTTTGAACCAGTCTATTGAGCGCCATATACGATTTTCGTCATCAGCACATGTTCGAGTTGCTGGTTTCTCTTGTCGAAATCATTTTCAGGCGTCGGCATGAATGATAATGATAGCATAGCATTTGGCGTTTGCAACTTCTCTACAGTGTCGGTTGAGGATATCTTTGATACCCTGTGGATTCGAGGGCAGGATATGTGGATGAATGGGTTGCATGGAAACTATGAGATATGTCAATAGGAATAGTAATTACTTGTGTAAGATATTCGAGTTTGTCTGCGCTTTGTATCTTTCGCCATGTACACTCTTTGGGCTACTGACAAAAAACATGTTGGTTGTCACGATTGTCAATGGAATGGTGAATGGAATGGTGAATCACTTGCTGGTGCTCGGTGTTATTGGCGGGACTTCTTCGGACCCACAACATCAGGCTGGTCTTGGCTGGAAAGCATAGTTGCATTTGACGTCATTGAGCCTCTGCAGCTTGGCCAATCTTGCTCTGGTCATCTCAAGAAAAAGTCAAGAAAAACTAAGCCGTCCTACGTGCCGTCTTGTCCGTGGCGTATCCAGCGTGGCGTATCAGGTGTGGCGCACGACTCACGGATGCTGACTTTTTAAAATAGAGTGGAGACGTCGCGGGGCCATCGTTCCGAAAACGGCGAAGGTTTCGGAACCGCTGCGCTGCACCGCGACCTCCTACCACGTCCTCTGCTTCGAGCGCATTCCACCACGGCACTCTGGGCGCGCAAAAAAAAGGGAGCGAGAATAGAGGCCAGAACAAAGAGAACAAATGCTGGCACACGACGGTCGCATGCAGTGTCGAGAAGGAGCGTGGCTGGGTAAAAGCTTCCTGTCTCGGCTAGCGTCATCAGATTCGCTTCATGTACACAAGTGGGTCCAAGCTCTGTTCAGGACAGATTTCTGAGCTTCATCGCCGTGTGCGCGCAGATCCAGCCTGTCGCCGAACTATATCCACTCGGGCCGCCCTCTTTTTTACGACATCCGCCCACTCTCCACGTCACTCGACGCCCTGCACCCCTTCCCCGTGTGCAGCACCCACTTTCGCTCCCCGAATCTTTACTGTACGCTCCGCCGTCGACATAGTAGGTAACCGAGGCTCTGCGCGACAACGCTGGAAGAGCATGGAGAATGCCTTCACCAAGACGCCTGCGGAGGCGCTGAGGCATTTTGGAGTAGCCGAGGACCAGGGCCTTTCGGAACAGCAGGCGAAGACGGCGAGGCAGAAGTATGGCAAGAATGGTACGTGGGCTTGATGTACACGGCAGAATTGTTGCTGATAAATGGGAACAGCGCTTCCAGAAGAGCCCCCGACGCCGGTCTGGCAGCTCATACTGGAGCAGTTCAAGGACCAGCTGGTTATCATTCTGCTGGGCAGTGCGGCTGTGAGCTTTGTGCTTGCGCTGTTTGAAGGCGGCGACGATTGGACTGCATTCGTGGATCCTGCAGTTGTAAGTTGGCACTCCAGGAAACCGAGTCGCTCGAATTTGCGCTGACTTTGTTTCCCACTATAGATTCTCACTATCCTCGTTCTAAACGCCGTCGTGGGCGTGTCGCAAGAAACGAGCGCAGAAAAGGCCATCGCGGCTCTCCAGGAATACTCGGCGAACGAAGCAAAGGTCGTTCGCGACGGAAAGATCCACCGCATAAAGGCCGATGATTTGGTGCCTGGAGATGTCATATCAGTCACGATCGGTGATCGGATACCCGCTGACTGCAGGATATTGTCCGTTCACAGCAACAGCTTCAACGTTGACCAGTCGATTCTTACCGGTGAGAGTGAAAGTGTGCCAAAGGATACCAGGGCGATCAAGGATGAGAATGCTGTCAAACAGGACCAGGTCAACATGCTCTTCTCCGGGACAACGGTCGTCACTGGACATGCTAATGCGCTTGTCGTCTTGACTGGTTCAAACACGGCCATCGGTGACATCCATGAGAGCATCACGTCGCAGATCTCGCAGCCCACGCCATTGAAAGAGAAACTGAACGACTTTGGAGATGTTTTGGCCAAGGTTATCACGGCCATCTGTGTTCTAGTCTGGCTCATCAACATCCGGAATTTCAGCGACCCATCCCACGGCGGCTTCACCAAGGGTGCTATCTATTACCTCAAGATTGCAGTGTCTCTGGGCGTTGCTGCTATTCCGGAAGGTCTTGCCGTCGTCATTACCACTTGTCTCGCTCTTGGTACTCGCAAGATGGCGGCAAAGAACGCTGTCGTCCGAAGCCTCCCATCCGTTGAAACTCTCGGAAGTTGTAGTGTGATTTGCTCTGATAAGACCGGTACTTTGACTACGAACCAGATGAGCGTCAACAAGATCGTTTTCATCACTGAAGATGGCAAGGGCTTGGGGGAGTTCGATGTCGAAGGAACCAGTTTCGAGCCTGAGGGCCGGATATCGATACTAGGAAAGGCCATGGACAACCTCGCTGCCACTTCTGATACAGTTCGTCAGATTTGTGAAGTCACTGCTCTCTGCAACGACTCAGCCCTTTCTCTGGACCCCCAAAGCGGACAACATGCCTTGGTTGGTGAGCCCACCGAGGGCGCGCTTCGTGTCCTGGTCGAGAAAGTTGGTACTCCTGACCGTCAGTATAACGCAACCCGTGCATCCCTCTCTGCGTCTGAGCGCCTTCATCGTGCGAGCAAATACTACGAAGACCGCTACCCACGTCAAGCTACCTACGAGTTCTCGCGCGACCGCAAGAGCATGTCCGTTTTGGTTCAAAACTCAAACACTCAGAAGTTACTGGTCAAGGGCGCTCCCGAGTCTATTCTCGATCGATGCTCACACGTCATCATCGGCCAGAACGGAAAGAGGGTCCAACTCAACAAGCAAATGGCAAGCCTTCTCTCAAAAGAAGTCGTCGACTACGGCAAGAAGGGCCTTCGTGTTCTGGCATTGGCTTCCGTGGAAGACGTTGGGTCGAATCCTCTATTGAAACGCGCCAAGACCAACCAGGACTATGCGAAACTAGAGCAGAACATGACTCTGATCGGTCTTGTGGGCATGTTAGATCCCCCTCGTCCTGAAGTCCGGGCTTCGATTGCAAAGTGCCGGTCTGCAGGTATCCGTGTTATTGTTATCACCGGCGACAACCAGAATACCGCCGAGACCATCTGTCGTCAGATTGGTGTTTTCGGCCCGACCGAAGATACCACGGGAAAGAGCTACACTGGCCGTGAGTTCGACGATCTGAGCGAGTCTGAACAGATGGGAGCTGCCAAGCGAGCATCCTTGTTTTCTCGCGTTGAGCCGAATCATAAGCACAAGCTGGTAGACTTGCTCCAACAGGCGGGTGAGGTTGTCGCCATGACAGGTGATGGTGTTAATGATGCTCCCGCATTGAAGAAAGCTGACATTGGTGTTGCCATGGGTTCCGGAACTGATGTCGCCAAACTCGCCGCCGACATGGTCCTTGTAGATGACAACTTCGCCACTATTGAAGGCGCCATCGAAGAAGGTCGTTCCATCTACAACAACACCCAGCAATTCATCCGTTATCTTATCTCCTCGAACATTGGCGAGGTCGTGTCCATCTTCCTCACGGCTGCCGCGGGCATGCCCGAAGCGTTGATCCCTGTCCAGCTCCTCTGGGTCAATCTTGTCACCGATGGTCTTCCCGCCACTGCACTCTCTTTCAACCCGGCGGATCATGATATCATGAATAGGCAACCTCGTAAGCGTAACGAAGCGCTTGTAGATGGCTGGTTGTTCTTCCGCTACATGGTCATTGGTACCTACGTTGGAGCAGCCACTGTGTTTGGTTACGCCTGGTGGTTCATGTTCAACAGCGCTGGTCCCCAAATCAGCTTCTACCAATTGACGCACTTCCACAGCTGCTCAACGCAGTTCCCGGAGATTGGGTGCGAAATGTTTGTCAATGACTCTTCCCGCGCTGCATCTACAATATCCCTATCCATCCTCGTCGTTGTCGAGATGCTCAACGCCATGAATGCCCTTTCATCTTCTGAGTCTCTGCTTACGTTGCCGCTTTGGGAAAACATGATGCTGGTATACGCAATCTGCTTGTCGATGGCCCTTCACTTCGTCCTACTTTATGTCCCGTTCCTCCAGGGTTTGTTCAGCGTTGTGCCGCTCGACTGGAGTGAGTGGCAAGCGGTCCTGGCTATCAGTGCGCCCATCATGTAAGTGCCCCTCTTCCTACATTCCCAACATGATGCTAATATATACACAGCCTTATCGACGAAGGTCTCAAGTTGGCTGAGCGCAAATTCTACATGCAGAAGACATCCAACGTTGGAGTCTACGAGCAAAACGGCAGCGTAAGACCGAAGGCAGAGTGAGTATCTTTACAGCAACAGCATACTTATGGGAGTTGTCTTCAATGAATGTATCATACGGGATAGAAGGCAGTCGTGCCAGTGCATCTTCAGGTGGAATCTACTGCATTATAGAAGAGTTGCGAAAGTTCATCACATGAACAGGATGGTGCGGGAGGACGAAGGTCGCGGTTGGTACAGCATTGAACGATGTTTGCAAAGTGTGCGCAGATGTATTATAGATAAATCAAGTAAGAATATATAGTCGAAGTTTGGACTGCCAAAGACGGAGCTGACTTGACTTGTTTGGTGGTGCCGGGGATGTTTCTGCGGATCATGGCATGGTCAATAGATAGTGTGACGTGCTTCTCTTTGTTGACAACGCAGCAACGCGGTCCAGAAGAAAGATGTCAGACCTAAGACGTGAGCCTAAGACTAAGAAAACAAGGTAGATACCTGGCCTCGAGACACGCGTCCTACTATTGCACTCATGTCCACCTGTATAAGCGCCAAGTAGACTGTACTATCCTAGACTAGACTAGATTACAACCTCCCATCTCCGTCCTTTTAACCTACTAACCTACCTTAGTACCGACCTCCGCCTCCCAGCCCTCGGAATTTCCCCCCCACGGTATTGTACCTATCTGCCTGTCCCCATTTTTCCTTTCCTCCGCGCCCGAAGCGGTGCTCACTGTACCTTAGGTAGTATGCCCAGGTGTACCGTCGTCGTCGCGAAATCGCCGACGCGCGGCCCTAACAGGTGGAGGATTACCGAGCTCGTGTTCGAAGATACTTGGGGGCGGAGAGGGGTGATGGGTGACGTCGAAATGATACCTAGTATACGTATTACGGACGTTGCAGGCTGAGCTCACTACGTTGTTTTATCGAACCTGAGGTCCTTGGTAGGAACTAGGTAGTAGTTTAGGTACTCGGTCTCGGACTTAGTTAGCCTTGCGTTAGGCGTGCATCTATCTCGGTATCGAGATTTCGGAGGAAGATTCCCCCCCCTTCTATTGTGATGGATAGTTAACATGTTATGGATTATATTTATGGCTGTATCGCCTGCCCAGCGACTTCTCTCTTAGCAAACAAAATACGTTTTCGATTCCCTGAACACCACAACTTCAGCCCTACTCACCATCACCCAGCAAAAAGCGCCCCATCATCCCATTCCATCCCACACCGACTACAAAACAAGCCACCTCACGATCCCCCACCGGAATGAAACCCCTCACTCGGAGATCGGAGTATCTTTATTTAGACCGATGTGTGTGTACGTGTGCGTGCGTGCGTAAGTAGACGCCTTACTCCGATGCGTATGTCTCCGCTCCGGGGATCGATCGGGCAGCAGAGATCGTATGTGTCTATTTGTGGGAAGCGAGGTAGGCATTGTATTGGGATGTTGTATGGTGTGGGTATTCTTCGATTGTGTAGATAGAGAGAGAGAGAGGTATATATAATACTCGGGTACGTGGACGTTGGACGTGGACGAATACCCATCTCTTAACTACCCCGTACGTACCACAGCCACAGCGATCCGCACCCATCAGACGGACGCGCTGCTGTTCCTCCTCCTCCTCCTCCTCCTAAAAGCACAAAACACCAACGCGGAGCCTTCGTCGATGCATCCGCTCGTGAACCCGTCGTAGCCGTCCGTGGTTCCACATGTCCTTCACGCCCATTTTGTCCTTGCGCACTATCCATCTACCGAAGTTCAGCTTGGAAACTGCGTCTTCGTCTCCCACCACTACCACCACCACCGCATCTACCCCCGATGATGTCGTCGACTACGAGCATGTCTACGTGCACCGCCCCGCCGCCGTATACAGCGGTCGAGACGCCTTCAAGGGCATCGTGCAACGAGAAGAAGGGTCTCATGCTGCTGGTGCGTCGGAAATGTAGGGTCTTTTTTATGTTGTTGTTGTTGTCGTCGTGTCTTGGCGATGATTTTGTTGACAATTTTGTAGCGGAGGAGTCGTGGGTGGAGGAGTTACGGACGAAGGAGGAGAAGAAGAAGATAGTGGAGAAGAGAGAGGAGGAGGTGAAAAAGACGGTGGAGAAGAAAGAGAAAGAGATGAAGAAGACAGTGGCGAAGAAGGAGGTCAAGGAACAGTATAATAATCGGCAGCTACGCATGTGTTGATGCGGTAAGGGGCGGTATGGTGCGTGCTCCATTTGTGGAGACTAGTCGAGGGCGGTGTGGAGGTTTGATGTACGTTGAGAATGTGTCTTGGGTCTTATTTTTGAGGGTTTCAATGAGAGGAGACGATACGGTGGAGGTGGTGGAGGTGGTGCAGGGATGGAGCGCAGTATACCTATGTCGATCGAATAGATAGTATTATGGTATCTCTTCATTATCAACTGGTATCTGAGAATCATCATTCCTTCCCGTGGCTAACGCCTTTTACAATCCATCTATAACGGCCCACGCTTAGAAAAGATACTGTACGTACGTTAGCACGCCTTAAATAAAAGGACCTATTCAATCACACAAACGGGGAGAGCATCTCGAACTCCGAGGCTGACAAAGCTGTGATGAGTCATGGAGCGAGGAGGGATGATGATTCGCTGGGGACCAGACGTGGCCGAAAGGAGCAACTACCGGAGTATTCGGAGTACAATGAGGACTTTCTTTGGGGTACTCACACCAATCCTACACAGTGCCTACAGAACGTACAAACAACCTCGAGTCGCTGCAGTGCACTTCTTCTGGCTGCCTGCTTGTTTGGAAAGCGTCTTGTCGATTGTTTCGTCGCCAATACCGGCTCCAACAATGTGTGCTACAAGGACTGCGCAGCGAGGCAGAATCATCGCAGAATCATCCGAGTGCGAGTCGCAGCCACAACCTCGACCCGCGCCAGTCGCACACTCAGCTCGATCCGATCTTATCACCACGATGATGTCGGATGCTAACCATGCTCGGGCCAAGGCTCGTAGCGACGCATGCGCTGGCACGATGGCAACCCCGCCGATGCGTGGTGGATCGGCAGTCATGGCGCGCGTGGGAGGTGGATTGACAACACCACGGCATCCCACCAAACGACTGGCTTGAGCGTCTCGACAATACATACCGCATACCTGCATGCTGTGGTAGCATCGCTCCCTTCGCTGCTCGTGCTCCCTGTCCACGAAGGGACCGGTCAGCGCAGCAGAGCCGCAGCGAGGGCCATGTCGGCCGCTGATTAGCTGCTGGGCTGAATCCAAGCAGCGTCGGCGGTGGCGCAGTGCATCTTCGCAGAGTACACCACGCGCCTCAGGCATCAAATGCCCCTCCACCGCAGCGGATCCAAGTGCCCCTCCCCGTCTGGAGCTTTTGTGTGGTGCCACTGGCGCGCGTATGCCTGCGTTTAGTGCTACACGCAGTATGCAGCTAGACCAATAGCTGCCTTTCCGCCCGCCTTCTTCACCGGTCGCAGAGGGGTCAGCGTGCTGCGCTCAAGTGTTAGCAGTTTGCCAGTCTGCCGCTCTTGAGCTGCTGTTTTCCTCAGCCGTGCCTCGAGACAACTCTCCACGGCCGTCGTCGACCTCAAACATCCCTCGCTCTGGCCGGCCCAGCTGTGCCTGCCGTCGGCTTACCGCTCCTTCGTGGTGCAATCCACCCGAATACGAGCTGTCCTGCCATTGCTGCTCGTCCGGCCACCTGCCCTCTCTCCGTAAGGCAGTTTGCAAGGCATTGAACCTCAGCTCCCTCTCATAGTCGTCATTCAGGCCGCCATTTCACCGTCTTCGCACCATGGATCAGCACACTTACTATTCGTACTACGCACAGCAGGGGCCTGGGATTCTAATCCCGCCAGACGATTACTGTAATAACTATGGCCAGTATGCTGCGCAGCGGTCGAAAACGCCTACGTCCCTGGTCAACCACTCCGGACACTCCCCTGGCCCTCTCAGCACCCCTCCCATGAGTCGCGACGCTTCACGGGGACCCGAGCCACTTCCAGAACAGATTCCCTACGATGACGGCTCTGGCAGTTTGTCGAATTCACCTACCTCTGTGAGGACGCCCGAGTACGACTCGTCCGAGCTGGATGACTATTCCATGCGCGACTTCTACCTAGGGAACGGAGGCATTATGACTACTGAAGTCTCCCACGGACCTCTCACCGCCGCCATCGACAACCAAATGTTCCTTAATGCCCAAGGAACCATATCCGATCAAGGTACGCACCTCGCATATGACTCGTCGCAGCCGTACCAACATAGAGCAGACATACAACAAGCTTGGGATGATACCATGGCTGCTCATCAGTTCCAGACACCTTTCAACATGCAAAGTCGACCTCAACAGGGCGCTCTCCTGTCTCAACCCTACAACGCCTACATGGCTCAGACCTTCACCAACCACAACCTCACCAATCACAACCCGCCTTGGACCAGCCAAGGACCTCCACGCAACCCAAATGTACCCCCGTCTGGCATTGTAGTCTTCGATCCCGCTAGTGATCCTGCGAACTACTCTGCATTCAACAGCAGTGACGTGAACCTTTGGACGGTGCACAATACTGACCCGAGCAATCTCGCTTCTCCGAACGAGCCTCTGGTGTCGCCGCAGGAGCTCTTCTCGATAGCCAGTCAAGACATGATGCAGCGGCAACAATTATATAGCCAGTGCGAGGCCCCGATGCAAAACCATGCTTGTGTTTCAAGCAGCAATCCCATTGAGATGAGGCTCCAGAGAGCGTCGCCCTCGCCAGACTCGCAACATTTCGTCAATTATGATGCATCGTCATCTCTGTTCACGAAGAACTACCGTACCCACTCGCACCAACATCGTCCGACCATCACTACACCGATAGAGCTACCATCTAGCATATTTTTGCAATCCCCTACCAGCCCACTGGCCTCCGCATCAAGCCCTGGTGGCTCAGAAGCCATGTTCTCTTCCTATCAACAGTCGGACCCAGGAATGGAATTTGATCCGCATGCCCACCGGACTCACAACCAGACCCATCCCCCGGCATCTTCTATAGAAGTAGAACCCTCGCCAACTAGGACAATACCCGAATTTTCGCCAGCCAGGACGCTTCACGATTTTTCGAGCGATCCCTCGCCTGAGCCTGAAGGTCGACCTGCTCGACGGCAAGTGGGGCCTATCAGGAGTGTTGGCCGTCCAGGTGGACGAGCCCTGGGCACCCATCTGGAACCCAAGGTAGCTAAAGCAGCACATGATATGCGTAAGATACACGCGTGTTGGCACTGTGTTCTACAGCGAGATAAGGTAAACCCTAGATGCCTCCTCCCTTCAGGATAATTGGAATTGACGTTTGGTTAGTGTGGACCCGGGGACATTTGCGAAAGATGCGTAAAGCGCGCCCAGCGCCCCAATGCCGACTGTGGCCTCGGCTGCTCTCGCATCAAACTTATCGACCTATCTCAAGCCTTCCTACCCCATGTCACGATGCAGATTCACAACGACTCAAACCTGACGCACTTTGTCACGCAATTCATCCACACATGGCAAAATCAGGAATTCACAATATACATGACTTGTGAGCAGAAAACTATGCCGCGCCTCCCAATCAAGGTGTACGAGTTTCTGCCTCGAGGGGAGGAGTTGTTGATCCAGATTCAATACCAAACTGATCCCGCAACGCAGAAGCGATATGTGCTCAGAAAGCGGAGTCCGCCTCTCGGTATGGTGCACATCAATCACAATGAGGAGAAAACGTACGATAGGTATCTCAATGACATTGTCGACAATCATCTTGATGCATTTGGCGACATCTGCTGGGCCGAGGACGATAACGACTTCGCACCCCGCCTCTTCAAGCTGATGACGCGAGTCAAAACAAAGAGCGACGACGAGGTGCGCCTTCCCTTCTCCCTGAGCAATCTCGGATATGCTAACCTAGCCAGGCAAAACTTCTGCGCGAAGTCTTCCGCCTCATTGTCTGCAACTACATCATGTCCCATACCCTTACCATAGCCGAGGAGACCAAAATCCAAACGCTTTCCAGAATGCGTTCCTACACCGATAGCAATGCCTTCGTGCAAAACTACACCTCTCCACGCATGGCAAACCGCCAACTAAAGTACTTCTTCGCGCGCCTACAACGTGCCACGCTCGCGGCCGTCCTCAACAAACTACAACAGATCTTCAAGTCAAGCAAAGGATGCGAGAAGTGGCTCGCAGCATTCGTTGCGGTCATCGGCATGGCCATGGCCCACGAAGACCAGCAAAAGACCGTCCACCAAGTAATGAGCACGCGCGCCTCGACCGAGGGCTTTGACGACAGAGATGCGCAGGCACAAGCCGACATTGCAAACAGAGAGCTCGACGAGAGGATGAATTTCGTGAGCCAGATCTTTAGGTGGAAGTATAACCGCAAGCACAACCCGCTTCGCGACTGTGACCAAGATTGGGAAAAGGAGGCTGGCTTCGGGGACGAGAGTTCGGTCACGTTTATACGATCCGTCGCTCAGTTGGTCAGGGAGAACAGTAAGTCCTGCCTTCCCACCTCGAGGGTAGTCATTGTCGCTAACTTTGGCTCTAGTTGACTACCTCACACAACGACAGTCCATTAGTATCTCCCCCGCTAATCAGGGGAAGTACACGGCGCGTCTTGTTTCGCAATTCTTACTCTCGTTTTGGTTACCACAATAATGATTGGTTTTGCACTTTGTATACCCACTCTCCTTCATCGCCACGGCCTTCTTGAGATCTACCGGACTCGGACGCTTTCATGATCCCCTATCACCTCGCTACACACCCTGACACCTCCTGCATCTTCCCATCTATCTATGTAGTGTTCCAGCGATACGCGTCGGTAAAGCAAGACCACTAGCACGCACGGAAGGGACATGCGATTCAAATAGCCAACCTTACCATTTGGCACGAGCTACGATGAAACGAACGGATGAACGACGTCAGCATTCTCGCCCTCTGTCCGTACTTTCGTACAAGTCTTGTTTGTTTTGCAAACATTGTTATACCCGTTCTTCAATCCCCCTTGTGTTGTATTTTCGGTTGTGCTATCTAGAAGAGGAATGGAGGAAAAGTAGGAAAAGGCTGGATGGATTTGTTTTTGTATTGATGCATTAGATACGTGTATAATGGCGATGATATTATTGTTTACGTGTGATGAGTGTATATACGCAATTGCGACTGTTTCTAGCACGTGCGTGGCGATCTGTCTCGCTGTCAGCGCGGAGCGACTCGCCCGTCGAGGCTGCACAGTGCGTGCGTGGGGATGGAGAGACAGAGATCCGGTGAACGACCGGTGAGGTGGACCGGGATCTCGCTCGAGCTGGCAGGGCAGGGCAGCTTTTCTTTTTCCCTACGCATTGCATTCCCGTTTGCACTACACCGATATACCGACGTGATCAAGTGTGCCTCGCGGTATGCATCTGCCGCTTATCTGCGTTTTTACGTGGTAGCTTTGATGTGTGTGGTTCTGCGACAGAGATTCCGGGCGGAGCGTACGAGCATTGTTGCGTGCATGGAATAGGCGGTGGAGATGATGATTTTTTTTTCAACGACGGTATATGGAGAGAGGAGAGGGTGGGAGGTATATGTGGGGTTTGTTCGTGGGTTTTCTGGCTTTTCGTGGGCAGGGTTGCTGGCGTGGGTATTCCAGACATGCGATTATGTTTCTTTTTGAGACGTGCTCGGTCGAGGATAAGGTTGTGCACATGGCGTACGGCGTGTCTTCTTCAACGAGTCCTAGCTGTAGTTCCAGTTCCGTCCAGCTCTCCTCTTCTAGTCTCCTTTCAGCATCCATCATCTTTAGCCTCGCGCCGTCGTCGTTTCTCTTCCGTAGTGCTCTTGACGTGCTCAACGACACCCGCGATAGTATCCATATACATCCGCCCTTCTCCACCGTAAATCCCAAGACGACCAAAAAAAAAAACCCCTACGCAACTTTCCCCTCACCCCTCCTCAACATCAAACCCAACTCTAACCCACAAACTACACCCCTCACACCCAACCAACACCTCCTTCTCGCCCCTCCCCTCCGCCCTCTCCAACTCCCCCTCTGTAATCCGAAACCCCTTCTCCGCCCCGCACCGACATGCTCGCGTCCACTCCATTTCGCCGCCTCCACAGTCATCTCGTGTGTCCTCTCCCGCATCCACATCCACATCCACATCCCCATGTCCACCTCCACCTCCACCTCCACCCTCCTCCCCAACGTTACCATCTGCGCCCGGGGAATCCTCCTCCCCCCCATCCTCAGCCGACCCGGGCCCAGACCCCAACACCACAAACGGCACCCTCACCTCAAACTCACTCAAATCGCAGACCTCAAGTCCAGCCAGGAACTCCCCCTCGCCTCCAAAAAAAACCCAAACCCCCTCATCCCCACCGCGGCCCCCGCGCTCAAGCCACGCATCCAACTCCGCCCTCCGCTCCGCATCCGACAACACCGCAAGCGCCTCCTTGATGTCGTCTACCGTGTACGCATCGCTACCATCATCATCATCATCATCATCTCCACCCCTACCCTCTCCACGCTTCTTCTCTCCATGCTGCTCATCATCTTCTTCGTCTCCATCCCGCCGCTCTCCTACTACGCCCCTAACCCCACCAGCTTTATCCGGATGCGCCCTCAAAAGCGCCGTCCGATACGCTTGCCTCAATACCGCCTGCGACACATCCACGTCCGCAGCTGCTCTCTTCTCGAGCCCCAAAACGCGGTAGTAGTTCTTCGCGTAGTGGTGGGCCATTTTGCCCTGTCCTGCCTTCATGCCCGTTGTTTGGTAGGAGAAAGAGAAATCATGCACAGAAGCGGCGGTTGCGCAGTACAGTGCGCATGTTACGTTTGGGTTGGGGTTTGGAGTTGGGGTTGGTTGTACGGTGTGTGCAGTGTGTACAAAAGGTAAAGTAGCGAATGTCGTAGGCGTGGGCGGGGTTCAAGTCAACCACTCCGAGACACAAATTTTTTTCTTCGCGTGGCGGGCCGGTCACGGTCGCGCTTTGCTACCTAGTACCTACCACAGACCGTCCTGGGGATTTATCACTGCACATGACAAGATGAGACACGTCAACAAAGATAGCCGCACGGCCATATGCTAACATCGTTCTTTTGGCATTAGTCTGTGTAACCACCAGCCTAGCATGCACAGTATCAATTTCACGAATGCAATAAAATGAAGTATAAAAGAGTTTCTTCAGCCTATCCTAAGAGCGCAGTCACACTACCTTGCCACAAAGTCCATCGAAGATTATCGAACCCGCTCCATGGACCCATACATGCCCTGCCTCAGAGATAACGGATTAGGCCATCAGACAAACTCAAACTCGCCACACCGATCCGATCCGCCAAAGGGTGAAAGTGTTCACATGGTGCTAAACAGGGGGAAACATTTAAGGGAAATTCCGGGACAGCATAGAGAGAACCAGACGCAGACCCACATCTTACTCCTACAACTCGCCCTTCCGTAGAAATAGAGCTGCGTGGAAGTGAAGAGTGAACATGCGACCAACAAAGGAGGCATGTGGGCGGGAATCGTGCCGGTTCGAGGAAAAGACATAAGTCGTGGGGGAATCCATCCGCTCGCTAGAAACCGATTTTGGACAAAACACACACGCAACTCCGTAGACGCTCGCTGCCAAGACAGCTTCCGTCGTCCATCCTGAAGATAGACGACGGCGGCTGATTAAGGTGGTACAAGGTCGAGAGGTGTTGACGTGTTTAAGCAGCAGCAGGCGCCGGCGGCTGCTCTTCGGTTGCCTCCGCGGGCTTTGCCTCAGCAGATTCCGTAGTCTTGGCCTCCTCCTTGGGTGCAGCAGCCTCGCCGGCGGGCTCAGCCTCGGCGCCGTCTGACGATGTCCAGAGCGTGAGATTGTCACGAAGCAACTGCATGATGAGAGTAGAATCGCGGTACGATTCCTCGGACAGAGAGTCGAGCTCGGCAATGGCGTCGTCGAAAGCCTGCTTGGCAAGATGGCAAGCACGGTCAGGCGAATTGAGGATCTCGTAGTAGAAGACGGAGAAGTTCAATGCCAAACCGAGACGAATGGGGTGCGTCGGGGTGAGCTCCGTCTGGGCGACATCGGTGGCCGTCTAAAGCACAGTATTAGCTCTGCGCTGCGTGCGTGATTTGTATAGTGGTGATTGCGTCATACCTTGTACGCCTCGTGGGCAGCCGTCGCAGCAACCTTGCGCTTCTCGCCAGACGCGAATTCGGCAAGGTAACGGTGGTAGTCACCCTTCCTGAAGTCGCAAACTGGTTAGCGTCACGGTAACCTGAGCAGCGCGACCGCGGGAAGCGTCGAAAAGGCTTACATCTTGTGGTAGAAGACCTTGGACTCGCCAGACTCGGCCTTGGGGATCAACGAGTCGTCGAGAACGTTGAGGACATCCTGGCAGACCCTCTCGAGCTCCTCCTCGATCTTCTTTCGGTATTCGCGGATAGTCGAGACGTGCTTGTCTGAGCCCTTGGACTCCTCCTTTTGCTCGATGGAAGAGATGATGCGCCACGACGCACGCCGCGTGCCGACTACGTTCTTGTAGGCGACGGAGAGAAGGTTGCGCTCGTCCACGGTAAGCTCGCCACCAATCTGTCAAGAGTCAGTAATGCACAACCAAGGACGGGCGAGGCGCCACCGGCACGGGGCGACGGGACGGATGCAGCTGGCATACCTTGGCGACTTCCTAGAGGACTGTTAGTGTACTGTGCAGAGTGTGAGTACGGGGGCGGAGCTCCACTGACCTTCATGTACGTAACCATCTCTGCACAAACACACTGTTAGCGACTCGATACACAGCAGCGCGGACACGCCAGCACTCACCATCGTAGCGCTCAGCCTGTTCGCAGAGCCGGGCGAGGAACGTCTTGCTGTCAAATGTGTCAATGGGTTGCAGTTAGCCGGCGCCGGGCGCGGCGTACCTTTCACGCTGTGCACCGAGTTAGCATGCTGTTGACGGTGATGGAGCACGCAGAGGCGCCAGAGGGGCATCCCCGCCGGCACCTGTGCGGGGGCAGCAGATAAGGGGCGACGACGTACCTCGTTTGCCATGGTGACAGAGTATGTGGCAGCAGCGGGGAGTGGTGTCGAGGATGCGTGCAGGCGGGAGGTGAGAGAGGGGCCGGGTGGTGGTGGTGTCGAGTTGTGCGTGGAGCGTCGGCGAGTGCAGGTGAGTGTTTTGAGGTGCGCAGGCTGCTGCGCTTTTTGAACTAGAGCCCTCCTCTCGTCTTTCACAGGCCCGCCGTTGATCCGCCCCGAGCCAGCACAGCGCCTTCCCCGGGCTCCGCTTCACCCACCGACAAGTCTAGCTCTCCTCTGTTCATTCACGTCTCCCCGGGGCCAGCCGCTGGTCACGAGGCAGTCCATTCTTTATCCAATGCAATGTTTGGTGCCTTCTCGACCTCGAATCCGGGCACCCGGACTCCAGGGCTCACGTGAGGCGTCCGACACCCCACCTGCACATTCAAATGGAATGGCAGCGGCTCCGGTGCTAGCGATGCATGGGGGGTGGCCATCGCCCACGCCGCTTTGCCATGCGTTTGAAGCCATTGTTGCGCCCGCGCCAACGCCCTCTACTACTGTCGCCTTCAATGTCCACGGGTTCACGCGCGTCACGCCCCCGGCGCGCATTCAAATTCTGGGCTTCCAAGGTTGCCTGAGCCAGGGGCTCTGCCCGCCAATCAGCGCTCCTTGGAACCAGCTAGAAAACTTGGACAGCACGGCCGCGCACCAGCACCCATGCGTATTGATTCGTGCCACTTCACGCAGTAAATTTGACGCTGGTTTCCATTCGTTTCAGCCCAGTCCATATCGTTTGGCTACCGAGACCTCTTGTGCCCATGCCCGCATCCAAGTACGTGTACCTGGGCGCGTCGCAGCGCACGGCTGACTGACCGCGGGCTATTGCATCATCGGTACACACGCCCACAATTTACAGCACTCACTCAGGCGTCAAGGCTACGTCTACGAAATAACGGCGCTCTTCACTGCCCTGCCCGTGTCATGAACTGCCCCCGACGTCCTTTGCCGCAATCAATGCCGCTGTGCTGCCATCATTCTGGCTGTGCATGCTGTGACATCACCATTTTGATGCAGTGCACGGGTGCCGCAGTGGATCGCTCCATCGACATCGACCGTTTCCCTACCTGGGTATCTACCATGATCCATCTCGTCCCGAACTGTTATACAAGTAGTCTTAATACCACCGCCATGCTGGAGGTCCCGATGAAGCGCGGCGTGTAGTGCTTGCTTCACATGAGCAAACGCCAAACACCGAGCATCAGAGCCGCAGTACCAGTGCACACGCCCCTGCCATCCCGTTAGCCAGCTTCTTGCATCCGTGCCAATATATCCATAAACATACACTAGCCACTGCAGTGTCGAGAACTTGACAGCCTCGAGCCTCTCGCGCAACTGCGCCGTCTCCTGCTCTATCCGCGTCTCCGTCTCCTTGAGCTTAAGCTCCTGCACGTTGGCCTCCTCGCGGATGCGGCCCTTCTCGAGATTGAGATCCAGCCGCACCGACGCCTGTGTCCGCTGTATTTCATCGCGCAGCCGCGAGTTCAGCTTCGCCAGCTCGTTTGTCAACCGCTCGTGCGAAGAGCGCGTCAGCGACGATTCCGTCTGGTCGGCGGTCAGGAGCTCCGACCGCAGCTTCGTAAAGTCGACCCTCTGGTTGTACGTTGCTTTCTCCTGGTCTTCGCGGAGCACCATGACCCGCGTGAGGTTTTGGATGCTGGACTGCCCTTAGCCAATGTCAGAGCATTGTACTTGCAGGCAAACACACCTCTCTTCAACGACATCGCTTAGGACCCTCATCATCGCCACCGCTTGCTCCTCTGTGAACCCTTCATCTTTCAATCGCTGCACAAACTTGAGCGTGTCGAAGTGGTGGTCTTTCCGTGGGGCAGCAGTTGCACTGAATGCTCGGCGCGATGATGCTTTCGTAGTATTCTGAGGGTGTTGTGCCGGCCTCTCTCGCTGGCTGACCAGGAGGCACTGTCTGGCTATCGTAGAATGCGCTCGTGTCGTTCGTTCCGATGGCGCTGAGGGTGTCTGGGGAAAAGTCGAAGCTATCGCGTTAGCAGAAGGGGCATGCTTGAACACTCGCGATGCCCCGATCCTCCGGGGCAATAGAAAGCGAGGCAGCACTGTCCGAGCCGCCATGGTGGTGTGACGCTTGCGTGGTTTGGCAGGCACTGTTTCGGTCGCAGCTTCGGAACAGGCAAACTTCGCGATGACATAAGCCGACCTCGCGCCTTCCGCGATGGTCTACCAAAACGGGCAATCACTTCCACGTCTTCGCGCAGTCACGATCCTCCCTACACGCTCAAACAGGTACCCAGCAAAGTGTACAAAAGACCTCATATCTATAATCATTGGTCTCAATACTGTATATTGCCGTAAAACAGAATCGTCGCTACAAGAATTCCTCCCCAAACATTCACGCACGCTATGCACTATCCCACATTCAAGGGACACTGCTCGCTCGCTCGCTCAATATTACAAACGCTCAATCGCAAACCCGCGTCTATCTCCCGTACTCTAAACTCGGCACAATAACCGGTCCGTACTTCATCGGCGCACTGTACGGCCCCTCGTTCTGCACCATAAAGTCCACCGCAAGCGACAACTTCCCACTGCCGTGCTGTCCAGGTACCTGCCCAAACGTCCCATTCACAATCTCTGGATCGTACACAACGCATGCCACATAATTTCTCCGGCCCATTAATCGTTTGTACTCTCTTGTTGTGCCGTTGACATCTTGCGTGAAGATCTCCATCATGTCTTCTTTCGTGTCCGAGGGTGTATGGTTGGAGCGGTGTCCGTTCTGCGGAACATACAGCGCTCGGTTGTTGTGTAGAAGACGGAGGACGTAGTTGGATGGGGGTGCGTTCACCACCGACGATGAGATGATTTGGTACATTGTTTTGTGGTCCTGTGGTTTCGATGGATCGTGCACAAGACCAGCACCGCAACAGTCAACGCCTCCCGAGAAGAAAGTCATGCGAAGGGACTTGTTGTGTGCGATACCTTGCAAGGTCCGGATAAAGTACGTACGCTCGAGATCCTACATCACGTAAGTAGTTGTCGCTTGAGTATGCGTGATTAAACGTACCTTTGAATCGTGTGTCCATTGATCACGAAGCTCGTCTAGCAGATCAATCTCACCAAAAGGACTCAGCACACCGCTCATAAGACCTGACTTGCCGACGGCTTTCTTGACCGAGTTGAACCCATCCCCAACCACGCCTTTAGCACCGACAACGCCTGCCACCGAACTGGTAACTTTGCCAAACATGTTGAACGTTCCGGTGATAGCCTTCTTTCCTGTCGCCATCGAGTGGGCGAGATGCTCGACGGATTCCAGGCGCGGGTAGATGATAGGGACTGGAACTATCCAGATGCAGTGCTGCACACTGAGCGGAAGTACTGCAACCTTGGGGAATATGCCCTGGTACGTTGGGCCAGCCATTACCTGGTGCGGGTTTCGCTCAGACCGGCAATCAGGTCCTACAACAACGACAGAAGGGCCAAGGTACTTGATGAAATGCCATCCAGTGCCCGTGATCGTGAAGAGGTCCATGTCGTTGTTTACGTTGCGAAGGATCTCCAGTGTAGTATGATGTTGGAAGAGCAAGTACATCTCGATACCTATTCTGCCAATATTCTTGAATATGTTGGAGAATTGCATATGTTCCGGGTAGGAGCCAAATCCGTCAAAGCTGAGATTGTGATTAGCAATATGTCCACAGCAACACGAGAGAAATCCGCTTACATGTCATGGTCATCAAGGGCTAAGATATGCGGGATCTGTGCAAATGCCTCCCGCAAATGCGGCTGGTCGAAATGGCTCGTATAGAAGTGGAAGTACGCATGGCAGACTTCCTCGTCATGCTTCGCGGTCCACGGCGCATTCTTTCGATTCTCTTTGCCGCTCATCGATGTCCATTGCTTGAGCAGAGGTAGCTCTTTCCACAGCCTGTCCGCATATATCTGACCGCCTAAGCCAAGCTGCACGTGGAAACCACCACACTCAGTATTCTTCTGGAGGATGTCTTTCCACATATACCCAACTCCGCCAAGCTTAGACCGCTCATTCGCGCTGACATTAAGAGCGAAGTCGTTGCCTGAGTGAGCAATGAAGCGCCAGCTGGTTTCGTTGCGTCCTGCTACCAAGAACTCGAAGCGTGTGCAACCCAAATGTGAGGTAATCGCATATGTCCACTTCGCTGCGTGATCTTCCTCCATTTTCAACTCGATGTCGTACCGATAAAATATCCATGTCTGATGTGTGTAGATCGGATTCGCCTTGAGTTGCCGAGGGTTGGGAGAGAGATCTACGCTTTGGTGGAGATGGATAGTTGGAGGATGAGGGGTGTTCGTGATGAGGAGAATCGATCCCAACCACAGGCCTCGCTCGATATCCATGTTCGTATATCTCAGATACGGGCCAAAGTACACACTGTTGGTTGGGTTGACTTTGTACATGTCTACACCAGCGACGGGGGGAGGTCCGGTGAAGCCGGTGGTAGTCGGAGTTGCGATCGATGCCATACCAAGCATGCCTTCAGGATAACCAGCGGTCTGAGTGGGGAAGCCAGGAGAAGCAAGAGGTGTCTTGCCAAATGCTGGAGATGCCAACGGGTTCGCGAAAGAACCCGCGGGTGACATGGGCTCGTTCAAATTCAAGGGCGTCGGACCCTTGGGAAATTCCCACTGTGTTGATTGTGTCGGAAGATGAATGTAGTAGTATTGGCCAGAATTTGGGTCAAGATGCGCTATCCAGCCCTCGGGAAGCGGAGGGGGCGAGGCAGGTCCAGGTCCGGGTCCTGGAGCTGGACTGGGTGTAGTGGCATTCTGTACTTGTTGCCCTTGCTGTGCTTGTTGTGGAAACTGACTTGCAGTCGGTGTTGGCGCCACGACGCCCGACGGCTGTGAAGATGGACCCGGTTGCGGAGAACGCAGGTCGTTCGCAAAAGCGGGATGTTGTTGTATGTTTGGATCACTCATGGCAGCGGGTTGTGAAGTTTGCGCAGCCGCTCCCTGGGGCCGCTGCTTCTCGTTTGGAAATCCCTGCGCCGAGGCGGCCGCTGGTTGTTGTTGAATGCTAGAGTATGCTGGTGGCGGTTCTTCGTTCATGGTCATCCGGCCCATATCTTGCGTCAACGAGTGCTCCTGAGAGCCGTTCATTGGCGGTGGAGACGTTGTATTGGCCGGATGTCCTGGTACCTGAGGTAGAGATGCTTGTGGAGGACTACTCGAAGGCCCGACCTGATTGATGCCTTGGTATACCGCCGGAGGGCCGTGCGGCTGGCTGCCGGGCTGCTCGGTGGGTGTCCATGGCCGTCTCGGAGGTTGCTGGTTTGGCGGGGGCGACGAAATACTGGGCCTTGGCTGATTGGCATATACCTGGTTTCTCTGCGCAGCCGCAGCATTCTGCGCCGTCTGGGCTTGCAGACTGGTCAATGTAGATGGGCCAGCGATTCCCGCGGCTGCAAATCGTGCCTCGATTCCACCGCCCGGGGGAGGAATGATGGGCGTCTCAGGGGGTGGTGGAGACCCTCGCTGGGCTTTCGTTGTGGACGTCGAAGCGGTCGAGCTCAGGCGATTGACACCGCCGGGGTTGGGGATCTTCAGCGCGGGTCCTGGCGACTGCAGTGCCCCGGGAACAGCAGGCGGAGGCCAGTATTGCTGGTGGTAGTCTGGGAAAGGGCTTGGATCCGTACTGGCCTGCCTCTGCGGCGGCCGCTGGAACAAGGCCTCCTTATCAGAGGCCTCCTTATCAGGCGTCTCTGGGCCCGGAGAGTCGGGGAGGGCTTTGGGCGCGGTTCCCCTCCGTTCTGCCAGCTTGGAGGGCTGTATTGACCCATCTGGAGCTCTGCCAGGTGCGCCGTAGCCTGCTACGGACGGCCTGTTCGGGTCCTGCGCATTGAATCTGGGGCGCGAGCTCGGGGACGAGGGGCTTGGTCCCGTTGCGCTGGAGGAGCCGCGCCTCCGGCCTTCTTCTGCATCTGCTGGGTCTGCAGCCTTGGTCTTCGTCTCCGAGTCGCTCTGCGGCGTGTGCTGCGTCAGCGGGCGGTCGTCTGGGTATGGCAGGGGCGCCGTGGGCGGGCTCGTGGGCGGGGCTGGGAAGGCGGGCATGGGCGGCGGCCGCGAGAAGACGGGGTGGTTTGCGCTGCCAGCCGAGTCGGTCCGCGGCGGCGGGCTCTTGGTGTTGGAGTCGCGCTTCTGTATCCTCAGCGGCCCAATGGTGGGCGTCTCGGGCGTGTCGGCCGGGCCCAGGAAGAGCTCCTCCTCAGGGCGGCCCCGCTTGCGGGCGTCCATGGCGTGGTGGTGAGTGCGTGTGGGTGGGTGGGCGGTAGAGGCAGGCAGTTGTGTTTGGCAGCGGCGGGCGCGCGGGGTAGTTGTTAGTCGTCCGATATGACGCTGCTGCTGTCGAGGCGCAGAGACACGCAAGGCAGAGGGGGACGCAGGACTCGAGACGGGATGCCGATGCGGATGGGCGCGTTCCTGCTGCTGACGTACAAGCCTGCCGTCCCATTATTGCCTTTGCGCCCTGCACGACGTCGTCTTGGGGCTCCGCCACGGCACCGAGAGCCCTGCACGCGCCCGAGGGGGCTTCTGTGTGGCGCATGATTGGGCCGCATACGCGCTCGTGGCCGAATTGTCGACCTCCCGTCACCTTGGCGGCGCATACGTACCAGAATCACCACACCACCACGTGTCCGAGCTTGTTGCCGTATGTATGGGGAATCGAACCGCTGAATCATGGATGCAGACGTAGTTTATCTTCTTTGCTTATGCTTCTTGTAACCTTCCCACCAACACCGCCCTAACCTCTCCCCCATCCTCCCCATACACCCTCTTACAAGGCACCCACGAAACGCCTTCCAGCATCCAATCTCCCCTCTCAAACCCAGGCGAATAGTAGAGCGTCGCATACTTGACATTCCTCACGCTCTTCCAAAATTCCAAACCCTCTTTTTTACCCGGAATCTCAACGGCACAATAGCGAGACCGGCTAGAAGGCACAGTAAGACCCGTAGAGACCCACTCGACAGACGCATATCGAGGCAGTGCCTCGACCTCGACAACAAAGCACGGCGGAACGCGCTGTGCGCTCTCTCCAAACCCCTCGTAATCCGGTAGAGGGGATCGCTCAACCGCATCGTCAAAAGCTTTTGCGACGTTCTTGCGGTCCCACACGTCTACGACCTCGGCATCTTCGTCTCTCTCGAAGAGTCTAGCATCGTGCACAGCTTTCCAAATACGCTGGGCAAGCGACACACGCTCTCCGCGTGTCTCTGCGTCCGCGGAGGACGGTATCACCGCCACGCCTGCAGTCCACCATCTTACGTTTTGCGAGCGCCCGATGCGAAAAAGGTGCTGCAAGGCAAGTAGCGCTTCGCCTTTGAAGCCATCTCTAGTATAAAGCGTCATAGAAGCCGGCTCGAGCGGTATCTGTCCTGCAATGTGTACCTCGTAGCCCAGCCTCGCTTCACCGCTCTCCACAACCACCGGCGTGGAGATGGCTTGGCTGTATGGTCCAATATTAGCAGGAGCCCAGTAGGAGTGACTTTGAACGTGGAGGCCTCGCCTTTCGCAGTCGACGTGTGCGATGGCGGAGAGCATGATGGAGGATGGGTTTTGCATGGCGTCGCCCACCGCGACGGTGACTCTGCTGGGTGGATTGGTGAAGTCGAAAAAGGTGGCGTAGAGGGTGTTTATGAGGGTGAAGTCGGTCATGTCGCGGAGGAGGAGCATGCAGTGTGTGATTGATTGTTTAGATGTGTGGCTGAAAGTCAACAGCTCGTTGAGACGCAGGAGTATGTTGGTAAATTGGGTCTTGATATCAGATGCAATGCCTGGTACCGTTTCACCAGTGATGTTGTTGAAGACATGCGCATTCCCGTGCTTCCAGTGCCTGCTGGTAGGTAGTGGCGTTGGCGTCGCCGGCCCGTCACCACCGGTACTGGTGAGGCTCGCGAGCCTCCCAGACGTATCCAGCGGTGCATCCAGTAACCGCAGAAACTCATCGTCGAATATGCGCGGTTTCCTCAGCTCCGAGAGACTGAACCTATCCTCCTCTTTTTCAACAACCTTTGCAGCTTTCGCCTTCCACATCGCCGCCCCCGCACCCTGCCGCACACCCTCGCCCTCCTCCATGACAATCCTCCCCTTCCACAGCACCGACGGGCCACCAATAGCTAAAGTCTCAAACTCACCCCCTTCACCCAGAAACGCCCCGTCGGAACTCTCACTAAAGCGCCCAACCGCCTTTTTCATCCGAGCAACCGTCGTTGGCTTGGCGACATCTTCCCACAGAAAACTCTCATCCATACCACCAGACGCCACCTTGATGATCCTCGCGTCTTGCCCGACGGCATGCATATCAGTCAGTAGACTCGACTGCAGATACGGCGGCAAAAACGGGTATTGCCACAAGTAAGAAAGAGGCGTAAGTCCGAGCCGGATCGCCACGTTTTCGACACGCGTGCGCTGGTACGTAGACAATATGGCACCCGTAGACACGGCGTTGGCGTCCGGGTGAGCCGCCTTGACGTTCATTAACAGCGGGATGAGCGACTCGGTCTCGTCGTCATCCCGCTGCGTGTAGTCTCTTGCATGAACGACGGCAGAGCCGGAGATTGGCTGCCGGTAGAGAGGGATTCCGAGAGCGGATTCGTAGAGGGGAATGGTGGTGTGGCCTACGGTTTGGTACATGTAGCTATTGATATCTTCGTTTTCGAGTGTTGATGGGTGGAGGTTCGCTAATGCGATGACTTTGTGGCCGTTTGCTAGGCAGTGCAGCATAGAGAAGAGAGAGTCTTTGCCGCCGGAAATTAAAGCGATGACGTTTAAGGGAGTGGCCATGGTGAGCGGGTTGCAATGCAAAGGAGCGACAGAAAGGGAAGTGAGCGTGGTGTTTGTTGTGGTGCTGTGTTGTCCGCTGGAGGTGGGGAGCGGACGCGAGAAAAAAGTGCCCCTCATCATTCACCGCAGCTTGGGTGAGAAAGGAGCGCTCTGCAGCGGTAACACAGTGCACACGTCGAAGATAGCGGAAGACGGATGATAACGCAATTATTTGTGAGATTGTTGTCAAACGTAAAGCAAGCTACCGAGACTGAGTCGCGTTGAGTCCATCTAATTACTAGAGCTTAGGAATCCAAAGTAATGCAATGTTGAACTCTATCAAGTCATGTCGACGTCGCGTACCTTTCGATATACATCGTTCCTTGAAATGCAGCTGCAAGAACCCTAGCGGTCTCATGAACTAGTACCGATAAGTTGGTCGACATGTCAAGACGAAGAGCACGGAGGCGATGCCGGAAGGCATTCGACAGCCCATCACCACATAACAAGACACCCAACGCAAGCACCATTTCAGACGTTTTTGTGCAATTTTATAATTCGTAGTGCCAGCACTCTAAACTTACAAACACAGAAATTCATTCTGAAGTAGGAAAAGGGTGATAATGTAGGAAACTACAGATATAACGAAGCGAAATATTTCCAGAATGTGCCAGAGACAGCGAAAAATGACAGGTTTGACAAAATCCTTAAAACGAATCCGCCAAACCCGCAAAATTCCTGCTCGAATTACAACGAGTGTAGAAACTCAATAAAGAGCGCGGAGAGGAAACCCGGCCTGGTAGTATAAATGGGGGCCATGTCGTATCGTGAACGAGTGTGTTCTTGCTCTCCAAAAAACAAAAAGGGAAATAAAGCAAAACCGGAAAACACCACACTGTCTATATGTGCCCATTACACCAGAACCATGTTTAGGCCGACCGACCGACCGAGCCGAAGCTACCAACCGCCGATTGGGAAAACACCGAGTGCCTGGTGTCCGATAAAAGAAAACATAATCAAACGCTGATGCAGGAGAAAATGGGTAGCAAGATTATGTGCCCACATGGGGCAAGGGAATGAATACAGAGAAAGGCCAATCGAAGAGAGGCGGTAGAGGGGAAGGACTTTTTTTTGTGCGGGATGAATGTAGAAGGTGAGATGAAACCGAGGAGTAGACCGTTGCGAGAAAACCCGACCCGCCAGTCTATGAGCCGCCCTTGCGTAACGACATTATGCAGACGGGATACCATCTGGCATTAGGGAGCTCCTCTACGTAGTGGGGAGGTCATGTCTGATCATAAAAGAAAGCCGAAAGAAAAGGGAGCAGTGGTGTACTACTCGTCCCTCTTCCTCTTCCGCATCTTGCTGATGGGAGAGGTATCCAGGTCGGTTGAGAAGCCATCTGAGCTGGAGCTTGAGATGTTGGCGGCTGCGGAATAGAGGATTTGGCCAAGCATGGCAGGATCCTGGTTGTCGTAAGGACCGACAGACTGCTGTTGCGGCATCTCAGACTGATCGAGGACACCCATGACAACAGCACCAGCACCGTGAGTTCGCTGGTGCTGAGACAGGTTGTCACTGCGGGAGAACTTCTTGCCGCAGTCGGTGCACTCGAAGGGCTTGTCCTGGGTGTGGAGAGACCGGTAGTGGCGCTTGAGGTGCTCCTGGCGGCGGAAGCGGCGGTTGCAGAGTTGGCAGACAAAGGTCTTGGAGGGATCCTCGGTGAGAGACTGCTTGCGACCACGACGGCTAGTCGGGGCAGACGGTGGCGGGGAGGCGTTGTCATCAGAGCTGGAAGAGCCGACGGCGTTGTCGTTGGCACCTGAGTCCTGTTGGCTTGAAGCTCCAGACTGGGTGGAGTTGTCACCAGATGCCGCGGCCCTACCTTGATAGCCGGGCGACTCGGCGTCGCTGGTCTCGCTCTGGGCAGCCTTCTTCATGGAGCGCTTCTTGGGTGCAGTCTCAACAGCCATGTCGTCGGCGCAGAAGCTGTCGAAGCTGTCGTAGGAGCAGGGCGTCAGTGGCAGGCCGTGGACGGGAAGGTCGTCTTCGGAGTCGAGGTAGCTCTCGTCGGCCAGGTAAGCCTCTTCAGCGGCAAAGTCAACCTTGTCGGTGCGTTGTCGCTTGCTGCCCAAGAAGTGCGCGTTGTGGGTGAGCGGGCAGTCGGTGTAGGTGACCAGGTCGTCTTCGGAATCGAGCTCGAAAAGGGGCTCCCAGGCAGGCGGGCCGGTGGCGGCGAATGATTGGTCAGACTCCACAGGCTTGGCAGTCTCACACTCGAACACGAACTTGTGCTCGTCGTCGGCAGAGAAGAGCGTCGGCAGACACGGACCGGGCGACGCAGCAACGGTGAGATCGCGGGGGTTGCAGAAGTTATTCTCGGCCTCGGCGAAAGTTGCGCGCGGGAGTGGTGAGGGCGAGGGTGAGAGCGAGGGGCACGACGTTGCAGACAGGAGGTAGGACCCCTGTCCATGGGTTGGTGGCTGGATGAACACTTCGCGAAGTCAGCCCAACGCGCTCCAAACAATTCTACACGCACAATAGTGCACGTGCGCGCGAACCGCAGAGAACTTACCTGGTGTCATCGGAGGTGAGGCCGATCGCCAATCCGCGCCTGCAGCCAGAATCTCAGAAAAGACCTCCTCCTCGCAACCTTGTTTCACACCCTCGATGCCTTCACCAGGGAAAAACGCTTGCATCGGTGTCGGCAGCACATCGCATGTCGAGGGCGGGCTGCTGATGCTGCTTCCGCATGCCGACAAAGGGGGAGTGGCAGGTGCAAATCGCATGTCAGAGAAGTCGGTGTCGAGCGGGCGTAGGTACGGTGAGTCCTGCGGCTGGACGAGGATTGTGGGCTTCTGGTACATGGGCTGCGGCGATGCCACCGGCGTCAAAACGTGGTTGGACGAGGCCTGGAACGGGGTGGACGGTGCGTTGGACGACGACGAAGGCCTCTGGTACACAACACCATGTGGGTTGAACATGTGCTGCGCTTGTCCGGCCGGCTGGGGCGTGAAATGGCCGTGCTGGCGTGCCTTTTCTGAATTGGGGTCTGGGTTGTAGTAAAAGAAAGGCGCCTGTCCCATGGCTTGCGCCGGGAACATAGGATATGAGCCCTCCATAGCGTATCTGGGTGTTTCTTCTATACGTGGAATGTCAGACGCATTCCGATAGACGTCAGAGCACACCTGAGGCACTTACCAAAGATGTTCTACACAAGATTTGAATATGTACAGCTTGGTAACCACGGTCGATGTTCCTTCCGGTATCCGATGTGGTGATGGTTTGTTTATTAGGGTCGCGGTAGCGATAGCACCGAGCACGAGACTGTTTATGAAATGTTGAGGGAGTGACTGGACAACGGTTCGTTATAACGACACCGTCTACTAATAGGTATGGTATTGGGACGCGATCGATGTCATAGGTTCGTGCGCGACGGGAGGAGATTGGGTCCAAAGGAAGGGCTGGTGACTATTCACAACTGTCGTCAGGATGGACAGTGCAGATGTACACCGAAAGGGAAGATCAAGAAGATGACGGTGGAAGAGAAAGACAAGCGAAAAGGTTGATAAACCCTGAATACAAGGAGAAGGTAACGAGTGAAGGGCGGGCCTTGGATAAGTAGGATGGATCGGCGAGAGACGAGACAGCGATTAGGTCTGAAGAAGAAAAGTTGACCAGGCACACACGGATGGCCGCACGGAATTGGTTAACTACAAGTGTGGGAGGGGAGTCGGGAAGCGTGCAAAGGCGCAGCGACGGACTCCACTTGGCCCAACCAGAGTGGAGGGCTTGCATGCCGCAGTCACCCCTGCTCGGACTCATGCACTGATTATTCTGCGCCGGGGACTTGACTCGTGGGCCGGCCTATGCTGAGCTTAGGGCAGCACGACGCGCGGCATTATTTTATGCTGTAGGATGCACTAATATTGGCCGCCAACCAGCTGGCCTGTCCGTGGCTGCACTGGCACCTGTGGTGGAGGGTCGCGAAATGAAGACCGGCACAGTCGTTCGCCCACGTACGCATGTATCGATAACTGCCCT
Organism: Laburnicola sp. JP-R-44; assembly: GCA_009805535.1. NCBI lineage: Eukaryota > Fungi > Ascomycota > Dothideomycetes > Pleosporales > Didymosphaeriaceae > Laburnicola > Laburnicola sp. JP-R-44. The sequence goes on along the minus strand of SELF01000016.1, from coordinate 613,471 downwards.
CGAGGGTCCCGCATGGAGGGGACGTAGGTTCCGCAGACGCCCGAGTGGTGAGAGCGGAGTCGCCATGGGAGTGGGACAGTGCGACTTGAGCACTTCAGAGCTGAGCCTTCCGGAAGGCCCGTCGCTGGTGTTGAACTGGACTGGCGAAGAGTCAAGTCACGCCTGTGTCTCGTTCAATAGGCGAGCAGCCAGCGCGATGCGCGCGAGCTTGACACCCATTCAGCCTGTGATGCATCATGCCAGGCGTCGCCATCAGCCTACCCGTCCAATCGATAGTGATAGCTGCCCGTCCGCAGTGGACAGTGCCCTGTTCCTGGCGCGGGACAGCGCTAGATAGGCTTGCCTACCTACCTACCTACCTATGATGGTGCTGACCTCCAGGTGGGATGGTTGTTTGCAAACTTTCGCTCGCCCCGCAGCGACGCTGACAAGTCACAACGGACCAAGTCTCCTGAGGCTCAGAGGCACACGATGCAAAGCGCCGGCTCGAATGGCGACCAGCAGCGGCGGTGCCACAGTCACGGAGGGCAGTGCCGGTGGAGGCGCTGACTGCCGACGACATTTCTGTGCCTCTCGGACGCGCCGGCAGTGACCACTGGGCGGCCATTATTCAACAGGCTACTTGCGAGTTGCAGGTCGGGCGAATCCGCGAGGCTGCAGGCCCTTTCCTGGGCTCTGCCTCGCCAGTGGTGTGTCTTGAGGCGTGAGGGTGTGTGAGATGGTGGACGATGACTGCGTCGCACACGGGCGTGTAGAGTGGAATCAGTGGATAGACCCGGCTGTACAATTCCGACCCATTAAGCGCGAGACGACTTGTTCCGCCTTGCAGTTGCGTAAGCGTGCTGCTGATCAGTGATGAGACTCGCGAGCAATGGACCGGCGCCCGCTGGGTCTGATTGGCCCGGCCGGCTGGATATGTTGCCATCTGGCTGGATGTGTGGGGAAGCCATGGTGAAACATCCAGACATGTCGCCGTCTGTGGTGTTGAAGGTCGCTCTCTGCTCGTCTCTTGTGGTTTGTGAGGCAAATGTTCTTTTTGCCGGCTGACTTCTGCTGGTCGGGCGTTTCACGCGCGCAGCAATAAGTGGACTGCAGCTGCATGCAGTCGTAGGCAGTTTTACCATTTTAGCTGCGCAGTACATATGTATGTATGAATGATCCTACCATCCGCCATCTCACTTCCGATCAACTGCTATCGATAGACTGCCAGTCACTGCATCAGCACCGGCGCTTCTTACCTCTGTGGCTGGCAGTTTTGTGCAAGCATGTATAACTCCATCAGGCCCGAATCAACTCTTAATCCGAGGTAATAATGCGCACAACTTATCGAACTTTCTATTTTGGGTGGCCCTAGCGGCAATTTATGCTGCCATGCACACCACCATCGAATGCACATCGGGCACCGGTGCCTCCCCGTACGGGCTAGCGCTCTTGCTGCTTTTACGCTGCCTGGTGCTCGTCAAGCCAGCACCCCAGCTTGCTCGCCTGCGTGCGAAACGGCGTGGATGGACACGAGCCTTGCCCACAGTGACGGAAAGGTGGCCTCTTGAGTGGCCTGGGAAGCCATCTAATGCAGGTACAGCGCAGGAACGCTGTACGTACCACAGTCGGTACTCAACACCAACATCTGTCTCCATATCATCTCACGATACATACTTATTTGAAATTAGTTGACTAGATAACCTCTCGGAAGTGAATTTCCATGATCATCCATACAGCATCACTTACCTGTTAACCTTATTCCTCTTAGTCACGTTCTGGGACTTTTGTGAGCCGATCCTTCACGACTCACTCGCACGCCCCACGTCTGCGCACGATTCGAGCAGTAGCCGTCGCGGAAGCCTGAGGACCCTTCCGCGTCCAACAATTAGCTGTTGGAGCTTGTCATGCCGCCCGCTTTGCCAGGGTTTCGGCGCCGGGGGAAGTCTCCGTGGCTTCCATAGCGTCGACGAGGTCATGGCATTCACTCGACCAACCTTATCCTCTCGCCATGGGCACCCAGCAAAATTTCTGGTCCGAGGCGGGGTACGTAACTGTCAGTGTCAGTACCGGTAGACTATTGTGTACGACGAACTCTCTACTGGAAACTTTCTGTCCCGAATTCCGTTACCGACGTGGCGCCATTAGAGTACAGTACAATAATTAATCTTCCTAGCCATTTTCCAGACTTTTGGCAATCATTGAATTGTCTGTTCATGCGCAGTGTCTCGCCTTCATCGCGTGAGTGCGGGCATCGCTGAAGGCAGTCTAGCCCTGCGGATCCATAGGCTTTGCCCGGAACCCTCTCACTTGGCTCCGACGCGCCGCAACAAAACACTCATGATCCACGCACCAGGGACAACTCCATCGCAAAGACCCCACCTTCACGAGACAGACGCTCGTCTCTGCGGTCTCTGAGTCTCAATCTCAAACTTGGCTTCCCGATACAAAACTGCCGCTCGGTTAAGTGACAGTTGACGTCCCATCGAAATGCATGACAGCGGGCTGCTTTCTGAGAGCCTTTCTCCATGGAGGCTAGTTTTGATCTGAATTCTGGATAAAAGGTGGCGGTAATTTTGTCGCCCTACAAAACTAGGTACCCCACACAGTTGCACCTCTAATCAAGACATTCCAGTTCGCAGGCAGTCCTTCGAGAAGATCCAACTTGCTGGGACTTATCATGCCGTTCTTGGAGCCACGCGAGAGGCTGGAAGTTAATATGCTGGACCGCAATCGAATTTTATGCCGTGGCTTAAGTGCTCGAGCTTCCAAACAGGAACATTGCCGCTTCTCCATGGCGCTGGGTAGCTGCTTTTCCTCGGGACAGCTGTGGCCACCCGCGCCTCTGGTCCGTGGCCTTGATGATTTTCGTGAAATTTCCCGCCTGTGCGGCAGAGGATTCACTCAACAACCAACGGTGTTAGTTCCAAGTTCTGCCTTGTGTAACGTGTTTCGTGTCTCCATCCTCCAACATCGTTCCTGCCCATAAGCAGCATCCACAAAGAGATGCACAGTCATGTCAAAGTAGTCGTAGGCCTATGGCGAGTGAATTTCAAGATGTGTCTCGTGTATGTGAGACGGGAAGTGGGACCTCGGCGAGGGCCGCAGACTTGCTGGGGTCCTGGTCATTCACGATCATATGCCGGCAGCGTCATCCCGGTCTTGACAAGCACGTGCATAGTCTTGTTGTCCGTATTTGCGCTCCTACCTCGGGCGAAGGTCTCAACGCGCCCGTGTTTTTTCAACGATATCGATTCAGCTGTCAAGCGAACTTACCACAGCGTTGGCAGTGGCGTAAAGCACTGCTGTACCACAACCCGTACCGCCACAGTATTGCACTGTCGTAGTTCGAGACGGGCCAGACGGCATGCGGCCGTGATAGAACCACGGACTGCTGGTTGATCCACGGCCAACAACGTGTAGCATGGGTATTTTTGGTTCGTGGGCTCTTGCTTGGACCTCATTCCATTTCATAGCACAGATGCATGGTTCTCCAGGTACATGTCGGCCCAAGCACCATGTTGGCGTATGGATTGGCAGATAGAAACAATCGGACAATCTGTTTCGAAGATCTCGATTCAATACTGCGTCCAGTCATGGTGGCCGTCTTCAAGAATCAAGAGCATGAAGCTGTTGAAGTCAAGTATGGAGTTGATTTTGACAACAATCTTGCGAACTGTTGATCGCAATGTTATCTGGCGCATGACGATGTCGCTCAGTTTCTGGCAACGCGGCACCCTCAAAACTGGCACGCGCTTTTTAGGATCTTTGCTGGCAATGCAGCATTGTACGTAGATCTAACGTGATGCAAATTTCCGACTTTCTGATTTTCACGGCTCTCTTCGCATAGTTTTGGAGCCAGCCTTACTGTGTTAGTTACCGGGTGGTTTCCGTTGCAAGGGAAGTCGGTGAGTTACATAAACTGTAATCAGACGTGATTATTAAACCTGCCGGAGAAGGCGGTTAGGCGTGAGGATTTGGAGAAGATCAAACGTTTGACATTTCAGGCGAGTGTATTTTTGCGTCGACCTTGGCGCGCATAAGTGCAATACTCCAGCAGCCTTGCTCTTCGGAAGGAACACTGGTGCAGAAAGTGAAGCGCGTTGGGAATCGAAGATATCTCCGTAGTCGCTTCAGCTAGTAGGCCTGCGAACTGTTCTTCTCGACGTTGGAAAATCGGCCGTTTGAGCGCTTGGTCTCCAACGGTTTCCCGAGTACTAATCGATGCCTCATTTCCGTCTTGCCCGCCTGTTCATGCGACCCTTCTCCACAGCATCCTCTCGCCCAACGTGTTCGCTTGCTCAAAGCCCACAAAGGACGGATCCTCAAGCTTTTAATAGCCACGCCAGCCAGTGGGACAGTGGAGTTGTAAAACACCAGTGAGACGATGGAAGGTCGGATGGAAGAAGCGAAGAATCTAGAGGTGCCCACAGTAGGTAGCAGGTAGGTAATAGGCACCCCACGTAGGATCCTTCAGATGCTATCTGAAGAGAAATGGATTCGAAAAGAAACGCAGGTACGGCCATGGAAGCAGGCAGCGCTTGGGCCTCTCGTCTCTCAACGTCGTGGGAGGCACACCACCTTCTCGAACACTGTCTGCCACAATAGCTCTCCTCAGCGACAGTAGGAGAAATGATGAGTATCGCAGGCGTATGTCCCTTTTAATTCTCCAATCACTACACCGCGAGCACCGGAGAACCTAGAAACCCGCATCCAACACCAGCGAACCACATCGTCCAGAACAGGCCTCAGGAAACGTAGATTGAGATCAGTCCCAGCAAAGCCAGGTCATTCTCTTCCTATCATAATAATGTAATTTTCTCATCGTCGGCCATGAGGGAAGAAAAGAAGTCAACCAGAGCCTTTTTCTCTCGAAGAAATGAAATTCTCGCCTAGCGCGCCAAGTTCCGGACTAGCGCACCCGTCGGCACGGAAGAACGTGTAACCCGGAGCCCTACAAAATCTGCGCATGCCTTGCGCAACTCTTCTTCTTCTTATGCGGCGGAGATCATATTTCGAGTTTCCCATACTGTTATTTGCGTGTCTGGTTCGGTGGCTAGCAAACGTCATTGATCTCCAAGAGTGAACATATTGCATAATCGATCGTATACACTTTGGGGGAGCGTCTTTCTGTGGCGCTTCCGCTGGAAAAGGGTCGAACATATATTGAACATTTACACATCGTGCTTGAATTCTCTAACGCTCCTTTCATGGCTAGATGGCCGCCACGCTCCCCACTGAGTGCAGCGGCCTTCGGTGATATCCAACGGAGGAGTTGCTTTATGAGCTTTATGATGAATACAGCAGCTCAAACTTTGTCGTGTCATACCAAGTCATCAATCATCGCCCCCCACCTTCTCGAGCTTGCCCATCTCGCGCTTCTCGCCGGACTCTCCAATGAGCCTTATTCTGTCTATGCGTGTCTTCTCACCATTACCGTCTCCGTCTACGACGAAGAGGACCAGCGAGTAGACATTCTGGAACTTGACGAATCTCAGCTCTAGTTTGGCCGTACCTGTGCTCTCATCCCAGTCCGATGCCTTCAGCTCAAATGTCTGTGTTGGTGCGATATCCTCGGCCTCTTCAAAGCCCAGGTTGTGCTGTCTATTCGTGTAGAGGTGGATGGTCTTCGGTCGGAGTGGGACTTCGTCATCATCGTCGTCGTCGGGCTTCGGCGGCAACGAGGTAATCTGGATAGTATGAATCTTGAGAGTAGACGTGAACGGGACGTAGAGCATCAGCTGCTCATCCACATCGCTCTCCACCCAGTCTTTCTTGGTTTCGGAGCCAGTCGCCGCTCCTTTGCCCTTGCCCGCGCCCATGGAGCTTGGTTGTGTAGTCTCGAACAATGCCCGGACGCCCCCAAATTCACTATCTGAATTTAGGAGGTCCAAACCCCGCACGTCAACCTGATCTGTGATATCGCCATATCCTCGAGGTAGACTAGCTCCCCGCCAGCTCCCACTTCCACTTGAACTCGCTGCGGCGAAGCCTCCCTCGCTTGATGTAACCTCCTCTGCGAGCCGCTTGATGTTGTCGGAGAGCTGCTGGGGATTCGTGCCGGTAAACTTGGAAACCTGTTGGCTGTTCTTGAAGATGATGAAGAGTGGCGGACTACAGTACAGTGTCAGCTCAGCGCATCGGATCGCAAAGCTTGCCACGGGGCAATAAGCTCACTTCGTAGCGCCGTAGCTTTGTGCAATTTGGCCCTGCTGCTCAACATTCACCTTGGCGAAGGAAACGGTCCCCGGTCGGGATAGCTCACCCGCGAGCTGGTCGTATACCGGGGCGATCGTCTTGCAGGCCTGGCTCGTCTCATTGTAGACTGTGAAGATACTCAATTAGTACTGTGGTGCTGTCGGGGACCGGGACTGCAGCTTACAGTTGACGACGACTATGCGTGATGAGGACAGCAGCGTGCTTAGCTGAGAGGGCGAGGAGATATGCACAGAGCCAGACATGGTGCAGTGTGCGCGGTGGCGGAAGAGGAGTGGTGGTGTCTGCCTGTGTGCACACAAAGTCCGGAGCAGCGCGTTTTGGCGGGGGCGGGGCGCGTCGGACGGATTAGCACCTGCAACATCACGATCAGCCCCGGGACCGTCATCAGCCCGCAGGCAACATAGGAAGACACTAGCACACGCGGCAACGAAGCTTCGAGAAGCAGCACTGTCATATTCTGATACGTACTGGTATTGCTATAGAACTGCTGGGTCATCGCGCAGGGAGGTGGCGCAAAAGCGATACCGTCGACTGGACATTCTTGATCCTTCCTTGTTCCCACACGCACCCCATTCGCACTTGCTGCTTCAAGTGCACGACAACAAACAAGTCTTGGTGGCGCGGTAAGCTTTCCCTCGATATACTCTTCTCGACCTCACAGTGGACATAGCCTAATAGTTGGCTCATGGCAGACACGTCCCGCCTATTTCTCCAGGATTCCGAGGCATCTCTACTCCATATACTCAACCTGCTCTTGACCTTCGAACACTGCGACGCCACTTGGAGAGGCCACGGCTGGAATTGCTGGTACTCACACGCCGTTCTCGTCACACACGCACCCGCTGTCCTCTTCAGCGCATTCAGCCTATACAAGGTCTACCGTGGAGCATAATGTCGCATGTAGTGGTGTACAATGCTGCTGCGAGGAGCTTCAAGATATCCACCACACCCGTGAAATACCTGACCGAGGTTCGCGACGAGGCGTGCGAGAAGTTCGGTGTAAACAAGGAGCAGTTTACTCTAAAGTATGCCAAACTCACGTCGGGACGTCGGCGCATTTCTCCTGCCTGTACCTGAGAGTAGTCAGCTAACAGATCCTAGGTACAACAACAAACCCCTCTCGCTATCGCAGCAGATACGGCATGTGAACCTACCCCAAGGCGCCCGACTCGAGCTCGTTCAAGCATCTCGATCCCCCACCGTCATTTCAGTAGCCCTAGGCTTACCGGCATCCGAGAACAGCGCGCGTCTCACCCAGAAGTTCGCCAGCAACACCTCGCTATGGGAGTTGTTACGACATTTCGAGAGTGGTCAGGGCGCCAACTACAACTTCACTCAGCGCGGTGTGCCGGAGATGAACGGAACAGGCACAGGCGCGGGGAGGCTGAATTATGAGATGCCCGTCATTACCATCATGCCAGGGCACAAGGAGTACAGCACCTTTGTAGATCTGCAGAAGACGCTTAGCCAGTTGGGCTTTGATAGTGGCTCGGCTTCCATGCGGTTGAGCTTCAAGAACAGCGGTACACCACTTGAAGAGGCAATGACGCAGATCACACAGTACTTCAAGAGCGCGGATCCTGCACCGAGTGGTGCTCACACCGAGAGCTCTGCACAAGCAAGCTCTATACCCGATGTCGACCAAGCAGCTCCCGAGGCTACGGCCACGGTCGCGGGCGAGACAGTACGACGAGAGGAGCGCGATCCATCACCAATGGAGATAGATCAAGATCCGATTGCAGAGTCTGCAACACCTGTAGTAGATGGTACAACTGAGGTTCCGTCGTCAACACCCTCGGCTCCCGTCCCTTCGACCCCAGCATCGGATAAGCCCTCATCATTGTCTTCAGTCTCCCGTGATATCCAAGTCTTCGCCGCTCCCACATCATCTACCCCACAAGCTGCACGACAGCCGTTCAATGAGAGCGACTACGCCCCATCTGTCGAACAACTTCGCGGCCTCCAAGCAAGCTACAAAGACCGCTCCAAGAACACACGTCTGCTCTCCGACAAGGAACTCGAAGAGCAGGAAAAGGCCCGTCAGGAGAAACTCGCCGCCACCGCCAACAAGGGCGGCATCGTACGCGTCCGCCTCCCCGACGGCGCCTTCGTGCAGTTCACAGTCCTGAAATCAGACACCGCATCGAACGTATACGACCTCGTCCTCAACTGCCTAGAAAACAGGAATGAACCTTTCCACCTGCAGTACCGCGACACGAAAGGTCGATTCGTACAGATGGAGCGCGACGCAAAGCGTCTGTTCCACGATCTTCAGTTCAGCAGCTCGGAGCTGCTTACCTTCCGCTGGGACGACAACGCGAGCCATGCCGTGCGCGGCAACAAACCAGTCTTGAGTCCGGAGTGGCAGCAGAAGGCGCAGACGCTGAAAGTCGAGGAGCCAACCGCCAACGAGCCTGCTCAAGCTTCTTCCTCACAAGACCAGAGTGTAGCCGAGGGCAAGCAGAAGAAGGAGCTGTCGCACGCGGAGAAGGAGAATAAGTTGAAGAGTCTTCTTAATAAGAGCATTTTCAAGAAGAAGTAGATCGAGGCTAGGCTGGGATGGGTGATGGGGCGGGTGGATTTTCAACGGTAGACGGGTCGATTGGAGAGTTGGGTTGGGTTGGCGGTGCTCCTGTTGGAAAGCATTCGTTTGGTTATGAGGGCATAGCGATGCATTAGTTACGAGGCGAATATCCCGTAGCGTGCGTGATACCTGTCTTTGGAAGGACAACGAAATCCATGAACTGTATAAATGTTGATGAAACTACCATAAGTTCTTCCATTAGTCTTCAGTCGGTTCTAACAGTCTATCTCGCTAGTATCATCACTCGCGTGGTAAGTAAGTGTGAGGTCCAACGGCTAACAGATGCCCTGTCTGTGTAGCGTTGGTAACAGCAACGTCATAGTTAGCGTCAACATATGAGACCGTGAAGACATTTACAAAGCAGATTGACGACACTACACACATATAAAGGCATCGGCGCTCGAGCGGCTGATTGGCGTGAATTGATCACATTTTCATTTAGTTTGAAGACACTGATAGGTATCTGAAACCCGAATTTCCATTGTCTTTACTCCGAATTCATGTCCTTTGTTTTGTGACGCATGTTCCGAAGTCGTGTCAATCCCCGCCATGAAAGAGACCTAACACCCATGATGAAGCGGAAAATTGAGGTCCCCTGCCGCCGTGATAATCGTTCCTCAAAGTCGACGAAAACGCTCAGTGGTGGCCGGCACGCCTCGACTCCTGGATGACGTTGGTCATCTCCTCAACCTTCCTCTTCGCACGGCCGAAGGTGCCGAGCTGCAGAGTCGTTAGCATACGGTCCGATGTTGGCTGGCCATGTTGTAGATCCAAGTTGGATCGGATGTAGGGTCGGAGACATACCCTCTTCTTTGCGAGACGACGGGCACGCTTGTCCTTGGCATTTCGGAGCAATTCGATGACACGCTTCTCGTATCTGCGGAACTGTGAGTAGGCGGGGGAGGATGGGCTAGGGAGGAGTATTTACGGGGCAAGTCTGTACACAAGTGAAGTCAGCAGAGTTCAACCAGCTCTTGAAAATACAACAGGAGCGGACAGAGCACCAAGAAGGGCATTGCGCATTCGCAAGCCTTCCGTCAAAGGCGCACCGTTGTATGCGGAGTGTGCGACGTACCCAGCAACCTCACGAGTAATTTCCCTCACGAAAGCAGTCCTCTTGGAGAGGAAGCCCTTCCTCCGCGAGATCCTGGTGGCCGGGGTCCTCGGAGTGACCTCTGTAAATCTTCATTAGCACGCAGTCGCTCGTCGCAATCGAGTAATTTTCGCTCGAGGGGAGTACGCACGGTGGCCTTTGTTGGGGCCAAGGATGAAACCTGCGAGCATGTTAGCATTGCACAATGCGGTATTCCAGAGGTATGTTTGCGCACCAGACTTCTGCTTCACGTCCTTCGGCATGGTGGCGGTCGTATGTCGTTGAACTGAAGATGCGTAGAGTCGGTGTTCGATAATTCAAGTGGGCTCGGTTGTGGCCAATGCCAAGGAGCTAGGCCTGACAAGCCCTAGCCCTGTATCTATATGGATGCTGGACCCGCACGTGACGTGCGCTCGACCTCGGGAATGACCAATTGATCGCACCTGCACCAACCTTCCATGTTGGACAGGAGTGGGTGGACGGCCTATGAATTTACTACAGTCAAGGCTAGGTGCAGCATTCAAACTATTACATCCGCCGTCTGGCAGGGTCTTGTACCAACTCAATACCTAGGTATACAAGGCATTGAGGATATACATGTAGTTCTGTAGCGTAAGCTTCAGACAATATCTATGACATCTGAAGAGAGCCTGCATGTCACGAGACATTTCTAGATCATGCACAGATGTCGATCCCGACAGAGAGTACGAGCGACCTGGTAGCAACGAGTAATTGATGTATAGTATCCTATATCTTAGTATCTGTCTTCCGCCTCGCGGCTGTATTCCTCGCAGCGCTAAGCACAAAAGCAACATGGTTGCTTAGAGCAACTAAATCACCGATCTCGTCATAAACATGCACCTCCAAATCCATTCTGCCGTGCTTGACCTTCTTCATCTGGGCCCTGATACCTAACCATTTGACCCCTTCTGGTGGCAATGTCTTCTTGATATCCAAGTTCAAGAGTAAGGTAGGATACCAGAACGGGCCCTGAGCTTGGTCCTTAAATGATTCTATGATTTGAGGGAACATGTCTGCCACGAAGCCGATAGACGAGTTCGTGAAGAGTGATCCGTCGGCGAAGCAGAGCCATTCGTCCGTACCATTGCGTAAAGCTTGCCGGTCTCGCGGAAAGAAGAATTTTACTCGTTGGGTGGCTTTCCGGAAGCGCCTGTGGGGCATGTTCTCTTCCAACCTCCACCCGGGGTCTTCGCCTTGTTCTAGCTTGCGCAAATCGACCGGCGGACGCGGTGGCTGCAGCTCGTACCGGGTATCGAAGCCGGGACCTTCCTCGGTATCCATGTTCGAATTCGTTACGTAGGCTACGATCTCTTCGCGACCTTCCTGAGACATGCGGACGTGTACCACTGAGGTCTGTCTACCGAGCTTGACATGTTCAACCTCAAAGGTCGCGGGACCAGCTTGGGTTCTCCGGAGAAATTCGACGTGGAGCGCGATAGTATGCGGCTGGTTCTGATGCGCGAGCGCAGTAGAGAAGTGTGTTGACACGACTGCCAGGACACATCCGGTCACGTATCCGCCGTTGGGAACTGCTGCAGGTGAGCATTGCACCGTAAAGCGAATGTCAATATAGAGCTTACCACTGCCAATGCACCAGTCGTCGTGAAGGGTGCACCCGTATGTTGTTGCACCGAGCTTGCGCACCGCAGTAGCCTCCTCCCACGATGGCATCCTGTCTAAACCCTAGGAAACGAATGCGGTTCAATAGTATCCAGGTAGAGGAACTACATGGCGTAATGCGACGTGCAAGAGACCGAACGAACTACTACCAAGGTGCTTCTCCCCAGTATGTACCTCGGCCGCTAGCGAGCAGTTAGCGAGATCCATGCATGATGCATCCATGCACCTGACCTTCACCCATAGGTACGTCATCGCTGAACAGGTTCGTGGCTACAACGGCTCCGCGGCCCAGCACATTCCCTCGCGATGAAGCAGCCCTGGGAGTGGAGAGCAACTGTCAGCCCCAGCGTCACAAACCTGTCACCACCGCTGTACATACGTCAAAAATCAAACACATCTCTCCCTCTCTTTCTCTCTTCTCGATTGCCTAATCTGCTTTTCCTTTGGGTTATCATGCATTCCGTGTCTTCATGACGAAGATCTAACGATTCACAACTACGCGCCCACGACTTTACGAACTGCTGACTGCGGAGCTCCCGAGGTCAAGCACTCGCTCCACCCACGCTAGCTACCGAAGCTCTCTACAATGTCTGCCGTGGAAGACGTGGAAGCTTCGCCGCGGAAGTATAAAGCTCCATATACGCCGCACCACCCTGTCCCGACCGTCCAGAGGTACCGCGAAGAAAAACATCAACGCGAAGAGCAGTACGGCAACCCAGACGGCGAGCAAGACGACCGAAGCAAGACGAACAGGCTCAATGATGCCTACACCGCGCTCCGACATGGCAAAGAAGCTCTCAATCCGGACGAGGGTACACAGCCGTACGCAGCGGAGAACAAAAACGTGGCTCCTGACGAAGAAGACATCGCAGACGACCATGCGGGACGTGTGCAACCCAAGCAGGCCAAGGGTGACAATGGCGATGAAGATGAGGACACACCAGAGGACACAACCGAGGGCATGCTCACTGATTCGGATCCAAAGAAAGCGCGCAAGTCCATGAAGAAATGGGCTGCAGACGGTACGGAGCGCGAGGTAACAGATCCTGTCACACATCTGCCTATGACGATACATGATTACACGGATAAAGACATGAAGATGACACCTAAAAATGGCCCTCCGTCTGGCACTGAACCGAAGTCTGCGACTGGCGCCTTTGCCATGAGGAAGAACGACGACCAGCTCAGGAAAGAAGAGGAGGATTCTCGGGATTCACACCATGGCATGGCGGCTCTCTTTCCGCCTCCTGATTTCTCCGCGACCCGCGAAGCTATCACCGACATCTACAAACAAGCCCTGACCGCCGGTCTGGGGCTTATCAGCGCTAGTCTGATGGTAGTCATAACGCTCTTCCAGTTCACACGCGGTTCTACTGGTTGGTCAAGGACCTTCTTCATCCTGCTCGAAATTGCTGTCAGCCTTGTTGTCTCAGGAGGGTTCATCCTAGGTTTGCGACAATGGACAGAAGACAAAATCAGTGATACTTGGGAGGCGGAGGTCTGGCACGCAGAGAGGCAACAGGGGCAGAAGCTTGTCCAAGGCAACACCCCTGAGAGCGCGCAATGGCTGAATGCTCTGCTTGCGTCGGTCTGGCCCTTGATCAACCCTGACCTCTTTGCCGCCATCTCGGATACGCTAGAGGTGCGTACCTGTCCTCGAGGAAAACGACATGGGCTAACCAGAACAGGATGTCATGCAAGCCAGTCTGCCAAAGATGGTCCGTATGGTCTCTGTAGACGATATTGGCCAAGGTAGCGAGTCACTGCGCATCCTGGGAGTCCGATGGTTACCCACAGGCGCGGCTGCCAAGTCTGTCGGCGAAGATGGTGAGCTCAAGAATAGCAACAGTAGCAACAAGGAAGACAGCAATCGATCAGTTCCAGGTCAGGGGGGTATTAAGAATGAGTCGGTCCAGAAAGATGAAGATGGCGATGGACAAGACGATGGAGTCGCCGAAGGCATGGAAGCCGAAGAAGGTGATTTTGTCAATGTCGAGATCGCGTTTGCATACCGACCATCCTCTAGGCGGAAACGCATGAAAGATCGCGCAAAGAATGCACATCTCTATATGGCCTTCTACATGCCATCAAACTTAAAATTACGTAAGGAGACTAGAGCGAATACTTGTGTAAACGGACAATTCGCTGACAAAACGCAGCTGTGTGGGTTGAGCTCCAGGGGTTTATAGGCGTCGTGCGTATGCGACTACAACTCACACCAGACCCCCCATTTTTCTCTCTATGTACTTTCACCTTCCTCGGACAGCCAAAGGTCGATATGTCCTGTGTCCCGCTTGTCAAAGAAGCGCCGAATCTCATGGACTTCCCGCTTATTTCCAAATTCGTGCAATCCTCGGTTGACGCCGCCATGGCCCAATACGTAGCACCGAAGTCTTTGACTCTCGATCTCAAGGACATGATGATGGGCGATGACTTCAAGAAGGATACTAGTGCACGCGGAGTCATTGTGGTTACCGTCAAACGTGCATTTGACTTTAAGGAGGGAGACAGTGGCCTGGGCCCGCTCAAGAAGGGCTCGGCTGATCCATACGTTAGCGTTGGGTGGGCGAAGTTTGGCAAACCAATTTGGTCGACGCGCTATCAACAGAAAAACATGGAACCTCACTGGTACGAGACGTGTCATCTGCTAGTAACCTCAGATGAGCTGAACGTCGACGAACGCTTGAGACTGCAGCTGTGGGATGCAGACCGCATGTCCGCTGACGATGATCTGGGTCGCATTGAATTGGACCTAAAACATATCATGAAAGATGAGGCAACAAATGGAAAGATGCACGATCGCGAAGACGGCTTCAAGTCTCTCAAAAAGGGCGAAGGTATGCCAGGCAAGCTGTGTTGGAGCTTGGGGTACTTTTCAAAAACGAGAATTACCGACGATCAACTCACAGCGCAGGAGGAGGATTCGGAAGTGAAGAATATTGACCAACTCAAGAAGAAGGTCTACGAACAAAGCGAACGCAAGCTGCGTGAGGCCAGCGAGAACATGAGTGATGAGGTTGAACAGCAAAAAGCTCAAGACTTCAAGGTATGTTGGCTTTGCATAGTCTGCTATCATTGGAATCACTAATCGATACATAGAACCGCCAAGATCAACTCATCATTGCGTCTCCACCTTCTGAGAAATACCCCGCCGGGATCCTTAGTGTTCAAATTCATCAAATGACAGGCCTGGAGCTAGAAGCTGCGAACAAGACCAAAAAGGACGATACCGCCAGTGATGAAGAGGAGGAGGGCGAGGGACTTCCCTCCGCCTATTGCACTATCATCATCAATCATCAAAATGTGTTCAAGACCAGGACCAAACCCAAGAACTCCAAACCCTTTTTCAATGCTGGTTGCGAGCGTTTTATTCGTGATTTCCGTAACACAGAAGTTCACATCTCTGTGCGCGATGCGCGTGTCCACGAAGACGACGCGCTGTTAGGTATCATCTATCTGCCCCTTTCTCGAGTACTCAAGCATCGAAGTCAGCTCGTTGCCAGCTATCCGCTCTCGGGCGGCATCGGGTTTGGCCGCGCTCGCGTCTCCATCGTGTTTCGGTCTGTGAAGCTCCAGGCCCCCCAAAACATGCGAGGCTGGGAATATGGCACACTGGACATCAAACCCGTCGTTAAAGCCATCGATCTTGCGGACGACCTAAAGAAGCTCAGGATGAAGATTCGGACCAACCTTGCTCGCGGCAAACTGCATTCCGGCTCCCAAGGCGGCGAATTGAATCAACACGACGGCCACATTGTATGGAAGACAAAACGGGATCGTTCAATCCATCTGCCTGTCCGCAATCGCTACGCCTCACCGCTCGTCGTCGAGTTCCGCAAGGACTCTGCGCTTTCGGATCGCACACCTGCCTTCGCTGTCCTGTGGCTGAAAGACTTCATAGACAATGAGGAGCAAACTATACGCCTACCCGTGTGGAAAGGCGACCTTAACCGCGCAGAAAACAACGTCCTAGACGAATACGGCGAGAAAGTGGGCGAAATCGAGTTAACCATGACGTTCTGGTCCGGCCTCTCAGCCTACCACCAGTCGCTCGGCAAGAAAGAACGACACGTCGGCGACGTCTTGGAGGTGCTCGATACCTTCAACGACAACGATGATATGGACTGGGACGATGGCGCCGAGGACAGCAACGACTCCGACTCATCCGACTCGTCTTCCGATGACGATGACGGCTCTAACGACAAAACCCATCAAGACAACACCAACGACGGTGACGAGAACAACAAGTCCTCCAAGATGCAGACGCTCCTGCATCCCAAATCCAACTCTAACCCCGACAGCGATGGAAAGAGAGGCGTCATCGACCAAATCAAAGACTACACGAAGCACAATAAGCAGTTGCACAGGAAGCACCGCGGCGCGCGATGCAGTGGAAGGGTCCGCGCACAATGGCGTATCTGAAGCATATTGCTGGGAGAGGGGAGAATAGAGTTGAGGGCTTGTTCAAGCACTCTGATAAGAAGGGTGGTGGGATTGAGACGGAGGCGTGAGACTGAGACTGAGCCTGGAGCCGTGCCTTGCATGCTTGCGCTGTACCTCTCTGGTTGTTGTATTTTATGTTGTGTGGCGTCATCTGGTTGTAGGGGCTTGCAACCTGCAAGCGGGTTTGTAACTAGTTCTGACCGCTAGAAGGTATATGAGTACCTACCTCAGCTCAATAACAATACATATACATGTCAAATTTCATCTGTTCCTCCGAAGTGAAATGCTTCTTTGGCGAATTCCTTGTGTGTGTATATATACGCCTTTTTTGGCGGGATAATAGCTAAAGGATAATAAAAACACACACACCACACACACACACACACATATATATATATATACTTATTTTTCATTCTCTTTTCGTGTATCAACCCCATTTTCTATTCTTTGCTGTAACGACTAAAACTACACAAGTTAAAGGACACACAATCTTTTTACCCTGTCAAAAAAGACTCTATCCTATCCTATACATACATACATACATACATGTATACTAAGCCCCTCTAGCGTTGCTCCTTCCACGCGCTATCATGATACCACACTCTCCCACAAAAGGCCAAATGCATTTAAAATTCTTGCTACGAGACCTTGATTCCTTACTATTTCACTCCCCTTACTAAACAGTGTGTGTGTTGTGTGTGTGTGTGTGGATGATAAAATACATTTTTTTATCTAGCTAGGTACGTACGTACGTGTATATACGCATGGTACACTTGACTGCCGTCGACGATGCCGCCGTGCAAAACGTCGACGACGAAATCATCGTTATTTTGTGTATATTTTGTTACTACCACTGTGTGCTAGGTGCTGGGTTTTAGTGCCTCCTGTTTTACTCCTCTCTGTGTATGGTGCGGATTCGACCTTGGTTAGAATCTTAACACGACGAAGATCTTCAATACGCATGGTACACATTCGCATTCGCTCGTACCAGAAGATATCTATCCTACGTACAGATGGATGGATAGGTTGCTGGGAAATTATATTATGCAGTTGATGGATGGGCAGGGCAGGGCAGGGCAGGGCAGGCAGGCGAATATACGAAGACAGACAGACACCACCCGGGGAATAGATTCGAAGAAGAAAAAAAGGTAGGCAGAAGCAGGCCAGAAGCCATGTAAAACCCATACTATATAATATCATGCGCTTTTTTTGTGATCACCTTTTTACGCTCAATTTGATTACTAAGCAGGGGGCACTGCTTTTTTTTGTCATATTTGAGATGAAAGCCTTTGTCGTCCTACCCCTAGGTAGATAAATTAGCGCCACATATAATATCATATTCTATCATATCATATCACATACAGCACAACACAACGTAACACAACACTCCCACAAGCCAAAGCCCTCCCCTTCCGCGCCCAACACAACAACAATTACAAGCGAAACCAAGCCCACACAGAGTGAGCACCATATAAACCCCCCACCCAGGCGGAAGACCCAACCATTTCCCCGCCTAACACAGTACACCAGCATACAAAAAAAAAACCCCTAAACGCCCACCCCCCTAACAAGCACCCACAAAACCACTGGAACAACCACATTATCATTGCCCCCCGTCAAAACCGCCTCCTCCAGACTCGCCCCCGCCGCACAAACCGCCGCCTTCCCCAGCACCCCCACCCCCTCCCAAACACTCGCATCCCTCACGCTCCCCCACCCAGCAACAAGCCACATCTTGCCCACCACAAGCCCAGCCGTGACAGCGAGCGCAAACGCCAACGACCCCTCGAGCGACTTGCCTCCGGCCCACGGCCACTTTCTGCGCCCGTACCGCCGCCCGATAAGCGAGGCCGCCGCGTCGCCCATGCCGACGCACACAACGCCCGATATCATGCTCACGTCGCGGCTGGCTACGTCCCAGTCCGTCCAGGGCGCTTGGCCGCTTCGCGGCACGCCCGCGAGAGATAACCAGAGGGGAATCGCGCAGCCGATGAGAAGGAAGATGTGCGAGACGACAACGGGGCCGCGCAAGTCGCGGCCGTCGACATAGGGCGCGAGGAACGTGGCGATCGGTCCAGAGAGGGGAGGTAGCTGCGATGCGCGGATGAGATCGAGGAGCAAGAAGATGGCTAGGACGAGGACGAGGGCCAGCGAGACGAAGCACGGGTCTACGAAGATGGTGGGGAGGAGGAGCATGGCGACCATCATGCCGTGGGAAGACTTTGCGGCGCGTATCTACTTCGACGACGGAGGAGAGGCGGAAGACGACGAAGAGACCCACGAGGATGATGCTGATGCAGTAGGCGCAGAGGAGGAGACGCACGTTTGCGGGCCCGATCACGGCTTGCCGTAGGTACTCGGCAAAGCTGACGTCTTGTGCCCATTCCATGTCGTCCGAGTCCGGAAAAGGGGGGAGCGCAATCCACCAGCCTAGATCCCAGTTGAAAACCTCGAAGCGGACGCGTTGTACGTTGCCGAGAAGGTAGCCAATCGCCCAACCGAACGGTTCGTGGTTATATAAGGCGTATTTTCCGATAAAGTAGCGAACGGGTCCGAGAATCAATGCGACTACTACGAAATAGAAATACGCAGCGTAGATCCATTTTCGACGGGCTGCTTGCGAGGGAGTCAAAGACAAGAAGTGCTGCGCTATTGACTTCGTGCGTCTGCGTTGTCGAAGCCCATTCTGGGATGCATGGTTCTGCAAAGGAAGATTGGGGACCGTATTGCGTCTCTTTGGGAGTGATAAAGCCGCCTGCTCTTCAAAGCTTGCCTTCTTCGCTTCAACTACTGATAGAGTTTCGGCCCCATTCGCCGTCAGGTTCTTGCTCCTCACCGAGTCTAAAATATTCAGCTTCAAGCTCTTGGTCTTGGTCAAAGGGACCTGAAGCGAGTGATCGTCCTCATCCGCATCGCTGTCAGGCGCCGCACGAGTAGCGCTGCGTGATCGTAAACTTTCGTTAAGAACTTGTAGAAATGACTGTTGTGCTTTGATAACCCGCCCCACGCGCCTGAATCTCCAGCGCGGAATGCGGGCCAGCGCTACTCCCCATTTCAGCACCTTTCCGCAAAGCACGAAAAGGCTGACTCCTCCAAACCATAGCAACGTTCTCACGATACCTGCTTGTGGAGAGTCCGTGAACAGAAGAAGGTTGATCATTCCGACGGAGAGTAGATGTAGCTCTGCAGTGAGCAGACTGGTGGTGGTAAGATAATGTAATGGCGGGAGAAGTGCTTGATGGAGGGGAAGAAGAGGCAAACTAGGAGCTCCGGATGGAGTCCTTGAACAGGCGGTGCGAGCTTCGATTTAAATGACACGGGGGCAAAAACTTTTGAAGAGAGCTCCGTGTTCTCGGAGGCTATCAAAGGAAGGATTGAGATGAGCCAGTGTAGATTCGAGTAACCCACTGAGAGGAGGTTCCGTAGGGTATTAATTGAGGCGGCAATGCCGCCAATCCGAGAAGGATGTTTGGTAGCAGCGATGTGGGTAAGGCCGAAAATAGAGAGATGGAAATTAGAACTGGTAATACAGCGGGGTATAGAATGGGTGCCGGGTCGAAAGCAGCTGGTATGCGTATGCGCTGTCTGAAACGAAGGTTGGATGGAGGCTGTTTCCGCCACGAATAATAGAGAAGTCGGAGTGGGTAGAGACACAACACGCCAGCTATGACGAGCATGTGAGTGAGAAGATCTGCTGAGATATTGTTAGTACTTTTGTAAGGGTTTCAGGGTATAGCTTGCACCAACCTCTGTGCCATTGCAGCAGCTTCTCCCAGCAGCTACAGCCGCTGACGGTGAGAACAGCTATCGCTCCAAGCAACGCCGTCTCGGTTGTCCTCCTGATGACCTCATTGCGCCGTCTCTTCAGGTACTTTTGCCGCGCAGCCTTCGCTTCGTCGTCGGTTGGCGAGGGTGCTCCAGTCCTTGACCCCTCCTTCTGGGGTCGATAGCAGGCTCCTGAAAATTTGCGCCCTTCGTCGTCCAGCTGTGTGAGGGCGTCAGAAGAGGGCTTACATCGTCCTCTACTCGGCTGCCTCTCACGTCGCGCAGTCCTTTGCGCGGCCTGAGGGGAGGTGCGGGCAATGCCTTCACGAAACCGTACCCTTCATCGTCGGCCTCTGTGCCGCTCTCGCTATGCGACGGAGACACCTTTCGGCGCTTCCTGTTATCTTCGTCGGATATTGTGCTGGGAGAAGGCTGTAGACTGGTCCGCGACAGGTCGTTGCTCGACGATTCGGAGGACGCCTGGGCGGTGCGCAGCTCGTGCTGGCGGCGATGGTACGGATGCGGCGAGCGGCGGAAGATGTCGAGTGCTTCCAGCTCAGCGAGCGGTGGCGGGTCCGGTTGCGCTTCTGCAGCCCCAGAGTCGGGCGCCATGGTGGGCAGATTTCGGATATGGGCGTAGATGGCGACCACGCTCTCAGTTTCACCGGGGTGGGCAGCAATGGGGGAAAGAGGGGCGGATTGAGGCCACAGGTTAACCTGGCTGCCACATGTCCAGGGCAAGGGCAAAGAGGGATTGCAGAAACATCGAGTGCGGCCCCTCTGGTGCGCTTCTCACATGTTCGGGCCTTTGCGGGCGGTCGAGCGCTGACGTCGCAAGCGGAGGACCTACCAGCCCTACCATCTCTGGGCGCCAAGCCCGAATTCCAATATATTGGACCTCCATCTTCAGCTGCAGTCTCTACGTTGGCATTATGTGACAAACAGAAAACAGAACACTAACAGTCATGAAAATGCTTATGCGCTTCTATTGTACATGCATCTATAGAGATGTCTTGTTCATATGTATCCAACTGGCCCAGGGGTATAGACTAGCAACGCGTCTTGTGGAATCCTGCAACATGGCCTCCTTTTTGATCCGTCCCACTCTCACGGATTATGCTTCTAGCTTTTCCAACTTGTGCCTCTATAGGTACTTGTTCTCCTTCAACCAAGCCTTGACATCCTCAGAGTCGCGCTCAATCCAAGCTGCCTTGGCGCTAATGGCGTCCATGCTTTGGGCAAGCGCCTTGTCGAAGCCCTTGGTACTCTTGTCTGCAAAGAAAGCCTCAATGTCCTTGATATGCTCCTTGCTCGTGAAGCTAGACGTTGCGATGGAGACGACTGAGCTAAGCATGCTCAAGCTAGGGGGCAGTCTCTTCTCCAGTTCCCTCCAGTTATCTTTCACCCAACTCCAGAGGGCCTTGATACCCTCGGGGTGTGTTCGTAGCGAGGAAAGTGGTAGGTAGATATCCTGCGCCTTGACGTCGTCGCTAAGAGCCAGAGCGAGAGTGCGTTGGATGATTTCAGGAGACTTCGCACGACCCAAGGAGCGCATCGCTGTATTGCGCTCATCGCTTGTTGCCGCGTGGACGGCCTCGTGGACAACAACATCATACTCTTCCTTGCCACCGTTGCTTAGCACGATAGCGTACACGCTACCGCGAATATTGGGATGAATGGCCGAGCGATCACCATTCTTGAATTTGTTGAACATGTCGAAAGACGCCTTGACAATAGTATCGTCCTTGGCGACACCAGCGGTACCGAACATCATTGCCTTGAACTGCTGCTCAAGGTGACCGTCCTTGTCGGTAAATGTCCATCCCAGCTCATGTGCCTTGTCCCCAGTAAGCTTGAGCTGGAATTCCCGAAGGGCGTCCTTGACAGCTTGGTCTTCGAATTGCCAAGCCGAGCGTAGCACGCCAATACGGCTGCTGATTTCCTGCCACACAACAAACTCGGTCTCACTCTTGAAGCTGTCGAGGAGCGACAAAATGCCAGACGTCTTCTGGTAACCCGACGAAGCCAATGCACCAGCATCGGCAATCATGCCAGCACGGTCTTCCACGGTAAGAAGACCATCCTTGGCTGCGAGGCCCAGCTTCCGCAGCCGCTCGGGGGTGTATGAAGTTCGATATATACCAGAATGGTCGGCATTGAGCTTGAAAAAGTCCAAATTCTTGAGCTTAAAATCAGCTTCGCGAGACGTCAAGGCAAGCTCGTGATCAACGCCTTCCTTGGTGCGTAGTCCGAGGAAGATAGGGAACAGTGTCTTGTCCTCCTCCGGCTTCACGTCACCTGTACGCAAGAAACGGTTCTGCTTGAGGTGAATGGAGTCGGTGCTCTCGGTGACGGTGACAACCGGGAAGCCGACGTGCTTAGTCCAGATGTCCATGACATTCTCCACATCTTTTCCGCTGGCATCACTCAGGGCAGCCCAAAGGTCGCCAGTTTGGGTGTTGCCGTAAGCGTGCTTCTTTAGATACCTCCGAATACCCTCCATGAAGACATCTTCACCAAGGTATATGGAGATCATGCGCAGGACGGACGAGCCTTTGGAGTACGAGATGGCATCAAAGATCTGGTTGATCTCATCTGCACGCTTGACAGGGACTTCGATGGGATGACTGCTGCGCAACGAGTCGAGGGAAAGGGCGGATGCGAGATTGTCGGTTACGTATCCCTCCCAGACCTTCCACTCCGGGTAGAAGACGTTGCATGAATACCAAGACATCCATGTGGCGAAGCCCTCGTTCAGCCACAATCCATCCCAGAAGTCCATGGTGACTAAATTGCCGAACCACTGATGTGCCAGCTCATGCTGCACAGTCTCGGCTACCCGCTGCTTGAGAGAGGCACCGCTGTTCTTCTCGTCGATAAGCAAGTCGACGACGCGGTAGGTGACCAAGCCCCAGTTTTCCATGGCACCTGCGCTGAAGTCGGGGATGGCAATCATGTCCATCTTGGGAAGGGGGAATGGGCTGGCAAAGGTCTCTTCTCGTAGAAGTCCAGCGTCTTGGCTGCGAGCTCAAGCGAGAAACGACCGTGCTCGATATCGCGGTCTTTGGGCGCATACACGCGCACGGGCACGCGGAAGCTATTCGTCTCGATGTAGTTGAGTTCTCCGACGATGAAGGCCAAGAGGTACGTCGACATCAGGGGTGTCTTGTTGAAAGTGACCGCCTTGCGCTTCTCTCCCTCGGCAATCTTGGAGTCCACCGTCTTTTCCGACGCCACATCCATGTTGCTGAGGCAGGTCATCTTGTCCTCGGCCACCAATGTCACCGTGAAGCTGGCCTTGAGAGCCGGCTCGTCGAAGCAGGGGAACGCGCGGCGGGCGTCGGTGGGCTCCATCTGCGTGGTCGCCATCCACGTCTTGGAGCCGTCCTCTGCCTTGAACGACGAGCGGTAGAAGCCGGCCATGTTGTCGTTTAGCGTGCCCGAAAAGGTCAGGGTGAGGGAAGCCTTGGCCCCGCCCGGTATCGTGTCGGTGAAGGCGATTTTGGTCGTCTGGCCCTCTTCATCGTGGGTAAGCGCCGGCGAGCTTGAGACGACGCGGTCGCCCGTTGTAACCTTGGCCGAGTGGATCTTGAGGTCGATGGTGTTGAGGGTGATGTCGGTGGTGTTCTCAACCACGTCGAGACTGCAGCTTGGTTAGCAAACACGCGGCACGGCATCCAGGCCAGCGGGACAGGCCATTGCATACTCAATTGTCACGGAGCCCTCATAGCTGGCCTGCTGGAAGTCGGGCTCGAGCGTCAGGTCGTAGTGGACGGGCTTCACGTTGGCGGGCAGCACCTCGCGGGCATGCGAGACGGCCATGGAGGTGCCCTGCGGGTTGTCTGCGCCAAAGGCCTTGCACATGTTGCGGCGGTGGGAGCAGTGGCGTGCCTGTACGGGGGCGGTGGTGGTGGTGGTGGTGGTGGTGGGCGCGCGAAGGGGGAGAGTCCGGCGGAGGAGGCGGGAAGGCGAAGGGCCGGGCAGTGAAGCGTGGGCGGGGTAGGAGAGGGCGCTCGCGGGGCAGGCACGACGGGCGACGCTCAGGAAGGAGCGGCTTAGCGGTGCGTGACCGCTGCTGGCGGCGGCGAGGGTGACTGCGCAGAGTCGTGGCAGGACCCCCCCAGCCACCGACGCCGGCCGCCGACAGCGTGTACGTGCAGTCTGCGACGCTCTCCATGTCTGCAGGGCGCCATGCTGCCCGAGGAAGCCCATCTAGCACGCCGAGAGGGGAGCGTGGAAGCGCCTGTCAACGGGTCGATGGAAAAAAGTTCCTTCACAGATTCACAGTTGCACTTCGGCCGTAACGAGCAATGGCGCCAAGCGGGACCTGCCGCACAAGCCGTTTCACCTTACTAATTTAAAGCTCTTCCCTCTCTCTCTTCAATACCGATAATTGTGACAGCACCGACAGGTGGGGTTGCATGCAAGGAAGTCATCTCAGCCCTCCCTTTTCTCCATGGAGACGCTGGCTGTGCTGATCTTGCTACATGGACCATCACGCGCACGTTTGAGCCTCACCGCGATTCCTGCATGAGTGGTGAGGTATAGAAGTTGCGCGACATTCATCCCGAGCCGCTCCCTCCTGCATGGGCGCTCTGAGCCACATGACCACCACAAACGCGGAAACTAAGAGCGACAAACTTTCAACTCATCCATGCTAGAGCGTCGCCGTACAACTGCAGGCAACCAGTGTCGACATGTCGTTATCGCCCATGGCTTGCACCACCGAATCGTAGCCTTCAGTGCCTGCACGCTGGTCTTCTCGGAACCTTATTTCTACCGCGGGGGAACACGAGCTACACGACATCTCAGCCTCCCCTGTACTCTATAACAATCCCTAGCATCTGCAACCATCTTACATTCTTCACAAACGATACCATCTGACTACATTACCGTCATTCAATCCATGTTCTCTCCTCCCCTTTCCTTACACTCTGTAGCATATCCATCTAATTATCTAATCATGTATATATACCCCAACTTCCATTCATTTGCAAGACTTCAGCCTAACCCTACCAATTCCGTCAAATTCTAGCCCACTGTCAGACTAACGTGCATCCACCCGTAACAGATCGTCGGTACTTCAACTGCAAGGCCGCCGCTGTATATACTACTATCGCAACTTATAAAGCACTATTACATAGGCAAACAAGTGTAGTAGTAAGAGTGAGGGATTAGAATCAGCTGGGTGGCTGTGAGGGTCATCCCACCAAGGGCTTAGCTGCTGCCAGCCTTGTGGAAGCCGTGGCCGTGCTTGCGCTGCCGCTTTTTTGCCTTTTCCACGACGTCGCTATCGATCTGCACTTAAGAATTGCACAGTCCTCGTTGTCCAGCACCCCACTGTTCATACGACTTACCGAAATTTTTGACCAGGCCGGACGTGCGCTAGAGGAGATAATGGATCCAATGTGGGTATACCTCTCTATTTCTATCGCATCTGCAGTCGTACTCTACAATCATGTGGCCCGGAAGATCCCATACCGCTATACTCCACTTCCACCAGGACACAACACCATTCGCTTGGTTCGCCTATTGCCAAACAAAGACAGGGCCGCTTCTATCACATGCCCAACTCTTCAACTGCCCTCTGGAGTCGGACCAAGGGACTCACCTATACGAAGCGTTATCTTACGTATGGGGCGATCCAAACAATACAGTGCCTATTTTAATAGACGGGCATCACTTTGATGTCACGGAAAACCTTAACGCAGCTCTTCTACATCTTCGAGATCGCTCTCTCGAACGAATCTTATGGGTAGACGCTATTTGCATCAACCAAACCGATCTGAAAGAGCGCGAGGAGCAGGTCAAAAAGATGGCCCTTATTTACCGGCAAGCCAATTCCGTCATATCGTGGTTGGGAGAAGCTACGGACGACAGCGAAGAGGCGA
The DNA here is from genome assembly GCA_009805535.1 of Laburnicola sp. JP-R-44. Classification (NCBI taxonomy): domain Eukaryota; kingdom Fungi; phylum Ascomycota; class Dothideomycetes; order Pleosporales; family Didymosphaeriaceae; genus Laburnicola; species Laburnicola sp. JP-R-44. The sequence continues at coordinate 587,856 of SELF01000016.1, read as the reverse complement.
TGGGCCTAATCCGGACGTTCGGGTCCTTCGCTCGTTCCTATCTTCACAATGAGATCCATCATTCCCTCGCTCATTACAGGGAAACCATGCATTGGCATGACTTCTTCGAGATATTTTACCATTTTCCGATGGAGTTGCAGAATTGGACGGCCCTCTGGAGACTTTCTTGACCGGCCTTACTGGACCCGTGTCTGGATAGTGCAGGAGCTTATGGGAGGAGGACTTCCCAAGGACAATCGGGGAGTATTGGTGTGCGGTACAGCTTCTGCCGAGAATGCTCTCTTCGACTACCTCTTCATGTTAATTGTGGGCGGGACTGCCCTGTGCAGCAGCTATCGACCTGCCGAATGTTCCACCATTGAGCTAAGCAAAACCTTTGACGTAATGGGCTATCCTCGAGCGTTTGTCATGTGGGAAGCTGTCATGGAATGCACGTTTGGACCGCCCAAGGGCCGCGGTCTGGACCGTCTTATCAAGGCCACAAAATGGCTAAACGCAACAGACAGCCGCGACAAGATCTATGCCATCGTCGGCTTGGCGCCGGAGAAGTACCATGCCTTTCCCGCCGACTACAGCAAGCCATTGAGAAATGTCTTGGTCGACTTCGTCAAGTTCATGGTGCGTACCGACGGAAACTTGGACATTCTTCTGGGGAACAGATTCCACACTGAAAGAGCTGAGCCGACGTGGACTCCGGAACTTTTCCAGCCGGAGCATGGGTGGGTGCCTGGGTTTACCCATCTAGGAGCTGCCGGCGAATCGGAACCAATCGTCAGCTTCGATGATGGGGACGAAATTTTGAATATCAAAGGCGTTCTTGTCGGGAGAGTTCAGAAAGTTATCGGCCCGGAAGTACTACCAGAGACAGGTATTAAAGCCCATCTATCCAGCAACCGCGAGAGCGTCTCCAAGTACGCTGAAGGAGTTCATGCTTTTGCGAAATCGCTTGCAACGCCAGCTGAGCAAGATACGTTCTGGCGAACTCTAGTTCTTGACCACGACTTTCGGCGCCTGAAGCCTAGCTATCCAGCCCCGGCCGAGTTTGGTACTATGGCGGGCATTTTGTTCTTCGGACGGCCATTGCCTCGGGACTTCATGGCCGGGGACCAGCTTGACCTACGGTTGACAATGTTTGCGGCTCCATTTTTAAAGAGCTGGGAGAGAACGAAGTGGAACAGGTGCTTCTTTACAACGGAGGAGGGCCATATGGGCGTTGGCCCGTTTTGTATCCAGCCTGGCGATATCGCGGTAATCCTTTTTGGGGGTGAGCTTGCCTTCATCCTGCGGGAAGCCGGATCAAGGTACAAGCTTATCGGAGACGCATACATCCACGGGATCATGCATGGTGAGCTCGTTGATGGCAAAGACCCTAAGTACTCGCAGAATTTCGGTCTTTGCTAGCGAGAACAATGATGCATAAACCCTTATCAACAGTTCATCCGACTAGCGTAGGGGTTGACCAGATGCACAACAGCTCGCAATCACACCATAGGATTACGATAACCCTTCTAAAGTGGGGTAGAGGCCGACTTCCATTTTTTTGTTCGTCGTTGTTCAAAATTGCAGTGCAATCTTGTACGACCCGTATATATCAGCATCGAATGATTGCATGGCCGTCGAATAGGGGTCTGACATACTCGTGCAATGCTGAGTATCTACCGTGTTGATACATTTCACATAAAGACCAGACTTGGGATATGATATGCTCAACTCAAGGGCCGGTCCGGAGCCAATGCAGTATTTCATGGAAGTCCCTAGCCCACACAACACCCCACTCGTCTTGCTCTTTCGTATCCTGAAGCCGAGAGCAACGTATACCGAGCCGGTTAAACGAATCCGCCAATTTCTGCTGCGTGCTAGTCATTGGCTCGTCTCGAATGCAGATACCCAGATCGGCTTCAAGCAGACACTCGAAATCGGTCCAGCTATCGCCGACGTACACCGTCGGCCTCCGATCCCCAGTCTGCGGACTTTTTCTCCGCATATTTTGCAGACAATGCAGCTTGTCGCGGCTAGAGATAATTTTGGACATTCCTCCGGGAGATATATGACCCGTGGGCGGTCTTCCCGAGCTGATTCCTTCCAGTTCGTTTGAGTGGATCGCTGATTCGTGTACTCCCACGTGCGCAGCTTTCAAACAGGCATGAATGAAACGTCGACTCCAATTGACGCTGAGTATATCGAGGCTGACCGATCCTTCATCCTTCTGATTGTGCTGGGACTGCACATGTCGCGAAAACTCAGCATACCCTTCGCGTATCTGTACTTGGCCTGAGTTGACAGCTTTCTCTGCTCCCTGATCCAAGTCATTTCGCGTCAAATCTTTGAAGATGCCAGACTCGGAGACGCGGTCTATGCTCCTCTGCTCGACTTGTTCCAGGATCTTGAGAAGCGACTTCTCTTCTGGTAGGGTAGAAGGCAGATTTCCGTCTTGTTGTCCTTGCAGGGTTTCTTTGATAGTCATTGAGGTAAGCTTTTGTGACGACGGCCCATTTTTCAGGGACGTGGAAATTGGGCTTGCGTTGCGAAGCGATGTTGACGAGTGTGTCAAGAGTGTCCCGTTTTGTGATGGTGCCATCCCAGTCTAGCACCCAGTGTAAAAGCCTATCTGGGCGAAGAAGAGGAATTACCATAGCGGTTCCAGAGTGGAAGATACGACAACGGCTATGATGAGATTTGATGGTTGGGAGTTTGGAGAGACGGACTCGAGGCATAAGAGGATGGTGTTATTTCTTGAAATCAGGCCAAAGCTACCGATCGCGGATATGCATCAATGGCACATCACCAACTTTTCATAGTGACAATGTTAATGATGGAATGAGTAAACATTGTTGTGACGGAGTTTAGTTATGATGTAAAGGTACCTTGTAGCAGTGATGTGGGCGTTACTCATTCGCTCTTTTGCCAAGCAAATCACTCACATTATTACTTTTTTACTAGCTATTTATAAAAGTTAATATACATCAGGAAAATTTTTCATTTCAGCTTAGCGCAATTTTGCTTAAACGTGCATAAATATGCGCAGGCATGCGCAAACCTGCCCAAAGATAAAAGTATGCACAGGCATGCGCAGTTATGCGCAAACCTGCCTAAACGTGCAAGCATGTATAGATATGCGCAGGCATGCGCAAACCTGCCTAAACATACAAGTATACATAAATATACTTAAGTAAGTATATAGATATATAACATTATAAGAAAGTATATATAAACTTAGGTTATATAATACTTAACTCTAAATTACTATAACTTACTATGTCCTAGTAATAGTTATAATTTTATCTAAATACGCATGCGTTTAATTCTAAATTACTATAACTTACTATATTATAGTACTAGTTATAACTCCTTTTACTATGCCCTATATTAATTCTAAATTACTATAACTTACTACGTTCTAGTAATAGTTATAATTCTATCTAAATGCGTATGCGTTTAATTTTAAATTACTATAACTTACTACGTTATAGTACTAGTTATAACTCTTTCTACTACGCCCTATATTAATTCTAAATTGCTATGACTTACTACGTCCTAGTAATAGTTATAATTTACTCTAACTGCGCATGCGTTTAAGTTTCTTTAGTTACTTATTCTTTCTATTTTATATATCTTAAGGTGTATCTACTAGTCTTCGCTCTAGTCTTATATAATCTTAACGCTTTATAGCACGCTAATTCTAAGTCTAGAGTAGTTTTTTTATTAGAATATTTATATCTCTCTATGCCTGTTATATCCTTTATACTTACTATATTTACTTTTTTTAATAACTACTTACGCTCTATTACCCTTCTTATATTAACCTAGCTATATTTATTATAGAGAAAGCGCGCGTTTATAACTAACTCCTTTTGCTCTAGCTAGACTAGCTATTAGATAAACTATTTAAGCTTCTCGATTTTACGAGCTAGCGATTCTATAATAATATAGATTATATCTATAAGGTTAATACTCTTAGTATATAAATCTATAGTTATTATAATAATTCTTAATAAGCTATTAACGCTATTAAATGTGTTAATAATTGTTCTTTGCTTAGAAAAGCTTATTCTACTATAGATAAGTGCGATATATATCTTATCCTAAATAATCTAGATAATAGTATGAAACTTTTTAGTAATATCTACTTAACTCTTAAGGAGCTTCTATACACCCTATGGCTATTAGTATAGTAACTTATTACAATTTATAATATATGTATAATAGTATTAAGTAATATAATTGTTAGCATCTTTATCTTAATTATAATTTTATTTTAGCGTAGCTTTTTATTAGAGTAAAGCCCTAAACGCGCGCTCTTTCTTAATATCTTAATTTTCTAAATATACTATTGTATGTATGCTTACTTTAAATTACCCTTAATAGTCTTACTAAAATTAGTAAATAAGGGCAACGCTTTAAGGTTGCTAGAAATGCTTTATAGTTAGTTAGAATGCGTATCTATACTATACTTAATATAGAACTTAATAAGTAACAGCGTTGTGTCTATAATATATAGGTTATAGTAAGACTTTAACATCTAATATTAATTATTTTACTCTTCCCTTGTACTCTAGATGCTCTTTTTCTTTGTTTACTAACTCAACGACATTTTATATTATATTTCTACTTGTCTAGTTATATTTAATAATAATGTTCTTCTAGATAAGTTTAATATTTGCTATTTTTAGTAGAGGCTTTCTATCTAGCCTTTACGTGTGTTTGTTGAGTTTAATTAATATTGTCTATATTATATTTGCTATAACCTTGCTGTATTTAAGAAACTTATAGTCTTTAAGTATAGTATACTTCTTTTCTATCTTCCTTACTCTGCGAGCAGCCTACGTGCTACTTTCTTAGATTATATTAAGAGTAGATAGTATTTTTTTATATGGCTGTGGGGAAGGTTTTACCCCTATTATACTAGTATTTACTATAGCTGCTATTTATAGGCTATACTTAAAGGTAAGGTATTAGAGTATAGACTTATATATTCTTGCGCTTTTAGAATTATAAGATTTTCCTATATATCTTAGTTGCTAAGATATTTAGGTAATATAGTGTGAGAAGTAGTTTATAATAAGCCTCTAGACTTACTACCTACTTTATTATATTAGTTAGAATAGCTCTAGTGTCTAGGCTAAATATTTTAGTACTATTGTTATTATAAATTATTATAAACCTTATAGTGTATAATACGCTATATTATGTACCCACTATAGTTTATAATAGTCTTTATCTTCTTTAGCTATATTGTTATACTATAGGGTCCTATAAATACTAGCTAACTCTTTGTCTATTAACACCTAGGATAGCGTTAGGTTAACTGGCTATATCTGTAATAGTGGCTAAAAGTTATTAAGTGTGCTATAGGTTTATTGCTACTTTCTTTCTATATGTATATAATAGTTATTAAGCTCTTATATATATTACTCTTTAAGCTAGTTCTTTATAATATGTCTTGTTAGTTTGTGTTTAATAGTAAGCCTAAATAGTAGTTTAGGAAATTTTGCTATCTACGCTTAGTATAGTAGGCTTAAGATAATATTCCTCTAGTTACTACTAGTGTTTGCAACTATTATAATCTAGCTATATTCTATTAGTATTTAGTAGTTATATGTCTATAAATTAGCTAAGTAAGAACGTAGTAGTGGGTATTAGTCCTGTCTTAGGCATAAACCTACCGCTTCTTTAGGTAGATAACTTGCCTATTTTGTATTTTTTTGCGCGAGGTTAATAATTATTCTCTGTCTTATAATTTAGGACCCCATAATTATCCTTACTAGATAGGGGTAAGACTTTCTAACGCTAGGACTAGACCTATTACTATTACTGCTATATCGCTTGCTCTACATAACTATTTTAGCTAATACTATCCACTAGTAGGGAAGTATTATAGAACCTAGAGTAAGGGCCTATGTTATAGAGAATGTATTATATTATATAATATTATAAGCGTGGCCTAGTTAAGTATAAACTATCTGCGCTATTATAGAGTATGACTATTCTGTTATACGAGCGCGTGCCTGGCTAAAATTAGTATTAATGGCTGCATTTGCTCTATGGATAATTGTTAGCAAGATTTTAGTATTATGTGAAGTTATAGTAACTTACTATAGCACACGCTGCGTCTTAGCCAGCTATTATTATAATAATTACTATCTATACTTAGCATCTTAAAATTTTGCCTCTGCTAGATAGATTAGTACTATTTGCGTTAATAGTTCTTTATACTTTATTCTTATTAATAGCTATTATACTATATTAGAGTAATAAGGGTATTAGCAAAATACGTAGTAATAGTGTGCGAATTCTCTTTGTGTGTTGTTAGTTTATAAACAAAGTGCGACTAGGCTAAATAGGTTACTATTTAAATTATAGCTTTAGTGGGAGCTACTCTTCTTCTTATCCTACTATTATTGCCTCTCTTTAACTATTGTATACTTATCTAACTTGCTACTACTTAGGAAATTGCTCTTCTTATTTTTCTATTATTATTATATCTTTCTTTAGTTGTCTAATTTGCCATCTAAGCTGTTATCGCTAGTGTAGAATGTGGGGGTAGAATTTATTATCTATTAATTCACTATAATTTATACTAAGGTCTATCTAGTAACTTTTAATTCTTACCTTTTTATATTTATAATAAGTTGGGGTTAGAGTCTATATTAACTATACTATATTATTTATAGAGAGATGTGCAAAGTGCTAGAAGTTATTTATCTAGTATATTTATTAGTGCTATGGCATAGAGTAAGTATATTAGAAGACCTTTATTGCAACTAGCGATTGCGCTATTATAATATCCTATTTTATTACTATAATTACTACTAGTAGTTACACTTCTATTTAAAGAACGCTAGTTATCTTAATCTTTATTAGTCGTATAACTCTAGGTGCCCATATATAACAATATATTTAGCGGCTTTTATATTAGTTTTAGAGTCTTTTATATAATATTTTAAAGGGCGTTAAGCGTAATTAGAGTTAGGTTCTTCTTTCTACTATTGCGTCTACTTACTATTAGTACGTAATTACGTTAGATGCTTAATAATAGGCGGGTTAAAAAAAACCTTCCCTCTTTAGATTAGTAACCTAAATATTTATCTTATTCTCCCTAAATAAGTAGTTTATAGTCTACGTATTAGTATGCGGGGTATTATTAATATAAAGTGCTTATAGCGTAATTATATTAGCTGTGCCTATATTTTATTATAAAGTAACTAAAGCCATTTAACTTATAAGTTGTTATAACGTCGCCCTATAATAAACTCGCGTTTAGTCTATTATATTCGCCTTAGCCTTAGATATCTTTGTGTTTTTATTTTGTTCCCGCAGAACTGTTATCCAGAAATCGAGCCTAGCCTATTCGCGCTACTTCCTAGCTTTCTGCTTATTTTTTAGCGTAGAGTTTAGAAGTTCGCAAACTATCTTAAAGTATTTATTAGCCTATAGTTCTGCTATTATATTATTGCGCGCAGTCTTATATACTTCTATCTATAATACTAGATTAAATAATAGCAGATATCTATTAATTTTATTAGTTGCATATTTTACTATATTGTGTTATACTCCTATCTTCTATCTAATAAGCTAAAAAACCTTTTATAATTATATTTTTTAGCGTCTATTATAGATACTTTATAGTAGTCTCCTCGTACTATTTTACGTCTAGCTAATCTTTAGCTGCCTCTATTATAGTTATATTTACACGCGCAGTATAGATATAGATAAGATTATATATATATATATAATTATATAGTGTAAAGGAATTAGTTTTAGGTTACTATTATTAGTAGCTATTAGTAATTACTTAACTCTACTAGTGCCTTAGCTATATAACTTACCTAAGACTAGCGCAATTAGACTAGCGCGGTCGACTATCCGCCTTTACTATAGGTTACTTTATTCTGCAGCCATCGTACATTACTATAGTAAATTACTATAATATTTTCTTCTCTTAGCTTTCTTTATAGTTACCTTGGACTACTAACCTATATTACGCTTTAAATACTTTACTCTTAGATAGTATAATAAATTACTATAATCTACTCTTCTCTTAATTTACTTTGTAGCTACCTTAAACTATAAACCTAGGTTGCGCTTTAGTTACCCCACTCTTAGATAGTATAATAAATTACTATAACCTACCCTTCCCTTAATTTGCTTTGCAGTTACCTTAGACTACTAACTTAGGTTGCGCTTTAGGTGCCCTACTCTTAGACAGTATAATAAATTACTATAACCTACTCTTTCCTTAATTTGCTTCGCAGCTACCTTAGACTATAAACCTAGGTTACGCTTTAAGTGCTCTACTCTTAGATAGCATAATAAATCACTATAACCTACTACCCTTTTCTTAATTTACTTTGCAGTTACCTTAGACTACTAACCTAGATTGTGCTTTAGATACCCTACTCTTAAATAGTATAATAAATTACTATAACCTACTCTTCCCTTAATTTGCTTTATAGTTACCTTAGACTACTAACCTATATTACGCTTTAGAAGCTTTATATTTAAATAGCATAGTAAATTACTATAATATATTCTTCTCTTAGCTTACTTTATAGCTACTTTAGACTATAACTTTGTGTTATGCTTTAGAAGCTCTATATTTAAATAGTATAGTAAATTACTATAATATATTCTTCTCTTAGCTTACTTTATAGTTATCTTTGCACTTTTAGATTATATTACGCCTGCGAGGTTCTACTATTAAATAGTATAATAGATTACTATAACTTAATAGATAAGTAGTAAATACCTACACTATAAGGCTATACTAGCTAAACGCAGAAGTCTAGTTATAAATGGTATAGTAAGTTACTATAACTAGTGTCGTTTTCCTTTAGTGTATAGTATTCTAACGTTAAATATATTTATAAACACAAACCTAACTAATTTATTATAGACTCTTAACTATTAGTAAGTATTAGCTAAGTAGCGTTAATATATTTACGCTATGTAGGTGTGTATAGGTTTCTAGTTTATAGTGTAATTCTTAGTAATAAATAGAATCTTATATTTTTATCTTATATAAGATCTTTGTTGCTAATCTTATTTTAATATTAGAACGTCTTTAAAGGCACCTTATAGCGTAGTTTACCTAACAAGTTTTATATACCATATAAGTTTTTATTTTAGAATACTTAGTAGTGTATTATAGTATAAGCGAGCGTGGTAAGTATATCTTCTAGGTCCTTACACTTATTAACTAAAATTACTAGCTATACTCTTATGCCGCGCTCTTTTAGCGTATAGGCCTAGTTAGAAATAAGGCTCTATAACTTAAATAGAATAGGTACATCCTTAATACTGCACTATAAGTGCCACTTCTACTATCTAGCCCTATTTAAATAGTTTGTAACTAGAGGCCGTAGCTACTTTTCTTCTTCTTTTTTCTTCTTCTTTTAGTGTACATAATACTTTTATAGGTAAGCTTACTAGTGTAGTCTATTTTTCGCAATATTAGCTTATTATCTTTTAGTTATTAAATTAGACACTTTAAGTATATATATATTGCTAGGGCTAGAAGCTAGTTGTTACACCTATTGTATATAGTAACTAGAATATTATTAAATCTTACAGAAGACTCTTTTATAACTAGCACAGATACGTTTTAGATAAGGCGCTAGCGCTCTAGAATAGGTGTGCACGTGTTCTACCCACTACTAGTTATAGCCTACATTCTATACACTTGTGTATTTTGTCTACTATTAATATTATCTCCTTCTACTCTACTACACTAGGCTTAATAGTAAAATAAGGCTATATTTTATAGGACGTTAAAAACTACATTTATAAGACTTGTGTTATTAATAACTTTACACTCTAGAAGGTCTTAAACGTACTTAAGTATTGTTTACTTAACACTTATAATATTAGACGGTTTATCTAGCTATAGGTAGTCAAAATCTATATGCTTATTACCTATTATATCTCTTGTGTAATAATATTAATTATGCTATAGAATACGGTTGCGGTTGCGTTGTAGCCAAATAGTCTAGCTAGATTCTATACTATTACGCTGTTAGGGTTAGAGTCTTGCATCTTATAGAAAGCGTATTGTGTTAATAAGTTCTATTAAGTGGGTCCACTAATAATAATGCGAACATATAGAGTTAAATAAACAAACTTAATAGTAGGCGTAATTGCAATTCTAAGTCTATTATACCCAAAGCATACTATTACTATAATTATTAGGATTACTTACACGCACTGTAATTAAATACTTGTGTAGAATATATAGTAGTTGTTTTAAGCTCTAATATATATTAAATTACCTAGCTAGAGAGTTATAGTTAGTATCACTAAAGTGGTATACTTATCTTAACTAAACTGGCAGCACCCACACCACTACCACCACCACCATTCTAAAAATATCCAAATATTAGATATGCTAGTGTGGGACGAAGGCGCTAGTTTAATTCTAATAAAAATAATAACTAAACATACTATAATAAAAACTCTAGCAAACAATATCACTTCTTTCTAGCAAATAGTGTCCTACCACTCAAATAATGTACAAGCATTTCTATAGAGTGGGACTAAAGAAGTGGTATACTTATCTTATGTTAGAGAGAGAGAGTTCTAGGTGCTAGAATCTAGGTTCTAGATATGCTTTTTATATCCTTCACAAAACACTTTAAAGTATAGTTTAGGTTAAGGACTTAGAAAGTGTATCTTTTTATGCCTATAAAGCGCTTATTATATGCAATATATAGATAACTATATAAATATACTTTATTTAAGTGCGCCCTATATTATTTTAAAATTACTATGGCTTACTACGTCTAAGTGGTAGTTGTAATTCCCTCTAAGTACACATGCGTTTAATTCTAAATCACTATAACTTACTACGTTATAGTACTAGTTATAATTTCTTTTATTGCGCCCTATATTAATTCTAAATCGCTATGACTTACTACGTCCTAGCGATGATTATAATTTCCTCTAAATACGCGTATATTTAATTTTAAATTACTATGACTTATTACGTTATAGTACTAGTTATAATTTCTTCTACTACACTCTATATTAATTCTAAATTGCTATAACTTACTACGTTCTAGTAATAATTATAATTCCCTCTAAATACGCGTGCATTTAATTTTAAATTACTATAACTTACTACGTTGTAGTACTAGTTGTAATTCCTTCTACTACGCCCTATACTAATTTAAAATTACTATAACTTACTACGTCTTAGTAATGATTATAGTTTACTTTGACTGTGCATATTATTAAATTTGTTTAGTTAACTATTATAGCTACTTTTTATATTAAGTAGCCTCTATTAGCCTTCCTATTAGCCTCATCCTATCTTAACGCCTTGCGATATATTGGCATCTTGATTAATACCTCTGCTAAAATCCTCGCCTCTACTTACGCCTATTATGTCCTTTGCAATAACTATATTTGCCTTCTCTAAAAACTACTTACGCTCTATCGCCCTTATATTAACTTGGCTATACTTATTATAGAGTAACTACGCGTTTATAACTAACTTCTTCTACTCTAGCTAGACTAGTTATTAGATAAACTATCTAAACTTTTTAGTTTTAGGCACTAGCAATTTAATAACAATATAGTTTGCACACCTATAAGATTAATACCCTCTACACACAAATTAATATTTATTATAATAACTCTTAATAAGCTGTTAATATTATTAAATGCGTTAATAATTATTCTCTACTTAGGGAAGTTTAGCCCACTATAAATAAGGGCGACACCACGCCTTATCCTTAACAATCTAGTTAACGTTTTAGAACTTCTTAGTAGCGTTTACTAGACTCTTAAGGAGCTTCTACACACCCTATAACTATTAGTATAGTAAATTATTACAATTTATAATGTACGTACAATAGTATAGAGTAATATAATAATTAGCATCTTTGTCCTAATAAGGATCTTATTCTAGTGTGGCTTCCTATTAGTGTTAAGTCTAGAATGCATACTCTTCCTTAATATTTTAATCTTATAAAGATACTATTGCAGGTATGCCTACTTTAGATCGCCCTAAATAGCCTTGTCAAAATTAGTATATAAGAGCAACGCTTAAAGGTTGCTATATATATTATATAGTTAGTTAGAATACGTATCTATGCCATACTTGTTGCAGAACTTAATAAGTAACAGCGCTATGCCTATAATGCATAGGTTATAATAGGACTTTAATATACTAATATTAATTATTTCGCCGTTTCTTTTTACTCTACACACTTCCTTTTCTTATTATATTTCCTATATAGCATTTTTATTACATCCCTGCTAGTCTGGCTATACTTAATTAAGATGTTATTCTGTATAAGTTTTATATCCGCTGTCTTTAGTAGAGGCTTTCTATCTAGCCTTAATATATACTCATCTTGTTTAATTAATAGCGTCTATATAACGTTCGCTATAATCTTGCTGTAGCTAAGGAACTTAGGATCTTTAAGTATAATATACTTGTTTCTAGTCTTCTTTACTTTGTAGGCAGTCTGTATAGTGCCTTTTTAGATTATATTAAACATTAACATAATCTCTTTATATAGCTGTGGAGGAGGTTTGCCCCTTTCTTAAGGGATTTTAATAAAGCTTCTACTTTTAGGCTATACTTAAATATAAGATATTAGAGTATAGACTTATGCTTGTTCACGCTTTTAGGATTATAAAACTCTCCCTGGTATTATAGTTGCTAAGACTTCTGGGCCAGAAAGTGGAAGAGGTAGTTTGCAACAATTTAAGGCCTATTCTCTCTTAGCGTCTTAGATATAATCTAATACACACTAGGATGCCTATTATCTAGTCTTACCTTTATAGCTTAGTGTTTATAAACTGCACTAAATGTCTATAATTAGGTTAAATATATATTATGTCCCTTGTTCTAGAATGTGTTGCCCACGTCTATAAGCTTCTTAGACATTTCTATATTAAGCTTCCCTATCTTAATAACCAGAATTATTTTTTTACTTTATAAGTTAATTAGATGTAGCGTAAGTAAGATGCATATTCTTTAGGCCTTAGGACTTATTGCCTAGTATATTGCGTCTGTAGGAATAGCTTCTAGGTCTAGACTAAATATTCTCTTAATTGGGTCTATATATTTATATGTAAATTTATTCTTATATAAGACTATACTATGTGCCTACTATAGCTTATTAATATCTTTATTTTTGTTAGCCATATCGCTATACTACGGCGTCCTACAAATACTCGCAAGCTCTTTATTTATTAATATCTAGAAGAGCGTTAGATTAACTAGCAGCTCTATTTTATGTAGCTAGAACCTATTAAGCGTGCTATAGACTCGTTTCTATTCCTTCTTTGCCTATGTGCGATATTTGTTAACCTCTTATAAATATTGCTCTTAGAGCTTATTCTTTATTACGCGCCTTATTAGTTCGTGTTTAATAGTAAGTCTAAATAGTAGTTTAGAGAATGTTATTATTAGCGCTTAGTATAGTATACTTAATATAATATTTACCTAGTTACTACTAGTGTTTGCGACTATTATAATCTAGCTATATTTAGATAGTATCTAGTAGTCATGTGTCTAAGAATTAATTAAGCAAGGATATAGTAGTAGGTATTAGACCTAGCTTAGGTATAGATCTACTGTTCCTTTAGGTAGGTAGGGCTCCTCTATTTCTTATTCTCGCGTGAGGTTAATAATCTTTCTTTGTCTTATAATCTAGTATCTTACAATTAATCTCGCTAGACAAGAGTGGGACTTTTTAATACTAAGACTAGACCTATTACTACTACTGCTATATTACTTACTCTGCACAACTATCTTAGCTAATACTATCTACTAGTGGGGAAGTATTATAGAGCCTAGGGTAAGGGCCTATATTATAGGAAATGGGATTATATTATATAATATTATAAGCGTGGCCTAGTTAAGCATAAATATCTATGCTATTATAGCGTATAACTATTCTATTATATAAGTGTGTGCCTGGCTAAGTTTGGCGTTAATAGCTGCATTTACTCTATAGATAATTATTAGCGAGATTTTAGTATTATGTAGAGTTATAGTAACTTACTATAGCATACGCTTAATCTTATCTAGCTATTATTATAGCGACTGCTTGCCATATTAAGTATCTTAAGGTCCCCCTTCTCTAAATATATTGACCCTATTAGCTTTAATAATCTTCTATACTTTATTCTTATTAATAGGTGTTGCGCTATAATAAGGTAATAGGGTTATAGGCAAATTGTGTAGTAATAATAAGTGGGTTTTCTTTGTGCTATTAGATTGCGATAAAGCGTAATTGCTCTAGGATAGGTTACTATTTAAATTATAACTTTGCTAGAGGCTACTCTTCTCTTTATACTACTATTGCCGCCTTCTTTTGGCTAGTAGGGGGCCGTCTAAGCCGCTATTATCTAAGGAGACGCTTTTTTCTTTATGCTACCATTACCGCCTCTCTTTGATTATTTCTAGTGGGGTGCTGTCTAGACTACTACTATATAGAAAGATATTTTTATTAAACTATTATAATAGTAGTGTTCTTCTTTAGTTATTTAAATTTGCTATTTAAGCTATTGTTACTAGTATATAATATGGGTGTAGGATTTGTATTATTAGTTTAGTAGTAGTAATTTATACTAAGTTTAGTTTAGAAACTTTTAGTTCTTACCTTTCTACATTTATAATATGCTAGGGTTAGAGTCTATGTTAGCTACGCTACGTTGTTTATAGAGATATATATATAGTACTAGTAGTTATTTATCTAGTATATTTATTAGCGCTATAGTATAGAATAAGCATATTAGAAGTCTATATACTCTTTATTGTAATATAAGGGTGCGCTGCTATAATATTCTACTCTATTACTCTAGCTGCTACTAATAATTACACCTCTGTCTAAAGGACGCTAGTTGTTCTAATCTTTATTAGTCGCTAGGTCCTAGGTGCCTATAGGTTAAAGATATTTAATTTTGTCTAGAACACTAGGAGGTTCTTTTATATAATGTCCTTAAGTATGTTAAGTGTACCTAATATTAGGCCCACCTCCCTATCTTCGCGACTAGTTATTATTAGCACGTGCTTACGTTAGATAATTAATAAGAGACGGATTAAAAAAATTTTTTTCTTTAAGGTAGTAATCTAAATGTTAATTCTATTCTTCCTAAACGCGTAGTTTATACTTTGTATACTAGTAGCCAAAGTATTATTAATATAAAGCCTTCACATCTTAGTTGCGCTAGCTATGTTAATACTTACTACTAAGGTAGTAGAGCCTCTTTAAGACGTGTTAAGTTGTAATAACTCTATATTCTAACTTCTTGTTCTTGCCCCTAGATGCTAACTTAACTACGGCACCTATAGGGGCCTTTCTTTATCTACTGCACTACTATCTAGAGACTAAGTCCTACTACTCTACACTACTCCTTAGCTCCCGCCTTATCTTTTAGTATAGAGTTTAGGAGTTTCTAAAATATTTTAAAGTAGTTGTCTATTTATATATTTTTTATAACTTTGTTACGTGTAACTTTATAGTTGTCTATTTATAATGCGAAATTAAACAAGACTAACTTATAGTCTATTTTTTAATACGTAGTTTACTATCTTTTTACCAGACGTCTAACTTCTACCTAATAAGCTAGAGACCTCTTATTATAACATTCTTTAGTATTTATTGCGGGTTTTTTAATATAGTCTTCTTATACTATTTTAAATTAGGCGGGTTGTTTGCTGTGGCTATAGCTATAATTAAAATGAAATGCACGCGTAGTGTAACTATAAAAAAGGGTGTTGTATACATATAATTACGTAGTGTAGAGAGATTAGTTCTAGATTATTATTATCTATAGCTATTAGTTATTACGTAACTTTAGCTTAGTAGTAATTATTCTAGCGCGATTAGACTAGCGCGGTTAACTATTCGCCTTTATTATAGGCTACTTTGTTTTATAGCTATTACACATTACTATAGTAAATTACTATAATATACTCTTTTCTTAGCTTTCTTTATAGTTACCTTAGACTACTAACCTATATTACGCTTTAGATACCCTACTCTTAGACAGCATAATAAATTACTATAATCTACCCTTTTCTTAACTTACTTTATAGCTACCTTAGACTATAAACTTAGATTGCGCTTTGAGTGCCCTACTCTTAGATAGTATAATAAATTACTATAACCTGCCCTTTTCTTAATTTGCTTTATAGCTATCTTAGACTATAAACCTAGGTTGCGTTTTAGGTGCCCTACTCTTAAATAGTATAATAAATTACTGTAACCTACCCTTTTCTTAATTTGCTTTATAGCTATATTACACTATTAAATTATATTATATCTAGAAAATCTAACACTTTTATAGTACAATAAATTACTATAACCTATAGTAACTAAATTTAATTTTGTAATTATTATTTTACTACTAGACTATATTACGCCTATAAGGTTCTATTATTAAAATAGCATAGTTAGTTACTATATAACCTAATAAATAATTAGTGCATACCTATACTATAAGACTATACTAGTTATATATAGAAATCTAGTTATAAATAGTAAAATAAGTTACTATAACTTATATTGTTTTTCTTTAGTGTGTAGTATTTAGACGTTAGATATATTTATAAACATAATTCTAACTAATTTATTATAGACTCTTAACTATTAGTAAGTACTAGGTAAGTAGTGTCAATATACTTATATTGTGCTAATATATATATTTCTAATTTATATTATAATTCTTAGTAATAAGTAGAATCTTATATTTTCGTTATGCGCGAAATCTTTATTGCTAACTCTATCCTAATATTGCGATGTTTCTAGAGCTACCTTATAGCGTAGCTTACCTAACCCTCTCTGCGTATTATATAATTCTTTTTTTTCTAAGATAGTTATTAGTGTATTATAGTATAGGCGAGTATAGTATAGTAAGTATACCTTTTATATTATTACCCTTATTAACTAAAACTACTAGCTATATATTTATGCCACGCTCTTTTAGTGTGTATAGACTTAGTTAGAAATAAGGCTCTATATAACTTAAGTAGAATAGGAATATTCTTAATAACACTCTAGAAGTGCTACTTCTAATGTGTAGCTCTATTAAAAGGTTTGTGGCTATAGGCTATGGCTACTTTCCTTATCTTATCTCTTAATTTTAGGTATAATACTCTTATAGGTAAGCTTGCCTATACTATTTATTTTGCGTAATATTAGTTTAACGTTCTCTAGTTCTTAAATAAGGCACTTTGAGTATATATATACTATTAGGTTAAGGAGTTGTTTATTATAACTATTAACGATAATAACTAGAATATTATTAAAATAAATAGGAGGCTTTTTCCTAATTAGCATAGGTATGTCTTAGACATAGTGCTAGCGCTTTAGAATAGGTATGTGTGTGTTCTACTCACTACTAGTTATAGTCTATTTCTTTAATATTTATAAATTTTTATCTATTATTTATATTATTTTCTACCTTAAATCTAAAGCAAAACAAATATTTATCTAAGGCCGCGTCCTATAGAATATTAAAAACTATATCTATAAAACCTATATTAGTGATAACTTTACACTCTAAAAGGTCTTAAACGTACTTTAAATATTATTTGCTTAATACTTATAATATTAGGCAGTTTGTCTAGCTATAGATAATTAAAATCTATCTAGTTGTTATCTATTATATCTTGTGTAATAATGTTTCTTATATTATAGAATGTGGTTGCGTTGTAGTTAAATAGTCTAGCTAGGTCCTATACTATTACGCTGCTAGAGTTAGAGTCTTGCATCTCTTAGAAAGTGGTAACGCGCTACGCGTCTAGCGCGTAGGTGGCGGATAGGTAGTCCTATAGGGTATCTATTAGGCTATTTATTATAAGTAGTGCGAGGCGTTATAGACGGTTATGTATAGAAAATAGGAGGTAGTGGCACTACTTAAAGATAGTAAGTGTAAGAGGGTTTGCAAATAGTTATTAATATTAAAAGCGCTTATAGGCGACTTACTATTACTTAATAACTATACGCAGCGTAAATAGGCGCGTCTACGCTATATATAGATGTTATATAAAAGATAGATTTATCTTTACCTTATCTAGACTACTATTATAGTATATATAGTAAGTTAGTGTAATTTATAGTAAAAACTAAATATTTATATATATATATAGAATAGTAAAAGTATTTGCTAGGTCTATATCTAGGTCTATAGCTTATTTATATTAGATGGCTAACTCTCTAGTATGTCTATTTCTACTAATAATAACGCTTACTTAAATAGAAGTATCTTCTTCTCTATATATTCTTTAATAATGTTAGTAAATATCTAACTAGGATACTTAAAAGATATATATACTAACGCTTGTAGTTATTATATATAGTACTTCCTTTTCATAGTTAGTATAATAAAAAAGGTTCCGTAAGTATGGCTAAAGCTTATGCCTAAACCCTAAAATCTAGAAATGCTAAGTGTGCTTAAGTTTACTATCTAGCCTAATAAGAATATAGCGCTTTATTAATTAGCGATTATTATAAATATTAACTACCTATGCGAACGAGCCGTCTACGTAGTTAACCTAGTATGGCTTAGAGACATAGAATGGCAAGGGGCCCAAAAGGCTATAGGTGACTATGTAGGTAGCTAGATAAGTAACGTTATTACTATAATTATTCTAGGTCTTAGAAGTAGTAAATTCTATATTTCTCTTTAATGCTATATAGATAGAGTAAGTAGAATTTAGATAGTTAGGTGTGCATAACTATAATAAGTACTAATATTTTAGCTGCGTGCTTTCCTAGTAAGCGAATAAAGTATCTAGAGAACTATTTAATTAAACGTAATTATTTCTAATACTTTAAGTATATATACCGTTAACTATAGGCTACTAATTATAGGATAGTAAACTAATATAGAATAATAATAATATGTTGTGTTAGTTTGCGTTGGCCCTAGCATAGTAAATTCTTAGTATGACTAAATATTATTTAGAAATGCCAAAAGTAGCACATAAACTAATACAATCCATACTAAACAAATGCGTACTATATAGCGTATTTTAATAGTATATAAAGTACTATATATAAGTATAAAGTCGATATTTAGCAGCTAGTGCGTGTGTGGCCGCACACTAAAGACCTAGTCTAGGCTAATTATACACTAGATACGATGCGCAAAGGCCAAATAATAAATAGTACGTTATTAGTAGTCTATATAATAAATTATAATAATAGGTTATAGAGTTAGTATAAGTATAAGAACTATATAGATAGTTCTACCCTACCTACACCTAATATAACCTAAGAGAGTGCACTATTAGATATTATGCTATGCGATAATTGTATAAATTATAGTGGCGATAGCGATAGCGAGGTAGAGGTTAACAATAATAGTAATACTAAGAAGTATAGGCTAGAGATCTATAATATAGCCTTAATATATAGGGATAGCGTAGAGAGTAACTATAGTGTAAATAATAATTAATAGACAACCTTAGCTTTCTTACACATAGCAAGTATGTTAGTTATAAGTAATTGCTAGACTTTTAAGAACGTTACTAGTTAATAAGCTAGCACCTCTATATATAGTTTATTCTAATAGTGAATATAGGTACTACTTCTAACACACTCTATAATGCCGTGTTTATACTAATAGTAAGTTATAGTAATAGTCTATACGCGCCCTTTAAAAATAAGACGAGTTATGCCTTTGCTAAGTGGCTATACAATATTTAGTATATAAAAGGAGACGTTAACCTTTTATTTACTAATAAGCGCTCATTAATGTTTTTATCTTATATATAATTTCGAAACGCTAATTAGTAGCACATATTACTAAATAATATTAAGATAGGTATTATAAGTTACAAATAGGAAGGAAGAATATACTATATTCTTGCCTAATAGCAACTAGTCGCCTAATAAAGCATATAATATAGGAAATAGTTAACTCCTCTAATAGAATATACTTAGTGTTATTAAGTTTCTAGATTGGCTTTAAAACTATTTAAAAAATATATAATTTATGCCCCTAAGTAAATACTAAAGAAGATAACTAATAGAGATAGTAACTTCTATAAGGTAAGAATATATATAGACCTATAGAACTCTAACTAGTAGTAAACTGTGTAGACTAAACTACTAAAAGACTCTACTATTATACTAGTTATAATTAGAGTTAATAAGACATAACTAAGTAACTATTATAGTAACTAGACGACGTGGCTAGTATATATATTAATTGGCAATCTAGATATACGTATCTAATAATTAAGAAAGGTTCTAGATAATATGCTTATAGCGATACTGCCGATTATTAAGTAGTAGTATAATAGAGATATTACTATAAATGTGTACTATAAGGTAATAGCGAAAGTATTAGATTGTAAGTGCTTCTATATAAACTATATTACGCTATCTAACTATCGCTAACTTAGCTATTAAGTTTATTAGTTAAATAGGCATGCGTATAAAATATATAGATAGGTTTAAGAAAATGTGCTATCTAATTATATGTAGTATTATAGTAGACTATAAGGAGCAGGTAATAATTATAGGAGTGAAAATAAGATAGCACTATATAGTATATTAAATATACCTCTAAATACGAAATATAATAGTGTATGCTAACTACACTAATAAGATATTAGTAGAATACGCGCTATATCGCTCGCACGATAGTATTATAGGTATAATTAAAAGGATAAGATAGACTAGCATTTGGAGTTCTTACTTAGAATATGTGCACTAAATTAGAAACTTTATATAGGAGTTTCTATTTGTAAACATATATATAGCTTTTATACTAGACCTTTTTTATTAACTCTATAAAGGACTTATAAAGTATACTATTAAGCGTTCTATTGCCCACACTACTTCCACAGTTGCGACTTCGCGGTTCACTGCGGCTCTCTAATAGTCTACTAATTAAGAGATAACATATAAACTTAGTTATGCTAGATAGATAGTAGACTATCTATTAACTACTGTTAACAATGCTGTTATACAAAACATTAATAATAAAATTATCGTTATTTTGTGTATATTTTGTTACTACTACTATATGCTAGGTGCTAGGTTTTAGTGCCTTCTGTTTTACTCCTCTCTCTATGTATAGTGCGGATTCGACCTTGGTTAGAATCTTAACACGACGAAGATCTTTAATAAAGTATACTGTTAAGTGGCTAATAGGTCTAGTTAACTTAATATATGGCAACTTAAGAGCATAATATATAATATTAGGAATAAGTTAGATTATTAAGCGTTATTAGAAGGTGCCTTACTTTATAGGCCTAAAAGTCTTTAACTATATACTAGTTAGTCGAATATTATAATAGTCTAAAAATAAATAGAAGGCTCTTACAAAGTAGATTCTAGCGGTATTTACCCCCCTTCTATAAAGTAAGCCGGATGCTATATAGTATCTCTATAGGGTGTGCGACTTTATTATAATTTCTTATTACTATAGCCATAATAAGAAAACACTTAGCTATATACTTAAATCTCTCTAGTAGGTTAACACGTATAAGTAGAAATTAGTTAGCTTTTATCTACTACACGCAAAGCACTTTTAGATACTAAAACTTTATATAATTACCTACTATATATATAGATAGTATAGTAATATAAGCCATTACTAAACTGTAATTCTACTATGTATACAAAAGTCTCCTATATATTTCTTATTAAGAACTAGTTCTAATTAACAAACTATAAGAAAACTTTAGCGTAGATAAGTAGTCTAAATACTTAATAGACTAAGATTTAGATATGTAAGACTCTAACGAAGTACTATATAGGGGAGCTAATAACTAAGACATAGGGGCCAAAAGAGGTACAGATAGGTAGACTGGCTAGACTAGCTCTATTAAGCTAATATAGTATTAACACGTCTAAATCTCTACTTATAAAAAAGAAGGGGTTATATCTACGTTATTAGACGACTATTTAAAATACTATAACTTATATTAGATTTCTTAGACTACGCGATGCGCTTGTAGTAATGCTGTAAGAGGAGGATATAATTAAAGCTAATAGAATAAGCTCGTATTAGAGGGATGCTAAATAGCTTAAAAATAATTCTAGTTAGGTCGATCTTTGTATAATAACAATCTACCCATTATTTAGGTACTAGAGGGAGACTAAAAGGCCGAATAGTAAAGTATTATAGGAAGACTAGGAGACTGTGTTTAATATATACTAGATTGGCAAGGCAATAGTAAGTGGCTTAAACACAACGTATGGGTTTAAGAATATAACTATAATAACACTCCTCTTAAAAGTAGGTATATTGGCTAGTTCTAGCTAATATTTACTATTATGGAATAAAACACTATATACTCTACTAAGTAAGAGAATCTATATATTTGCTTTCTTCTTAAGATGTTTAAGATAGTAGACTAGGGACAACTAGACGATATTTATGGTTTTGTTAAGCTTTGAAACTAGTTAGCCTAAGAAATATACTTAGGAGGAACTAGATACTAAGGGGCTTATTAGTGCTTCTGTATAGCATAGATTATTAGCATAGCATATATTATACTAGCGAAGAATACTAATATAAACTATAGATATAATAGCGTCTAATTTAATAGTAGATTTAAAGCGGGTTCTAGTAATAACTATATATTTATAGTTAATAACTACGTTAACTTTTTAGAGTATAACGCTATATATAATAATAACTAGTAATTAAAGAACTAATAAATATAGCAAAATATATAGCAAGGCGAAATAAAGGAAAATTAAGGGGATATATACGGGGAACTATTACGCATAATACGTAAGATGGGTTTATTATTAGATAATAGTGCTTAGAATATTTATAGCCATTATTATAAGAATTAATTAATATAATAAATCCTATTAGTCTCGTATTATTAAAGATGTTATAGTAAATTACTATAATAGGATATAAACTATAGTAACCGCACTATAGATATATTCTAAGTAGTCTAAGCAACTCTAAAAAATTCTATGTACACTAATAGCATACTAAAGTTGTAGTAGTCCTTTTTTAGTAATAATATACTAACCTTAACTTAAAGTAAGCTAATAGTGGCAATAATATATAGTGCAGTATATCCTTAACCTTAATAAAGTAAACTTTACTACTCTACTTTGCCTTAGCTTCTAAGACTATATTACTAAGCTGTCTAAGTAGGAGTTTAGCTCTAATATTATTAAGAAGTGCGTCTGTTGCGCTAAGATAGACATTAAGGCGATTATAATTTAGAAGATAATATATAACGAGGAGCTTAAGAAGCTAAATATGCGACTTATATAGTAACTACGTTATTTAGACTACTTTTAAATTCGCGCCCACTAAGCTTTATCTTTACCTTATTAACGCTATACGCCTTATCTTATTTAGTATCCGCTAAATACTATATAGTTGCCTATCTCTAACCATATTATATAAGTAACCCTCTACTTCTATTATAGTTATAAAATAATATATATTATTACGCTTACTTATTTAATAACGTTGTACCCCCTATTAATAGTCATAGCTCTAGTTATACTAATAGCCATAGCTATGCAAATACTAAAGGCTATATTAATAGTAATAGTAACTTTAATAGCGGTAATAAAAACGTTTTCTAAGTTATAAGTAATAATAATAAAAGTTACAGCTCTAGTCTCCTTAGTTAGAAATTTATTACATTTTATAATCTGCCTATAATATATACCTCATGGCCATAGAATAAGTATAGCAACCTGGGCATAGTTATAGCGCTTCTAAGGCACTTGTTTACATTTAGCTTATATATCTACTTTAGTAGAATAGTAGTTACTACTATTTAAATACTATTATAGTAATTTACTATAATATTTTCGCGCATCTATAGTAACTATAGTTCGTACTAATAGCTAATGTAAAGTAGAAATAATAAGATAATAGGGCGGGTTTTTAGCTAGTAGACGCGCTAACGCCGTAATAATTCTACACTAAGACGCGACTTTATATAGAACTAGACATTAAATATATATATACACTATATTCTACACACATAACTAAAGATACTCTATAGAGTATTTTTAATATATTAGATATAAAGTATTACATTATATACTAAAAAGTAGAGACTGTTCTAGCTAAGAATAAGGTTCTGGGTAAGCTAATCTAGACAAACTTAGAGAAAGGCAGGACAACTATAATAGTGTATCGGGTGGCAAATGCACACCCTAAAATATTTATATATAAGTAAGTAATAAACTATTTTCTAGAGATTGCAAAATAGTGCAACTAAAACTTCTTAAGGTTAATAAAATAGATGCAATAATATAATAAAGTGGCAAATAAGAAAAAGTAAGGCTATAATAATAGGCTTTTAGGCAAGTTTATATTCGCACTAAAGGACACGCAATCTATACTACGTAGAGGCACTAAAGTAGTAGTAGTAGTATATATTAAAGTAATAGGACTATATCTAGATTTTATAGTACTGTAGAGTTCTAAAACAAGCGGGCGCAAGACTATAAAAGATATATAGTAGCCATAGGCTTAGCAATAAACAACCTTATAACTACGCCTACTACGTTCCTATTCTATACCACATTATATAAGATAAGTTAATATATTAAAAAGCTAATAACAGGCAACTATAGACAACTCTAGTTAAGAATATAGTATAACTAGACTACTATAGGCTAGTGCGAGAATATACTAGCTTTGCAAGTAGGCGAGTACTAGTAGTTAGTAGAATCTATAATATACACATTATTAAGTTATATATATTATACCTACTAGTATATCTTTATAAAAGAATAGGTAGAAATTATTATACTAATAAGTGTATAGAATAAGTAGCTCGCTACAAATATAATAAATAGCTAGATAGAGAGCAAAGCTAGTATTAATATATAAACGCGACTAAGACACACCTTAACTAAATAGACTAGTAAGTTAATAAAAGATTAACTTTAATATAATAGTATAATAAGCTAAGCTATCCCTAAAACAAATGCGCTAGCTAACGCAATAAGACGTTCTGTAACACTAGTTAATAGCCAGACGATAATATTAACCTATTTTTTAGCTAGTATAGAGGTAGCGCACATATATAGTGCCTATAACTAAGAGTATTAAGTACCTAATACCGCGCTATTCTAGGTGCACTCTTATTAGGACTATAATTATCCTTATAAAGAGTACTATTAAAATATATAGTGCGTGTAGACTAATAGTGCATTACTATCTATAATATGCCACCTATACTACTATAGAGTCTAGGAAACAAATAGGCAAGGCGTATGTCATCTAATATTGCGAGCGAAAAGAGACGGTATAAGACTATAAGTATATTAATATAGCTAAGTAAACTTACTATAAGTTACTAATATTTTTACTATATATAGATAGTTAGCGCGCGCCTATTAAACGTTAATACTAGTCGCCTAGGCCTAGTAATAAGTAAGGGCAATTAGAGTCTTTTATAAGTTATAAAGAACTAGATTTATATAGTAAAACTAGCTTATAATAGAGTATAGGTTGCTTAATATCTATAACTATATGGCTTTAATACACACTAGCACCTAAAAATGCTTAGAAAAAAAAAGACAGTATTTATAATACAACCATCTTAATAACGCAGTATAGGTAAACAAAAAGACATACTAGCAACTTTTTAGTCATATAAGAAACTACTATATTACTATAAAATTTATAAGTGGTCGTTTACATAAGGCTTAGGCGCTATCTAATCTTATAATAGATTTACTTACTGCCAGTCTAAGCTTACTAAGAAGTAAGTCTAGTCTAATAATATTAACACTATTAATAACATTAGCTATAAAAATGCCTTAGTAGAGAGTAGCATAAAGGCCTAAACCATCCTCGTAAGAAGAGTCTATTATTATAGAAGCTATTTCTATAATAGTAATTATAAGGTTACTAATAAAAAAGAGACCTATTAAGCTAATAAAGCCAACTCTATATATTAAGAGATACACAAAACTACTATAGTACCTAATTATAAATACCTAGACTTAGGTATATAATATATTAACTATAAAAGAGTAGTACAATATACTATATATTATTATAGATATAGGCTTAAGAATAGTATATATGCTAGACTTATTAACACAAATAGTATAGGCTAACAAAATTTAGGTATATAATAAAATCCAGAACTATTATTTATAGTGCGTAGTAGCCGCTCGAAAAATAGTGCAAGACTATTACTAACTATCTACTCCTACGCCAGACATCTAGCCTAAAGTTTTAAGAGCACTAGAGAGGTTTAGCTTTCTCTTATTAGATATAGTTAATATATATTACGCCTAACATACTATTATATACTTTTATAGTATACTAATACTAGTAGAGTAGATAGAAAAGGCTAGGTTTTATAGCAACCTATTTATTAGTCTAGTAAACTAGGTGTCTATTTAGTATAAACGTTAGCTTTTACCCCTATTATAAAGGCACCTAACTTAAAATAGTACTTCTAAACTCTAATAGAGAGTATAGTAGCATACTTTAGATTACTACTATATGTTGCGCTAGAGAAGTAGAAAGGGGGTTTAAGATTAAACTTAACGCATCTTAGTAGACAAAATTAAGAGTAAGTAGCTTTACTTTTAAACTATGCAACTCGCTAACGTTATAAGCCTTATATAATACTATTAAGAGGCTATAGGAGAGAATAAGTACGTTAAAATAGACACTTACTAAGACATTTATATAGGGCTGTATTATAAGATAAGATTACTAGATTATAATATTGCTGCTATTACTAAACAATAGTAACTACGATAACCTATCTAATATTTATACCCTTATATTACTAGAAGAGTTAATAAAGCTAGGGCTAAAGGGTGGCAAAGAGGCTGCGCATATTAAATCCGACTAGTGGGATAATATAGTGAGTTTACTATAAGTAATAATAATAAATAAGCACTTAATAAGTATAGCTAGCATTAGATAAGGGCAATATTAAACCTAATTAGTGGGATAATATAGTGAGTTTACTATGAGTAATAATAAATAAGCAGTTAATAAGCATAGTTAGTGTTAGACAAGGGCAATATTAAACCTAACTAGTAAGATAATATAGTGAGTTCACTATAAGTAATAATTAATAAGCGGTTAATAAGTATAGCTAGCGTTAGATAAGGGTAATATTAAATTCGACTAGTAAGATAATATGGTAAGTTTACTATAAGTAATAGTGAATAGGTAGTTAATAAGTATAGCTAGTGTTAGATTAGGGGGTAGTATATAAGAGAACACTCTATTTAACATAAGTGTAGACGCGCGCGGTACTAAAGGACCATTAATACCTAAACTTAGAGAAGATATTTATATTAATAACTATATTTATACTAATATTAGATAGAGATACAAAACGGTACATATAAGATAGAGTTGTGAGTATTTTCTAATATTGTGTAAGAAACCTACTTAATCTTAGAATTTCTCTTAATACTAGTAATAATAAGAAGGAGTTTATATAAAGATACAAAGAGGGAGCTAGTCTACTAGAGACACTTAGAAACAAGGCTCTTAGTATAATAAGGTATATAGGGACGAAGCTTAAGGTAGGTCTAATACTATATATATAGCCTACTACAGCCCTAGGGAATATATTATTACTAATAATAAGTCTTTTAATAGTATAGTTGCCTGGGCACAAGGCGTAAAGAACCTAAGCCTAAAGATAGCACTAGAGAGTGTGTGGTTTTAGGAGCCATAGTAACGCACTATATTTATAATTATCTAAGTGGCCTTTAAAGTAAACACTAACTATAGTGTAGTATAGTTAAGTAATATATCTAATGTTCTATATATATAATATTAGTATATATAACCCGCTTAGTATAAATTAAACCTACTCTTACTACTACTACTAAGGGTAGTATACGCGTTAAACCCTACTAATAATTGTATATAGATAAAAACTATAAAGGCTAGCGTACTTATTAATTTTACTACTACTTATAATAATATAATAGCTAGTATATTAATTAATTTTACTACTACTTATATATAAATAATTAGAAGACTTTTATAGTAAATTATAATACGCTATATAAAAGCAAGTTATCATAAAGTATACACACTTATAAACTCTATAGTTAACACTAACTATGCGAATATAAAAGTATATAAATTAGATAGTTAGCGTATATAGCGCGCTCTAGCTATAAATAGTATAGAATTAAGTATAGTTCTACCTAGCCCTATAATATAAAGGCGTGTTATAGTAACTTATTTATACGCTTAACACTAATTGTGTATAATTATACATAAAGTTACGTAAGTGTACGCAAAAAAAATAGGTATTACTAGGGCGCTTAGGGCATATTTAGCGCGTAAGTGTGCGTAGGCGTATACAAAGCTATATAGGTGTCCTAGGTGCACATACTTATTAAAAAAAAAATTTCTAATATATATTATAATACTTTTTATAGCTATAAGCTTAAATTATATTATAAAATTTAAAGAATAAAAAATAATTAAAAATTAAAAAAGATATTTAGAAAAGAAAATTTCAAAATAAGGAATTACTTATAAGTAAGAGTAATTACTCACAACTTTTTTAAATAATTTATATCTTAGCTATTTCTTAATAATATATTCTATTAGTAGCCTAAATAGATTAGTCCGCCAGATAGTTTTTGCCAAGACTACAATACTTTACTATAAATTATAATTTCTTAACAACATAACGCGTTATTATCTAATTAAGAAGGCAAGAAGGCAGAATTAAGCTTGCCCTTTATACCTATTAGAATAAGCAAATTTTTAAGCCTATAACACGCTACTATAGTATATAATATCCTAAAGTCTACACTAAGTAATTAAATTAATAGAATTGCCCGCCCAAGTAGATACACAATTAGGCATGGCAAAGCTTACTATAACTAAAGAGTAGACGCTTATATAGTATATCCTTAACCTAGATTTGCGAGAATTTGCACCCTAGCTAGGTAAGGTAAAAGATATATAGCTAACAAACTGCTAGCTACGCAGCATAGAGAGACCCTATAGAATAATACTAGGCTTAGCGCTTTGTAAAGCGCGTACCTAAGCTTAAAATAGCTTTTAATTAAGCGAAGAAGAACTAATAGAGGATATAATAGGAAGACCTAGAGGTTATAAACGCGTGGTTTTAGCTAGTAGAGGACATAAAAGCCAAGTATAGAGTGCAGGATAAAGATATCTATAACTTTAATAAGTTAGGCTTCTAAATAGAAGTTATTGGCTTAATAAAGGTTATAACTAGTTTAGAAAGATATTCTTAACCTACGCTTGTTTAGCTAGGCAACTGTAAGTAGGTTATAGTAATTTAGAGTATTTGCGCTACTAGGTATACTGCCCCACCCTTTATTATCTATAAAGGGGGCGAGTCTATATCTTAGCGTAGTATAAGGAGACTAGTATCTTCCGCAATTAGAAGCTCTTAGTCTCTAAGACTGGCTAGTCTAACAATAAGCTTAGAGTTGTATAGTTAAAGCACTTTAACGCATATATAAGGCCGCGCATAGTAGAGTTATAGAGGTTACTTATTCTAAACAGCTATAAGAGCCATCACTCCTAGAATTTTAAGGATTATTGCCTAGAATAAAAGATCCTAACATTTTATATGCTAGCGCACTTATTTTATATTCTCTAGCCACTTAATATAGTCTATTTCGTGCTACTAAAGCTAAAGTACTCCTAGCGCGTGCGGGACTTAGCGCGCGCTAACGCGTCTTTTATATTAATAAAGAGGGCTTTCTACTAGTCTTTTGCAACGCGTTTTTTAATATGTTTATACTAGAAAACTATATAAGAAAGTCTTTAAGGCCTTTAGACTTATTTTTTTAAATGCGTTAGTAGTAGTAGATCGTCTTAATGTGCGTATTCACACTCTACCTTAGGGTACCCTACTAGATACACTATAGTAAGCCAGGACCCTAAGTAATACTTTTAAGTTTAGATTCTAGTTAAAGCTTATACGCGACTCTTTTATTTAGTCTCTACCTAATACTAAATTAAGCTACTTATAGCTTATAAAAGGTGCTAAACTTATGCTCTACTATAGTATACTTTAAGAGACCCGTATTAAGGAACTTAAGAAGTAAATTAAGATTCTAACAAAGCGAAAACGCGTAAAAGAAAGCGTATTTAGAAAGGTAAAACGCTAGGCTTTACTTAGGGATCAGATTTAGGAGTAAAAAGCCCTTCTATTAGGGTAAAGTTGTTAAAAAGGGCGTGAGGCGTGAGGTAGTAGTAAGAGAGAGGCAGGTCCCTTAATATAACGCCGCTATAGAAGGTGCAGAGAGTTTAGGCACAACGTAAGAATCTATTAAATAGATAAAGAAATAGAGAAGAAGTTAAATATTACTTTTAGGAGCTTATTTTTAAATAGTGTTAATAGTAAATTAGAGTAATTTTATTATAGGTTACTATAAGGCTAAAAATAACGAGTTAACTTTATCTTATAATAGTACGCACTTAGTAACTAAAAATTAGATAAAGTACTACTTAAGATATAGTATACTTTACTATAAATTATAATAAGTATACTATATATTACCTATATATAGTATAGTAGATAATATATTATATATTATAGGGAGTCTTATTATAAGTTCGTACTACTAAGAAAGACTTCTTAGCTTTGCGCGGCTATAGCAGCCACGCAAGAGAGGCTATATAATATAAAAAGTAGATTAAATAGTAACTTAGTATATTATAAGTTATAGTAGGTTATTATAAGTTACTATAAAGTAACGTTAGTGGTGTTCTATAATGAGTTATAAGGGACCTCGAAGTTGCCAAGAAAAAACTATCCGGTGGACTAATCTGTCCGGGCTACTAATAGAATATGTTATTTTTTAATACATTTTTAATATTTTTATAGCTATTATCTAGACCTATATTATTAGCATTTTACCTATTATTAATTCTATAAATTAGAAGGTAGAAAGGCCTTAGTAAGCAGGCTTGGCAAATGAGTAAATGAGTAACGCCCCCATCACTGCCTTGTAGGAAGTGCCGAAATCCCCGCGCTAAGCCTCTTCAGAAAAACTTCGAGGTCCATTCCAAATTTTTGGAAGAGCTCCCAATCCCAAACGCATACCTCACCACAGCTAAAACGCCATGGACCCCAATACCGAAGTCAAAGTACCGGTGCGGCGGCTTAGCACACGCGACCCGTCTATACAACTCACACAGGATGCTGGACCGCTCCTCGTGCAGACCAGTAAGTGCCTTTACGAGTGCGGTTGCGCGCATGCGACGCACGAATGCATACTGTAGTACACCTCCGCAACAGAGCCAAATACTAACTTCTGATTGCAGCCCTAAAGCGTCCGCAGCTTTCGGCCCTCGTCAACAGCCTGCTGCGGCCTGACGAGAAAACCCATCCCGTTCGACATCCTCATCAATGGCCAGTTCCTGCGCACTACCATCGATGAATTCCTCACCAAGAACGGCATATCGGCCGAAACGACACTGGACGTCGAGTATACACGAGCCCTGGTGCCGCCGCTGAATGTAACCAGCTTCGAGCATGACGACTGGGTTTCTGCTGTAGATGTGCTCTCCGCGACGTCGGCAGCTGGGGTCTGGTCAGGCGGCGGCAATGTGCAGAGCGGCCAGGAGAGAATACTGAGTGCGAGTTATGATGGCTTGGTGAGGGTGTGGAATATGTCAGGAGACGTGTTAGCGACGTCCCAGGCGCCAAACAACGGTGGGAGGATAACGAGCTTGAAGACGGCCAAGTGGATATCAGACAAGAAGGTGGTGGCAGCCGGTATGGACAACGCGGTGCGCCTCTACAAGTACGACGAAGATACGCGGACGATTTCCCCAAGCGTGGAGCTGTTCAGCCACCGATGGGGTGTGGAAGATGTCGCCGTTCACGGCCCCTCAAACCGCATCCTTTCTGCCTCGGCGGACAGCACCATATCGCTCTTCTCCTCAAACACAAAGGAGAATCCGGCCTGCCCCGTCAGAATTGCTGCCAAACTCTACAGCAGCTTCGAACAAGCGGCAGAAGTTGTCCAAGCCTGACCGTACCGTCCCCGCGCGGGGCGCTCTAAGCAAGCTCTCCGGTCATTCGTCGCCAGTCTCCAGCGTCATATTCAAGCCAGACGATGCTACAGTCGCGTACTCCGCGTCCCACGACCACAGCCTAAAGACTTGGGATCTGCCCACCTCCTCTTGCGTGGACACGCGAACGACGGGCCACTCGCTACTCTCCCTTACCGCATTACCCAGCCTAAACGTAGTCGCGACAGGAACGTCCGCCCGGCACATCACCCTCATCGATCCCCCCGCGCATCAGCTAGGCAGATCAGTGTGATGACGCTCAGAGGCCACAAGAACGCCGTCGTTTCCCTCGATGTCGACCCGAACTCCGAGTATAGCCTACTTTCCGGCTCGCACGACGGCACGGCGCAGATTTGGGACGTGCGTAGCGTCCGTCAGTCAGAGGTGCAAGGCGAGGGTCAAGTTGGCGAGAGCGTGTATACGATCAGTCGGGATAGTGCAGCAGGCCTTCCCTCGCATAGCCATGGAGAGGGAGTCAAGGTGTTCAGCGTACGATGGAATCGCGAAGTTGGTATAGTGAGTTCAGGAGAGGACAAGCGCGTGCAGATCAATAGGGCTGTGGGCTCCTAAGGTCTACATTGTGTACCCTGGAGTGATACGCTGTTCACAGAGACCTGAGTAGACACTGTACATAGCTGGGCGTCTGGCGGGCATTATTGGCGTTCTGGCGTGGATCATGGGGTAGATACCACGTAGGCAAAAGTGTTGCATTTCCCAGAGAGCAAAAAGTGTGACCCAATTGCTTTGGGCAGTGCGCAAGCTATGCTTTGAACCATGGCTCGGCAAAACCAAACTCCCATGCCAGTCTCCAAGACTACGGTACGTACGTAAGACCCGGTGTACGGGTGGATATTCTACTCAGCTCAAGTATGCTTAGAAAGACTGAAGTGTCTGTTACTTGGCTACGATATCAACCTTGTGCCTGCTCCCACCCGTTGAACTACTGACATTGCGTTTTATCTCCAGTCCAACGAGGCGGCGGCACCCTTATCTGGGTTTCGACTTCACAGGAACGATCGCCCAAAAGGAATTCGCGGCCATCTCCCCAACTGATATGGACCATTTCTTTTCTACTTGGAACCTCCCGTGGAAGCATGCCAAATTTACGTCGCAATTAGGAACGCTCACTGAAGTCAAGAACAAGCTCCCACAGTTGCGTGGCAGCAATATAGACACGGGCACATAGGTTTATTTGGGATCGAAGGAATTCGACCGCACCAGCCCGTTCCAGCTCAGCGCCGCACATGTCTTCTTCGCTGTGTGCGGACTATGAGACTCATTTCAGCATGTATCTGGGCGTCTGCTTGTTCTGCATTTACGGGAGCGTACAGTTATTTGCATGTTGCGCCTTCATTCGCAAGATCACAGGCGCCCAATGAAACAAGCCAGGCCAGCGTAGGTACTGAGACCCATCTAGCTTAGACAGAGAATCGCAAGTATGCGGGGACACGTCCTGTATACTGGAGAAAAAAAGCTATACCCACCCCACCCACCAGAACGCCATACTCCATGCTGAAAAAGGGTATCATATCATATCATGCCACGCCATCCACCTGTCGCTCTCTGCTAACCCCCACCCCCACGCCCATCACTTCCCCTCCTCAAACCAAATGCCCCGGCAGCAAGAAATTCGGCACCCCCTCCATAACCTTATACTCATGCCCACAATTCCCCACACACCAATTTCCCCTCCTTGACACACGTCTCCAACAGCACCCTATGCAGATCTTTAGCCGTCTGACTCGGTTCCTCCTCTTGTGTTTCCCCTCCTTCGCCAGAAGTCGCATCCGCAGTCGTAGACGGCGCAACGAGGTCTTCGCGCGCGGGCGGTGCGCTGGGTAGTTCGGGGAGACCTAACTATCTCGGCGTTAGTATAGCTGTTCATGTTCACATCACCCTCCCGTTCCGTTCCCTCCACTTGTCTTGCCTTAACCCAGCACACACACCCACAAAAAAAAAAGAACCACACACATACCTCAACAACCACCCCCCTCAACTCCTCCCACATCAGCCGCGGCAGTATATTCTTCAAAAACGCAAGATTCAACTCCGACTCTACGATTTCGAGCTCGGCGTCGCGCGGGTGCAGCGGGAAGGACGACGCAGCGCTTTTGCAGCTTTTGATCGCGCAGGTGAGGAAGTTGAGTGTGAGGAGTTTCATGGTTGTGATGCGATGGGCTGCGCTGCGGGGTGGCAGGGGAAGTGGGAGTGGAGGTTCGGGGCGCCCGCACGCGTCAGAGAGAGTGTAGAAGGAAGGTGCTGATGCGATGGTTGAATACAAGTCTGGAAGTTGAAGCGTGGTAGTGGGTGATGGTGGGGGATCCTGGGTATGTTGGTATAATTTTTTTTGTTAGGGTTTGTGGTGGGGTAAGAGGAGCTAGGGAGGGATGCGTGAGTGATGCGGCTGCGGCTTAAATTTAAGCTTATTTTTTTGGGTGCGCGAAACGCAGTGCAACGGAGATCAAGGGTGGTGGCTTTGTGCTTTTGCTGGAACGAAAATTCAGGATGATGCACGCAGCGCGAATGACAGACGTATGTATTGGATCTGGCGCGGCGGGCTCTAATAACGTCTCCAAAGTCAACCAAAGCGTCTTCTGAATGATCAAACCATGGCCATTGGTTCTCGATCCCGCGTCAGGATATCCATAAAACTCATAAAAGACCCTCCAACGCCACGCTCGTAACCAGGTAAGACACTCGGAAAATGGAAAAGCAGCTTGACCAGAAATATCGACCACCGCTTCCGTCAGGGCATCGATACTGCGCCACTACGCGTCTTGCGCTTGCTCACTTGAAATGAACCTCGAGAGCGTCCTCATCATCGATTTCCGTATCCTCAACGGTGTCTATCGGCTTCAATCGTTCGCCATCAAACATCAACGTGATGGGCTGATCCTCGGGAATGTCATAATTCTGTTTGTATGCTTTCATAAGGTGTCCGAAATCGGTAGTCTATTGAAATCAGCAATCTGTTCGATAGATACGACAGCGCACATGACGTACCCGACGGACTATGATTTTGAAGTCCTTCTTGCCTTTGGCCTTCAGCGTTAGCCGGACGCGCTTCTCTTCAGATTCGGCTTCGGGCTCCGAATTTGGGTGGCAACCTTCGCTTAGTGGTGAGGCTTCGGCGGCCCTGGCAGCTCCGGCAGCTTCGGCGGCATCCTCTCTCTTTCTGCGCTGAAACACTTCTTCGGTCCAAGCATCCACATGGATCTTAGGTAGTCTCTCTTGTCCAATTTCATCGTAGATGGGGGGTTCCCCGTCGACGGTCACAAGGCCGTGTTCGTCTTCCTGAACACCCAGTCGTCGAATCATGGTACTGTCATATATGCGGTTGTTCTTCCAGGTCATGAAGACAGCCCGCATTTTGTCCTCAGAAAAGCCCTGTTTCTCACACCAAGCAGCCTTGGGCTTCTCAAGGGCGCTGTCTGCCTTGACCTTGACTAACAAGGGCTTCGTGTTGGGAATCTCAGAAGTGATCAACAGCTGTACAACTGCACGCGTAGTCGCCGGCTTCGGGGTGGTTGACACGGTCGGGGGTGTCTGCTCTTTCCCTGCAGTTCTCGCCGCCGCTCTTGCGCGTGCCTTTGCCTTGAGCGCAGCGAAGATGGGATCGTCAACCTCCTCAACCTCTTCCGAAGGTGCTCTTCTCGAGTGTATTGGCAGCCGCTTCGAGGGGACGGGTGATGGCCTGTAAGAAATGTCGTCGTCGTCGTCGTCGTCTTCGTCGCCGTCTGAAGATCCTAGATCTATAACCTCGGATTTCTTGGCGGCGGCGCCGAGAAGTGTATCATATTGTCTCGCGAGCGAGCCGGTCGCCGCGCCACTGCGTATGGGGGAGCGTATGGGGGACATTGGTGTTTTGCTTCGCCTGATCACTGGTAAGCTCAATGTGTACTCGAAGCCGTTACCGAGAATGTACCCTTTGCTTGCCATCCTAGTGCGGCTCGCTGGACTTTCCAAACTGCTACGGCGCACCGATTCCTCCAATTCGACAGACAGCTTGCGCTTCTTGCGAGCGCGCTCCTCGTCAGCTTTCCGCTTGTTCGCCTCTTCCAGCTTCCTCCTCTCTTCTTCCAGCTTCCTCCTCTCCTCTTCCAATTTCTTCTTCTTCTCCTCGTTCTTGCGCTTCGTTTCCTCGGCGACGATGTCCGGGAACTCTTTCGCGTGGCTGAACAGGTCGTCCTGCCCCTCGGCTTTGGGCGCCGTCTGCCATGCCGCCTTCTTGAAGCCAAACCGCTTCTTGGGCGGTGCGGCTGCGCTGGCCGTAGTGTCCGTCATCGACCGTGTATGCGCGTCGTGTGGTTGTGGGTGTGATATGTACGGATGAATGGGACGCGGTTGTGGGATGAGGGGCGGGGGCGTCGGTGGCAGACGGTAAGGCTGAGGATCGCGCGGTCACGCTTCCCGCGTAATGGGCAAAGTGGTGGTCCGTGCGCTCCTTCTGCTCTTCTCCCGGCACTACATAGTCCAGACCACCCAAGTGAACGCAACACTTCAAATCCGGGTACCGCCATTTTCGACCCTCAGTAAAAGAAGAGTGTATGCATGCTTTTCGATTTCTATTGGATACATGGCGCTAATAGCCAAAAGCATCAGTCGTTCGCATCGACACCCAACCAAATATGTCAACCAACGGCGACAGCCCTGATGCCGAGCCCAAGGCCGACTCACGAGACCCCAGCGGCTTCCTCAGCGAGATTATCGGTGCCCCCGTGACAGTCAAGCTGAACTCGGGCATTGTCTACAAAGGTGCGCATCCTCCGCTTGCATGTGGAATCCCCCCCGCTGCCGTTCGCCGTGCCACTCTACATGTCCAATTTGACCCGTCTGTCGTTCCTTATCTAGGTGACAGTGGTAGCACTTTTTTTCCACGCTTGCTAGTAACCGGGGGCGATCTTGAAGGTCCATTGGAAATTCTCGGAACTAACAACCTATCAGGCGACCTTCAGTCAGTCGACGGCTACATGAACATCGCGCTCGAGCGGTGTCACGAGTGGGCTGACGGCAAGGTCGTTCGCTCTTGGGGAGACGCCTTCGTCCGAGGCAATAATGGTAACGCACACCCTCCACCATCTGTCTTCGTCCAAGCTAAACGTGAAAACCAGTCACATACATCTGCGCCGACAACGCATAGGATAACGTTGTTGCGTCTCAGAGTAAAGCTCGGTATGAATTGGAAGGCCACAGCGTCGCTTTCAATTACATGGCCCTCGCATCCGGTGGAATTTGTATTGCAGCTGCACCAGTGGATGGCTTTCATTATGATTGAACCGTCGAGGAACCCTGGATATGCTTTGGTAATATGGCCCCGATGAAGCCCGGAGTGTGGGTAGAGCAAGGCGGCGCATACGTATTTCAAAGTTCGTAGCCATCGGAAACAAACCATTTCTTTGTCTTATCCGTTGCTCCTTTTGCCAAGCTCTTCATCTACCGTATATTTTCCTTCTACGCAACACTTACTATGAGCGCAAAGGTCAGCAGACGTCTTCATTACTGACATCTAGCAATTGACTCGCAGCAAACATTCACCCTATATAATGGCCTTCCAGGCCATTGATTTCCATTGTCCACATCAACAGGAGTGCAAAGGCGCTTCTGACTACATTACTCTATATACATTCTTTACAATAACCTCTAAAACGAAGCCGAATTCGAGACATGTAAGTGATGATTTTGTGCCTGCACCCATTTCTCGAAGTACTACTGACTCCATCTCCCTGCATTCAATAGGCTTGGTCCACGGTGTACAACTCTAGCACATGGATGCTTCTTACGCGCGGCACTTCTGCAATTCTCATACTTGCAAAGCGTAATCAGACGTTTCCAATCGGGACAGAAGTGCTACAATGGCACCGGCCGCGAAGCTCTGCGCTGTCTTCGCCTCAAATTATCGACTTTAGTGGTTATGGGCCCTGTGGACTGGCGACTCCCACAGATGAACGAGACAGAAGAGGACTCCTCATTCACCACCTGAGCCTAGAGCGTCTACGTGACCTAGGTTGTCGTGTATGACAGCTAACGTTTGTAGCTCTCTTTCACAGATTGAATATGGGGTGAAGCACTCGGTTGCCTAGCCACTTCGATATGCTCAAAGCGCCCTTTTCTTCACCTCCAAGCCTCTACCCGGCCTACATAAACCTGCCCTCCGACACAGTCTCGCCCGCACGTTTGCCCCACCAAGCTCAACTTTCAACCCCAGCTTTCTTTTGACCTTCTCTTCCATCTCGGGTCTACGGGTACCTCACCTTGAACACCACTATCTGTTCGCGTCTCCGACCACAGTTCGTGCTCAAACTCGGATATCACCAACAAACCCCACATCTACCAACAAAAACCTCAAAATGAACCCAAAGCGAGGCGTCCACTTCCGCCACCACAAGAAATCGCAAAGCACCACCTCAACCTCCACCCGCCGAGCCCAAACCGAGCAGACTGCCGTCACTTCTTCAACCCCACCGCCCACTACCGCCCATCCATCCAGCAACTCCCCTCCCGCTTCACTCGTCACCGCAGCCCACCACTTAGGCACCATCAACGACGCCACAGGTTCCGCCGAGCCCCTCCCAGCCTCTCCCCAGCAACAGCACCCTCCCGCTGCCAGCGCCCACTCCCCCTCCAACACCACTACAACTTCCCCACCACCCCTCCCACCAGTCCAAACCCACCCCCCAAACCCGACCCTCCACCACACCATCATCCAAACCGGCTTCGACGACAACCCGCTCCCAAAGAAGGCGCCCAAGTCGGTACTGGATAATGAAGAAGATGCTTGGACGCAGTTTCATAAGCATGCTGAGAATGGGAGGAGTTTGTTGTTTCGGACGAAGGAGGGTGGTGGTGAGGGGGGTGGGGCGGGTTAGAAGGTAGAATGGGGATAGGGAAGGGGAGAGGATGATTAGGAAGAAAGGTGTTTGTTTGGGGTTTTTTTTTTGGATTGGTGTATGTAGTTATGATACCCCCGGGATTGACCTCTTAGGAGGTTCACAAATGGCGTTTGAGAGCCTAAGCTCAAGGGAAGCTGCGACTGGTAAAGAGGTATACAAATCCGCTAGGGAACACAGAGATTAATATACCCGTACTTTGCATTCCTTTGCCATACTATACTATGCTGTCCTACTCTCTACCACATCACTCCCCACACCTCTCCCCCGCGTCCTTACGTTGAGCTTGTTCTATGCTGCTAGCTCCAAAGATGCACACTCTTCTTTCTCTCCTACAGAGAGTAAAAAGGACTTAGTAACGCAGGCGGGATAACACCATCTCTGTTCGCCAAAATCCTGCCCCACAAACGTTAGCCGAAGGATTAGCCCGCGGACGGCGGCTCAGTCCTTGGACGTCGTCATTAGCAAAGCTTAGCCCGTCTTGGTACGTACGGATATACGCACGCACATCGAGGACCGGGGGTGGAGTAGGATGACGAGTTCACAATGTTTCAGAATCCTTGCAATGAAGATCTTAGATATGGTTGACATGACGACATCGCGTTCGTTTGCTATTCTGGTCGATCCATCTGACCTTCTACCGTGAGAGTATTGTTCACGAAGGAGCAAGCAGCGTTGCCCTCCACACTTCTATCTCCCAACCACGCAAAAAAGGAAAAAACAT
This sequence comes from Laburnicola sp. JP-R-44, assembly GCA_009805535.1. Lineage (NCBI taxonomy): Eukaryota > Fungi > Ascomycota > Dothideomycetes > Pleosporales > Didymosphaeriaceae > Laburnicola > Laburnicola sp. JP-R-44. The sequence goes on along the minus strand of SELF01000016.1, from coordinate 548,259 downwards.
CAACCCATCCAACCCACTCAGCGCTTAGCGCTCCACTTCGAATTCTCTCTGTATGCGTACGTAGCAATGGTATATAACACACCCATCCATCCCTCCCATTTCTTCCCGAAAAAAAAGGAATGAACCACAAGCCCCATCAAAACGCCCACGCCATGCACGAAAGCCTTCTTTTAGAAATACAAAAAGAAAAGAGAGAGAGAAATACATGATGAGACAACGTACCCTCTATTAAAAAAAAAGCCTAAGCCTTCCACTTTGCGCTCGTCCATTGCTTGTACTCGTGCGCTAGACTGCGCTTAACCCAGGGGATGGTAATGGCAGTCCATATGCCGGCCCAGAGGAAGGGGAGTATCCAGCCGACCTAGTTCAGTTAGCGCTGGAGGATAGTAGAATAGGTGCGTGAAGGAGGACTTACGACGTAAGCGGCGTTCCGTTCGATGGTGAAGACAATCGCAACTGTGACAGCGGAACACACGATGGCGCCAATGGCCCAGAACAGCGTCAGGCGGTGCAGCATCTCGCGGAATGCCTTGCTCGCCTGGTACCTCAGGTTCAGCCGTTGTCGGAACTCGGTTCCGCCAGAGCCATCGACGGCGCAGATGTCCTCGATGTAGGCGTAGATTCCTGGGCGGAGCGGCGCGCCCATGGGGAGAGAGGAGATGCGGCAGGGGGCGCGGTAGCCGAGGGCTCGCATGATGTCGACGATGATGAGTTCGACGCCGATGGCGAAGAGCATGGTCGAGGCTGGGATGGCGAGCACGCGGATGGGTGGGTCGTGCGGGCATGTTCCGGCGATGAGTTCGATCATGACGAAGAACCAGCCCACGGACAGGTTCCAGTGGAACCAGTCTAGCTACGTGGGTTAGCATGCTGTCTGGACACTGTTTCCCTAAAGCAATAATGAGACACTCACATAGTGCCTCTCGGCTCCAATGACCCTGCAGCTCGAATTTTTCCTCCAAAGCCTGATAAAGCGGATGAAGTACTCAACAATACTAACGGTCCCCAGCAGCGCCGTGCTGATACTGAAGACGGCATTCGCGCTCAATTGATCCCGCGTCAGGCCGTACCACATTCCAAAGTACAGCCCGATGGGCATGCACACGCAGTCGAGGAATATCAGGAACCAGAACCAGAAGATGGCCGTCTTGCGTGGATGCAGCGAGTACTTGAGCGGCGGCGGGTGTGTAAAGTCCGGGTCATCGTAAGTAATCTGCGTGTGTGGGTAGATGGCAGACGGATTGGGCGAGGGAGCACGCGAAGGCTTCGCACTGAGGTTGCCGTTGGGGGTTGCCGTTTGGCCTGCGGAGCGTCCCCGATCATCGTCTGGAGCGCCTGTGACAGCGATGCCGGGGATCTGTAGGCTCGGATCGGTGGGCGGCTGCGTAGGATATTGCTGGGTGCTTGCCATGTCGTGTCGTCTGGTCAATATGCAGCACAAGGAGCCAAAGTCTTGAATGTCTTGATAGCAGAGGCGCCGGGGAGCTAAAAGTGCTGGCCCGGAATGCAGCGGAGCCGGGACTTTTCGGTACAAAAGGCGGGAGAGGGTTGCAGCCAAAAGAGCGCTGGGCACGTCGCCGTGGTAAGCGGGCTGTTGCGTTCAAGGCCGTGACTTTAGTGCTTGATTGGTGCCATGCAGCGATGACATGATGCCGCGCCCTGGCATTCACTGTTGCACCGGCCGGAGGCCGGGGGGCATGACATCACGAGATACTCTTGGCGCCGAGCCGGTGAACGCAGCGCTAGGCTATTCAGGTCAATCTGACCTGGGTTTTGCCGAGGTTGACCTGACTAAGCTGAACTTGGCATAACGCTATAAATTTTTTTTTTAAGCTAGGTTAGGAACACTATTTAGGCTAAAACATGTTTAGAACATGTTACTAACATGTTTTAAGGTTTATACTTATAAAGTCGCAAAGAGCTGCTATAGAGAATTATAGAAATTAGGGAAGAAAAAAGAAATATATTTAGATCTTAATTTTATTATACTTGTGGGCGCTATTCTACTTTAGTAGGTGGGGCACGCTAGCCACATGTCAGGTCACCCAACACTAATTTCAAGTCAGGTTGACGCCCGCGTGTACGTACGCACGTGATCTGCTCGTAACCTGTCAGGCGTGTGACCTCACCTCACCCGTCTTCATCTTACGAATCCTGCCTTGCCCTGCACGCCCGCCCAAGAATATGTGAGACGATCCCTCCTCCATGGCCAGCGCTTCCGGCCTCCTGTGCTCGCTGCTGCTTCTCGTCTTTGTCCGCGGCGCGCTTGGCCTCGCGCAGGCGCCGCTCCAGAGCCGCAACAACGACACCGTCACACCCGAGCTCTTCTTTGAGCTCGAGGAGCTCGCCCGCATCGTGGACATTGCATACTGCGTAGGCACAGCTGGTCTAGGCATCCAGAAGCCCTTCAGCTGCGCGAGCCACTGCGGCGACGAGGACTTTAGAGACTTTGAACTCGTCACAGTGCGTGCATCATCACTCGGAGCGGCATCCTGTAGAATTAACATGCAAGGTAGGCGTGGAACACCGGCCCTCTCCTCTCCGACTCCTGCGGCTACATAGCCCTTTCGCACCCGCCCTCACGTCCACGCATCCTGCTCGCCTTCCGGGGCACCTACTCCCTCGCAAACACCATCGTCGACTTGTCCACCATCCCCCAAGCCTACGTGCCCTACCCCGGCGACGACGACGATGGCTCCCCGTCCGACTTCCTCGCTCCAAGGCTCCTACCCGTTCATTCGACTGACGAGACGCCTCCCCCAGCCAACCCCCCAAAGTGCGAGAATTGCACAGTGCACACCGGCTTCTACACCTCATGGCTCAACACGCGCAAAGTGATCCTGCCCCAGCTCACCGAAGCCCTCGAAAGGTATCCCGACTACGAGCTCGTCCTCGTAGGGCACTCGCTCGGCGGTGCCGTAGCCGCACTCGCAGCTCTAGATCTCCGCGCCCGAGGCTGGGACCCAAAAGTCACCACCTTCGGCGAGCCCCGCGTGGGAAACAAGCCGCTCATGAGCTACCTCAACACGCGCTTCAACATCAGCTCCTCGCTCTCGTCGAACAAGTACCACCGCGTGACCCACGCACACGACCCCGTACCACTACTCCCGCTCGCAGAATGGGGCTACGCGATGCACAGCGAGGAACTCTTCATCTCGGCGCCGGACCTCCCGATCACAGCCGAAGACATACACCACTGCGCGGGCGACGAGGACCCGAAGTGCATCGCGGGCACCGACGCGGACGGCCCGAGCTGGGGCCTCCCTGCGCGCTTCAAGTTCTGGGAGCTGTTTTTTGCGCATAGGGATTATTTTTGGCGGCTCGGGCTGTGTGTACCTGGTGGTGATCCGAAGGATTGGTATAGAAAGTATCCTAAACACGATGGGGATGGGGATGATGTTCAAGAGATTAGCGAGCTGTAGGGGACGCGTCGTGTGAGTAGGAGCATGCCCAACTATGTTAGTAATTCAACAGCGAACCGGGCATATTGGGACTTGTTTCGTTTTAGCTTCGCGAGTTTTGCATTGTATATACTGCTATTTAGTGTTGGCCTAGCTGTTTACTCTCGTCTTGCTTGGACTTGAAGATGGGGCTTGGCAGGTTTCGTGTATATTGGTCATTGGGATGGCTCGCGTACATATACATGGTCGTATTTCATGTGCAAAACATGCAGAATCTAGTCATTGTACCTAACGTATATCTCTTTCCTGATCGTTTTGTTTCTAATCTCTCTCTATTCTGTTCAAGACCAAGTTTTTCCCTTCTCCGTTGGAATCCGAGTTTGCGATATCAGGCAGGAAAAGATGTGCTTGATGTGAAGTGTAATTTCTTTTGTTATGTGATGGGAGATGTTGTTGTTTGTGTGGAGTCGTATGTGGAATGGATTTGGTTGTATCCGTGTTGATAGAGTGGGTCTGTACTCAATTGCCTCTCCGAGGAAGAATAAAAACCCAAATTTCATTCTATCAATTCGCGTACATTCCCACAAATACAATTCCCCACCCAACGCTGCACATGTACATACATGGAGGAGCAGAAGCAACGCATCCATCCCACACGAAGCCATCCAATGCAATGCAATCCATCCAATCAGGCCAGCAACGGCAAAAATCTACGTAAAAGCCATGCTCTTCTTGATTTCCGCAATCGCCAGCGCCGGGTTCAACCCCTTGGGGCATGTCCGCGAGCAGTTCAAAATCGTGTGGCAGCGGTACAGGCTCATGCTGTTGTTCAGCGCATCCTGGCGCTCGGCCTTCTTCTCGTCTCGCGAGTCGGCGATCCAGCGGTACGACTGGAGGAGCACGGCGGGGCCGAGGTACTCTTCTTGGTTCCACCAGTACGAGGGACATGAGGTGGAGCAGCAGGCGCACAGAATGCATTCGTAGAGACCGTCGAGCTTCTTGCGGTCTTCCTTGGTTTGGCGGTATTCACGGCCCTGCAAGATGTCAGAATTGAGAATGGTAGGTTGGGCCTACAGCGCTTACGTCTGGTGCCGGAGTCGTGCGCTGGAGATAGGGCTTGACGGAGCGGTATTGCTTGTAGAAGAGCGTCATGTCCGCCACCAGGTCCTTGACGATGTACATGTGGGGGAGGGGGTAGATGCGCGATTCCTTGGACTCTTCGGTGGGGATGCGGCCTGTTCAGGCGCAATTAGCTTCTTTCTCGAGGCACAGACACTGTGTAGACATACAGAGGCATGCCAGCGTGTTCACACCATCGATGTTCATGGCACAGCTGCCGCAAATGCCCTCGCGACAACTCCGCCGGAAGGTCAATGTAGGGTCGATCTCGTTCTTGATGCGGATGAGGGCATCCAGCATCATGGGCCCCGTCTTGTTCAGGTCGAGCGTGTACGTCTGCATTTTGGGCTTCGAGGTGGGCTCGTCGGGGTTCCAGCGGTAGATGTGGAAGGTCTTGATCTTTGCATCCTTGCCCGGCCCCGGCTCCTTGATGGTCGATGTCTTGCTCTCCGGGATGGGCTTGCGGGCGGCATCCGGGACGATTGTCTCTCCCACCTTGGAGAGAGGGTCGCGGGTCTTGGTGTCGGTGACGGAGGCGAAGCCGCGTGCGAAGACGGCTGGACGGACGGCTGCGGGCAAGCGTCAGTAGAGCTCCCAGCGTGCGCGCAGAGGCTGCCGGCGCGCTACCTACCTGTGCGCGTCGCAGCCAGACGGGCGAGGGCGCGTGCAGAGGCCATTGTGGACGTGGGCGTGGGATTGCGTGGGGATGGCGAGAAGTCTACATGGACGCCAGATGGCTGGCTACGTGCTCCATGTGCATTGTGCAGGGTCGCAGGACCTCGGGCAAGCTCGAGCAGCCAATCAAGGGACGTCTGATATAACATGGTCCGTGCTCCTTTTTCGGGCCATCTCGGCACATGGGCGCCACGCAACGCGGCATCGTCCGCCGGGGGAACTTTTCATCACGTGCATCGTTCGGGCGAGCTGCTCATCACGTGCATGCACATTCATGGACATCCGGACGCATCCATGGATATCCCGGGCTCAGGTGCTCAGCATGGTTCGGTAATGGTAATATATACATAGCTCCACTCAACGCATGCTCGTCCGCCGGATATCCGCAATAGCCCTCCTCCGATACTCACTCTCCGCAAACAGCGCCTTGATAAGATCCACCACCTCGTCCATCTCCATCTCCAACTTGAGCTCTCCATCCGTCCAAAAGTACTTGATGTCCGCCAGGCTCGAGTCCAGAATCTCGCTCAGATACTGGAACTTCAGCCAATTCGGCGTATACATCATCGTCATGTCGCGCGCCTCGCCGCCATCGTCCTCCGTCTGGAACAGCGACGAGAGGGAAGAGAGCGACACGCAGTAGCTGCGGAGCTTCCTCGACTCGTCTTCGGCAATGTCCGTCATGTCTTCAATGTCGCTGATGAACTTGGCCAGCGCCGTGGACACGAGCGAGCCGAGCGACTGGAGCAGCGCCGAGTGCGAGAGTACCGGCTTCCACTGGTTTTTGACGTCGCTGATGCGGTCGATGGTCATGGCGATGGCATTGTCACATTCGGCGGCGAACGGCATCTTGGTGCAGGTCGCGAAGCCTTGCGCAGCATCCAGGTGGTCGCGGATGATGGTTCGCTGAGACTCCATCTCTCGCCCGTACGCGCGTTTTCCAAAGCCTTCAATCGCTTTGAGGTCGTTGTCTAGCCTGGGTTGGAGCCTGACAGAAGGCTTCAGGTATTGCGGTACGTCGGAGGATTGATCTTTTTCTGCTTGCTCTTGGAGGAAGGCGCGCAGTTGGTCCGAAAGCCGTGTGCAGTCGTTGTAGATCAACATGTTGGCTGCCATGTCCCTAGAGTAGTGTGTAGCTGCCGTCGCTCGGTACATGGCTAGTAGAAGGCTTGGGATAGCGAAGAGGCCTCCGCTGGCCGGTGCGATGGCTGAACTGGCCAACTCCGGTGTGTTGAGCGTGCCAACATCTGTGACAGTTTGGAGGATAATCTCCATGATGGAATCTGGAATAGCAGTTACCGTGTACGTCTCCCTCAGTGTCATTTCCCTGTCATTGGAAGCTTTCTCTTGTCCGGCTGCTTTCCCGTTGGCCTTGGGCTCTTTTGCAGGCGTAGATGTAGGCTCTGATGGTGCTACTCTTGGTTCTTCCTCATCGCCCCAGTCCGCGCCCCAATCCTCGGCTTCTTCGTCCGCGGGTACGTCTGCTTTCGACTCTTTCGTCTGCGGCTCTGGTGCTTCTTGAGATTCATCCTCATCTATTCCCCAAGCACTTACATCCTCCTCTTCAAATGCCTGCTCTTGATCTTTCTCATTGTTCTTTGCGGCTTCTGCGGTCGACGGCTCTTCTTCGCCCCATTCAGCTCCCCAATCTTCCTCTTGCTCTTCTTGTCCGCCGAGCATGGCATCTCCTTTGGTCAAGACTTGAGTTTCGACCCTTTCCACCGTTTTCTTCTCTTGTACTCGCCCGGGGAAGATTCGTTGTATTTGAGCCAAGGCTGCTTCTTTCTGTCGTGCAAGCCAGACCTCGGCAGACTTATCCACCCATTCCGTCAAGCGGTGCTGTCCAGTCCACCCAAGCTCGTCGAAATATTCGACAAGCCCAAGAACGAGGGACAGCGTTTCCTGGAAGTCTGACACGCCATTGGCGGATAAGGGTACGGCAGGTAACAACCAATTGGATATCAATCGGCCTGCGATCAGGGAGACTAGCTTTTCGGACAGCGGCACCGTGACGCTGGGAGGCATTCGTGTGCTGAGGTACTCGGCTATGGCTTGAACATCTTCCAGCGCAGCTTTCACACTCATGTCGCCGATCGGGCCTTCAATCTCAATATTGTCGCCAGTAATCGTCAAAGCAGATACGATCTTGCCAGCGCCAATGACGAGTCGTGGTTGTACGATAACGCTGTCAAAGTCTCGGCTCAGGCGAGCGACGAAGTTGTCCATCAGACCGAGCTTCGTCAAGGCTTCGACAACCTTGCCAATGTTGATCCCGTCCTCTCGTTCCGCCTCCTTCTTCAAGGTTATCTTCCGCTCTGAGGGACTGACCTGAATCAGGCTGTTCCATGTTTCGGTGACGTTCTCTACGATCGCCGACCTGAGCTGGCCCGACCTTGCTTTGAGCAGCCCCACCACTTGTGTATTTTCAAACGGACCTAGGCTCTTAAATGCGGCCTCTGCGTCCTCTAGCCTCTCCAGGGCATGCATAACATGACTGTGAACCGCGGCATCCTGAACTGACTCCAGTAGAGTCGAGATATTTTTCAACTGCTCGACAATGTGCCCAAGACTCTCATTGTACGCAATCTCGGAATGCAGAAAGCTGACTTTCGCCGCTGCGTCCTGGACCTGCGCGGTCTTCTCCTTGCCTAACTCTGCTTGCTTTACGATCTCCTTCGCGGTATCCTGGGAGCGTTTGATGTCTGCTTGGAGCTTGCGAGCTTGTGCCATCCATCCGTCTACGTCGGAGGCGGCGTCGCGAGAGACTTGACGAATTTGTTCCTACAGCTAATTAGCTAGTTTGCGTGCCATTCAGAAGAAAGCCATGCCTTTGTGTCCTCCCTGGCCTTGGTAATCGTCTCTAGCAACTTCGAGAGAGCCGCGGAAGATATCGAGGCAGAGGCCACATGTTCGGATTGCGGAAACGATCCCTGCTGGACAGACTGAAGGAGAGCGTCTCCAAGCTCCTGATCTGAAACTTGAGGTGCCATCGGAGTTATCGTTTTATTATCATGTCGTTTGTTATAGGGGCCGAAGACTGGTGTAAAGGCGTAAGCTACGCAATGTTGATCGTGACGCGTCTAAACTGCGAGAGGGCCGTGCGGGGGATTCTATTGGGTCAGCCCTACCGATTCACACCCCACCATGGAATAACTGCCCAGCCGAGGAAACGCGATTTTGAGCACCTGTGAGAAAACCTCACCTCCAGGCCAATTAGGTCTACTGTTTCCTCCTTTCCGCTTTCATGCCAATCGCAGACGTCCAGCACACGACACTATTTACGCATTGCACGAACAGGGCCCCGCCACGGCCTCAACAGTATACATTTACTTGACCGACCTACAAGATCGGCTGGGCCTACATTGTGGGAGGCTTTCTCTGCACGTTTGTGACGTTTTCCTCTGGTACGTACTTTCCACCTTGCCCTGGCACGGGACTCTCGGTGCAGCCTCACGAAATCGGCACACCTAGGTAGGTATCTATCGTGTCAGCTGGGTGCCTTCCAAGCTTGGGAATTGCCATGCGCAGCTTCCTCACCGCACTCTGTGTTGTTGTCCGAGCGTGCTTCGCACAACCTTGGAACTTACGCGAGTCTCATTCCTCGATCCGGCAGCTAACGAAGAACAATGGTAGCACGCATCTAGCATCGCACAAAGGAGCTAGGGTAACCGAAACATTCATCGAGCAGGCAGAGGCACTCACTTGCGTTGACGGAGACTTCTCCTTCTACCATTTCGATTCCAGTCACCAACCCTTCCTCTACAGCACCATGGGGTCTGTAGAGCAGAAATCAAACTTTAGGAAAGTTCAGAACTTCAAAGCAGACTACACGGAAGCTGAGTTCACCCAATATGAGTCGCAGCGAACGGGCATGAACGTCGTGGTGGTTGATAGGAATGGTCCCAAGGTCAGCCGCGCGTGCTTGCTTCAACTGGAAGCACCAACTCACACGCAACAGGTCTACGGTTATTTCGCCTTGGCTACAGAGATTCATGATGATTCGGGCGCTCGTTCGTACTTCAAAGTTATCGCTGGAGGAAAATGCTAAATCTGACAGCGCACACACTTGAGCATCTCTGCTTCATGGTAAGCATCGTTGACACACTAGCAGGAGCATCACGCTAACAGACATCAGGGATCGCGAAAGTACCCTTATAAGGGGGTACTGGATAAGCTTTCCACCCGGGCTTATTCCGATACCAATGCCTGGACGGATGTCGACGAGACAGTCTACACATTGACTACAGCTGGCTGGGAGGGTTTCGCACAGATCTGTACGTTGAAAATCTACGTGGTCGTATAAAACTCACTAATTGATGAACAGTACCCATCTACCTGGATCACCTTGTCGTTCCTACGCTCACTGATGAGGGATGTTACACAGAAGTTCACCATATCGATGGCACCGGCAACGATGCTGGGTAAGGATACCAGTGATCTCCTTGGAACTCAAGCTAACTGACGAAGCGTTGTCTATTCCGAAATGCAGGGTCGGCAGAATCTACAGGGCGACCTGATGGATCTGCAGATGCGACGTCTCATCTATCCTGAAGGCTATGGCTTCCGCTACGAGACTGGAGGTCACGTAGAAGCACTACGAGTGCTCACTGCTGAGCGCATTCGTCAGTTCCATCGCGATATGTACCAGCCCAAGAACCTTCGCTTAGTTCTCATTGGCGAGGTAGACCACTCGGATCTGCTTAACATCTTAGACAAGTTCGAAGCCGAGATTGCCGACAGTGTACCTTCATACAACGCTCCGTTCGAACGCCCCTGGTCGAACTCGAAGCTCAAGTCCGGTTTGGACAAGACGACGGTCGACACTGTTGAGTTCCCCGAAGAGGACGAATCAACCGGTGAGATTCAGATTGGCCTCGTTGGTCCCGATTCGACGGATGAGAAGCTCGAAACCGCGCTGAACACGGTTCTCATGTACCTCGCTGGTTCATCGGTCTCCGTCCTTGTCAACACACTAGTGGAAAAGGAACACCTCGCCAGTATGGTCTACTTCTACGTCCGAACGTTTGCACAGTCGATAATATACTTCACTTTGACTAGTGTTGCCACAGAGAAACTGGAAGAAGTTGAGAAGCGCTTCTGGGAAGTTCTCCGAGACCACGCGTCACAGCCGCTGGACTTGGCGTACCTCAAGGACTGCCTGCATCGTTTCAAGCGCCAAGTGAGGTTTACCTCCGAAGTCAGCAATGACGATTTCAAGGATCCCATCATCAAAGATCACTCATATGGTCCCCGTGACGGCTCAAAACTGAGGGAGGCTATGGAATCGCTTAGTGTCTTCGATGAGCTGGAGAATTGGACCGAGGAAGATTGGCGCTCGTTCCTCAAGAAGTGGATCTCGGATGCCCATCACGTCTCTGTCCTTGGAAAGCCATCTATTGCCGTATCGGAGAAGATCAAGAATGACGAGGTTGCGCGCGTCAAGGCACAACAGGAGAAGCTTGGCGAGGCTGGCCTGAAGGAGAAAGCGGACAAGCTGGAGAAGGCCAAGGCCGAAAATGATAAGCCCATACCACAAGCTATGATGGAGAAGCTGAAGGTGCCAAGCACCGGGTCGATTCACTTCTTCGAGACAACCACTGCCCGCTCCGGCCTCGCAAAGAAACTCGGTCTGATGGACAACAAGGTCCAGCAGATCATCGACAAGGATGAGGACGGCCTTCCACTGTTCATTCACTTCGAATCTATCCCGACCTCCTTCGTACATTTCGGCCTAGCGCTTGGTACTGCCGCTGTGCCCACTGAGCTGAAACCCTTGCTTGGAGTCTACCTTACCAACTTTTTTGCCACGCCAATCATGCGAGACTGCAAGCGCATCGAATTCGAGCAGGTCATCACTGACTTAGAGAAGGACACGATCGAGTATAGCCTTGACCGTGGTACTGATATTGGCAATTCCGAAATGATATACGTCCACTTTGTTGCCGAATCAGAGAAGTTCAAGGATGTGGTCCAGTGGCTGGCTGATTTGCTGGTCAACTCCGTATTCGATGCTGTACGGTTGATTGCAGGAGTGAAGAAGATGCTCGCAGATGTCCCTGACGAGAAGCGCGACGGCAACAGCATGTCGTTCGCGGTAGACCGGATGATTCACTACAAGGAAGCGTCCTCGGTTCGCGCCACCAACACTCTCGTCAAAGGCCTCTACTTGAAGCGTATCCTAAAGCTGCTGAAGACGGAGCCTCAACAAGTCATTGACAAGCTAGAGTCTCTCCGAAAGCACCTCTTGACCTTCTCCAACCTACGCGTCCTTGCAATCGCAAACTTTGATACTCTCCCAAACCCTGTCTCGACCTTCAATATTCTGACGGACGCCATCAAGCCGGAACCGGAGCCGACTCTCAATCCAATCGACAGCCGCAAAGCCTTACTTTCAGATATCGGCAAGAATCCCGGCGGCGCAGCCTACGTTATCCCGATGCCTATCGATTCGTCTTTCGTCGTCTTGACCTCGAAAGGTCCTGAGTCGTATACTAGTCCGCAACTGCCACCCCTCATGGTCGCTCTCGCCTATCTCGATGCCGTCGAAGGCCCCATGTGGCAAGACATCCGCGGCACCGGCCTTGCCTATGGCGCTAACTTCCTGCGCGACGTGGAAGCTGCACTTCTGAAGTTCCGTATATACAAGTCTCCGAATGCTTATAACGCGTATGACAAGGCGCGTACCGTCGTCAAGGAGTACGGTAATGGCACGCGCAAGTTCGATACGCTGGCGCTCGAAGGTGCGATCAGCAGCATTGTGCGGGAATTCGTAGACGGCAAAGCGACCATTGTCGATGCTGCAAGGGGAAGCTTTGTCGACCTAGTCGTTCACGGCGTAGGCAAGGAGTGGTCTGAGTGGGTGCTAGGACAGGTGCGGGAAGTGAAGGAGGAAGATGTCCGCAAGACGCTCAATGAAGTCGTGGCCAACGTCTTTGATCCGAAAAAGACTGACATGGTCATCACCTGCGGTGGTACCATGGTCGAGGTAAGTCGTTTGCATATCCTCGTATGGTTGAAGAGGAAACTAACAAGCAATGTAGGATCTCAAGAAGAACTTTGAAAATGCTGGCTTCAGGATCCAAGTCAAGCAGCTTGTGGATTTCCAGGAAGCGTATGGTCTTGAGGGCGAAGAGGATAGTGGTGAGGATGATGACGATGATGAGGAAGGTAGTGAGGGCAGCGATTCCGGGGACGAGTAGTGCTGAGGTACTCGATGACTGTCCAGTCAGATCTGACGATTCACCGAAGCGGGTCGTGTCGCAGGATTTGGTCGATGCGTGCAGCAGAGCTGAGGACTAGGCATGACTACTAATATTTAATATAATAAGATGCGTCCAGGCTGCGTCTCATCTCGCAAGTCTATCTGTGAATTGTGGGTATCTGGTTATCCTGCAATCTCATCTTCTGTGGTTATTCATTTCTGTAGAGCAGAGAGATATAGTCTTACCACCAACATTACATATCCCGTCACTGTCGTAACACAAACTGCAACCCCCAAGCCCTTCCCCAACATCCTCACCACTCCAACCCCCCATCAAAAACAGCACAACACAACACAGCACAAACACACCGCATTCGAACTTATCCTCTTTATTCAACCCCAAGCCATGCTATTTTACAAGAAAGAGAGAAAAAAAATAACCCGAAAAGAAAAAAATGCATCGTCACAATCATGCTTGATGCAACCACACACCCGATACGCCAGCCACCCCAACCAATCATTCCCTTCCTATGCAAAAGAAAGAAAGAACCCTTTAGGCCGTCCATCCAATCCAATCCCATTGCAAACCCAGACACAGACCCAGACCCAAACCCCAGCCGTGGCACGACCAGCGAGCGTCCCAGACCCAGACCCAAAACCCTACTAGAAGCCTCCCTGGCTGGCCGAGAAGAATCCGAAAGACCACACACACAAAGAAAGAAAAGACATTCAGGGAAATCTAGGAATCGATCGTCACAAGTAGTAGAAGAAGACCAAAGAAAAAAAAATCGGCCATGGCCTTGTCTACAAACGCCGCCAGGGAAGTGGTCGCTCGCCGGGTTTTTTCGCAACCTTCAAAGCCATCCTCCAAAGAACGCCGTATCCAGAGATGAGCAAAGCAAAAGAAAAAAGGTGTATAATCATCGTCATCGTCGCTGTGCTGTTGTCGAGCCTTCAAGCATCCTCAGGAAGTATACGCGCAAAATGCTTCTCCCAAATCCAGCCCACAGTGCGATGCGGATCATCCTGATTGCGCGCAAGCCAAAGCTCGCCCTTCATGCCAATGACGTCGAAGATCTCGCCGGGCACATAGACAAGGTAGGGGATGCCGCCCTCGCGCCGATCGTGCGCAATGTTGAACTCGAACAGACTGGCGGCGAGGAAGAGGACTTCGGGCTCGTCGGGGTCGCCAGGCGTGGGGGGGAGCTCTTCGGCGGAGCCGCGCGGAGACTTGGTGGACATGGGGAGCGCGGAGCTGAAGATGTCCGAGGTGCGGGATGAGCCGGGTTGGGACGACGAAGAGGGTTGGGCAAAGGTGGGCTGCTGCTGCAGGAAGGAAGCGCCGATACTGGCGGGGATGGGAAAGTCGCTGTCGTAGGCGCCGTCGAAACCCATGCTCATGTTCGTCCAGGCTGGGACGCGACTGGAGCTGGAACCGGAGCCGGAGGGACGGGACGACTTTACGGTGGTTTCACTGGTGTAGGAACCTGGTCCGGCCGTGCGCTCGACACGCTCAGGGCGCTCACGGAGTACGGAAGAAGTTGCGCTGGACGGCACAGGGTTGGGGTAACCAAGAGGACCAGCACCGTAAGAACCGGCAGGTGAAGAGCGCGGCGGAGCCTCGAAAGAACGGATGCCAGAGCGAGAACCACTGTAGCCGCCACTGTTGCGCTGGTGACGATCCAGCAAAGACAGTTCGCTACCGACAGACTCGGTTCGACGAGACGAGGACTTGCGTGACGAGGCATCATCAGCGGTCGGAATAGGTGACATGTAGTTACTCAGACTGTTGATGAGGTCATGCGTGATGATTGCCAGGCTCTTGGCTCGCTCCTCTACCTGCCGGAAGTCCGATTTGAAGCGCTCCTGGTACATCTTGAAATCATAGCTGATCGACGTCGTGTGCTGCGGCTCCGTTTCGAGGAGAGGCAGCATCTTCTTCGAGCACGTCTTGTACCAGTCCTTGGATAAGTTCATGAAGATGATGGAGCAAGTATGGATCAGCTTCTTCGTGAGCTCATAGAGCATGGGTAGCTCCTGCTTGAGGGAGTCGTTGATGGTAAGAAAGCTCTTGGCGACCTCTTCGAGCTTGGGATCAACCTTTTCCTTGCGGTCCATGGCCTGCTTGTACTTGGCGTACTGAATGAGGAGCTTCTTGCGTTGTTCCATGAGCTTCTGTGGGCCGACCCATTGATCCCACAAGGTCGAGATGGGCTTCATGACACGGTCCCGAACGGCGGTTTTCTATGCCAACGTTAGCGTAGTTCAACCAATAAAATAACGAGCGACTTACGTGCTCTTCCAGGGCCTTGTTCTGGAGATCAAGGTGAGCCATTGCCCATCGCCGCCAGGTGCTTTCCATCTCGGCATTCGCAGAGGGTCCAGTCTCAGAGACTGTGATGAAACCAATCATAACGCTATTGAGCTGCACCGTCGATGCAGTCATGTGCTCGAGATAGTGCTCAAAATCCGCGATGACAATTTGGATCTGGAAGAAGTGACCGCCAAATTTCTGCGTCACTTGGTTATACTCTTGATCCTCGAAGATCAGGGCTGCTTCTTGGAGAGTCTTGGCCTTCTCCTTGCTCCATCTGAATGCCTTCACGATCGACTTCACGTTCCGATCACTGCTGCTTTTACTACTCTTCTGCTTTTTGCCTTCGGATGTCGCCGCTCGGAGCGTCTCTTGCCGCTTCTTCGCTATATCGATGCGCTCAGCCATGCGCCGGATCGAGTCGTTGGCTTGTTTGATTGACGGTAGATCGGGATGATCGACGACGGTAGCGGCGATGAGCTCTGCTAGTAGGATGGGATATCGAAGCATGCGCTGCACCGGTTTGATGAGCAGAGAGTCGAGATCCCAAGCTGTCGTAAGATTCGGGCAATGCTGGAAGCAAGCCATCACCCAACCCAATAGCTCTGGATTCTGCGTATTTTTCTTGATGAAATCGGATGCATCGCCGTAGTTGAGATAGTACGTGGTGTAGACACGCTCCATCCGGGGTGTGAAGGACAACATGACCTCACCCACATTGACCAAACGATCATTTTCCGGTGTGCAGTGGACGAACTCGTCATACGGCACCTCGGAGTTCTCGTCCGGTGGCTCTTGATTGACGATGGGTCTGATGGCTTCCTTGAGCGTCTTCCACAGGTCATGCGAAAACTTCTCGAGGTCTTTGCAGTTGCTAAACAGCAAGCGGCGCTCATCGTCGGTCAGTACCTCTTTGGAGGTTCCCTCGAAAATCTGGTGCGCAACCATCATGTCGACGCAGAAGCTGTGCTCGGTCTTGCAGAGCTCTTCGATAACGCGATAACGCTTCTGCACCTTCTTTTGAGCCTTGGCCGCCTCCGCTTGTGCATCCTCCTCGGGGTTCGATTTCTCATCCAACTCTACTGTTGAGATCGTTGGCACCAGGTCTGGCGCCCTGTCTTCGCCGCTGAAATTTATGCCAGCTGCTATCCCTGTACCGCCGTAACCCTCGCGCTCTCGCTCGGATGGAGGAGGCGTCCCCCGGGCAAGCAGAGGCCTGTCGTCATAATCGGAGTCCTCTCCGTCGCGTCGTTCCCCACAGAGGCGACTGAAAACCGGACTCATTGTCGGCGGCGGCGGCGGAGAGTGAGCCGGGTGCGGAGGCGTTGACTGTAAGGTGATCGAGGATGGATATTGCTCCTGGCTGCTGTTTTGCAAGGATAGGCCGAGTCCCTCTCCTACGCTGGTGATGTCGGGGAGCTGTATCCGAACCTCCGGCGTTAGCGGCGACGACGAGTCCTTCGGCGGGGGATTAGGTGCGAGGGCAACGCCGTTGCTATGGCTGCGGTCACGTGCCGAGATACCGGAGGAACTGTCGGGCCGACTGGGTTCTTCCCAGATAGTTGTCGTCGTTGAGGCAACCGAAGCACGCGAGCCTCGTGAGTATCTTCGGGATTCCGGAGGGAAAATGATAGCAGTACCTCCAGGAAAGGCTTCATCCGGGTCTGCAGCTAGCTGGCGAATACTAGGGGCAGAGACAGCTTGTTGGGTGGCCTGAACGGGCTGCGCGGAGGCAGCAAGCTCCGGACCTGACCTCTCCTCGTTACCGGCAGCAGCGTCGCTAAGCAGCCTCGCAAGATACGTCTCGGTGGCCTCTTTCGAATTCCAATCTCGGTGTTGAGCAACTATAGGGGACACGCTCTGCACCTTTTCCCAGGACTCTTGAGCGATCTGAGGGGTAATGACATCCGACTCATGATAGACGTTTAGAAGTTTGTTGATGACACTATACGCCTCGCTGTCCAAGGTGAACGAATCTTTGTCTGGCTCATCTGGCGTATTGGGCATCCAATTCGGTGCTTGCTGGCCGATCTGGTGATAGAATGCCATGCTGGCAGAATCTTCGGGTCGCAGCGTGCCACGGTCGATAAACGGGTCAATGGGTGAATCGTCCTCTTCCAAAAAGGATATCGTTCCCGTAGAGTCCAGAGGCTCGACACGCCATGTTTGAGAGCCTATGCTTAGTCGAGTCTGATGCTTGGGTCGAGTCGGTGAGCGGTTCCATTCTGCACTGGGTCTATCCGAGCCAAGCATTATCGGAATCGACTCCCTCACGCCGAGTTCAGACGGATCTTCTTGTGGATCCTCTATACGAGATATCTCCCCTATTCGTCCTTTGTTCGCCGGCTGGAAAGCTCGCGCTTGTAGCACTTCACCATCAAGCCGTGGAGCGCCTGATGAGGATAGATGTTGTTCCGCATCTCGTTCAGCGCCCAAGCCCCTGCCCGTAGGAAGAGTCTCTTGGGCTATTGGTGGTGTCGTCAGGAAGCTTCCAGGCATTCCCAATACAGGTGACTCCTCGAAACTCGTTGTGGAAGACAGCGGCCCAGTAGGACGAACCGACAGTCCATCAGTGGAGAGATGCAACGCGCTCTGCCCATCCGAACCAGGATTTGCATTATGATTATGCGAATCCAACTCTTGCTGCGCATTTGACACGTCCAGCACGTCGTCGTCGTCTTCAGAGGGGTCAACCCGTCTCACTGATAGTCTCTTTTCCGTATGCCCTGGCTCGAGCATGTGAGGCGGATCCTGCCCCGCTCGGCCGTCACCAAAATAATCCTGTCGATCATGCGCATCGGCACTCCTGGACCGCGAGCCTGGTGTCTCCTGTAGCGTCTGGCGCTCTCGCGAGTTGCGAAGTCGGGGTGAGGTGGGCGGTGGTGGGGCAGTTATGACAGCGGCGAGACTGGGCCCACTTTTGCCAGCGGTGCCCTGTGGCGACTTTCCGCGCTCACGATATCCTCGGTAGCTTGCTGCCGCCGATGTGGGTTGAGCTGCGGCTGCTGCTGCTGTGGGAGTTGGTCCTGCTCGTCCCACGGGAACTCTGGCCTGGCGGGTGGGTGATGTTCTGCCAGGTGCACGGCTGGGCCGCCCAACGTTAACAAAGTTGAACTTGGCGGATCTCGTCGACGAACTCGAATCGGATGCCGCGCTCAACCTCCGCGAAGGCACTGGTATCCGCGATGGTGGAGAGCGCCGGCGCGGGGTTCTGTTCTCTGATGTGGGTGATTGTTGTGGCAGGGCTGCACCTGCCGGGTATGAAGCCATGTCGCTAGCGGGCGGCTGACTGTGCGGAGAGGAAGTGTCCGGGTAATGCTCAGGCAGCGAGTGAAGTTCGTCGGCCACGATCTTGATCGTCGAGTTATCCGCTGGTGGGGCGAGCTGCGGATCAAGGTTCGACTCCGGTGGCGCACTCTCGAGAATTGGTATGCCAAAGCCTGGCGTCAGCGCATCGTGCTGACCCACGACTTCACCAAAGAACGGCTGCCGAACCTTCTCGTGCGTGGGTGAAGACAACTTCCTCCTCGACGGCAGTTTTTGTGGATCCAAGCTCGTCCGCGTGCCGTTTGCGCGTCGGGTGCTCGCTGGAGATGCAGGCGCCGGTTGTGGCCTCTCTCGAGGCTTCAGGTTGTTGAACTTGTACGCGCCGTACGAAGGCTCCTTTGCCGGCCGTGCTGGTGATGAGTTCGCCGATGCTACTGGCGGTCGTACTGGTCGAGCGCGCGAACTCTGCGGTGAAGTTTCGGTCGACGATGGCTGGTTGAACTTCTGCGCGAGACTTCTGACCGTCGGGCGAGTGGATTGGAACGGGGGGGTTGGTCGTGGCGTCGACGTGGTCGAGGTCGCGGGGCCAGAGACTGACCGAATCGAGGGTTTGGGAGTCGAGCGCGCTGCTCCGTTGGTCGTCTGCTGGCGCTGCCGCGTAGTCGTCATGTCGGCGTGTGTCGAAGATTGCTGCAGTTCGGCCGTGTGG
Organism: Laburnicola sp. JP-R-44; assembly: GCA_009805535.1. Classification (NCBI taxonomy): domain Eukaryota; kingdom Fungi; phylum Ascomycota; class Dothideomycetes; order Pleosporales; family Didymosphaeriaceae; genus Laburnicola; species Laburnicola sp. JP-R-44. Next base: position 529,573 of record SELF01000016.1, on the reverse strand, counting down.
GAGATGGCAGACTTCAGATAGTCATCAGCACCGTGTTCAGTGACTTCATCACCGCTGTCGAGCGACTGGACCCAGCTAGCCACCCCGGGATGATATGCAAAGTTATGCATGTGAGTGTGCTCAGGCTCCGCCATATTCACCCCTACCACACCATGATCCTAATTGCGAGGGAGGCGCGAATCAAGGCGAGTGACGAAGGCGACGAGAACTGGTACGCCAATCAGCCTGTGGCGGTGAGGAGGGGGTCGGCTGGCGCTGAGCTCTCTCAGGTCGAGACAGCCAGGGTAGGAGACAACTCACACACCGTGAAGCCTCCCTCAGTCTATCGCCGAACGGGCCAATAGCGTGGGGAGGCAGCCCGTGGCCCAAGTGCCCTCGGGCTGCTTGTTTCAGGCTGAACTACTCCACGTCCACACTCCAGAGGGGGGGCAGTAGTATAGTAGTGGACAAGGCTACCAACACCAGACAAAAGCCACGCGAGAGGGTCTGGGGGAAAGCAAAGGCGCGTCGCGGGGTGATGAGGAGAATGGAGGTGGGTAAGCTTGGGCTTGGGCGAGGCACGGCCGGATGAAGCAGCGTGGGCTACTGATCTGCGGAAGCACGGGAGCTGGACGAGAGCCCACGGCGGCGGTCCTGAGCCCAAGCTTGCTGGTCGCCCGTTGCTACCGAACCGGCGCGATGCGCGGGTCGGGCTCCAGAAGAAACCTCTTGTCGGTACAGTACCGTGCAGATACCTACATCGGCGCGAGGACCTCTAGTAGCTACCGATGCAGATGCACTCAAGACGCCGTCAAATAGCATTCACACAACAAATCCCACAATTACCATTCGCCCTTTGAACGCGCAGACACGTGGAATAGTCACTGTTGATGTTTTGGCGTCCGCAGCTAATAGTGAGCCTGCGACGGCACCTGGAGCTGCGCTGTCTACTGCAGACTCAGGTGCCCCTATCGTGCGCCCACGGGAGAGATGGCTCATGAGGTTGGTGTCACAACAGCCCAGTCGTGGAAAGAGATCTCACGGATCCATTGTCAATTTCACATCCCTGGCGCGCTGCCTTTTTAGGCAATGTTGGACGCAGCCCAGAACACAACCACGACACCATACGGCACCACCCGCACCGCCCCAGTCACCGTCCCACGCCGACCATAGCCCTTGAAAGCATCGCCGCCGTTGCGTGTCGCTCGCGTGCTATTCCAGCATGAAGAGAAAACGCAGCACCCACGCTGGTGATAAACACCCACAGAGGGCCAGGGTCCCCTTGGACCAATCTGCTGTCGCCACAACTGCAGCCATCGAGCATCCCGTGTTGAGTCGCCTCTATCCCGAGGTGTTGTCATTGCGCCACTATTTGCTGTCACGTCTGCCAGCCTCGTCTAAGAGCAGGCGACGGAAATTGTCTCAGCTGGGACAATGCGCCCGTAACGAAGACACTGCACCACGTGGTATCGACCTCGAGCTCGGCGAGCTACTCGACTCCATCTTGGTTGGCGTGCTTCCCAATACCAACACAGACAGGCCGGAGGAAGCCGCTAAGGAGCGAGACAAAGACCTCGAAAGCTTCTCACAAGAGCTGCCTTCCACCACCTCGGCAGGTACCTTTAAGCCTGGCTACTTCTTGCAATCTGAGGTGAGCCATTTTCTACTACGTTACACTGTCTGCTATGACATGTTCCTCAAAACCCAAAATCCGCTACCATTGCTAACAAGGAAAGATCGTCGATTTTGTGATTTGGCGACTATTCAGGCGATCAACGTCGTACAGACCGTCACATTTACTCTGTCATGGCTTCCAGCGCTCAGGAGCTCAGAAAAGTCCTGAGAATCAAAAAACCACCCACTGCATTCCAGGGCTGTCGTCGCACTATAGGAACACTGCCGTAGAAACGTTCAAGAGTCCGTTATGGTGCCATTTGCATGCTATCCTAGGCAAAGGAGGCGATATCATTATGATGGACATGCTTGCTGACCATGGCATTTTTTCTCCTGTCGAAGGAAACCATGGCAGTGGCAACTTTCTCCAACTGAGCGGTATTCCCCTCTCCGACTTAAAGCCTGTGCATGTTTCCAATACTATCTCTGCCGCTGCACCAGTGGATAATGCCGCCTTCAAGAAGTCCAACGGCGTAGGGGGCGAGGACCGACGGCCCGATGCAATCAGCTTCGTGCGAAGTCGAATGATGTATGCGCGTGCTGCTCTCAATGCAAAGGGGGGTGTTCGGTTTGGAATGCGCCATATCCGTAGGAACCTCATCCTTTCTCATCGCTACCTTACTGACGCTGAACAGATGTCCTGAACCGATTTCCAGACTTGAAAGACCAACAACATACTGTACATATAATGCGACATCTTTTCCCTCGCCAGTTTGGCTTGCATAATGTCTTTACCTCCACAGTAGACAAGCGAGAAACGAGCATGGCATTCAAAGACTACACTCTTCGTGAAAAAGAGATCCATCAGGCCATGTGTCGAGACCTGCCTGAAGCTACGCGAACTGAAAAGCTTGTGCTTAGATGGAAAGGTCATGTTCCGAAGAGGCTAAGAGGAGACACTGTTTCATTGGTGGACAAGCTTCGCAGACTCAATCAAAAGTGCTCGTACATGGAGTTACTGCGCCATTATTGCCCAGTAGAGGTAACAGTGACACCCGCCGTCCAATGGATCCAACTGACAATCAAAGGGGTTACAACTTTCGTCCAAGCCGGCGTGGAGGAAAAGCGCACTTCAGCCGAAAGATGATATTTCTCCCGCTGTAGTACCAGCCGAGCGTCATAAGAATGGCGATACATCAATATCGAGGTCCAGGACTGTCGAAGAGACCTGTTTTACAGATATGGCTTGTCCCACGGCGCATGTGTCCGCATTTTGCCGAGCTGTGGTAGCCAAAGTAATCCCCAATGCGTTCTGGGGTAGCGATCACAACCGGCGCATAATTATGTACTGGATAGATCACTTTGTCTCTCTTCGAAGATTCGAAAGTCTCACTCTGCAGCAGGTAACACAGAAGCTACAGGTAGGCGGTCCTGCGAGGAGGTGCATGCATTGACGTTTAACGATCGTGCAGATTTCGACTTTAGCCTGGCTCCGAGCACCCGGTCAGGGGCACGCCACCAAGATGGCCAAATCCGACTTCCATAAGCGGCAAGAGATCTTTCTGGAATTCGTCTATTGGGTGTTTGATTCGTTTCTGATACCTCTCATTCGCTCGAATTTCCATGTCACAGAGTCCAATATGCATCGGAATCGGCTGTTCTATTTTCGACACGACGTCTGGCGTATGCTGACAGAACCGTCTCTATCCAATTTGAGATACAACATGTTTGAAGAGGTGCCGACTGATCGCGCTACCAAGCTTCTGTCTGTTCGACCGATCGGTTTTAGCAAGATTCGTTTACTACCTAAACGTGCTGGTGTGCGAATCATCACGAATCTGAAGAGAAGGCAACAGATCATGCGGAATGGTACAATGGTTCTCGGCCGCAGTATTAATTCGGTGATGGCACCTGTGTTTAATGTGTTTACATATGAGAAGGTCAGTTGAGGACGAACGACCACGATTTAAAGAGGATTTGCTGACGTTGGCCAGTCATTACACCCTGAGAAATTCGGTAGCTCGCTTTTTTCGGTTGGTGATATGTTTCCAAAATTATCTGCTTTCAAGCAGTCGTTACATGAGCAAGGGCTTGGAGATCGTCCACTGTACTTTGCCAAAGTCGACGTACAATCTTGTTTCGATACAATACCACAACAACGCCTGCTTGCCATGGTCGATGGCCTCTTATCTATGCGAGAATACCATACAGGCAAGCACGTGGAGGTTCGCCCACTAGGCCAACTACAACGACTGAATGGTGAGTATACGAACCCTATGCCCCTCAAACGCTATGTCGCACATAGCGGCGCCCCAGACAGTGTCGCTTCGTTCGACCGCCTGGTTCAGGACAAATTCGTCGGGGCCAAGGCAAATACAGTTTTTGTGCCCACCACAGCACAACGATTTGAGACGAAGGATGATCTAATGCAGCTGTTGCGTGAGCATATCGAACGCAATCTTGTCAAGATTGGAAAGAGGTTTTACCGCCAAAAGTCAGGCATTCCGCAAGGCTCGGTGCTCTCGACCATCCTGTGTAATTTCTTCTACGCCGAGCTTGAACGAGACGTGCTAAGCTTTGCGCTTGGCGGTGATTGTCTGTTGCTTAGGCTACTTGACGACTTTTGCTTGATCTCGGTTCGTCGCGAGCATGCTGAGCGATTCGTGCAGGTTATGCACCAGGGACACAGCGATTATGGAGTCTCGGTCAAGGCTGCAAAGTCGTTGGCGAACTTTGATGTGGCTACAGCGGATGGCTATCGAATACCGAGGTGTGCCTCGGGAGTGAGATTTCCCTACTGCGGTATCCAAATAGACATGCGCACCCTGGAAGTCAGCAAAAGCCATGGCCGCGGTGGTCCGTCTGGTGCGTGAGAAGTCGCCCCATGTTACCTCATCACCAACACGAGCTAACTTTGGTAGACGTTACCGACTCATTGACGGTGGACCTGGCAAAGCTGCCTGGACAGACTTTTCATCGCAAGGCGCTCAAGTAAGTAGGATTCGCGGCGCGGCAGCCCTATTTGGAGCGCGTGGACGAGGAACACCATGGCTGCGCGATGCTAACCTGGGATAGTGGGTTCAAAATCCAGTTGCAGGCCATGCTCATTGACCCGTCGCTCAACAGCGTGCAAACCGTGCTCGCCAACCTGCACCAAAGCTTCTATGAAGCGGCGGTGAGATGCTACGAGTATGCACGCAGCTTGTCCAAGGCACGTCCAATACATACAAGCTTGCTTATCAGTACGTCCTTTCCCAAAAGCGTAAGAGTTCTCGACAACAAAGGCATCGATAGTTATCTTGCTGCACTGTCGATCTCGCGCAGACAACCCTGCCGGGCATCACTGACGCATCCATTCATCCAGAGACGGTTGATAGCATCGTTGCGCTCGCGTGGGTGATGCTGCAGCGCCGGACGCGCAGTAGAAGCGCGCAGAACGCGGAGAAGATACGGAGTGTCATTTCGCGCGGGCAGGTCCAGTGGTAAGTGTGGCTGATGGGCGGTCTCACCGTCGCCGTTGCTGATGCACCACTTGTAGGCTGGCGCTGAGGGCTTTCGAGGCCGTGTTTCAGCGCAGACAGACGCAGCACCGCGCGCTGTTGGCGTGGCTTCGAGTATCGCTGGCGACGGTGCGACCGTCGGCCGGTGGGGAACGGCGCATGCTCGAGGACGCCGCTTCTTGGCCTGCAGCTGGATCCGATCGGGGGAGGCCTGATGAGGAGGTGCGAGTGTTGTAATCGTGATGCGGCGCGGACTCTTGATTTGGCCCGATCGGCTCCATGGAGAGAGGGAGACTCGGGTGTGTCGGCCATGCTCAGCTCACATGTAGTCGCGGGGAACATGTTCAGTATCACTCCAATTGGCCGTCCGGGCTTCTTTTCGGTGGTTATCGTGATGTGAATGGCGGGTTACCAGCCACAGCCAGCCTTCCGGTTTCACAGTTGTCCAGTCTCCTACGCCGTTAGCGTCTGCGAGACGCCTGTCAACTCCGATGACGCCCCTTGCGGCTTGAGGAGCGTCAAATAATGACTTGCACCTCGGCTACTCGCACCTGCACAACTCTCACCGAAATAAACAAGAACTGCTGGCAGTCTGGTCTGCCGTTACTTGACCGCCCACGCGCCCCGTCCCCCTAGTCCTGCAGGGGCTGCCCGCTCTTGTCAGGGGCTTGCCCGAAATTACGCTTCTCTAGCCGTCGAGATGCCCACGGCCCTCTTCGCAACACAGCAACACGACCCGTTCGGCGCTGGCCTAGCATTCGACGCTGACGACCACGATATTCATTCCTCACAGAGCCTATACATCGTCACCGAGCCCGACTATGCCCACTCTCTAATCCCGTCCCAGCGCGGCTGCGCCAAAGCTCCCACGCGAAGCCCCTCCGCACCCATTGGGGCACCTCTCCACCAGAACAACAGAAGGAACGAGCCGCGATCCCTCATGGCCACCGTCATGCACCCTCCCGACGCACACGCAGCCCTCGGCGGCGCCCCCGGCAGCCCTCCAGACCTCACCAACTCCAAGTCGAGCAAGTCGTCCAGCTTCCATTCCGAGGGCCTCTCCGACATGCTCGGGCCGAGCGACCTCTCGCACTTCGAGGACATCAATCTCGACGATGGTGCTCTGCAAGGCCCGGCTGCCTTCCACGTGCCCCATTCACCGAACCGTGTGCTCTTTGAAGCCTCCCGCAGCCACAGCATGCCGCATGCGGCTCCACACTCGTTCCGCGACCTCACCGGGTCCTCGAAGCCTCGCTCGGCGGGGATGAAGATCCAGGCAAGCAACTCGATGCGTGCAGGGTCGCAACTGCACGCTCCGGGCAAGCAGCCGCGAAGGGGTGTCTCCTCTCCGTCTGCTCCTTCACTGGCCAGCATCGCAAACCTCGCAGCCCCTGTCCGCCGCTCCCGCTCCCGCTCGCCTTCCAATTCCAGCTCTCAAGTCTTTCCTTCCGCCGCACAGAGCCTCTCTCGCAAGAGCTCCCAGAATCTCCCTGCCTCGCCCTCGCCGCCAATGGGCAACCGCCAGCAGTCCCGGCAGCACGCCGCCCGCAAGACCGTCAAGGAGCGTGAAGCCGAGTGTGACGACGAAGACGACGAGCTGCCCGAGGACGCGGTCATCTGGAACGTCCCCATCTCGCCTCGTCCTGCCACCGACCGCTCACCTGCACCTTCTTCATGCGGTAGCCCGCCTCAGGCTTCAGTCAGCCCGGCAACGAGCCGCCCAACCTCGCAGAGGGGCGATGTCTCTTCAGCAAAGACCTCGCCAGCCCCATCAGACCGCCGCTACCCGAGCCAGTCACCGTCTCCGAACCCTGACAAAGAGAACGAGCTTCCTTCGCTGAGCCGCCAGCCAACGAACACCTGGGAGGAGACCTACACGACGCTCGATGCAGATGCCCGAAAGCTCACCGAGGCTCTCGAAGAGTACCAGACGGAGGTGGAGCATCAGCAAGAGATTCAACGCCAGCAGCCCAGCCTTTCGCGCTCCTCATCTCTTGGAGATTCGGAGTCAAAGAAGAAGAAAGCCGTTCTTCTTCCCCCAGTTCGCAAAAGTGACCCACTCATCGACCCTTTCCGGCCTTCGCTGGAGAAAGAGAAGTATCTGTCACGTACTCGCCCTTCATGGCTTCCGCCCAAGGACCCGAAAGAGGAGAAGAAGCATCTGAAGGAATACCAGAAGATGTTGTCGAGGATTGAGGAAGCTGGTAAGTACCCCTCGCGAACTCACAGAATGTCTATTGACCTCTACTAGAACGTCTCGAAGTCAGGCGTCAAGAAGAAGAGGCACTTGCCCGCGAAAAGGCCGAACGCATCAAGGCCGAATACTGGTCTAGCTTGCTACTCCCTAACTGGAACCAGGAAATGGCTAATCCTGAGCTCAAGGGCTCACACCGGAAGATGTGGTGGAACGGCATCCCGGCAAAGCTACGCGGCGACGTTTGGAAGAAGGCTATCGGCAACGAACTTGAGGTGTCCGAGGTTACTTACAACGTTGCGCTGGAGAAGGCTCAATTGCAGGTCAAAGGGTTGGGCGACGCTGCTCTCAGCGGCCACTACGCCCAGATTCTCGAGAATACGAAAGGCGTCTTCCCCGATCTCAAGATGTTTGCACCTGCGACGGAGGAGTCACCGGAGCAGCCGCTGCACCAAGATCTGGTGAACATTTGTATTGCTTACAGCACGTATCGCTCGGATGTGGACACCACCATCGGCATCCACCACATGGCAGCTCTGTTCCTGCTCAATATGTCTCCCGCAGATTCTTTTATTGTCCTCTCCAACGTTCTCAACCGGCCGCTTCCGCTCTCCTTCCTCGTCCGCGATCAGACCGCTATTACCGACGCATACGATACCACGCTCTCGGCGCTGGCTAAGAAGTGTCCCTCGATGGCTAACCGCCTGGCTACCCTGCGCGTCGAGCCCCACGATTACCTCCTCCCGATGTTCAGCAGCTTGTTCTGCGACCGAGTGTCAATCGAGCACGCCTCCCGGATTATGGATGTGTATACTATTGAAGGCGACAAGATACCGCCACGAGTCGCAGTCGGACTGCTAGGTGTATTGGAGGGAAACTGCATGAGCGGAGAGCTCAGCGATGTTGTAACGGTATTACAGACAAAAGCCATTCGAGAGAGCGCCGATGAATTCATGGGCAAGGTGTTCGAGGCAGGCAAGAGCACTTAATGGCCACCTTTGTAGAAGAAGGGAGACAGGCGTGGAAGATGGGATCTGAGAGATATATTGCGAAAGTCAAAATATGGGACAGAGAGTATTACAAGATGGAGGATGATGTTTTTTTGATGTTTCAACGCAGCTCGCTGTACAGGATGGGTACCTACTTTCGACGTACGGGAGGCAGACAATCGTCTTCTGCCAGAGCAGGAGCAGGACACGATGGATGATGATACGAGCATGATACTGTAGTTGTCGACACTACACCAGGGCGCACCCGGGTTTATCCATTCCGCGTTTGCGCATGTGCATGGGATTGGCGTTTTCACTCTCAAGATGATTACTTGGGGGCTTTTTACAGCGTATACCTCTTCTGATTTCCCTTTTTCCCTTTTCCAAGCATCTTTATTACTTTCTATTCGTTTTGTTGTACAGGAACTGTGCAATGTGTAGACTTACTTAATTTTTAAAGAAGAATGAAGACCGCCATATGTGGCTGGCTTGGGCGAACACCGGGTCGTTAGTAGCCTGCCTTGAAGCACACTCACTCTTTTCCAAATCGCGTGATGTGCGTTCGTTCTTTCGTCCGTGTTTTCGCGGAGAGCTGGGTGGAGTGGAATGTTGCTATTTTGAGAATGACCGAAGAGTAGGTAGGTGGAGGAACTAGGGTAGGATGTGTACAGCCTCACTCACGATCCGTCGGACACAGTAGGGTACGCACACAGTAAGCATTCCTCACGCCCTCGTAGCCGATGTACCCGAGCAATCTATTCTCGCACGCCCAACAAGCCAACCGCACGCATTCCGATCCGATGGGACCGGAGGAGTTAACTAAACTCGCCAAGTCCGAAACTTGAGTATCCACTTGCACCGCCACATTCCTTTGCGTTGGCGGTCGCGGTCGGGTCCCTGCATGCACGACTGCGACTCCGGAGGTCGGTATGGCTTCGCAGTGGACGTGATAGGTAGGGCGTTTTGAAACTTTTTCTCTTTGACAGGTTTTTTGCCCGGTGCTTGGGCTTGGTGAGGCTTGAGAGTGGTGGTTACGTGGAGCTAGGGTTTCAGAAGGGGGGGGGTGAGACGTTTGGGGAGGGCCGTGGAGGGGGTTTGGGGGTGATACTGTACGCGGGGTGGGATTATGCCTTGGAGCCTTGTGGTGGGTTTGTGGTGGGTTTGTGGGTGTGGCTTGTGGATGGTGGAGATGGATGTCGAGGATCGGGAGGGGACTTGGAAGAAGAGGGTTTGTGGGTGGAGAGACAGCACGGGCTGTAGTGTGGAGGGGATGGATGGTATTTGCCAGCCCGGGCTGTCTGCTTTTTTATTGGGTTCGAAACGAGCTTGATGGCTTGATGGATAGCTGGCTAGCTCGCTATGTAGCTGCTGTGGGGTTTTCCTCGTGGGGAAGTATGAATCGTATCGTACTGCCACGAAGGACCGGAGGTTCTTGGATTGTATTGCGAGTATAGCCCTGGGTAGAAAGAGACTGGGACTTTCCAATAACCCGGTAGCTTTTCCTCGCAGCGTGTACAGTGTACCCAAAGGTTCACGACGTTTTCTTCTTGATCGGCTGAAGCTGGCTGGTCTGTTAGCAGAGTTCATGTCCTTTCGTCGGTGGCATGGGCGCGTTGTATAGGGTCTGAGGCGGAGGGCGGTAGAGGAGAGTCGGACGGAGTGCTCGCTCGGATGGGCAAGCGGCATTGCGGGCCATTGCTGGCGGCTTACTATAAGGCGGAACGAAGGAGGCCTTACTCTGAAAGATTGCTACTGAAGTTAGGATGTATTGCGAATCGCAGGAATGCCACCGGGGAGGCGGCGCCAATCCCGCCGGCCGACGTTATAGAGACTCATTGGACGTTCAAGCTCAGAGGAAGCTGTTGTAGCCGCAAGCATACGTAGATGTTCATTGTCCAGGAACGGTCGCAGAAGATTCGATTACAGGTGTCGCAGGCTCGATATTAGACGTTGCCGGTGCCGGGGGCGTAGGTGCTGCCGATGTGGTAAATGCTTAATGTTGAAGATGGGCATAGGACGCATGTCAGCTTTTGGCTTGCGTCGCCCAGTGGATGCGCTGACTGAAGCTTCGCTGCAGACGTTGGAGGATACAGAAGCTGGTCGTCGGGCGCCATTCTTCTTCTTGGACGCAAGCATCGATTGTGTGAGTGGGCGAGTCCAGACACTGCGGAGGAGATCCGCATGGGAGATCCTCGTGCTATGGGTAGCCAATTGAAGCACGCTCTCCCAGGGTAAGCCCTGAAGCTGAAGAAGTTGTTGTGACAGCGCCGTCCGAGCGTGGAGTCTCTCATAGTGTGGCATTGAGTAGGTGTCGTAGCAGACGCTGGAGGTGAGACAGTGACGAAGTACGAGGTATACGTAGAAATAGAGCGTGAGCAGCAGCGGTGCGGCGGCTACTTTGAGAGTCTGCAGAGGAGGAGGCAAGAAGGCGTTGGCAAGTGGGCAGGTTCTGGTTGCGTAGTGACGACACCGCTGCGGCTCTCACTCAACGTCTACGCCAAGCCATATTTGGCACGTCTGCGTCGCGCATACAGCCCACAAATGCTTCAACGCGAGTGCTAGTGATGCTATTGTGCTCACAACAACGTGTTATTGCCTTGGGCAAATATAGTGTCACCGTAATACCGCACTGACGAAGCAATGCCTGTGCCCCGCCCTGCTTCAACCCGCACGTGCACCAAACCCAGCCATAAAAACGCGCCCAAAATTGCAAACAGACACCAATACTATGCACAGGTGGCAAAACAATAGCCGCGTGCACAATCCCGCAGCCTATCCCCACACACCTCTGTAAATAATAGCAAAAAATGGCGCGAAAATCACCGTGTAAAAAATAGCAAAAAAGTAGCAAAAGTCACCGCCTTCCTCACCCTTACTGCCAACACGTATACTTTCCCACACACATCTGTAGAAAATAGCAAAACAAGTAGCAAAAAATATATGCCTCTCTTACCTACAAAAAAAAAAACACTAGAACTCATGCCAGCGCTTGCAACGGTCCGTACTATCGTCGATACTATCTATCATCTATCGTCACGTGTTCAATCGATCGATAGTAGACAAGGCAGGCGATACCGTAGTCGATCGATAGTAGTGAGGCCTACCGTAGTACTGTAATAATCGCGATACTTTAGTGGTGTTGTGGCCTAATTAGGTATAGTGCGGCTCTGCGGCTTTTGTGGGGTAGTTAAACTCCGCGGGCCTCAACACCAACCTCGCGTACAAGATCAACAGTATTACCACCTCTTGCATGTCCACGCCACAACGCGATTGTCGCGTTTTTTTGCTCTTTTAGCGCGCACAGACGATATTTGTATGCGTAAGAACCTTGTACTAGCTTAGTGTCCTATGTGCTTGAACGCTGACGCGTGCAATAGACCTATACCTAGGCGGCTCAACCACCAACTTTGCTCCCCCGGGAGCAGCCCCAGGATAGCTCAGGGCTACCTAATCCTCTATCGCTTATTGGCCAATAGAGGCGAGGCCTCGCGCCTACGAGTCTTAGCAGCCAGCTAGCCGACGTTGACGCCTCCGGCATCATCCCCCAAACACCATAACGCCCGTACGCCCATAATCAATCGGCAATCGTCAGTCGTCAATCGTCAATCGTTAACCCACCCAAAAGAACACCTACGCAATTGATTAAAGCTGTCTACGCTTCTATACACATCCGCATCTCTTAATAATATGTTGATACTTAGCTAATAACTACACTTCACACAATGCCTTGCCGCCAGCAACACCTTCACCAACCCACTATGGGCCTAGCTCTTAGAGGCTTAGCAAGATGAGAGCTTCTAAGTACTCTTAAGCCTCTTAAGCCTTATCGTCGTCCTCCTAACCTGGCTCTTAAACCTTATCTGCTATCTGTCTTGGCTCTCCATCGTTATCACCTTCACTGTTACCCGAAGGCCCTCCCACCCACGATTACCCGCTGCCAACAGATAAGACAGCTGTATGCGGCGTGAGGTTTGACGTCGATTTCCACCATGTGTATCGGAAGGGTAAGCGGCTCCAGCCTTCCCAATTAGGCTATGCCGTCAGGTATAAGGCCTATATATCCGGTCGCCGTGCGCTCTCCAATATATAGCGTTTCGGGCTTCAACTACAGTACACTAAGGACGATAACAGCATTACTAAGCTTTAGCTGTGTAAGATTTGTCACCAAAGTCGTTAAACTAATAACGCTATGGCTATTAACAGCACTACACACATCTAAGATCACGTGCGGAAAGTACACTCTATTGATCTATCTACTAGCTAGCGTATCCCCAGTACGCCTATACCTCTACCGGAGTCCCCCTTCACAGCTGCTGCGCACGTCCCTAGTTCTTTAACTCAGCCGTCACATATGCCCTAGGAGGAGGATAGCTTCCAAGCCTCAGTTGTTAACTAGACGATTATAAGAGATTTGAGCTTCTAAGACGTTACGAACCCTTTAACCTAAGGCCTGTTAACCTGGAATCGTGCGGAGCTGTTACACGCCTTACCTAATTCGTCAAACACACTCTCGTCATACATCAGGAAGCAGTGCGAGGATCGGAAGGCTGAGGTACGTCAGCTCATCCAATCAGCTGCTGGAAAGGTTGCTATAAGCGTTAACGTTTGGACGTCCGCTAACTATCTCAGCTTCCTAAGTGTAGTTGCTCACTTCGTTGACGCTAATTACAATTAACAAGACCTCCTAATAGGTTTCTGCAACCTCCTTAGTGATCACACAGCTAGTGCGCAGGCCTTAGTAATACTTAACGTTATGCAAAAGTACAACTTTAAGTCAAACTTTAACTGTTTTGTAGGCGACAACGCTACAAACAACAACAAGAAACTCATTAAACACCTTAATAGGGAGTCTACAACTCTCTGCCTTAGTACTTAGCACCGCATCCGCTACGCAGGTTACATTATCAACCTTATTATTAAAGCAACGTTGTATAGTGAAGGAGTCTCGAAGTTTAAAGAAGAGCTTGCTTAGGCAGCTCCTATTAATTAATTTAGACTTTACCGCAACCACGGCGTTATTAGCAAGCTTCACAACTTTGTAAGAGCTGTTTGTGCCTTATATAAACGTCGTAAGTTATTTTATTTAGTCTTTAGCGATCTTGGTGATGAGGACCCTACATAGAAGCTTGTTAAGCTTCAGTTACTCTAGGACGGCGGGGTACGCTGGCACTCAGTCTATCTTATACTTCTCTATTGCAGTGAGCTGCGTGAGCCAATTAAAGCCTTCTAACGCAAATATCGATAAACTGTTAAGAACGACAAGGAGTTTAATGCCGACAATAATAGTGATGGTTCTTACTATAACCCTATACTTGACGCTCTCTCCAACAACAATTGGCTAGAGGTTAACAATCTTATTATCTTTTTAAAGGTGCTGTACGACCTCTGCAAAGCACTTGAAGGCAGCAACAGCGTGTTAGGCTTCGGCTTATTATGGCAAACTATTATCAACCTTCAAGCCTTGTGGCAGCACTACAACACTGCGGCTAGTAAGTTTGACAACGACGATAAGATCTACTTCAAATCAGCTATCAATTATGGCCTAGAGAAGCTTAACACCTACTAGGAGAAGCTTGTTATGGAACTAACTCCGAGCTTCTATACTATCGCTACAGCTCTCTACCCTAGGCTGCGCGCTTAACTAGTTCAAATCTCACTAGCGTGATTACTGAGATTAGCAGCGAAAGGCTAACAATTCTCTCTGCAACACGTTTAAGGAGTATCTCGCTGCTAAAGCATTATTAAATAAAACGCAAAACAAGGAGCAACCCTAAAGACGCAAGCTACCCGCTAGCTACACTAACAATCCGCTTGCAGCTATTATAGAGGTTGATTAAGAGTACCTTTATAGCAACTACGGCTACACAATAGCATAAACGCAGCTCTTAATTAGACGAGTATATTAACAATCTCAACAAGGACCTAAATAAAGACAAAGCCTATTAGGAGTTAATAGCTAACCTGTGGCTTTAGTAGCTGAAAGTTGGCTATAGTAAGTACCCTGTACTTTTAAAATAGCTGTTGATTTCCTTTCTATCCTAAGTACCAGCTGTAAGTGTGAGCGCTGCTTCAGTACAGCTAGACGCACTATCACTAACGATTGAAACAGCCTATTAGCATTAACTATTAAGGCTATCCAACTACAGAAGAACTAGCTTAAGAACCGCGTAGTTAAGTGTCCTCTTATTAAACGCAGTAATCAAATTGAGCGAAAAAGGACAGGGAGCAGACAGCAGCGGAAGCAGCCTTCCCAGAGTTCAATTCACTCTAATTTGTACGCTAAACTACTTATAGTAATTTACTGCCGTAGTGCGGCTTATCATACGTAATCCTGCTTATTTTGAGCGATCGATCGATAACAACACCAAAAAACGAGCGATAATTAATGGCCATAAGCCTCACGATAGCGTACTATCGACCGTTGCAAGTGCTGACTCATGCCCTCCCTGGGCAAAAAAAATCTTCGCCATCGGCATTATATGTTTGTTGTGTGTTTGTTTGTGGGCAGTGTGCTGAAAGAAAGAAGGAAGGAGGGATCGATACTTACTCTCTGTGAGTTGTAGTTCTATATGAACTCTTGGCGTGTGTTTTCGAATGTGAGTTGTTGTTCTGTATGTGGGTCTATACCGATAGACCATTCAGAGCCGATCATCTGAATCTTTGTTGATGAATGGTTTTCAAATTAACGCCTTTATATGGTACAATAAAATCGGGTTGTGGGTGAGAAATTGCGTAAGGCGGGCGGCCTATGACGCGGTTGGGTCACGGTGCCCTTCACTAAGCGCCGACAAAACACCGCCGCGGGCGCCAAGGTAACTTGGAGGACGACCCCGCTGACGGGACTTTGTTAACGGGTTCGGGCTCATGGACTTGGAGCCGCCTTGCTACAGGACATGTACTGCACATGTGGACTTGCATAGATAGGTGTCTACCTTAGGTACAGCATCGCAGCTAGCCAACATACTGCCCATTCGCCTCAAACGCGGCATACAAGTCAACAACCACCAGATCAAGCACGGTGTGGTACCTCAGATTCAACATACAACCGCAGATGGCATATCCTCTGGGCAGTCATCTACTACAGACTTGAGAGCAGCACGTGCCATGTGCTTTCCTATTTTCGGCCGATCTATATTGACGGTATCGCATGCATGCTCCATAGATCGCGAGACAAAGTTCATGACAAGGTGTAGATAACGTATGCACATGTACACGCCTAACTTCCTACCTACACACCAACCCACAAACCACCGCGGAGTTTGAACATAATCTCCAAATTGGTTATACACCAGATCCGCTCACCATAAACCATGTAAATGCAAGCACACTCCAGGACACCAGGCTAAAACATGCAAAAGCTCGAACCACTCAACCATCAAGAACCACCGTACCGATAACGCCCAAGGCACACTCTCACAAATCCCCATTCCTCCGCTTCGCCGCCTCCAACGCTTTATTCAATCTCACCTTCCTCAGCTCTTCCTCACTCATCTTCCCCATACCCATGACATCCCCCGCATCTTCTCCTTTGTCTTCCCTTTCCCCTGCCTTCTCCTCAACCAGCCTGTCAATATCCTCCCTATCTTGGTCCAACACGCCCACTTTCCTTTCCAGCTCCTCCTTGAGCTCCTTCTCCCTTTGACCAATCTCATTCCGCAGCTGGCTAACCCTATCCAATTGGTTCTCTGCTTCCGCTTCCGCAAGTTGCGCCTTCAGGACAGCGCCACCAAGGTCGATTTCTAACTCATTCAGCAGCGACAGCAGGGCCTTCGACGAATCACCAAGCGCGAGTACGGTCTCACGGGCACGCATGAGAAGTTGCTCGTCTGTCGGAGAAGACAGATCACGAATAGCAGAGATGATACTCTCAATCTCTTGTTGTTCGATGCCGACGGCCGCGATGACTGCTGCTTCAGCCTGGCGTACAAACTCCGTCGCACGCTCTGCTTTCTCGTCCCTCGCTCGCTGAATAGCTTGTTTCTCCGCGTTAGCAAAGTGCTTCTCCACCGCCTTCATCTTGCTGATGTTACCCGCGGCATACAAGGGCTGAATCTCAGTCTTCTTGTACCGCTTGTCTCGCTCCGCGACGGCTTCAACGACCTTATCATGCCGCTGTTCGATTTGCTCGTGAAGTTCTTCGAGGAGCTTGAGGCAGGCTTCCGTGGTTGCCACATTGCTGCCTTCGAAGCTCTTCACGCCCGAGACAGCCGTAGCTAGCAAACTCTCTCTGCTTCGATGTACAAATCCATAAGATCCTTTATCTGCAGCTGCATACCATCGTAGACCTTGTCAAAGACAGTCTCCACGTACGACTTGTGTATTCGACACGGTCTTCTTCAGCCTTCAGAATGCGTTCCTTTACTGTGAACTCGTCCTCGATCACAGCGATATCCGCATACGAGATTTGATCTTCATTGAAAAGCCGATCAGTTTCTTCTTCTGATTGCTCTTGACGCTTGCGGCGAGCGTCGTCGTTCTTTTTCCGGGCGAGAGAGGCGGTCTTTTCCCATGTAGACGTCAAACCTTGGAGGGACGACAAGTCCGAAGGGAACTCCGACAGCTTTTTGCGCAGCGCCTGTAGCTGTGAGTTCGGCTGAGGCATGCCTACTTTGGCTGGGAGAAGTCTTGCCAACTTCTCAACTGGTTCTACGTTGTTCTTCGGTGGTGGCTTGGTAGCTAATGCGGGAGGATGCGGGGTGAATAAAGGAGCCGGAACCGAAACATCTGGAGTCGTACTCGCGCTTGTAGTCGGTCTACTTGAAGGTTTCGATGAAGAATGTGGTGTTGAAGTGCCGAATGACGGATGGCCGAAGAAGACCTCATCTTTCTTGCCTGCACCGAACGATGTGCCTGGGCTGACGGATGGGCCATATAAAAGATATTGATTGACGATGTAGACTTGTCGCAGAATCAGCTTGAGAAACACCCGGCGGTACATACGCTTTATATTGTGGTTGCGGCTGCGATTCCGGTGGAGATTGCAGTGGTGTAGAAGTCTTGTTGAAGCCATCGTCCTGGGAAACTCGTCGGAGTAAGGACAGTACCCGATTGGCTAGGAGGGTCGCTAGATGTACTGGAAGCTTGTGGCGGGAGAGTGGAGGTTTCAGACTTGGAAATAGGCCCGCGCTGGAAGATAGGCCTTCCACCAGGGCTATATTGAATGTCGTCTGGGGACTCTGGTCGTACCTGAGTATTCAAATCCTTCGGCTTCGTAGATGCGTTTGAAGCTCCACGTGATAAAGTAGTAGCCGGTTGGTGAATATCCTGTGTGAAGCCGATTGTTGGTCTATGGGAGCTGACGGTGGAGCTTTATAATATGGAAGCCCTCGAATTTCTGACTCGGCCTGCAAGAATCCAGTAAAGACCTGGATCTTATTCTCAACTAGTGGTTCATGTGCTTCACTCCGCAACATGGTAATGTACCGCTCAAGAGACCCAGCATACCACGGATCAATGTCCGAGACTAGATCTGCAGGCGTAGCTTTGGGCACTTCCTTAGACATTTCAGCCTCCAGTTGCTGTTTCAGGTTGTTGATCTCGTCGTCCTTGGTATTTGCGGCCTCCAGTTGCTGTTTCAAATCGTTGATTTCCTCGTCCTTGGTCTTTGCGGCATCCAGTTGTTGTTTCAAACCATCAATCTCGCTATCCTTAGCACTTAGCTGCTGCTTCAAATCTTCAGCGAAGGCAATTCCCCCCCGGATCATGTCTCTTCCTTGCTCCTGACATCATCTCGCAGCTGCTGAATGAATCACAGTGTCCTTCTCGCTAATTGTATCCTCTTTACCTTCAGCATCTTCTTTCAATCTCTCGATTGTACAATCCTTCTCCTTATTCAAGGCGTCCGCGGTATTCTTCGTCTGCTCTGCAGCAACCTTCATCGACTCGACCTGCTCAGCCAACGCGGTCCTTTCGTACTCTGCATGTTTCTTCGTCGTCTCCATGACTACCTTTAATTGCGCAAGCTCAGCGTGCAAACCAGCCTTTTCTTTCTCGAGATCTGTTCGTAAACGCTCCAGTGCATCGTCCTTCGCCTTCAGCTCTGCAACATGAGCTTCGTTCGGTTGTGGTGCCCATTGGTTACTCGCCGAAGTAGGAACCCCCTGCGGAGCACCCCATCCGCCATTATTCAAAACGAAGGAAGTATTTGCCGTTGGTGGCGGCTGATGCTGAGCTTGCTGTTGCGCAGGCGTGCCTCTCGTATAGAAGATGGCCGACTATCCTCATTAATGGCAAAACTATGCTGAGCGGGAGGTGGTTGTGTATGTTTGAACCGGTCGTGGAGAATGAGTAACTTCTAAAGGGGCTACAATAGCATCATCTACGACAAAAACCTGCTGAGGCTGCTGGGTAGTTGGCGCGACATCGCTCACAACGAAGTTCTGCTGCGATGGCTGCGAAGATGGTATGCTGCCCATATGGAATCCTTGCTGCGGAGGCTGAGACGGAGGTCGCTGAGTTGGCGTGTTTTTGTTGTCTGTGGCGGAGGTGTGGGCTGATAGGTATCACGTTTGTCAAATGTCGTTGATATCGACTGGCTAGGCGGCGTAGGCCACTCGCCTTGTGTCTGGGGTGGAGAAACTTGATGTCCCGGTAGCTCCACACTGTCCAAGCGCGCCTGTTCTGACTTCTTCTCGTCCTTCTTCACCCCAAATAGTTCCTCGTCATCAATCTCCTCACCTTGGCCGAAATGTTCCCAGTCTGACGGGCCACCTGTACTCAGCACGCTGAACTTAGTCGCATCGTCTCGAGGCGGAGGAGGTGTAGGTAATTTAGGGGGCGGCGGTCTGGGGGACTCTGTTCGATTGCCTGCCCGTTGAGCATGGATGGCGCCGAGAGCAATGGAGCTCACAGATCCAGTCCGTCCGACCCCAATCTGACCGGAGCTGAAGCTCGTACTGAAGCGATTGTGTAATGGCGATACGGGCTGACTCTGCGGATTGGGTTCGTTGACGAATCCTGGAGCCGTTGTGTCAGTATGGCCGACGATCGGCTTGGGCGCTTGAATGCCCGGCTCATGTCCCTGTGTGAACTGTTGTCCGGGTGACCGAGCCATGAGCTTCATGCCCTGGGTGCCACGTGTGCTGTTGTTGTGCGCCGTAAGAGGCTTGTGGGGGAGGCTGCTGTTGTCCATATCCCTGATCCGCCGGAGGGGCTGGCTGCCATTGACTGGGCTGTTGCCGTTGTTGTTGTTGCTGCTGCTGCTGCGGCGGCGGCGGCGGCTGCTGATATGACTGAGATTGGCTCACTTGTCCATGAGGCGTCTGAGCTGTTTGTTCGAAATACTGTGTCTGCTGGTTTGGCTGACCATACTGCGGTTGTTGAGGTTGTTGCGGTTGTGCAGCTTGTTGTCCATATTGTCCCTGCTGCTGCGGTTGCCCCTCGCCCTGGTTTTGTGCAGTCTGTCCGTACAGCCCATGCTGTTGAGCCTGACCTCCACCTTGGAACTGATCCTGCCCGTATTGCTGCGAGGGTTTGTGTAGGTATTTGGCCATATTGCCCCTGAGCTTGCACCGGCTGCACACCTTGATAGCCTTGCGCATAGAAGCTCGGGTCCACCGTAGGCTGCGTGTATCTGAACTTCTTCCCACCCTGAAGCGGTGCATGCGATGCTTGTTGCCATGCTGGTATATCGGGCGGAGGAGGGACGTATACGCCTGGCATCGGATTCGTGTTTGCGGGGATGTAGGACTGGTTGCCCTGGCCTGTAAGAGAAGGAGGAATGTATGCAGGGTGCTGCTCGTTCGGGCTGCTGAGTACGGAGTTGGGAGGGTGTTGCGCTACCGCAGATGACGGCGTCGAATACGTTCCTCCTTGATCAGCTCCATACATTGAACCAGGACGTACTCCAGTTTGGGGCGTCTGCGAGGGCGGAAAGTATGATCCGCCAGGCGTCTGTGACGGTGGAGGGGGCGCAGAATTGCTGTATGACTGCTGTGGTGCAACCTGCCCTGGTATACACTTTGTGGTGCGTATGCTCTCCCTGCTGTCCTTGTCCTGAGTAACCTGTGTTTTGCTGGCTCTGCTGTGGTTGCTGAGCCCCATATCCAGTCTGTTGCTGCTGTTCCCAGTTCCTGACATTCTGTTGTTGGGACACGGCGGCGAATTCAGCTGGTTTCGGTGGAGGGGGAGGAGGGGGAGGAGGTACGTCTTGATGGGGTGATACGCAGTCGAGGTCTGAGTAGGAGTCTGCGTGTAGCTCTTGTCAGCGTGAATCCATGCATTCGTGGATATAGCGCATCATACTTGCTGGGCTTGCGAGTATGCGCCTGGCATTGCGCCATAGACTCCAGGATTGTACCCCCCTGGCACCTGCTGTGGCTGCTGTGACTGCTGTGACTGCTGTGACTGCTGATTCCATTGCTGGCTCGGCGTCTGACTCGGGGCAGGCGGTGCCCACTGGCTCTGGGTTTGGGGAGCGGCTGACTGGTATCCCTGGGGCGCTGGTCAAGAAGTAAGTATGAGGCTACCAGATGCGACAGCAGTGCGCGTACCTCCATATGGCGGTGGAACTGGTGGGCCACCGTAGCCCGTTGTGCTCCCTGGCCTTTGGTATCCCGCCTGTTGCTGCCCGTAATTCTGCATCTTCTAAGCCTTATATGCCGGATCTTCCACGATCGTGAAGCGCGTCGAAGCCGTGGTGTGCTGGCGGGTTTGCGCGTCCGACTACTGCTAGATCTGAGTGTGTCAACAATACGCAACGACAAACGCACAAGATGGGAAGACAATTTTGGGCATCAGCGCAAAGAAATAAGTATATATTAGAAGAGAAGATAGATACAGGAGGGAAACCACAGACCACGCTGTGTCGTGTTCGCTGGGCTGAGAGCCGTTGCTTGTGCTCAAGCTGCCGCTCGAAGCGGCAAAGTGTGGCCGCCACGCGCTCCCCCACTTGCACTACCCGTGGACGCCGCAGGTCCACTTGACCAACTCCAACCTCAACACCCCGGATCCTACATTCAACACCCTGGATCCTGTCCTCGAAACCCATCGTGCACCGTACTCTTCGCTGCCTCTTCTTCGCCATACCTTGACCATGTTATTGGACTCAATCAACGTATGAATCACCGTCACGGTGCCAAGCTCCGCCACCAGGTGGTGTGATAATTCGTGAGGCCTTTACAAGACTCACATGACAAAAGTCTAAGTACTATGTATTACCCTGGGATAGGTAATACAAAGGTTAAACATACTCTAATATTTTAGCTGAAGGCCTCACGAATTCCTCGAAACATGGTAGACATATACATTGATCCAAAAGAAGAAAAGCCATGAGAAACATGATAAATACCAAGCTCGAACACCTCTTGCCCGTCCGTCATAAATTCAAGCTCGAATACCCGCAGCCACATCCAACCCGCCCTTCCCTCCCCCATCGAAGCCAACTTGCTCCGCCTAAGCCGCAGGCTCCAACTTCTCGTACCTCACCCACCCTCCCTCCTCTCCACCCACCATTTTCCAATCCCTAGAAAAGCCCTGCTGCACAGCCGGCTTGTTCCACACAGTCGGAACCTCTATCGCCTCCACCCCCTTACAAACACTCATGAAGAGGAAATAGTAGACATGCAGGAGGGCTTCAGCGGGGACTAGCTCAAGGGAGTTGAGCTTCAACTCGATCGATGAGTCGTTGCAGTGCTTTCGTTGGAGATACTTGAGGCGCAGTGCCGCGGTGGTAATCGCCGGGTAGATGCCTTCATCAGGCCGATCGGTAAATGCGTAGGCGGGGAGAATCGGGTTCATGAGGTCGATGAGCCCGTTGGTGGCGATGTCGTCTGCCGGGAAGGTGAACTTGATGGACTTGACTTTGGCGGCGAGGGAGTCATCGTCGTGGATGGCCTTGAGGAAGGAAGCAAGTGTCTGGTTCGGAAGGCGAGCCACATAGTGGCTGTAGTCGATGTTTTGGTGGTTGTTGGTGGACTGCATTTTGAGGACTTTGCAGTTTCATTGAGCGGATCTCTAGAGAATGGAGGGGGATCGGAAGCAGGAGTTACTTTATATGAAGGGCGGCTTTGGAAACTGGGGTGAAGGTGAGACCTTGGTAATTGGGGCGACTTCACCGCGTTCTCCTACATTGTTCATGACCTTGTGTCCTGGTGATAGAGAGGGAATCTGGCTCCAGCAAACGCCCTGGGTCAGGCGAAGCAAGCCGTATTATCAAAATTATGTTCGTTGAAGGCCGTTCCCAACCCCGCATTGAGACATGATCATGTATGGGTCCAATGGTGGAAGTGTATAGGTTGAGCAGCCTCGCTCCAGTTGTGGCTGACTCAACCTTTCACAGATTTGTGCCTGAAGATATACTTGTAGCAAACTTCATCCTATGCTTGCTACAACGGGCATGTGTTCAACAAGCAAGTTGCTAACCAACAGTCCACACAATACTTGTCCTTATAACAATCCTCAGTTGTTTCGAGTCCAAACCCACGCATTGATTGCATGCGACTTGGATACGTGCAAGTACATTACCCTTAAGAATGAGATACACATGGGCACAATTTACGCCTGATGACCACAAGGCCCAAACACCAGAGAAGGAAACACATACTCATGTATATGGAACCCTGTGCCAGAGGCAGAAACTAAATACAGTTGATGATCTGTAATTCTAGCTACTTGATATTTGAGCTGGGTTTTCGCCCTTGAAGGGCTTACCTATTCCTGCAACCCCCATCGTGCATAGCAGGAAACATTCGCCGGGGTGTTTAATACCTTAGCAGAAGTCCCTATTATTGTGCTATACCTCTATATCTATTCCTACTCGAGCCATAGGTGCTAATTCGCTCAGCCATTTTAATCCTAGCATAAGCCAAGGGTCCTAACGTATACGTTCGCGTAATGCACGGATTCGCGTAATGCACGGCTTTTTACTAGGAAAATCAAGAAAAATAAGAAAGTTTAAAGTAATATACAACTTTTAAACTACTAATTATTTTTAAAAAGTTCCTTAACTAGAGTTATAAAGAAAGATTCTATCTATAATTCTAGGATTTTAGTTTTTTTAATAATAATAAAGTTTAGAAAAAAAGTATAATAGTAGAAAAATAAACGTTCTTAAAATTAAAATATAATAATTTCTTAGAAGTAAACTATATAATTTTGAATACTTTTTATATTGGGTATTTTTATATAATAGCTTACTTTAAAAGATAGATTATCTTTCCTAATTTTTCCTTTTTAAAAAAATAAAAAGATAGTATAACTTTGTATCTAGCTATTTTATATATAAAAATACCTAATATAAAAAGTATTCAAAATTATATAGTTTACTTCTAAGAAATTATTATATTTTAATTTTAAGAACGTTTATTTTTCTACTATTATACTTTTTTTCTAAACTTTATTATTATTAAAAAACTAAAATCCTAGAATTATAGATAGAATCTTTCTCTATAACTCTAGTTAAGGAACTTTTTAAAAATAATTAGTAGTTTAAAAGTTGTATTACTTTAAACTTTCTTATTTTTCTTGATTTTCCTAGTAAAAAGCCGTGCATTACGCGAATCCGTGCATTACGCGAACGTATACGTTACCCTAGCTTGGCAGTCCGTGCAACGCGTCACTCCATGCAACACCCCAACATAATCGCTCGGCCACAAACATGAGGCTATAGAGACAGCTACAAAAAATAATATCACAAGATTTTCTAGAGTTGAGGTCTCTAAGGCCCGTAGATAATTGCTAGCTACTCAGATTATCGATATCTGCTTGGTGTTTTGATAATTCAGCCTCTGCGTGACTGTGAGGCGGATGCAACAGATGAGGCCTCATTAATATCTACAGCCTCACGCTGAGCCTATTTCTTCTTAATAGATCTGCTAGAAGGCTTTGAGGCCTTCTTATTACCCTTTTTAGATAATCTGATACGTTTCTGAAGTTGACTTTGTGCCTTGCGGGCCTGTTGTTTAAGACGTCGATCTGCAGCCTTATTAGCCCTCTGCTTTGCGCGCGCATCTCTAGCAGCTGCTTAAGCAATACGCCTCTCCTAGAGAAGTCTTGCCTTAAGCTGCTGGCTGGCCTAACGAGCCTCTGCTTGCTCACTTTTTTTGAAGCTGTTTTTGCTAATCCTCTATATCTTTTTGGTGTTAACAATCGCGGGCCCGCTGCACGCTATAAGGTGACCAGAAAACAGCTCCACTACTATGATACTCATCTGGCCGATTAAGAGGTAAAGGCCTGCCTCGCTTTGAGCGCTTCTTCTGTATCGATAGGGCCTCGCGGAGGCTATTGTTTTCATACTCCAAAAGCTGTTTCTGTACAGAGATATAGTGTACAGTTCGACTAAGCTTCTTAGCCTTATTATCTCCGCCTGTATCCACAGCGGCCCTTAGTAGCCTATCGATCTTTCTCCAATCTGAAGCACTAAGTACTAAGGTTGAGCTTTCTCGTGATCCTTGCTCAGATAGTTAAGACTGATCAAATCTATTGAGTATAGTCGTCAGATCGAGCTGGGAGATGCCTGTAGCTTCAAAGGCCCGGAGGATCAATAGCTGCCTCTCATTGTATTGACCCAGGCCTGCCAGAACAGGCTAAAAAAATCTCTCTTAGCGATTAAGGCCAGTCCCTGGCTGTTGTTTATAAAGGCTAATAGCTCGTTCGAATATATGCTGTTAATAGAGGCTTGAAGACGCAGACATCAAGAGGCTGCAACGTATGCGTAGAATAAGGCGGATATATGGCTAGCAGGATCCTATTGCGATCACAAAAGTCAATAAAGTCTATTGTGATATAAGATCCATGGCCATTAAGGATCAATAGCCAATACAATCGTCCAGATTTTGGCTTTGTAAGCCGATTAAACACCTGTTGCAGCCATGCAAGGCCGATCTAATTATTGCTCTAGCCAGATTCTGATACCGTGATAAAGGCCTAATGGTGTTTAGGATTGATATCCTCGGCCTAGCTTAATTGTATGTTGATAGAGCTGGCCTAATAGATGAGACCTGGGGCCAAGGCAGATCTGTCGGCGCATATACAAGCTATGATCGATATCCACTTATGGCTGCCATCTTGTATTACTTGCCTCACAGCCTTGGCCTCGTATAGAGGCCTATTGAAGATCCTCTTAGAGCGGGAGGTGATGCCGAGCAGGAAGCCTTTCTCGTCCATATTGTACGTATCTCAAGCCTCGATCTGATATTGTTCGATCTTACGCTGCAAGAGCTCGAAGTAGAGCTTATATTTGGCTAGAGAATCAGCTTTGTGGCGATTGTTGTCGATGCTGGCCATCTATTGAGATATTAAGGATTCCTTGTTCCGCCGTACAAAGCGATCAACCCAGGATATTAAGATCTGCTTTTTGGCTATATGTGAAGCAAAGCTCTGTATCATCTGCCTTGTAGGAGGAAGGCCACGTTTGGTGAGCTGTTTGATATATCGTAGAAGCTCTACTTCTTGTTGTTGGCTGATATTTCGACGCGCGGAGTTGGCAGCTGCACCTGCTTGTGTGACGCCTTGGTGCCGACGCGTCAGTGTAGAAGTCACAACACCGTGATCCTTTGCAACCTGTCTATATGAAAAAATTCTCCTGGCTCTCGCGATTCGATTGCTGCTATCGCAGCCTCAATTGGATCCATATTGGTGGAGATATGGCGCGTCAAAGTTGGGGTGTTGCATGGCGGGGTGTTGCATGGAGTGACGCGTTGCACGGACTGCCAAACTAGGGTAGTTTCCGACAGCCCCGTGTTTCCGACACCCTGCAAAGCCCCGCCGCCGTCACCACCCTGGTTACGAATGTGTTCACAACTTTGTCAAATAAATCTCTAAAAACACAAAATAAACTGCATTTAAAGAGCTTTAATCGCTTTCTTTGTCTACACTTAAATTATAGGCAAGATACTATTATATTAGTTGTCGATCCCGTGCCGAACGTCAAACTAATGCCTGCTCCGCTTCCTCCTCAAAGCAACTCTCCTCCACCTCCTACGTTAGGCTTCTCGCCTTGCGAACACGTTAGGAGGGCTCCTAATTAGTCTAAGAGAGAACCTCTGCAAGACTCGCAAAGCGATTGTTTAGATTAATTGCGACTTTGCGGCGTTTTTAGCAGATTTGCTTGCTTAACATGCTCGCGCAAAGAAGCAATCTCACAATCCTTTATAGAGACCTCTATTGCGATACAGTCCAGCGCTGTAGCAGCAAGCCGAATATATTGTCGTGTAGCTAGAGAGCTGTTCTTCCTAGAAAATAGCTTCACAATGTCGCCACCGCCACCGCGTTTTAGCGTCCTAATATCTATAGTAGAAGAGGGGGGTGTTAACGGCCGTTGGCGCACTACGACCCACCAAGAACCTAAGGGCTTATCCACGCTCTTAGGATACAGCCCTGTCGCCTTCCACCCAGCTCGTACGCACTGCTCTCGAAGACCGATTTTACGCGCTTCTGCATAAAATTCAAGAAATCTGGCCTTCCCAACCTTCGTTGCATCTGTTAGAGCTGTATGCTCGCCAAGGGAACCGCCGATACGCTGCCTTTAGACTTAAGAAACAACTAAAATCTAAAGGCTAGAGTACATATAAAGTATAGGCAGGCAAAAAGAGTAGAGTAAATAATATTATTTAGGTAATATGTAGTTTATAAATTCGTCCAAGGTATAACTGCTATAACTGTTGACAATAAGTAACCGTGCCTTGGATGGATTGTTAGGCTTAGTCTGGGGCAAGAACACCTTCTCCAGCCACTTAAACAGCAATTTTGTTGCTTGTCTATCTATTTTGCAAGAAGGTAATATGCTAGCTAGGATGTTGAGCTAAAAACTCCCGCTTAAACCACTGCTCCTAGATACTTTTGGCCTTAAAGATAATAAGGGGGTCTAGAGCGACACTAAGCGCGGAGATACACTCTATTACAGAGGTCTAAGTACGGGCATTTACTATCTTAACTAGTATAGAGTTTGGATTTTCCTGCGAGGAGCCAATAACAAGCCTATTAATACCCTAGCCTTCCATAATGCCGCCCTCGTCGGCGTTGTACCTCCGTCGGGGGGGAAATCCAGCTCACAGTCCCGTACAGGTCGAACAAGTGCCTAATATTATCTAGAGTAGCTGCATTTATGCGTTCCTAGTTAGTCTAGCAGCCTAACTTTGTCTTAATAGCTAGGTAGCGCCGCAAAAAGTGATTAGACTACTTCCTCCCTAGGTTCCTATAGTTACCCTCTTACATAAGCACGCTAGTTGCGATAGCTCGCACTTGCGCATGCGTTAGCGCGTAACTAAGGGCCTCCTACTAGAGAATTTAGTGCTCTAGATGCTCTTCTTAAACAGTTGTAAGCCGCTATTTACTATCGTAAGCGTATTAGTAAGGTTAGGCACTATTAAAGCGGCCGCGAAGAGTGTTCTGTGGTATCCCATACTAAGCAGCAGCAGTGGCTAAAGCGACCCTAGATTAAGAAGGTCTGCGAGTGCATTTTAAAACGTCGCCCTCTGTATATCTAGCTATTAAAAGACAGAAAAAATAATGCAAAAAGATAAATTAAAATTAATAAAGAATTGAATTTTTAAGAACTTATATTCAGTTGTAGTGCATGATAAGGAGGCGCGGTTGTGGGGCTGTCCGAAACACGGGGGTGTCGGAAACTAGGACCCCTGGCTTAGTCCACAGTTGGGGTACACTTTTAGTTAATAATTTTATCTAGCTAAAATATTGCTGTCCGCCGACTCTCGTATTGCGTGGAACGTGATCGCTAGCGACGTAGTCCCACCTTAACGCACTTAACCTAAGGCTTGTACTAAGGCGTATTTGGCCTTATTTAATGAAAATAAGTATGGAGTGGTTACTGACATGTGCACGGGCATGGTGCACCCAACTAATATTACGTAACTTATTACGTAACTAATAACTAACGTGTTCGGCAAGCAAGTGGATTAGGCAAGCGAGCGGATCAGCCCCATCGCGCGTCGCGTACGCGCACCTTCTAATGGCAACAACAAAATATAAATTCTTCTTAATAAGCAACACTTGAAGGAAAGCGCTCTCTTTAGCTATTCAAGCGTATAATTTAGGTTAAATTAAATCTCTACAAGCAGCATCTTGCTTATACAATATTCCTTACACTACCTTATACTAGACTCTGCAATAAGCAATCCGGATTAGTTTAATTAATTAACTTAATTAGTATAGCCAATTTAATTAAGCCAATCTCATCCTTTATAAATTTAGGCACACAATTTAATTCAAAGCGTAAAAATTAATTAACTTAATTAAATATTAAATAGACTCTACAGCTAGCTAATTAAACAGAATGGTTTACACATTTAATTAGCAAGAGAGAGGGTTATATAGTGTACATAGTATACGAAGGATAGGTAGAGTAAAGTAAATAAATCTAGTTATTACTATTACTTGCTTATTATTCTATTAAGGTGCGGATAGAAAGGAGAAGACTCTACAGCGCACGGGCATCACGTGACGCTTACGTGATGCCTATCGTGCGAAAACCTCAACACTATAAGGAGTCTTGCCTATATGGTGTACAGACAATTAACTTAATTATAAGTGTGCTAAAATTTTTAATATTTTTAGAAGAAGCTAGATAACCTATCTTATACTTTTTTTTTTAGTATTATAGTTAATTAGCCTATTAGTAGGGCTTTATTATAAGTTGTATTAGACTTATATATACGCTCTTAGCTTATTTAATACGTGCTACCTTACTTTGTATACTATTTTAAACCTTTTAATATTGCCTATCTAGTCTATACAGACGCGTTTTTAGTGTTTTAATTATCTACTATAGCGAAACGCTTATAAACTCTCTTACTACTAGCACTACTACTACCGCCACTATCGCTAAACATACGCGCTTATTAGAGCCATTATCTTAACACGTATTATCTTAATACGTATTATCTTAATACGTATTATCTTAAATACGTATTATCTTATACGTATTATCTTAATACGTATTATCTTAATACGTATTATCTTAATACGTATTATCTTAATACGTATTATCTTAACACGTATTATTTTAATATATATTATCTTAACGCGCATTATCTTAATACGCATTATTACCCTATTAAGTCCTAGCTACTATAAGCTAGGCCAACACTATACAAACGTTTAAGTCGCAGTTGCTAGAGTCGCAGCTAGAGGCAGAGATTATTACGCCTATAGAGGGTAGCCAGGCTAGTATAGTAAGTATAGCTAAAGCTAGAGGTAATAATAGAGATAATAGATAGTAGTAATAACTTTAATAGTATTAAATAGAAGCGTTTAAAAGGCTTTATAAAGCCATTTATAACTTAATAATATAAATAAAGCTAGATTTTTAAATATAGCTACTATATTATTAAGTGTAAAAATATAAGTAAAGTGTAGTTTATATGCAAGTATTGCTACACTTTAGAAGATTATTAATACTAAAGGTAGCGGTATCTTTAATATTATAAAGGCGATATTAGCTACTGCTACTTATCTTAGTTAATAAAAATAAGACTATATGCTCTTAAAGAACGGCGTAAAACAAC
Organism: Laburnicola sp. JP-R-44; assembly: GCA_009805535.1. Lineage (NCBI taxonomy): Eukaryota > Fungi > Ascomycota > Dothideomycetes > Pleosporales > Didymosphaeriaceae > Laburnicola > Laburnicola sp. JP-R-44. The sequence continues at coordinate 499,836 of SELF01000016.1, read as the reverse complement.
TCTAATATAGTAGTAGATAGCTCTCTTTATTGTTAGCGTTTAAGGCTAGTATTAAGGTTCCTTAACACGTGCGTACACGCGTTGCTAACGCGTTAGGCAACTTTAATATATAGTAGTTCTAACAAGCTGTAGTACTCTGCCTACTAGATAACAACTTACTAATAGAGCTGCTTACAAGAGCGTTATTTTAAGAGATAATTAACTTTACTAACCTAAAGGCAAAGGCAGCATTATAGGTAAGTTCTTAGAGTGTTACTATATACACTATGCGCCTATTCTGCTGTATATAGCCCTAAGTTGTTTAGGTTCTATTAGAAGCCATAGGTAAGATCTATATAAGCTTTAACAGCTAGACAAACAAAGGGTAGTAAGCGCAGGTTCTTTAGGGTTATTGCTTACTTTACTAACGCCTCTAGAGTAATATAAGACTTGCCTATTAACCTACCACAACTTATAGGCTCTTATATAGGCGAGGCTATTATATTCACTCTTATTAAAACGCTTAAAGTATATAGTATTACTTGCAAGAAGCTAGGCTACTTTATACTTAATAATACTATAAAATAATAACACTATAATTACTATAGTTGCTTGCGTATATAACTTTAACGCCACCTATTAACGCCTCTATTACGGCCCTTACACGTGTTAGATTGTCAGATTAGAGCCGTGTTGCCGAACAAGGGCACGTGGTCGGCTCCACCCTCTAAATTAGACCTCGAGCCAACAAGTCACAGAACACACACAATACAACTATTCATCTATCTTATCTATTAGACCCCCTATCTTAAATAAGCTCAAATAGTGCTTAAATCTGACAATTAAGAGTCTTACTGCCTTAATTAACCCTAAGAAAAGACAATGTCGCTGTTAACGCTCCGCAACTTAACGATCGTGTTAACCAATTACACCAACTATACACCATAGCTGCTGCAGCTAAAAGCGCGATGCGAGCCAATAGATATATAGCCCATTATTAATACAGATGGAGCCAAACTCCTACGCGAAAAGCCAACACCGCTGTCGCCACCAGAAATAGCGAGTTACCAGCCAATTATCCGCGTAAACGACAACAATTAACAAAACCCTCTAACACGCCCATTTAGAGCTATTAAATTCAGGCCTTAAGGCATATAAGGAGGATATTAAGTTCTACAAGATACAGCTTAAGGACTATAAGATTAAGGATAAGGAATACTAAGAGGAGAGATAAGTCTTAAGAAAGTGGTTATCTATATCTAATTAACTGTATTGCAATACCTGCAACGTAACTACTACAAGCCTAGAGAGCAGATCCGGCAATAGATCAAATCTCTAACGCAGACAGTAGGCGTTGATAAGAAATATAAGTGGGATAGGGGCGAGAGCGCAATACCTATAGGCTCTTAAGCCGATAAGACAACCCTTAAACTAGGATACCTAGCTAACTAAGTATAATTAGGCAGCTACAGAAGCAGAGACGAACAATGTCGCCGAAGTACAATTAATCCATAATACTATAAAGGACTTCCTGACTGCGATCATAAAGGCTACCCCCACCTAGGGCGTGTCCTTTTAAGAAACTAGACGCCGAGACGCAGATATAACAAGGAAGGAGATAATAAAACGCTTCTAAGAATATATAGCAATACTCCACCTAATTAAGGGCAAATAGCATAGGGGCGCCTTTGCTGCTGGTAAGCCATCTCTCGCTGCTAGTGGTGCATCCACCCTAGGCACTAACAGGGACGCCTCTCACGCTGCCAACGACGCGCCATCTTCCACAAATAACCAACGTGGACGGGGGAGACCTTAATAAAAACGATCCTTTAGTCAAAGTACCATATCTAAGCAGTCCTTAATAGAGGATACAACAGCAGTTAAAGGCAGAAAATGCCCTACTTGTAGACAAAGGCATAGTCTAAAAGACTGCTTCTACGCATATCTGGAACATACACTAGAGTAGTTTAGGCCACAACCTGGCTTTACAAATATAGTATAATACAAGATTAGAAATAATTTAGATCTACAAGAGGAGATAAGGAAGGTAAAGAGACCAAGGTCTTAAACCCTATAAATTAAGAACTCACATACCCCTACTCCTAAGATTAATAATAATTGACTAGATAGACGGAAAATTTCCACTATCCGAGCCAGCTTCAATGCGGCCATTATATCAATCCGATTCTATGAGCTACCCACTACAATACTCCTCAATCCTTAATTTAGGCACCACCTGCCACATCGCGAACAACCTTAATCGATTTGTCTTATTTCGCCCTCTATCGCCTAGAGACTTTATATGGGCTAGAAATACACAAATATAGGTTAAAGGATATGGCACAGTTCACCTTAAACTAAAGGGCCTAGCTAGATGGCGGATACTACGCCTTAACAATATGGCCTATTGCCTAGACCTTCTATGCAACCTAGTGTCTTTTAGGATACTACGGCGTTAAGGGCTATAGTGGGATACTAAATCAGAACCTATAAGCCTAAAGCAAGCAGATAATACAGTTATTGCTAAGCTGCAAGAGCTCTATAACTAATAGGTTCTAGAATACTGACCAGAACTAATAGAACAGGCAACCTTCCACACCCACAGAATCACCTTATGCACTAAGAGATCCCCGCAAAAGGCAGACGCACTGCGATAGCATAAGCGACTAGTGTATCCAGGCCCTAGTGCTCTTAAGCACCTAGTGCAGCAATCTAAGGGGGTGCGGATTAAAGGCATCACCACAGTACAGTGCGACACCTGCGGACGAGCCAAATCTAAGAGGTTGATCCGCCAAACACCACAACTAATTAATAAAGGACTAGGAGAACGAGTCGCAATAAACTTCTACAGCTACAAGGATAGCAGCTTAATAAAAAAGAAGAGCTAAATGCTAATCACCAATCGATACTTAGGACTAATGTGGGATTTCTACTTCAAGGACAATCGCACAGCTTAATCTATTATCCAAACTTTGGCCACTTTTACAAAGTTCATAAAGAACCAATTTAACTTTACAGTTAAGGGAATTAAAGCGGACAACAAAATATTCACAGTTAAACAAGAAGTTAATTAATAGTGCACAGCCTAGGGGATTACAATTAAGCCTTCAGCACCTAACACACAAGCACAGAAATAGGGGAGCTAAACGCTTAGGGGGTGTAATAAAAGATAAAGCCCGGGCAATGCGACTTAATGCCAACCTACTATAGGAGATGTGGCCAGAGATCACCTAGTTAGCTGTCTACCTCTATAATTAAACGCCAAACTATGCGAATTACTGGAGAACACCATACAAAGTCTTCTTCACAATAGTGGCCTTCTAGAATAGAGCAGTTACAGCACCACAAAAGCCAGATTAAACCTATCTTAAGGCATATAGGTGCAAAGCTTTTGCAATAACAGATAATACCCGCTGTAGCAAGAGCAGGCTACAACGTCTCTCAACCCAAAGGCGTGGATTGGATATTTAGTAGGATACCAATCCTCTAATATCTTTCAGATATGGATACCCTCGCTTGGGAAAGTAATCAGCACCTAGGACGTAATATTTGACGAAGACAGCATCTTTAGCGGAAAGATAGAGGACCTTATAGATAACCTTATACACAATACCCTCAAAGAGATCGCCGCATAGGTCCAATTAGTTTTAAACTACTATCCACAGCTAAACCAACTAAATTAGAGACAGAGTTGGTCTATAAAGATAAGACGATTTAAGATAACCTGTAGGATAAAGACCAGCCTAGATATCGACAAGGCAGGAAAGTGGACTATACTTATCCCACTCCGCCAATCACACCACCACCAGTGACACTCCTTGCACAATCACTGGTAGAGGAAGACAAAGGGAAAGACCACCAACCCTTATTAACAACAACATGCCTATAGGCCGCAGCATTCATAGCCGGCACCGAAGCGGCAAACGCAGGGAACTTTAATAGGAAATTATTAAATAAGGCGCAGTTAAAAAGATTGCTCTCTAAAGGATTAAAGCTACACAAAAGCTAGTTGCCTATGCCACCTTCCTAACGCAATAAGCTTGAAGAACATCTACTATGCGATATGTTCAAGGAAGCTGAGAAACAGCACCTAAACAGTCACTAGGACATAAGATCCTGGACCAAGATACCAGCTAAAACAATTAAGCTAACTAGAGAACAGATCCTTAACTATATGTGGGTATACACCTACAAGTTTAATAAACATCACTAACTTAAGAAGTGCAAAGCACGCCTTATCGTTCGTGGCGATCAATAGAGAAATATCACGTCAACAAGATACATATGCGGCAACATTGGCTGGACGATCATTTCGCATGCTTATGGCGATTGCGGCGCGATTAAACCTAGAGCTCCTTCAATACGACGTCACGAATGCCTTTGTTCACGCAAAGATCGACCAAGATATATATATATAAGGATGCCACAAGGCTACAACAAACCTGGGACAATCCTAAAAGCTCAATAAGGCGCTATACAGACTCCGGATCTCACCACTACTCTAGCAGAGAGAGTTCACTTTAACACTGCGAGGCTTAGGCCTTATTAGCATACCCTATAAACCTTGCTGTATGATCAAACAAGGCGTAATTATCTTCTTCTTCTACGTAGATGATATCATCATTGCCTATAAACAGGAGAACAAACCCCAGGCTAAGCTAGTTATTAAGCAGCTACAAGAAAAGTACACCCTTATAGGAGGAAAAGATCTCCAATGGTTCCTAGGGGTTGAGATTCTTAGAAACCGCCCGCAACGGAAGATCTAGCTCTCACAAGCGTTATATATTAACAAGATCGCCAGGCTAGTTAATAACTAAAGCCTTAGGCATAATACCCTAATAAGTAGCATTGAGCTTACTCTACAATTAGGCTTCGCTAGTCTATCTAAGATTAATAGATACTAACGCAAGGTTAGATCGATCCTATTCGCCGCAGTCACCACCTGGCTAGACACTGCTTTCGCGTCCTCCCAATTAGCACACGATTTCTCACCAACCCTAGCAGCCAATATTAAGAAGATGCCGCCATCAAGTCCTATACATACCTACCTATAACTCCAAGAACACACACAAGGGCGTTACAGCTAGGTAGAGAAGACAGTTTTAAAGTAGCAAGCGATTGTCTCGTTTGCGGACAATACACTAGACTAAAAAGTTCTTAAGGATATATTATTAAACTGTTTAGTAGGCTAATTATGTGGAAAGTAAGTAAGCAAGATACTGTCACCACATCTACCACTAAGCCAAGCTACTAGCCCTGTCACAGGTAGCCAAGGAGGCACTGTTTACATCACGCCTGCTTGGTAAGCTCCAGGTTAAGCTCGCGGATTAAACAATTACTATTAAATGCAACAACTAGCAGATAATACAGCTTGTCGCTAAGGAGACTGCGCAGCTCAATACTAAACTCCGCTATATAGATATTCATAACTATTAGTTAAGGCAAGAGGTAGCGCAAGGAAGGATTAGGGTCACCTACACTTAGTCGAACGAAATGATAGCTGATAGGCTCACAAAGGCCCTTCCTGTCAACAAATAGAGCAAATTTCTAGATCAACTAGGACTTATTAATATAGCAAAGGATCTTAACAAAGGAGGTACAAATTAACAAGCTAGAATAAAGGACGGCTACAAGGGGTCCAGCTTAAGGATAAGCCTAAGCTAAGGGGGTGTGTTAGATTAGAGCTGTGTTGCCAAACAAGGGCACGTGGTCGGCTCCACCCTCTAAATTAGACCTCGAGCCAACAAGTCACAGAACACACACAATACAACTGTTCATCCATCTCATCTATCAGACCCCCCATCTCAATGAGCTCAAATAGTGCTTAAATCTGACATAGATAGACAGTTCCTGTAAATTACTATGATTTTTACTATAAATTACGGTGGGTAGGTGTGTTCGATTATATGGCCCTTTACACACTAGCAGTTAGTGTAAATTATAGTGTTTTCACTATGAAATTAAAAGAGGCCGGCGCACCACTATTTTGCACTGCCCCTATACTATCCCAAATAATGCTAGTGTGTCTTGGCACTAGATAGATACTTCTCGTAATAGCCGAGCTTCTCTAAGATGCAAGAAGAAAAAACATTAATTAATTAACCATACTACTTCCCATCTCATCTTATTAAGAATACCCCTATATCTAACAACACACTTAACCTTATTAGCTAGGCAATTATATTTAGCGCGAACAAAGAGGCTTATAATAACACTACTAAGCAAATTAATACAAAGGAGCTATACTTATAGAAGTAGCATAAAAATAGCCGCTAGGCATACTTATTAATATTATTAACTATATTAAAACACTATAGTAGTATAAACTTTTTAGAGAGTTTTAGCGCGTTACTAACGCTAAGTTGCGTGCTAGAGAGCGTCTCTAAGTGCTTATGCCAATTAAGCCTATTATTACTTACTAGAACTTATATTACGCTACCTTTAAGCGCGTAACTTAACTTTAAGCTGCCTATAACTTATACGCTAAGCACTATATTAACTATATTTTTCTTAAAGATAGGCGCGCAAAACAATATAATAACACGCTCCCTAACACTCAAAGTTAAATAAGATTAACTAGCCTTATAGCTGCTAACTAGGCAGTAAATAATAGAGTACTAGGACTACCTTAATCCGCTTAAACTTACTATAGAGCGGCTAGAAGATCGCGGCAAAGCAAAGTAGGTAATTATTTAGTGCTATTTATAAGATTATACCTATTTTTAAGTATGTACTTAGTAGCGCGCGCTTAAGCGCGCACGCGCCTATATAAGTAAATTAATTTTAACTATATAAACGCTCTAAAGAATTATCTTAGTATTAACCTATGCGCTACCTAAAGTAAGGCTAATAAGTATTATAACAAGCTTAATTACTCGCCTATATACTACGCCGCTGTCTGCCTTTATTTATACTATAAGTTCTACTACGAGAATAGCTAGACTAATAAGCCAGAGTAGCTCGCTACTACTAATACTAGATTTTAATAACTATAGCAATTGTATAAGCCTTACTACTAACGCCCTCTATCTTATATCGTGTTTGATCACGTAATGCACGCTATCGCGTAATGCACGTTTTCGGCAATTTCCGCCCATCCACAACTTGAAGCTGTACAGCTTGTATATATTGTAAAATCGTCGGATTTTCTAGAGTAATAATCAAAAGAGCTTATTTAACAAATATAGCCCTTCTATTGGCTACCTGTAGCGCTCTGGGAGGCGTATTTGACGTGTGCGCGTCGTGGGCGCGATCTCGGGCATCTCGGGCTCGTCAACTTTGACAGGCTGTAACTCAGGCTATACAAGCTCAATATCCTTTGGATTTTTTGCTAGAGGCTTAAGGCTATATTAATTACCCTTTTGGGAAGCTTTGAGCTCATCGCGGAGTTGTTTTTTAATTGCGCGGGCCTCTCGCTTTTCTTGAGCTTCAATAGCCTTCAGCTCGCGCTCGCGAGCGCGCTCTGCTTGAGCCTGAGCCTTTTCAAGGCGTCGCTGTTGCAAGAGGGCTTGCTTTTCAAGCTTGCTCTGCTCTCTGAGCTGGGACTGGATGTCCTTTTGAAGCTGTATCTCCTTCTCCTCCGCGTCCTTTTGTGCCTGCCAGTCGCGAGCCCTCTGGACCTTAGCTGGCGACCAGAAAATCGCGCCACCGTTGTAATCCTCCGGCGTCTCGAGCGCCAGGGCCTTACCCCGCTGGCGGCGCTTGCGCTCGTTAACGAGGGTCTCTTTGAGCTAAGTATTTTCGTGCTTAAGGATCTGATTTTTCGCTGAAATCGAGTGTGGAGCGTACGCAAGAGTTTGGCAGCCTGAGACTCGTAAATATCTCCAACAACTTGACGTAAATAAGCCCTCGATTTTACGCCAGTCGCTGGCGCTAAGGACCAACGTGCTGCTCTCGCTCTCGCTTGAGCTGGGGCGCTCAGGCTCGCGAGTTTCAAATCGCTTAAGGATCCTGTCGGGATCTAAGGGCACGATCCCAGTAGCCTCAAAGGCCTTAAGGACCGTTGCTGACGTTAGCGCGCGCTCCCAGGCGGCCCAGAATATCCTGAAAAAGTCCCTCTTTGTAATGCTGGAGAGGCCCTGGCAGGCGTCCATAAAGCTCGCGAGGCCGTTGCTGTACGCGCTCGCGAGAGGCCCGAAGACGCCCACATCCAGCGGCTGAAGCGTATAGGTGCTGTGAGGCGGAAATATTGCCAGCAGGATCTTATTGGCGTCGCAGAAATCGATAAAATCCTTTGTTACGTGAGATCCATGCCCATCAACGATCAAGAGGCGGTACGACGTCCTTGCCTTTGCTTTCGTCTCGCGGTTAAACACACCTATTTGAGCCAGCTGAGCCCGATATCGTTATTGGTCCATCCTGAGGGCGAGGAGGAGAAAAAAGCCTTGTGGATTTCAGGGTTGAAATCCTGGAGCCAGGTGTCTTGTACGTTGCCAGAGGCTGCCTGATAAATGAGGGCAGGTGTGAGGGTAGAGCCGTCGGCGCAAATACAGGCTATTGAAGTTATCCACACTCGCGATTGCCGTCCTAGAGCATTGATTTGAACTTCCCACGCTCGTATTACTCGCGAGAAAAGACGCGCTTCGATTTAGAGAGGATTCCAATAAGAAATCCCTTCTCATCCATATTGTAAATATGGGGTGCGTCAACGTTGTATTGCTCGATTTTTTTAGCTAATAGCTTAAAGTACAGCGCGTACTTGAAGGCCGAATCAGCTCTACGGCGTGAGGCGTCGATGCCAGATATCCATCGCGATATTAAGTCGAGTTTGTGGCGCTCAATAAAGCGCGACGGCCAGCAAGTCCCAACGTATTTTCCAGCTATTTCTAACGCGAAGTTTCGTATCATATAGCTTATAGGAGGTAGCCCTCGCGCTAAGAGGTCTTGAATATACTGTACGAGCGTTGCTTCCTGCGTAGCGTTAAGCATTTATTGATTTTCGAGCTTACGCGCCATCGATAGGGTTTTACTACGCGCGCGCCGCGACAGAGTTAACCAGCTAACCCCGAATCTTTTAGCGATTTCTGTATACGTAAAATGTTCTCCTGGTTTTAGCGATTCGATTGCCGCAAGAGCCTCGTCGATTGGAGCCATATTGGTGGAGTTATGGTGGGTTGAATATTTCGCGATTTTGGTGGGGCGCGTGCATTACGCGATAGCGTGCATTACGTGATCAAACACGATACCCTGTCTCGGCAGTCAATGCGCACCGTCACTCAATGCGCAACCCCAACGTAATCGCTCAGCCAGCAATATGAGGCTATAGAGCTCTACACAAAAGCTTTTATCGCGAGATTTTCTAGAGTTGGCTTCTTATAGAGCTATAGATAATTGCTAGCTAGTCAGATTATAGATATCTGCTTGGTGTTCTAATTATACGGCCACAGCGCGATGATAGCGTTAATGGCGCAGATGCCGCCGCATCAACGCGTACAGGTGCTGGCGTAGATTTCTTCCTCTTTGTAACTGTATAAGTAGCTTTTAAAGCTTTCTAACTTCCCTTTTTAGCAATTTTGAGACGTTTTTAAAGTTGTTGTTAAGTCTTGCGAGCCTGTTGACGGAGGCGTCGCTCAGCAGCTTGATTAGCTTTCTCCTTAGCGCGCGCATCTCTAGCTGCTGCCCGCTTAACGCGCTTCTCTCCTTCTCCTGCTGTAAACGAGCTTTAAGCTGTTTATTAGCTATATAGATCTCTTGCTGCTGAGCTTTTTGGAGTTGTAACTGTTGTTTTTTTAGCCTCCTGCTAGCTGAGCGAGTTACGCGCCCTCTGTACGCGGGCAGGTGACCAGAAAACTGCTCCTCTATGCCACTCCTTAGGTTGCTCTAAGGGCAGAGTCTTGCCTTTTGTTTGACGCCGTTTCTGGTTTGCAAGAGCTTCTTGGAGACCCTTATTTTTATGCTCTAGGAGCTGCTTTTGTATAGAGATTGAGTGTATTGTCTGGCTCAGCTTACGCGACTCCTTAGTCGCGATATCCTTTACAGTGGAGCGTAACAGTCGCTCTATTTTACGCCAATCTGACGCGCTAAGTACTGAGGTAGAGCTTACTGGTGATTCTGGCTCTGGCAGAGTCTCTTTGTTAAACCTTTTGAGGATAGGCGTTAGATCTGGTGGCGAGATACCTGTACACTTAAAAGCTTTGGTAATCAACTGCGGCGTAACTGACGTCGTCCAGGCCTTCCAGAATAGCGTAAAGAAGTCTTTTTTGGCGATTGTTGACAGTCCTTGGCTCCTATACAGGTATCTGGAGAGCTCGTCAGAGTAGGCAGCTGAGAGAGACTTAAATACGTAGACGTCAAGAGGCTGCAGCGTATAAGTCGCATGAGGGGGAAATATCGCAAGGAGGATCTTATTCTGATCGCAGCAGTTGATAAAATCCATAGTAATGTGAGATCTATGCCCATTAAGGACTAGGAGTCGCCACTGCTGTTGAGCCTTCTCCTTTGTACAGCGATCAAACACCTATTTAAGCTATTGAAGCCCTATCTTATTGTTTGACCATCTAGATGTTGATGAGGTAATAAAGACTCTGTGAGAATTGACGTTGATTTCTTTAACCCAGCTTGATTGTAGAGTCGCGGCGTCAGATCGATAGATTAGCGCTGGATTAACAGTAGATCCGTCGGCGCATATACATGCGATGAGCGAGATCCACTTACGGCTGCCGTCCTGTATAGATTGCCTTACTTGGCGACTCTTATATAGAGGCCTATCGAAGATCCTTTTTGAGCGGGCCAGTGATACTAAGGAGGAAGCCTTTCTCGTCCATATTGTACGTATGCTGAGGCTCTACACTATACTCTGTAATTTTCTTGTGTAGAAGCTTAAAGTAGAGCCTGTATTTTGCCTCTGAATCAGCCTTGTGGCGATTGCTGTTAAGCCCAGTCGTCTATCGTGAGATTAAGGAGTTGGGGTTGCGCCTAACAAAGCGATTAACCTAGGACATGCTGACGTCTCTTTTTGCTATGTAGGAAGCAAAATTTTGTATTATCTACCGTGTAGGAGGAAGGCCACGCTTAGTAAGGTAGGTGATATATTGTAGAAGCCCCTTTTCTTGTTGTGGATGGAGTAGACGACGTGTACCATCAGTGATAGTACGCGCCTGCGTGACGCGTTGGTGCCTGCGCGTCAACGTAGAGCGTACAACACCAAATTCTTTGGCGATTTTATTGTATGATAAAAATTCTCCTGGTTCTTGCGCTTCGATTGCTGCTATCGCGGCGTTAATTGGGTCCATATTGGTGGAGTTGGGGCGCGTCAAAGTTGGGGCGCGTCATGTTGGGGTTGTGCATTGAGTGACGGTGCGCATTGACTGCCGAGACAGGGTACAACTATAATATTAATAGTAAGTAAAATAGATAATATAATTAGCGCCTTTATATACCGCAACAACACTAAAGATAAGACAGCCCATAATAATAAGTATAAACACTAGAGAACTTAAGAGTTAGAGTAGAGCAAGAAGCAATACTTAGGTAATAGGCACCTAGTTATATACTAGATATAAATACGCTTAAAATACCTATGTTTAAGCTAGTTTGCGATTAATATACTAACTATCCTAGTATTAAGTTATAATTACGAATAGCTCTTTAGTAAGTTTAGTAACCTACTTAAGTCTAGATAACGCGCTATTAGTAGTAAGTTACTTATAGCTCTTTAATTAGTAAGAGTGTAAATAAGAGCTGGCTTCTAAACTTCGCATAAGAGTAATAAGGGCAATAATAAGGATAATTTTTCTAATAAAGATATTATATAAGACTATAATATATAAAAATAGATTACTTACCTATAGTAGTTATATATAAATATAATCTTTTAGCGTCTAATCTAATTAATTTATAATTAATTTATAATTAAGCTGCCCCAAAACACTAATAATTAATCTATAATTAAGTAGCGGCGACGTTACTAATAATTAAGCTAATTAATAACTCTAAGATTAATTAAATTGCTTGTTGCGAAGTCTGCCTTATATAGACGCGTCTATAGTGTCCTTCTATAACGTAATACTTAGCTAGCATTTTATAAACTAACTCCTACTAAGAAGAAAGTTCTACTTTAACGTATCCTTAATCTTAACACATAAGGATTTTCTCCCTAAATTAGTACTATATAAGAAATTATAAATATTATTCTTTCTACTTAAGGCGATCTAAAGCTTATAGTTATTAGCTAGAAGTAGATTAAAAACTATATTAACTACTATAAGATACTTTATACAATATATAATTGTAAGTATAATTATTAGCGCGCGCTTTATAAGGATTCTATTATTATCTAGAAGTAGTTTAACCTTATACAAAATATAAAAGCAAAGCACGGAATACTTAATAAGGACACCTATAATTTTAATAAGACTAGCTTTTAAATAGGCATTATATTAACCTTAAAAGTTATTATAAGGATAGAGAAAAAGAGCCATATAAAGATTATTTAACCTAGTAATTATAAATAGGTTACTATTATATATAGTATTAATGCTTAAGGTTAGGCGCTTCTACCTTTAGTTATCCTTACTGCGAAACTCTATTAAGCAATCTAGTACGCTAATAGTAACCTACTACACAATTAGGTAATTACTATAAATAAGAATAGTTAGACAGATAATAAGATTAGGTATAAATAAATCTAGCACTTTAATAAGTATATAAAGACTTATACAAAGGGCGTAAAGCGTCTTCTTATAATAAATAGGTATAGTAGCTACTACTTAGGCTAGTTTGAGAAGTTTTACGTATAGATGTTAGATATTAGGTTACTAGAAATTACTGTGATTTTACTATAAAATCTAGTAGTCACGTGTGTTCGATTACATAGTCTCCTTATAACGATAATTAGCGTAACTTATTGTGATTTCACTATAAGATTACTATAAAATACACACAAAGAAGACTAGCGTACTACTATTACACTACTTTATACTATTACTAGTGCGTCTTAGCGCTAGATAGATATTGCGTACAATAGCTAAGCTTCTCTAATAGAGATTACTCCACAATTAATTTATTATTAAATCCATTACTTTTATTTATTTTATCAAAGATACTTACGTATCTAATAATAGAATTCTATTATTACACTTTATCTACCTTTTTACTTATCTTATTTACTATAACTACTTAATATAGACTACTTTAGCCCTCTTAAAAGCGCGTATAGCAAAGTAGTAGAGGGGAAGATAAGGCTTAGCATAAACTATATTACAAAAGACAAGTTTCTAGAAGCCTACTATACAGCCTATATAGCAGCTATAATGTTAAAAAATATTTAGAGTAGTTTCTAGGCAATATGGCTTATTCTATACAACCCTAAACGCGTTCTTTAAGGCTTAAATCCTATTGTATAAACACCTAGTCCCTAGCTTATAGAGGGCTTAGAGTAGGAGTCAAAAACACCTTAAACGCTACCTAAAATTAAACGCTAGGCAAGCTATATTAAAGAGCAACGCAGGCTTCGTACAAATGCATCCTATTCGCTAATAGATTACGCGTTTAGGTAGTTGCTAAAGGGCTTTAAGAAGGTAGTGTATAAGAAGGCAATTCTTAAGGTTAAGGTTAACACGCTTTAAGCTAAAAATGCTTATAAAAAAACAAAAATAAGTATAGCGCTATAGGACTATTGCACAGGAAGGCATTTTGTCTATTTTAGGATAGCTAGGATATTATATAGAGCTGCGGGTTAGTAGAGCGAATCTATATTAAAGGTGTGCCGCCTAAGTTTCGTACGCCTTATACACAACTATAAAAGCGTACACTACCTAAGTGCAGTATGTGCTCTTTAACTAAGCATAACGCCCGTACGTGCCCTAGGCGTTAAATAACTAGATAGATACTATTTGTAGCTTTTATTATATACATTTTGGGTAGTAAAAGCAAGTGTTGTATGCGACGCGCGATGGGGCTAATCCGCTTGCTTGCCTAATCCACTTACTTGCTGAACACGTTAAGTGTTGTGTACACTTACTATGGCCGGCTAACGTCCCTCTTAGTAAGAATAGCCAAAAGAAAACGAATAAAAAAATTTAATGAAAAGGCGAAATTCTCGCGTCACGAATCGCGTACTGCTAGGGGCAGGACTTAGGGAGCCCTTTAATAAGCCCACACGTCCTATACTAAGTAGAACAGCCACACTATCTAGCTATATATAAAATAATATAATAAGTAATATAATACAGTATAAAAAAGAATATACCTAAGAGTTAGAGTTACAGTATAGCATATGGACACCTCCTACTATCGTATAACCCCTAGCTTTTTACTCAGCCATCCATATCTGCCCAGCCGCAGATTCGCGGGCAGCGCCTGTATCAACGTGATCAACTCATCATCTCTATACTGCAGTTTTTCCACTGAAATAGCCTGGATAATGTAGTTTGACACTGTATTCTGCGCAAGTGGCGGATTGCGCAGATAGGTGCCTATAGCTTCGAGGGGCACGCGCTGGTGATACCAAAGATGATAGGCTCGGAGAGGCGGAATTGTGCAGCGGATTCGAGAGGGGAGGGTCGACGTAGGAGAGGGAATGGTGGACTCGAGGTAGGTCTGGGCCCAGGTAGTGGCGAGATCATACTGTGGGGTGGGGAAAGTAGAGTCTGTAAGGACTAAGGGTTTGAACAATGGTCGCGGAGGCTCGGTAGCTTGACTAGAGTCGACATGATCCAATGCATTGCTACCAATGTCTGAGGTCTTGATCATCGTATCTTGATCTAGCATGTTGCTGTCAGGCTGCTCCTCGGCACCAGAAGCGTCTCTCGTCTGTAACGGCTCCGTGTTCAAGTCAAGCTTGTCCAGGGCTGCCTCCAGTTCCGGATCTGCGAACTCGTCATCTGTGTGCTCCATCTCAACTTTGAGTGATTCTGTTTCCTGCATCGGCTTCCTCAGAGATCGTCTCCGAGGAGGGACTTTAGGCGGAACGTCGAATGCTTCAGACTCGTCCGAGCTACTCTCGCCTCTTGAGGACGACCTTGGTAGGCTGGGGTATCCAGTGTCACCAATCGTGAGCCTTGAAAAGTCCACACGCCCGATCCGATGCCCCTGCAGTTCCGAACTAGCAGACGAACCGTCCGAGTGCTGTACCAAGTCGACACGACTCCGATGTTTCGGAATGTAGTCAGCATCAGAGTCGTCCTCGGCCACGCCAGAGTGACCAGAAGCAAACTCTGAATCTGAATCCTCCTCTTCGTCTTCCTCAGCAAGCTCCTCAGCCGCCGTCTCGTATATTTCGTCTTCCGGGTCGTCCACTTCCAGCCCACTGATGGCTTCAGCAAGCACCTTTTCGGTCTGTGTTTTTGCATTCTTCGTATTCTTTGCCTTCTGCATGGCCGGTGTACAGGTCACAGTCTTGTTGTCATAGTCGCACACCCGGGGTATCGGTGGAGTAGGCTTTAATTTCTTACGTTTCAATTCGAGAGCGTCAAACAGTCGAAAACCCGCGTACGCGTCAGCGGCAGCGTATTGAATCTGCTCATAATCCAGGCGCCTGCTCCAATCACTCTCGCGGACGCTGCCGAGGCGCCGCGGTTCATCGGCCAGCGGCTCCCCTTTGTAAAGCGGGAGCAATAGGTGCTGCTGTACCTGCGTGGATAGCTTTACCAACTTATTGCTAACCTTGCTTGGATCTGTTGCATAATACTCAACAAGATTGTTAAGTCGGCTAAGCTCGAACACGCCGCGGACCTCCACATTGAGATATTTCCTCACCCGAGTAACATCGCCCTTGACAGCGACACCCACTTTGAGTGTCTCTGGGGACTCCAAGATGGTCTTCAGCGTCGGCGGCAGCAACTGTTCTGGCGTTTTGCCTGAGAACCGCGCTATATGGAAAAGGGCAATCCGATTCTCATTGGCAATTTGAATCAAGGATGCGTTTTCTTTGATGGAATCCGTGGCCCCGAAAGGCTTCCACTCGATATCAAAGCCCAAGACTTTCTCGTCTATGAAGTGCTTTGCGACTCGTTCTGCCATGTCCATATTCGAGCAATAGTGTACCAAGAGCTCTTCGTTTTCAGGTCCGCGGTAGAGTTTCTGGCTCCAATAGCTGGCACGAGTCTGTGGAGGTGCTTGCAAAGCGTCGATTAGAACACCCGGGGGTATTTGATAGGTAAGTGGCGTATGCTGCTCCTCAAGTTCTTCCATCTCTGCATCTTCGCCAAGCTCGCGCTCCGACTCGTCCCCATGTTCGCTTTCGCTAGGCTGGTCTTCCTCTGACGGCTCATGTATCATGTTGGTTGATGGTTGAAAGTTTCGCTCGTGGGGCGTAGTGTTGTCGGGAAGGTCTGACCGGTCTTCCTTTGACGGCTCATGCATCATGTTGGTTGATGGTTGAAAGTTCTGCTCGTGGGGCGTAGTGTTCTCGGGAAGATCTGCACCTTGGGCTGATCCGCTGTCGCGATTGCTAGGTGAATAGACGCAGTCGTCACCGGCCACAGTTTCTCCGCCATCCGCATCTAAATTTGCCAACCCGGCGTCCATCTCTTTCCACTGTCCAGCGTCTGTGAAAAACATCGTTGAATGTGACGCCCTTAAGTGCGGTGATGGTCTAAAAGGCTGTGCTGTCTGCCCTGACCTGAAATATGGCATCCCTGTTAAATCGTTGGCGCTTTTAGTCGTGCGGGCACCGCTCTTTATGTCGTTTCTCTTAGGGTGACCGGTAGATTGTCCAGGCTTGAGTTCGTTCGAGTGCGGCGATGGTCTAAAAGGCTGTGCTGTTTGCCCTGACCTGAGATATGGTATCCCTGTTGAATGGTTGGCGCTTTTAGTCGTGCAGGCACTGCTCTTTATGTCGTTTCTCTTAGGGCGACCGGTAGGTTGTCCAGGCTTGACTTTGTTCGTTATTTTGTCGAATTTGTTCCACTTGTGTTTCTTGTGGGCGGACTGGCTACCCCCGAATCCCAGGATTTCGCATGTTTTGCCAAGTAAAGTGGATTTGGACGGTATCGGCATACCTTCGAGGGGAATAGTCATGGTGCTTGGATTGAACAGTGATAGTACTGTTCGCTCCTCGAATGATAACAGCGTCGATGTGAGGAGCTTGCGCAGTTTGCCTAGAGCGGTCTTTCGTTTGGTTCGAAGCTCGCTCCTATAGCGTCTCGGACCATTGGTCAAAGCATCGCGCGCGGCGTGCTTGCGGATCTTTAAACGGAACTTGCCCAAGCTTTGTTGAGAGCGAGATTGCAGGTGTTGATAAGTGCGTCGCATCTTTCCCACGTAACTTTTCCGCCCACGTTGTACATAGCGCACATACAAAACCTGCCGAATAGGACGACCCAGGGGGTTGCAATATCTGCGGCGCCATGATGAAGGGTTGTAGCCCCAAAGAAGGAGCTGTCTGTACTGGTATCTTTTGCACTCCGCTCTGTATCGTTCTTTCACATCGTCGACAAATTGCTGTCGGATTACCGTGGCAAAAGGCGCCAGAGCTCCGGCTTCTCCCGCTGCAATCGCATTCTTTAACACATCCTTACTAAAATCTGCGACAAGACGTCTAATAAAAGTGATCTTGGGTCCGCAAAGGCTTTCAGCGTTCCGTGCGATGGCTGAATCCTGGTTCAGCCTCTCACGCACCCAGGATTGTCTGCTTCTCATTCTATTCAGTATTACCAAGAAGGGCCGGAAGAATCTATAGTGAGAGTAGAGGCACAGACCGTACGTAGTGTTGTCAAGCTGCATGAAAAACTCCAGCACCCGCGCAGATCTCCGGATTTGGGTATGTGCTGTTTGTGCAAAGAGGACGTGATCAGAAACACTCTCTCTCAATTGCCCGCTAAGGGCATGTGCACTGGGCCTTCTCTCCAGCTCCTCCACAGCTGCGCGTAGCTGCCGGGCTAGACGTAGAATGCGGCCACACTGGATTTCGAATGCCAAATACATCGTACGCGCACTATAGGCGGGAGAGTCTAATTGTGACTTGTCATCGATTAAGTGCTTAACCAGTCGTCGAGCATCGTGGCCGAGGTCCGAAATCTCTGCGCTGACGTGGGCGCTTTCGACCTGGGCATCCTCCAGCGTTTTCAATAGATCCACACGCACAGCGACACTCGGCGATGCAGGAGGCGATGCAACGCCAGGGTTGTGGTTCCTCCGGAGATTGATCAGTTTTATCGTCGAGGAGCGTATTGTATGAGCCATAGCGGTTACAATGTCTTTGTGAACATTGGAAGCGTCAACGGCCTCCATCGTTAAGTCACGCATGTCCCGGTAAGACTTCGACATCAAGGTTATTGAATCCCGAAAGTCGCCGGCCACCCAACCATGCACAGCATCATCCGCGTCGTCTCTGATCCAGGGACGAGTACCCTCCTTGTAACTTCTCGATTGTGACCAATGCAGAGATATGAGTCCTTTTCGAAATGGGTCGACGCGTGTATTGATGGCGAGCGGCGTGCTGTGGTGCAAGGCGCGGCGGGGGGACACGGCGAGACGCTGACTGGCTGGAAATGCTCTGTAAACGATGAGCATAGAAGAATGAAGGCGGTCCTGGGAAGTGTACTTGTGCGGTTTATATATTATCCACGGCGATGGCGGAGGCAGCAGCACTCTCGAAGCGGCTGTTGCCATGCTTCGTGTATCGCGGCATAACCGATAGATACCTAAGGGAGCACTGGGCGCGCCAGGGGGGAACGCGCATGGTTGGCGAAGCATTGGGCTCCATTGTTCGCTCCGGTAGGCAGCAGGCGTCGCGCACCGTATGTATGTGGACAAAGAAGGTGCGGTGCCTGGGGAATGGCTCGGACCCTGGGAAGAGAAAGAAAGGCGACTAGCTCGCGCAGGCGCGCGTTTTTGCCGCCAAGCAACAGCCACCTGCACCTACGTTCTACCTCTAGTTCCGCCTCACGCTTTGCACACGACGACAACCTTTGCAGACACCCCAGGATACCGCAGCCATGGTCGTCGAGAATGTGCTGCCTCTCGGTAAGACGCTGACGCCCGTGATGGTGCTCATATGCTGATGTATGCAGAGCTCATCGACAAGTGCGTGGGCTCGCAAATCTGGGTGATCATGAACGGCGGGAAGGGTAGGTACCTCTTCGTCGGCAAGAAGCTAAACTGACAGAATGCAGAGTTCGTCGGCAAGTTGATTGGCTTTGACGACTACGTCAGTAAGTGCACGCGAGCATCACCTGATCTGCCAGCCTTCTAACGCGTGGTAGACATGGTCCTCGAGGAAGTAAAGGAGATGTAAGCTTGCACACATGGTTTGCAATGGACACTGACGGCTCCAGTGACCCTGTAGAGGGCGAGTCGCGGTTGCCGAAGATCCTTCTCAACGGTAACAATATCTGCATGGTACAGTATCCGCAGCGCCAAAGCGATCGGCTGCTAACGGCCGCCCAGATGGTGCCAGGAGGAGACGGGACTGTCGTATTTGATGAAGAGTAAACAGTGCGTGAGCGGGCCGCCTGCCGAGGTCTGATGGGCCTAAGAGTCTCTGTCTACCGCACAAACTTGGAGAGATATCATGTCACAGCGTGCATCTACGAAAGCTATGTCTGAGAGCCGACATGTCCTGTTCGCCTCTCGCTCCTCCGACAGTTGAGATAGCGATAGCCTTGATAGACGAGGCCGATTCACCGTCACGTGGCCGGCCAGTTGCCCCAGCCAATACAAATGTCTACCACGTAGCTTGCAGTTTTGCTCCCTCTGACGATGAACATCACGATGACGGCGCCGGGAGAAGGGCGAGGGTGTGGCCGCGATTGGAGCACAGTTGTCAGCGCTCTCGATGACGGTCCGTTCGCGTTCCGCATGCATCATTCAATACTTGGCCGGCGAGGCGCCATCTGCAGGCACGCGACATAGCCCAGACAGGTGGGCCGGCTTTTGAGAATCCCATGCGGGTTCATCGAAGATTCAAATGGCCAATTCACAGGTATGAGCCTCTGACGCTGCAGTATTGAGAAGTGATTGCTGCAACTTCCCACCCACGGTCCACACTAGCATCATCCCACATGCGTGTTCCGCTCCGCTTGTGCGCTCTCATACATGTATGTAGCTTCGTTGGGCCATTGGCCGGCATGCCCTCTGCGGCGGAGGAAGACATGCCCAGAGCTTCCACCCCGCCCTGGAGACAGCGCCGATCGCCTGTATCGGCTTGCACACAAAGCTTCGCCGTCTCACGTTGTGTGCGTGCGGACCCACATGCCCACATGCCACATACACACAGCAGGTTGCGGTCAATTCTCCGGAATCGCTCGCTTAACGCTTGGAAGGGAATAGCTACGTGAAAGGTGCCCTTTTGCCGTAGTGCCTCGGTTTGGATGCCTACCATCTACGCACCACTGAAGCCCTGAGTTAGGCGCCACTGAGCTTCCTCGCGCCATTCCTTCATCACTGCCAATTGGCATTCCATTCTCCTCTTGCCCGTCCCGGCCCTGGATTGCGCCTGCACCAGCCGTTTCCGCCCGGCTCGCCTTGGCCGTGTCTGTGCCGTTTCGCGTTTCGCGCTCGCCGCTGGCAAAAGATCCGTCCGGCAGAGGCACGCCGGCGTGCGCCTTTCCGGAAACTGTTGGCTGAGCCCTGCATCACGCTACGCACCAGCGACCGATCGCGTCCTTTGTCTCGATCCTCAGCACTCTCGACTTCGCAGGCCTCACGTCAACTGCTTTTCTGTGCCGGGTGCTGCCCTCCTCGACGAAGCCTCGCCGAGTGCCAGGGCGCCGGCCGATCTGTCGCTCTAACCTCACAGCTTGTCGCCTTCTGGCTGTTGGCCACTTCCATCACAAAATTCCTCTCCCCGTCCACCATGCCCTCGCCCCTCCTGTAATAATACTGCAACGCCGCATTCGCCTCTGCCATGGCCGCACCACGCCGACTCTCCTAGGCCTGTTCCGCATCCAAGGTTATCGCAGGGCCCCGCGTTCTGGTTCTCCCCTCCACTTCCCACCCTCGTGTGAGCCTATGGTCCACCGCCCTTCGCCGTGCATGCCCGTCCTGGACGCGTCCAATGCCGTTTGGTCCCGTCTTGAACCACACTGGCCGCTACACGGCGTGCCTGCGTTAGCATCCTTCGCCTCGCTCTCAGCGCGGAAAGCACCGTAATCGCGATACTGTATCGTAACATTCTTAGACAGCCCTGTTCAGATTGATCGGGCGAGAATTCCCCACACCCACGTTGCGTGCCACTCCTTCCATGGACGAGCACTAGACCTCCATCCACCACCATACTTGCTCTTCTTGCGCTTTGCGCCCTGCAACACTTGAACACAATCCCAATTTTGCGTACCGCCCACCTGGCCGCCATATTGCGCCTGCCAACCAAGAACCCATACCAAAGTCTACATTGCCTTTTTCGCTCTGTCTTGCATACTCGACGCTCCATCACTCGAGCGCCCGTCCGAAACACGCCGTCCCTGGTGGCTTAATACTATCCGACCCTCTATCCATATTTCTCCCTTGGGTCACCATCAGATCCCGGCGCCGCCAATCACGCCGCCCAAACACTTGCTCAAACGAAGCACAACGACGCCTTTTTTACTCTGCCACGGCTTGCTTTGGCACCGAGATCCTCTCTACATGAGCGAACTAGGAGAGCGGCTGGCGCGATTGGGACTGTCCCAATACCTAGACGCGTTCGTGTCTGAGGGCTTCGACACTTGGAATACCGTACTCGACATCACCGAATCAGACCTGTGAGTCCTAGATTGTCCGTGACGGTAGTGCTAGTCTCACGGGAAACAGGAGCTCGCTTGGCGTCAAGCTCGGACATCGAAGGGTACGTTGCTTCCGAATGCGCCTCAACGGCTGATGGACGTGGCCTCTGACAACCCAGTAGAAACTTCAACGGGCCATCGCAGAATCGCGTGGACAGTCCGCAGATCGCCCATTACCAACAGCACTTGGAAAGGCTGGGAGCATCGACGGCTATCGCTCCGACGACTCGGCGACAGAGGTCAAAGCCAGGCAGGGCGAACCGACAGCAACGGGCGCTGCTCCTAGTACGAAGAGGAAGTATAGACGGCACCCCAAAGTCAGTTTTGATACCCCCCATCACGTGTCTTTGCAGTACAGTTTCGCACACCTTGGATTGCTTCTAACCGTGCTCAGCCAGATGAACATGCACCAGAACGGCCTCCGTCTGCTTATGTCATATTCTCCAATCGTAAGCAGCCCTCGTCCAAGCATGACTTAGCTAACCCCCGCCAGAGGTGAGAGAGACTCTAAAAGGACAGGACCTATCCTTCACCGAGATTGCGAAAGTGGTCGGCGAAAGGTGGCAAGTCTTACCTGCTGATGCACGAGAATCCTGCGAACGACAGGCTAGTGCAGCGAAAGAAAAGTACTACGCCGAGCTGGCCGAGTACAAGAAGACGCCGCAGTATGAAATTTACCAAAAGTATCTGGATGAATTCAAAGCCAAGCATGCAGCACCACCAAAGGGTAAGTCAATCCGTGCCCTCCTTCGCCCATTCGTAACACGTGGTGACAGAGGCAGAAGCCAAGCGCTCAAAGCTAGAGAGAGAGACGGCAATGTCAAACCGGAGCAGTAGTTATGAGCAGGCTGAGCGTGCTCTAGGCAGAAGGATCAGTTCAGCTCAGTCTGATCCAAGCCCTCCAGTAGGCCCGGAAAGACTACCCCCTGGGCCATCGCTTCCGCCTAAACCAACATCACCTGCTGTCCATGCCCGCTCGCCGCTGATGGCTGAGCATTACTCTCCTATCTCTGCATCACCGCGTCCACCAACTCTTCACATGGAGACTTCCTTCGAACCTAATTCGAGCGCTATAGCTAGGGAGGCGCGAGGACAGTCGGACGCGAGCTTACCATCCCTATCCCTCCCATCCGCCATCAACGACACCACCTTCTGCAACTTACAGCTCCCACTACCAGGCACCAATTGAGCTTCCGTCCCGAAGGTCTACACGAGAACTGCATCGACTTCCACCGCTGACCCGTGAAGACACGACGCTGTCGTCCGACAGCGGAAACACCGGTTTATAGCACAGGTTATCCTGCACAAACGCCGCCGATCAGCGACGCTGCGAAATCTATGCGTTACCTCCCACAACCCGTACCTAGCATGACGGCTGCTCCGTCACCTCTCGACCGCCCACCTATCCCAACAAATGCTACCCAACCCTATTCAGATTACCGACCGAATTCCTCCCTCGCCGCACTAATAAGAGCTGGAGAGCTAGCCAGAGTGGCTGACGCGGATGATATATGGATATGGACATGGAAAAGGATGGCTATCCATGAGCTTTCGAATGTTTTTTATACCCAAGGCCTTGAAGCAGGATGACAAGCCATGCTCAGGGTCACCGACTTTCTACACACTCCAACGAAGCAGGCGCCGAAGCTCCGTTGTCAGAATATTTCAGGTACTCGCTTACAGAATTCCATTGGAGCTCACAATAGACGTCATGTTTTTAGACATGACACTTCTGGTGTCGGCTTGCGGAAAGCGATTGGTCTTCTCAACTATGATTTCGTACATACATGCTTCTTTGCGACGCGGCGCAGATGTCAACGATCGCTTCATGCGATTCCTTCGAACGACGAGATCAATGCATTTCCTGCACATATACACAATTGGGAGCCGAGTAACAAAATTTGAATCTGTCTTCTTTTCCAATACATGGTTTGATCTATTGTGGACCATCGGACGATTATCCTCTCTATTCGGGAGCTACAACAAGCGGTGCACCTCAAAGGACGCTCATAACCCGGTCATATTCTTCAAGCATGGGCATCTGTGGTGGCTGTTGCTGCTCTATGGCGATAGCTCGGCAATCGCCCACTGCCTTCAGGCTTCAGCTTTTTACCTACCTAGCTAGCATATATCCTACGTAGATTGGATATGCCAAAATTGCCGGCGTATGGGTCGCCTCAACGACATGTCCCTGCCCTGTTTGAACCTTGAACCTTTCAAAAAATGTTCTGGAGTGCTCTAGATCGCTCGCTTCTCACCGCTGTGCTCACGGGGCTCACGGGGTTCCGTTTGGTGTTGAAAAACAGAGGTGTCTACACTTGGCCAATCGGACGCTGATCTCGGTTTGACACCCGTCCGCCATCCGGCGGCAACAGCGTTGGAGATGGTCTGGACTCTCTACGTGCGTCCAACGGCCACTACGATGGGCCTCTGTGGCGTGAGCCCTTGAACACTGTGACTCGAGTGATCACTATGGGCGATGCAAAACAGCTTATCAACTGTGTGTACGAAGCACGCCAGATTGACAGATCGACATGTCGGCATCCGTTTTGCAAAAGAAACTCGTATCGAGAGCAAGCCTCATCGAATCGAGGAGGTGGTCAACGGCCGAATGGTGGACCTGTTGATCGCTGTTCAGTGCGAAGCCCTGTCTATGCAAGGCTGAATTACCATCGCCACCCGATACCAATGTCGAGCGGGGATCATGCAATTTTGGTCATGCGGAACCGGGAGTGCCAAGTGGTTCTGGATCGTGGAGGCATGCGGAATTGTCAGTACGCATCGACAACAAAGGGAGATGGTAATAGGTTGCTTTAGGTGTTATATATCGTCGCGTGCCGGACCGCGGTGGAGTGACCTGCCACGCGCGTGGCATGAGGGGCTGTGGGGAGTGGCTATGCATGTGTATTACGAAATAGAGAGTAGAGTTTGAAAGCATTCGTGAGGCTGATATGAGTTAGTACTTAATTATATATTGCCACTGTTGTTGGATTGGTGTGATCGGCGTGCAACTCGCCTTAGCGATCAAGGTGAGCGGCAGATCAGCGCTTGAACATGTCTTGTTTCAGAAAGAACCAGGACCTAAGCTAGCGCATATAGTGTCCGAACACATAGGGTTTCCGAACACCGCGCCACAACACCACACCTGAAGAAAACACGCGATATCTCTCCACAACGCTCATCAATATAGACGCCCGCGAGGTTGCTATACAATCCGCTATCAACGATCTTAATACAGGTCTTTATACTAGCCAGCGCGCCGCTGCGAAGGCGTACGGTATCCCTTTGTCAACGCTGCACGGTCGACTACGTGGCGCAACAAACAGCGCACTCAGCCATCAGCATCAACAGCGGCTGACTCCTCTACAGAAGGATTTTCTGGTAGACTAGATCCTCAAAGAAGACGCACGCGCCTGCCCTCCCTCACACGCTCGCGCGCAAGAAATAGCGAATCGAATTCTGCGTATAAATAGCGACAACTAGCCTGTTAGCAAGCTCTGGCTCTCACACTTCCTCCAGCGCCAGCCACGCGTTGCCTCTGTAGTCGGCAGAAAGCTAGAGGCTCAGAGAGCTGATGCAGCAACACCAGAGCAGCTACGCGCGTTCCTAGAGCTCTATGAGCAGACTCGACGGCGGCTCAACATACAGGCGGAGAATACATATAATATGGATGAGACTGGTGTTGCTCTAGGGGTATGTACTAACACTAGAGTACTCTCTAGTAGTTAGAAAAAGAAGGCTTACATTCGGTCTCCAAAAGAATCGCGAATAGGTCTCTATAATTAAGTGCGTATTGGCGACAGGGCAGAAACTACGCTGCGCAGTTATCTTCAAAGGCCAGAGCCTACAGACTACCTAGTTCCTAGCCAAATTCGTGCCTAGCTGGCTCTATACAACCTCTAAGAACGGATAGACGTTGAAAGCGATAGGTGCTAAGTGGCTACAGCGTATATTCATACCTAAGACGGCTATAGGTGATGGCCAGTACCGCCTTCTTATCCTCGACGGTCACGGCAGCCATATTAATATAGACTTCCTTTGGCTCTGCAAGCAGCATCGAATCGAGCTCCTATACCTACCTGCGCATACCTCGCACGTCCTACAGCCTCTAGATCTCGCTCCTTTCTTTCTCTGTAATCAAGTCTAGTTACAGACGTCAGATCCAGGAGCTCGCATCACTTGACGACGCTGCGCCTGTCAAGAAGGAGCGCTTTATCACCTGCTATCATCAAGCTAGGGAGGAAGGCTTCACAGAGCGTGTGATTCGAGCTGGCTGGCAGGCATCTGGTATCTGCCCATTCAACATCAATCACGTGCTCAGCTCGTCGCAGGTCTCTCAGAGGCCTACTACGCCTACACGTCAGCAGCAGCCTCAGCAGCAGCTCCAGAGCTTCCTCTCGACTCCCAAGGGCCCTCACGATCTCTATATAGCGCAGCGCAGCGTCCAGAGCGTCGAGAATCTAGGTCGTACGACCCGGCTGCTCCTACAGAAAGCAGGTAAGGCTCTAGCAGCTGCAAATACTAGAGCTGCAGGCCTAGAAGCAGAGAAAAGACGCCTTGAGCAGCAGCTAGAGATATCTACCTCTCAGCGTCAGCGTAAGCGCGTTCGAGTAGACCCAAATCAACGCTTTGCAGAGGTAGAGAGTATCAGGGAGGCTATGCGCGCAGCTAAGGCTTCAGCAGTCCAACCACGTAGATCTACTATATTAAGCACCTCAGAAATAGCTGCTATAGCTACAGCAGCTGCAGCGCTTAAATCTATGTGTAGTCAATAGCAATTGTAAGTAGCGTTGCTGAGATATCGCGTGTTTTCTGCAGGTGTGGTGTTGTGGCGCGGTGTTCGGAAACCCTATGTGTTCGGACACCATATGCGCTAGCTTACAACATCGGCGATTATGGGAGCACAGCCATCTCTTCAATCCCACCGTAGCACACGGGTATCGCCTCGTGCGCTGACACCACAATACTCGATCCACAGCCACATCCATACCCGCGAAGCATCTCGCGCTTATGCAGACGACCCGCATGCACGACAGTAATACAAATTCGGACGGCGTAAAGCTTCGCGGCTCCTTCCGTGCAACTAAGCGCATATGGCCAAGACACGCAAGCGTGCCGCTGCTTTGGGCAACATTGAAGTTCTAGACTGCAGTCTGCACTCCACTCGTGCACCCTAACCTCGCACCAAACCCAGCACACAACGTCGCCAAGAGCGAGGAATCTTCGAAGCAGCCCGCTAGGCAACAGGAGGAAGGCATGGGAGGACACGCAGAGGGTGGAGCGGAGCGGACGCGGACGCTGTTGCAGCTTGTCCCGCTTTCAGTTGACCACGTTCCGCGGCATCCCGAATTAGAAGCGCATCAAGAGAATGCGCCATCGGTCGCGTCCTTTCTCGCTCAATGCTTGCGAGAAGCGAATGGAGAGGATTTCAGCGCGTTTCAGAGAGAGACGGGAGTTGTGAAGGAGAGTGTCGAGGCTGCTGGGACGGTGTATCCTGTGGTCGTCGAGAAACTGAAGAAAAAGACTGAGGATGGCGGGTTGTGGTTTGCGAGGAGGAGTCTGCATGAAGAGGGGAAGCCGGTGGCGTTTGAGGAGCTGGATAAGGTGGTGAGGAAGGACCATGAAAGGAATGAGATGGAGTATACGCCCGCGATATACGATGTTAATACGGTGCTGGAGTGGGCTGTTGAAGAGGCAATTGAGGGTGTGAAGGAGGTCGAGATGAGGAGTAAGTAACGCCACTGCTGGCATCTTCCCAGCTTTGGAGCGTTGGCGACGATGCTGGGTTGCGAGTCTTTTGCTGATGGGCATAGTAACGCAAATGCACCACTGTATGCCCGGCTCTTTTCTTCTTAACGACCGCGTCTTCAACGTCCTCCTTGTATCATTTATTCCAACTTCCCCTTCGCCCGCCGCTCTCGCAGAATCGATAGACCTCCAATTACCCATCGACCTTTCTACCTTCCCTTCCACCATCAAGGACCGCAGCCACGTCCACACTTCCTCAGGAAAGCTCACCTACAGGTGCCCGGACGTAGCATCCTCTTTCCAAAAGAAGCAAGACGGGAGGAAGCTCGTAGAAGGGAAATACGTCAGTCTAGAGAAAGTGAGCAAGATCGAGCTAGAAGGGAAGGTGGTCAGCAAGTGGGAGATGAAGACGGCGAGCGACGCGGAGGGAGCGTTGCCCGTGGGGATGCAAAAATTGGGCATCCCCGGCGTGATTGTTAAGGATGTGCCGTTGGCTTTGAGGTCCATTGTTGCAAGGAGGGCGGCCTGATTGATGTCGATGGCTCCCGACGGGGAGGAGGATATTGAAGACTAACGCTGGGCGCTTGTCTGTGGGCTAGAATGATGTAGGGAGATAACTGGAGGGCGTACGTGGTATTTTGAAATGGGAGAAAGATGATAGTCTGGCTCAAGCTCGATGGCTGATGCAGATGCTGATCTGTGAGAGGATATAGATGGCCAATAGCAGAAGCTCAGCTTTGCGCAAAGTTGTCTCATTGACACAGTCGGGGACGACGATACGTGAACGAAAAGAATTTGGAAGGACGATCCTGATTCCAATCCATGTGAGGAGACGTACGTTCATATATCACTGCGGTCTTATGCGCCGAAGCCCATAACCAGCTAAGAGCTTCTTCATCGGCATGCCCATGTCAGATACACCATGCTTCTTGACGTATACTTTTTGGCCAACAAGACCAACACCAGAACCAGTCCCTATCTCAGCCAGCGTGGAGTTTCCAGTCAACCAGAGGAACCGCGCACCACCCGACAGCGTACATAAGGCAATGGCGAATACCTACGTATCAAAGAGATAGTGCAGAGTTCACCAAGCCAGTGCTCACAACCGGCATCTTCTCCGGCCTCGAGGCACGCGGCAGAAGATCCAGCAGCTTGCTCGTATGCCCAGCACCCCTGACCGTGCGCCAATCCTTGTGTCCATCCACCCTCAGTATGCAACTTCTTGAATAGCTGTTGTCGGGCGCGCAATTGGGGAACGATATCTTCGCGCATCTCGTCGTCGGCCGTGGCGGTATTCCTCCCCGTGAAAAATGAATGGTAGCAGAAGCAGCGAGCATCTCCCGAGGGTAAGCCAGAGCGGCAATTATTCATCTCCTAGCAAGTTGTGCCCTTGTCATGTGTTTTGCGAACAACTTCGGGAATGTTCAATGCGGAGATTGCCTTGTCGTGCTATCGTAGCAAGCTCTTGTCGCTGAAGTCGACGGTATGCTGATTGTCCCCAGAGCTGTGTATTGCATGTCGCGCAACTTTTCGCTCGTAGCGCGGATGTATGAGGCGAGAAGATGGCGTGCCCGTAAGGCCTCAAGGTGCTCGCGGAGGCAGCGGAGGTATCCTATCCCAGTCACCAAGGCCCGCCATGGATGCCATCCTTCGAGGAGATGTGTATTCAAGGGTACGAGACTCCATGCTATTCAGTAGATGGCGGGGGTCGAGGCTGGTTGACATGGCCTGCATCAGGCTGCAGGCCGGGGAGCAGGTGCTCGATAAGGCGGTGAGTAGGTCGCGCTGTACACGCGGACGCACCGGAGGGAGAGTATGTCTGCGGATCCGGTGCCGGCTCTTGTGTTTGCAGGTTGTCAAGGTTCTGTTGGGCGAGGATGCCGATAGCGGCGGGGAGGTGACAAGATATCATAGTAGGGGTACCCGATTGTATTTCGCATGTACGGATGCTGAACTGCTCGAGGCAGCGTAGCTGGTGTGCTAGTTTGCTGGAGGTTTTGGTTCATCCGTGGTGGCGTCTGTGGTGGTGCTGTGGATAGAACATGTTGTGGGTGGGCCCGGCGGTTGGGTGGAGAGTTCGGGGGTGGGTTGAGAGGGGCTTTGGCTGGGGAGCATACCTGGGCAGTAAGGCACTTGCAATTGACAGGAAACAGTCTTCGGCGCGCAGGTAGCGGTAGTCTCGTCGGCGTAGTGAAAAACTACGCGTAAACAAAAGTAAAATTGCGTTTCGTGTGCCCCTCACTCCCGTGGTGACGTCGCCCTCGTCACTGGCCCACCAACAGTGATTAACTAACTACTCACCCACACTGTATAATCTACTATATATATTTTAAATTTAACTTTATCTCTCGTCAATGGTACCCAGGCCGGCGACTGAGCAGGTGGCGCTTTGGATTTGAAGGTAAGTCCAATTTCTCTTTCTCTTTCATCAGCACAAAATCGACGCGGCGCTCGGCGGAGCTGGTTTTTTGTCGTCTGTTCGATTACAGCAGTATTACAAGGTTGTTGCACTTTATTTTTTTTGGGTTTGGTTGTGTGTGAGTCACGAGGGTGAAAGAATAATAGGCTCCGAGTTGATCACGTTGACGGGATTCTGCAGCATATTGCCACTGCGTCTTTTTTTTGTGAATTTGCACGTCAAGCTGGGATACAAAGAAACATTAGACTATTTCATGATTGGGGTGCACCCTGTATCTAGGATCCGTTGCCAAAGTATTGATATACGTGCATCACTGACCGCCAGCTTATACAGACTCAAACGCCTAGCCTTCCGTCGAGATACCCGCAGACAATTAATCAACTCTAGTCTGCGCTGAAACCCAGGAGCGAGCTCTGTTTCATAATCAATTTATTCGCATTGTGTAGAGTCAGTCCCAAAATCCTGCTCAAGCATTCTATGTGATCGTATTCAGTGGCATTGAGGACAAAGTCAGGTGCGGCTGGAGTCCAGCCGAGACTCTGAAGGGCATAGCAGGCGCGGAAACTCAAAGCTTGATCGAACAGCAGCTTGAGATCCCCTCTCCACTGAGCAAATTTCCACAGTACGATGCGCGCCCCAGCACGCTGCCTAATGCTGAAAACCATACTTCTTCATCTATTATAATGCCGCGAGTGCATCCCACACTCCCAACAATGCCTTCCAAGTGGTCTTCGAGCTTTGGCGGCCTGCCAGGTCACTGAGTCCGTCCTTCCCTTGGTTTGAGGCACGCATTGGTACCTTAAATTGTGCGCAGCAATGATAAACCGATCCATCAGATGCAGCGCTCGGCAGTACATGTGTGCGCAATCATGCGAACGAAGCCCAGTCCTTGCCACAGAAAGCGTATGAATATCCCGCAACCACCAAACACTAGAAACTTATTGCCCTCCTTCCGCATGCCTTATTGTTCCGCTTGATCCAGTAGAGACAGTTTTTCGAGCGTTGAGTTGATCTATTGGTTGGCGAAAAAGACATGTCAACCGGCACCGAAGAGATACAGTCTATTTCCCACGAAGTGCGGCTCTCTTGTATTACTTGATTGACGCAAAAGTAGTTTCTGGGCTGTCGACAGCGCTTCTTCCCAGTCGCAAGTGGGGTGGGGTGGCTATTATTATTGTTGCTGTACTAGCTAGTCGAGAAGCTGGGTGCCGGTGGAGGTTGTGTCAATTCGGGTCGGGACATCATCGATGTAGCTTACCACCTACGTAGACACGGTCAGTAAAGCCTGGATTATGAACCAATTCAGGGTGGCGAATGGTTGATGATCTTGCGGGGCTATTTTCATGCGATTGCAAACCTGTGGATTGCCTCGCTAGCCACCTGGGTGTGGCGAGCTACACATCGTAAAAGATCGAAAAGTCCGTGTATTTGTAGGCTGCCTTTACATGAACGGCTTGAGATTGCGAAAAAGTCAGAATACTGTTGAATCAATATCATCGGCGAAGTCACGGTTGACAGACAAGGCGGGGCGCGAGGGAGCAAACGGCTAAGCCAGGGTCCAAAATACGAAGACCCACCCAATCGGCTTCCCCTCCCGACTTCAGCTGCACCTTCAACCTCGTTACGACCTTGGCATACCTTCCGGTCACGACGAAGATCGCCGCACCGCCTCCGCCTGCAATGACCACCGTCCCTCCACTTCATAAAGCCGCAGGCGATCCGCAATCATGCTCGTTCTCAAAATGAACTCGGTACCGAATACGCTGATTTCCATATGCGGATGATGGAGACCTCACTACTACATACTTTTCGCGTTCGGCCTCTCGCGACGCCTGTGCCTGTCTCGTCAGGAGCTTCAGGAGACGGATACTGGAACATAGTTGGTCAAGAAGAACGCATACGAAATCGAAGCTTGGATGCGAGAACTGCAAGCGACGACGCAAGAAGGTACCGTGCGTTTCAATTACCCTCCTCATTTGGCGAGCGCGGTAGTCTACGGCTGGCGAACAGGTCAAAGGACATCCACGAGAGGATTCAAGCGCACTGGTCACATACTGTGTAGATTCGGATGAAGGTGCTGTGAGACTATTGTGACAACCAACATGTTTTTGTCGGTGGAGGGGCCGAAATTCTTTTCGGGCGATATGTGTGACTCACAAGGAGCCGAACTAAAGTTTAACACAACTATACTTCTATTATATATAACTCTATCTTATACTTTACTAGTAAAGGGAGCTATAGCAATATCAAAAGCTAGTAGTTTGCGCTGGCATGCCTCTAACAGACAACTACTATTTGGATAGCAACCTATCCAGTGTTGACGATTGTTCCACCTGACCCTACAATTAGACGAAAACAGCTTGTAAATGTAGCAAATAAGTAATTATGTGTAAGTAGAAATTAGTATAGCAAACCTCCTATAGTACTATATAAGGAGGACTACCTACATAGTTTAATACAACACATCTGCTATCAGATAGAGCATTTCAACTTGGTAGCTGAGAACTTAGATCGAATTGGTCTATTCTTTAATTTCTCTTGATAACAAGACGATCCTTTTTTTATTATACTAAGTTCAACCTTGACTTTGCTATACTCATCAACGCTCACAATATAGATGGATCCGCTGTGTGAGACTAACGACTTTCATTGTGATGAACGCAAGCCCGTCTGCTCGCTATGCCTGCAGAAAGATTCCTCGTGTATTTACCCAAACATCAGCCAATCATTAAGATCTCGGAGAACTCTGACATTACGTCCTGCACCTGCCATCCCTTCCTCCATGTGGCCCGGTCCGCGCACACCGGCAGCATTAGCAAGCAACGACACATATACCAAGTACGACCTTTACTTGATAGATCGTTTTGTGCGGACCGCACACCAGCACTTTGAACTCCCTGGTGTAGAAGGAATATACTACAGCCAAGCTTTTGAGCTCGCGAAAGATTACCCGTTCATCATGCATGCCATGATCGCCGTATCTGCTTGCCACCTACAGCACCTGGGTATCGATGCGCGCTGTTATAGGATGCCTGAAGCGTTTCACTGCCAGCTTGCTACTCGCAGTCTCCGCCAGGCTATCGTGTCCATCAACGGCGCGAAGGAAGCGGATTCGGTACTCACAACCTCCAACCTCCACGCTCCTCAACTGCCTGGCTTTTTGTGCAGAAGACTATACGGGCGCTGAACAGGAGAGGACAACAATCGACGGGTTAAGATGGAACTGGCTTCGCTTTCAGATAGGCCTCACGGACCTCATAGTGCGTACAAAGCCGTACCATCCTGATAGCATATGGCAACCAATGTTTATCTCTACGAAGACGAGATCGGTTGTTGAGCTGCCATGTAACGACCTCGATTGGCAGCTCGCCCACTTCTGTGGAATAACCCAGGATAGCAAGTCTGACAACCAGCGCTTGCAACGGTCGATAGTACGCTATCGTGAGGCTTATGGCCATTACTTATCGCTCGTTTTTTTTTGGTGTTGTTATCGATCGATCGCTCAAAATAAGCAGGATTACGTATGATAAGCCGCACTACGGCAGTAAATTACTATAAGTAGTTTAGCGTACAAATCAGAGTGAATTGAACTCTAGGAAGGCTGCTTCCGCTACTATCTGCTCCCTGTCCTTTCGCTCAATTTGATCACTGCGTTTAATAAAGAGGACACTTAACTACGCAGTTCTTAAGCTAGTTCTTCTATAGTTAGATAGCCTTAATAGTTAATGCTAATAGGCTGTTTCAATTGTTAGTAATAGTGCGTCTAGCTGTACTAAAGCAGCGCTTACACTTATAGCTAGTACTTGGGATAGAAAGGAAATTAACAGCTATTTTGAAAAGTACAGGGTACTTACTACAGCCAACTTTTAGCCACTAAAGCCACAGGTTAGCTATTAACTCCTAATAGGCTTTGTCTTTGTTTAGGTCCTTGTTAAGATTGTTAATGTACTCGTCTAATTAAGAGCTGCGTTTGTGCCGTTTATAGCCATAGTTGCCGTAAAGGTACTCTTAATTAACCTCTATAATAGCTGCAAGCGGATTATTAGTGTAGCTAGCAGGTAGCTTGCGTCTTCGGGGTTGCTTCTTGTTTTGCGTTTCATTTAATAATGCTTTAGCAGCGAGATACTCCTTAAACGTGTTACGGAGAGAATTGTCAGCCTTTCGCTGCCAATCTTAGTAATCACGCCAGTAAGATTTGAACCAGTTAAGGCGCAGCCTGGGGTGGAGAGCTGTAGCGATAGTATAGAAGCTCGGAGTTGGTTCTATAACAAGCTTCTCCTAGTAGGTGTTTGAGCTTCTCTAGGCCATAATTGATAGCTGATTTAAAGTAGCTCTCATCGTCGTTGTCAAACTTACTAGCCGCAGTGTTGTAGTGCTGCCAAAGGCTTGAAGGTTAATAATAGTTTGCCATAATGAGCTGAAGCCTGACACGCTGTTGCTGCCTTCAAGTGCTTTGCAGAGGTCGTACGGCACCTTTAAAAAGATAATAAGATTGTCAACCTCTAGCCAATTATTGTCGGAGAGAGCGTTAAGTATAGGGTTGTAGTAAGAACTATCACTATTATTGTCGGCATTAAACTCCTTGTCGTTCTTAACAGTTTGTCGATATTTGCGTTAGAAGGCTTTAATTGGCTCACGCAGCTCACTGCAACAGAGAAGTATAAGATAGACTAAGTGCTAGCGTACCCCGCCGTCCTAGAGTAACTAAAGCTTAACAAGCTTCTATGTAGGGTCCTTATTACTAAGATTGCTAAAGACTAAATGAAACAACTCACGACGTTTGTGTAAGGCACAAACAGCTCTTATAAAGTTGTAAAGCTTGCTAATAACGCCGTAGTTGCGGTAAAGTCTGAATTAATTAATAGGAGCTGCCTGAGCAAGCTTCTTCTTTAAACTTCGAGACTCCTTCACTATACAACGTTGCTTTGACAATAAGGTTGATAATGTGACCTGCGCAGCGGATGCGGTGCTGAGTACCAAGGCAGAGAGTTGTAGACTCCCTGTTGAGGTGTTTGATGAGTTTCTTGTTATTGTTTGTAGCGTTGTTGCCTACAAAACAGTTAAAGTTTGACTTAAAGTTGTACTTTTGCATAATATTAAGTATTACTAAGGCCTGCGCACTAGCTGTGTGATTACTAAGGAGGTTGCAGAAACCTATTAGGAGGTCTCGTTAATTATAATTAGCGTCAACGAAGTGAGCAACTACACTTAGGAAGCTGAGATAGTTGGCGGACGTCCAAACGTCAACGCTTATAGCAACCTTTCCAGCAGCTAATTAGATAAGCTAACGTACCTCAGCCTTCCGATCCTCGCACTGCTTCCTAATATATAACGAGAGTGTGTTTAACGAATTAGGTAAGGCGTGTAACAGCTCCGCACGATTCCAGGTTAACAGGCCTCAGGTTAAAGGGTTCGTAACGTCTTAGAAGCTTAAATCTCTTATAATTATCCAGTCAACAACTAAGGCTTAGAAGCTATCCTCCTCCTAGGGCATATGTGACAGCTAAGTTAAAGAACTAGGGACGTGCGCAGCAGCTGTGAAGGGGGACTCCGGTAGAGGTATAGGCGTACTGGGGATACGCTAGCTAGTAGATAGATTAATAGAGTGTACTTTCCGCACGTGATCTTAGATGTGTGTAGTGCTGTTAATAGCTATAGCGTCATTAGTTTAACAACTTTGGTGACAAATCTTACACAGCTAAAGCTTAGTAATGCTGTTATCGTCCTTAGTGTACTGTAGTTGAAGCCTAAAACGCTATATATTAGAGAGCGCACGGCGACCGGATATATAGGCCTTATACCTAATAGCATAGCCTAATTGGGAAGGCTGGAGCCGCTTACCCTTCCGATACACATAGTGGAAATCGACGTTAAACCTCACGCCGCATACAGCTGTCTTATCTGTTGGCAGCGGGTAATCGTAGGTGGGAGGGCCTTCGGGTAACAGTGAAGGTGATGACGATGGAGAGCCAAGACAGATAGCAGATAAGGTTTGAGAGCTAGGTTAGGAGGACAACGATGAGGCTTAAGAGGCTTAAAGAGTACTTAGAAGCTCTTATCTTGCCAAGCCTCTAAGAGCTGGGCCTATAGTGGGTTGGTGAAGGTGTTGCTAGCGGCAAGGTATTATGTGAAGTGTGGTTATTAGCTAAGTATTAACGCATTATTAAGAGATGCGGATATATATAGAAGCGTAGACAGCTTTAATTAATTGCGTAGGTGTTCTTTTAGGTGGGTTAACAATTAACGATTAACAACTAACGATTGCCGATTAATTATGGGCGTACGGGCGTTATGGTGTTTGGGGGATGATGCCGGAGGCGTCAACGTCGGCTAGCTGGCTACTAAGACTCGTAGGCGAGGCCTCGCCTCTATTAGCTAATAAGCGATAGAGGATTAGGCAGCCCTAAGCTATCCTGGGGCTGCTCCTGGGGGAGCAAAGTTAGTGGTTAAGCCGCCTAGGTATAGGTCTATTGCACGCGTCAGCGTTTAAGCACATAGGGACACTAAGCTAGTACAAGGTTCTTACGCATACAAATATCGTCTGTGCGCGCTAAAAGAGCAAAAAAACGCGACAATCGCGTTGTGGCGTGGACATGCAAGAGGTGGTAATACTGTTGATCTTGTACGCGAGGTTGGTGTTGAGGCCCGCGGAGTTTAACTACCCCACACAAAAGCCGCAGAGCCGCACTATACCTAATTAGGCCACAACACCACTAAAGTATCGCGATTATTACAGTACTACGGTAGGCCTCACTACTATCGATCGACTACGGTATCGCCTGCCTTGTCTACTATCGATCGATTGAACACACGTGACGATAGATGATAGATAGTACCGACGATAGTACGGACCGTTGCAAGCGCTGCTGACAACAACAACCCCTACTTCAACTTTTGGGAGCAATTGGCACCACTTGTAGCTCGGGCTCCTAGAGTGCAGTATATTCACTTATATGCCAATGCTCTCGGCGGTGTCGACCTTCGTTTCGTCGAGCTGTTGGAGAGCGGGGATAGCAGGGCAATGATCTTGTTCGCCCATTGGGCGGCTTTGATGTGCGCGGTGGAGATATGGTGTACATCGCGACGGACAGTTAAAGTTTGCTGGACGATATGCGAGACCTTACAACATAGATTGGGCCCGGCTTTAATGAGTCTTTTGGAACTGCCAGCAAAGGCTTGCAACTTTCCGCTCCGTCAATTCACCGAAACATGACGCGCAAAAGAACAACTACCTGGGTGTATCAACGAATCTTCGGAACAGTAATCTCACCTGAACGTTGGGTCACCTGGGCAAAGGTACAAGTTTGTGGAAGTTCTTATTAGTTACGCGACAGTGTGACGTAAATTTTCTCCAAATTCACTTAAATAATTGTCTAGACAACCAGCTTCACTTCACTTCGTCTTTCAGACACGTGACGTTACCCGATCCGTAAATATACGCCGCCGACCCGATATCGTTCCCATCACCGTCAGTCCAAGACAGCAAATATATTCCTTTATTTGCAGCACCATGGCCGGAGAAGCCATGGATATCGCAGAGGAAGCCCGCATCCTGCACCGCCTTGAAGACCCCGACCCCGACTGCGACGTTCGCAACGACCCGCGCGGCTACACAGTCATTGTAAGTCGCATCCTTCCCTTTTCTGAACCCTTTCTAACAAACATGCACAGGTCGTCATGATCAGCACCGACGACATGACCCCGGTCGACAAGAACGAACAACAAGAACTTCACGAATAGCTCAAAGAGATCGTCCGAGAGAGCGGCCGCACTCTCAAATGGAGTCCATACTACAAGAACGTGTACTTTGCGTGAGTACCCCAATAGCGTTCCTTGTCAATGTAGGAAGGTTGCTAATGAGAAATAGATTCCAGATGCCGGCTGGTAAGAAGAATCCGCTGGATGAATACAAGGGAGAGAAGTGGATGGATAAAGTCTACCTTGAGGAGTGTCCGCACACCCTGGAGAAAGTCGACTTTGAGGAGTGTCCGCACACCCCCGAGCAATCTTGAGGACAAATGCCAGCATACTGGTCAGCCCATCTGGTTGAACGATACATGACGTAGAAGGGTAGAGTAGGGAATCTTTC
Organism: Laburnicola sp. JP-R-44; assembly: GCA_009805535.1. NCBI lineage: Eukaryota > Fungi > Ascomycota > Dothideomycetes > Pleosporales > Didymosphaeriaceae > Laburnicola > Laburnicola sp. JP-R-44. Next base: position 461,957 of record SELF01000016.1, on the reverse strand, counting down.
CTGGATTGGCTATTTGCGTGCTGTCTCATTGTGCTGGTAAACTGCACAAATCTGAGACGTTTGACTACTCTGAGTCATTGCCAACATTGTACAAATACGTCTTGGTCTCAATCGTGACGGCAAACTGCACAAATCTGAGACGTTTGACTATTGGTGAGACACCATCATCAACATTGTGCACAATCATGAGCGGTGTTCTCATACGATGTCTTGCATCATTTACGTACCATGATTGAACGAGGGAGATGCTGGGCTCTACTTAAACTCCACACCATCCTCTCTGTGTTCTTCAGAAAAAAGATTCGTTCATAGAAAGTATATACGCTCATACAAACAAGTCAACAAATGAACGTCATGGGTCAAAACGTATGCATTATTTTCTGCGGAAGTAGCCCAGAGACCAAGATCTCAACGTCCCGTGGATTCGACAGCGACCGTCGCCCGGCACGACCTCAACTCTGTCGGCAGCCAGTGCCGCCAGAGTTCCAGTCGCAGTATGGCAGCATACAGAACCTTGAGAAGCAGTTCACCCACCAGAACTCGGATGCTGCTTGGTACTGCTGTTACTGCCGACACGAGAATGTTGTCACACTCCGCAAGGGCCGGACCCCCTTCGGAAAGATGAAGTGCGGCCGATGTGATCGGATGCTCTGTGGTGACTGTTGCACCACAGATGTCCTGGGTCAAACTGGTGAGCAGTTTGGCGAGACAGAGCAGGTCTCTGTCCCGAAGTTCAAAGGGACAAATGCCCCTTATGGTATGATCTGTCCCCATTGTTCCATGAGCCTTCGAGCTGATTACATTGACAGATCAACTGTGCGCTTCAACGGCGTCCCTTGCCAGTGTGGATTCGTTTCCTCGACGCGATGGCACCGGTTCTCAATCGGGAAGCCATTCGACTGGCATGGCGACCGCGCCAAGTGCTGGAATCGAGCGGTAGAGGAGCGTGCTGTGCGTGCCTACCGTTCGGTTGACTGAGTGGGATGCCGGACAAGAATGTTCAGCCAACCAGGGCGCAATGAGAAAAACGATGCTGGTAGAATGGCATGGCATGCGATTGAACAAAGCGCTGGACGCTGTGTTCGCGATGCCATGTAGTAAAGATATAGACCAATTATACCCATTTGTAAGTAATGGTTCCAGTGCCAATGAAATCCTACGATGTGAGAACCCTCACTAACCCAACATTTCGATAGAGCTTTTACAGAGTCGATTTCCAAGGTTCTCCTTCGACCAAAACCCACTTATCGGTATTTTGCCACAACTCCTACACATTATACATCTACATCGATCGATATTGTGAATGCTCTTTGAAAGCATTCGCTACGCCATGTGCACACCCTTCGAGCCCTGAGGAACAGGTCGCGGGCAATATATAATTTCGTTTGAAAACTTCCCTGGACTTGTTCTCCAGAAACATCAACAAAATCTTTTACCATATTCGACTCAACTTCGATCATAAAAATGGTCTTCAAATTCTTACGCCACAGTCGAATAGGCGTGCGACTTCTGGTAGCGTCAGCAGTTGCCCCCGCCCAGATCCTCCTACCGAATTGGAACCTCTCCTGCAGCATATCCAGAACACCAATAGCTTCTTGTATGACAAGTACGATGGTGCCTGGTGGTGCTACCCCTGCGGACATCAGAACCACATGAAGTCCAGCACTGGTCCGCATCCATTTGATCGTCTGACGTGTGGTCGTTGCAACCACGTCCACGACAAGGATGACTACTCCACGCAAATTCTAGGCGTTGAAGTGGCGGAAGCCCAGCACGAAGTTTCCGTGCCATCGTTCCCAAGCCGTGAGGAAGTACCTTACGGCATGGTCTGTCCTTGTGGCCGAACACATCGTGCAGGGAAGCTGCGCCGATGGTTTGGGACAACCATCACATTCAGGGATATACTCTGCGAATGTGGGCGACTGTCTGACCTGAACTGGCAACGCTTCTCGATCGGGGAGAATTCTGACTGGCGTCAGAATCAAATTGGTTGCGAGCTACAGGCTCAGCAACACCGGATCAACCGACGGATAAATCAGGCTTGTCAGAGACAGCCATCCGTGGGAAAACAAAATGATCCCGACCAGAGAGTCGCGTCGAGGGGCGGACGAGATTTGCAATGCCCAGAAGGGAAGACTTCGAGTCGAACCATTCTAAGGGCAACACATTTCAAGACATAGTCAAGGTTAGGGTATGGTAGGAGGAATGAATATAAAATTTAGTGTAAATTATAAGATCAGTTTCCACCCCTCTTAGTAAAACCTCGTAGATACTCAACTTGTGTAACCTCAAATGTAATTTTCCAATCTATCCTTTTCTTCATCCCAAAAAGTAATACTACGTGCCTTTTATCATCTATCACTGATTATGATACGGCAATAAAATATACAGTCGCATAAATCTGCAAGACTAATAACTGTATCCTGTTGATACATATATACACACAGAATAGCGAAGAAGGCGAAACTCTTATGCAGGGCATAGCGTTATTAGACAAATTTACAATAATGTAATAACTTCGTTGACGTGGGCCATCATACGTAAATTGCCCTTTTATTCATCCGCCCGCGTTGGCGGATCTTCTCCATTGTCTTTGCCAAACCAAAAACCCACAGACACGGAAGCGCATCCCATCTGGTCGAAGACAATCTAGGTCCTCTATCTCATACACAGTTATCCTCGCATTCCACATAAGGTAGACCCGACTCAATTGTCATCAAATCCGGCAATTTCTATACCCATTTACTATATTCATATGCTGGAAAACCCCCCTACCAACCTCATGATCTTGTCAGGAGAGGTCGTGCAATGCTCTCGTATGCATCGTAGCCCTTCTACGGTCTAGCAACACGGGCTTTTGTGATATCCTACGTGCTCCTAGCCGTTATTCAGGACATGCAACAAATTGAGATGCCGACAGATGGAGTAGCGAAGGCGACTAATAAACTGGACGATACGTATTTGACGGCGGAGTAGAACGGAGGGAACGATTCCGAGGTGGAGGAATATTTCTGGCGAGAGAAAAAGGTAGGACAAGGATCACGAGCTTCTGAGTCTGAAGTCACAGGCGTTGGGCTGCTACACCCTCGTACATCGTCAGCTAGAGAACTAGACACCGCCCCCGACGCTGTGAGCATTATGAAATGGCTTTGTACCTTGTGGTGGAAAAGCAATTGGGGTATCTGGAGTTGCGTGGTCGTGGTCTCTCGTCTAGATCCAATGATCATCTGCCTCCCAATCGTCAGTGCGCAGCCACCCGCCCCAGCCGCAAACCGACGTCATCAACACCCTCCCAAATTCACCTCCAATGCCCTCTGGGACCCCACCCGATTACTCATCCTATAAGCTACCTCGCTAGCACTAGCGTCGGTCTTAGCGTCTCCCCCTGCTATAAAAGGACCCCTCTCCCTCTACACTCCTCATTCTGGGCGCGTCAAGGTAAGTAAAGGTAGGTGCGACCCCGTCTGGGTGCTTGGGATTTTATGCATCCCAAATTCCACTTGAGACTGCATTGCACTGCGTGGTCTTGAGTTCGGTTGGCTCCGGTTGACTGTACACGGGCAAAATTTTTGGTTTCTCTCTCCCTCTTTGAGGTCGATTTTTTTTCATTGAGTTCATTGACGTTGTCAATGGCTTGAAGAAGAATAATACTTTGACTGAGCGTTTGCGAAGTGTGTTTGTGGTGTTGCGGGTACAGACGCGTAGGCTCACCTGCAGGTACTAAATGTAAACAAAGGTATTTTCACTTCCACACAAACCGGCCTAGACTGAGCGTGGTCGACAAATTGATAGCCGAGAACGATTTCGTATTGCACTTTACCTTCTGCAGGTCTATATTCGCGAGTATCATCTCAGTGACCAACCTGCCCAGCGCACCCTACTCGCATATCGCATGCAGGCGATGTATCACAACAGGTCGCATTCGTCACGTAGGTTTGAGGCTCGCGAGAGCTCACGTACGTTGATGACTTCTTTTTGAGGTGCGCTACGCAAGCACGGAAATTTCCTTTTTGTTTACTGACGCCACAACCAGAGCCAGCAGCCCATCACCTTGTCGTCCTTCCCGCCACGCGCCGCATACGTACCGCATCTATCGATTCTCCCAGTCTATATCGTTCCCATAACCGCGCTCTGAAGTACCTTCGGCTCCCGAGGCTTACATCCGCACCTATCACCCTCCCCGGCACCACCGCTCGGGTCGCCCCTACGAGGACGTTACAAAGCAGACGCGTTCCCAGAGTGTTCTGTCAAAATAATAGGGTTGGGCGAAGCGCAAGGTGTCAGATAAAGATACGAGGAAGCATATCAACTCCGCGAGGAGACTGGAGGAAGAACACCAGCAGATAGACCCGAGTCCTCGGCGGCCAGCGATCTATACACGTACTTAGTTGGTACCCGCTCTTGCGCGACGCGCAAAGAGCAGCAATGTAAATTCTATCTGCGCATGGTTCTCTGCGAATGAGACCAGTACGTGTTGAGTAGGCCGTGCCAGTTCCTGCCGCACGCTGATGGTCTTCGTCAACGCCAATCACGGCTTATCTCGTGATATGAGTGACACCATTATTCTGCAATTGAGCTCGCCTCTTCGACCTCAAGCCCAGCTTCTCTCGTGCGATCGATTGACTGAAAGCAGATTACGTTGCGACGTCCAGCCTTCGCCGCCAGCACCCTAGTGCTCTTCCTCGTCTTCTCTGTCTCATACCAAATCAATCCTCTCCCCGCAAAAGTACCGTCGCAGTACTGCAGCGCTGCGCAATCTTGAGGACGAGGGATGCTAGCTTTGACTGGCCGCCTCAGCTGAACGCAACGCCTTGGAGGGTCTTCGGTTCGATGCCAGTTGGTGCAGGATAAGCTAGAGACGGACTGATCGCGCCGCGGCGGATGAAGGTAGCATGCAAGATACGGAGAGAGCTTCGAAACGTTGAGGGTCGTAATACGGTCGACATGACCTATGTCTGAGGTGGACATCTTGAACGTCATGGGCAGCATGCAAGACCTGTCGAGAGATCTGCCAGGCGGGCCACAAATGGGTAGGATGCACGTTATAAACTCGGCGGATAATCAAATAGTCCCGTAATATTCTTGACGATGCACCTAACGGCAAGCGAAACATTGAAGAGTCAAATAGAAGCCAACAATGGCCGTGTGTAAATTTTTCATAGACTTTGGCTTTTTTTCTCTCCTACTGGCGGCCCGCCAAAAGCCTTTATAATATGCCTTGAAGTAACATGTGTAGGCGCCTGGAATGGTAATGGTCCTCCTCAAGTAGCGGCAACAAGAGCGGCTGTTATCGGCAACTCTGAGTTACTACAGGCTATTAGATTTGAGCAGTATCTTCACAGATCTACTTGAGAATGAATGTCCAAAGATACATGAACTTGCCTATCTCCCACAGCCATGCAGCTGACTGAGCATGAAGGTGAGCGTTTGGGACAAGGTTTCAAGGTACGTAGATAATTGAGCAATACTGAGCCTTGAAATCATTACTTAAGGCTGACTACAAGTATCCAAAGGTCCAGAGATGCTGGAAGCAAATGAACCTACTGCCTTTGCCGGCGGAGGACTAGGGAGGCACTGGCGCGCTACATGCGTAACCATGGCAGTAAGGAAAGTACTGTACTATAAGCAGCTAGAATGTTGACAGGACTTTATATAAAGTAGGCATGGAATATCTTAAACGAAGGCCGACATATGACTGTAGCTAAGCGCACTCATGCCGCCTCACCCTCAGTGCGACAGAATTAGTTGATGCATGTGGAAAACCAGCCTTCAAATCACGCCATATCATTCACTCATGATTCGATAGACTTCTAGCCTCGCTTATGGGCACTCACCCTGTGTCGCCGCCCGAAGTTGATCCCGAGTGAACACCCCATGACGGTAGTCTAATCACGTGCCCCGCTAAGTGACACGCCCCGTGCGCTCCCAGCGTGGTATAAAAGGCCTTCCTCTCTTGACCCTTCCTTCTCCATTCCCTCCCGTCGCCCCCTCCAAGGAGCCCCTCGAGAAGGTCAAGTATACATTTTTTGGAACCTGGGTTTTCTTCCGTCAGGAAGTGACCTGTTGCGGTTTCCCTCCTCTTTTGGAGAGGACATAGCAACGACATATTTTTTCATTGAGTCTATTGGCGTCGCCGATAGCTTGAGGAAGAAGTTGCTGTTGTTGTTCATTGTGCATTGCTTTGAGTGACTGTCATGATATGTGAAGGAGTGTTGCGACTTAAGTGGAGGGAGCTGCTTTCCACATCGAGTGCACTTTGTTATATTAGCTTCTTGCTCCGCTAGGTTTGTAGAGTTGAAAGCTCTGTCGCCCTTCGCTGCGACAGCTGATCTTTCACAATGAGGGGCGCGTAGCGCGTTGCTTGTTTACGTTTCTCTCCCCTCGAGGATAAGAACCACCGAGCAGCACCCTCAACGCGACATTCATCCCCAACTCGACAGAAGCGCAAGTCGTCAACTCCGATATGTCCTCCTCCAGGGCTCCTCAGCCCGATTTCCGTCTCTATGATAGCGGAAACTTTCGCTCGTTCATGATACAAATCTTCGAGGACGAGAACTTCGCGGCAGGAATCAAACACATCGATCTAACAGCGCATAACCTAGTCAATGGTCTGTCAAGCTTGCTAAACCCTGGAGAGTTCGTGCGCATGACAACTGTGTCGCCACCAACTATCTGCTACCGTTTGCCTTACGACCTCCAGCTGGCACTATCAGAGGACGGAGAGCTCAATTTCAACGATAATCTGATCATGGCCTTCGATATGTACGGGTCGCTAGCTAGGATCCCCCAGTCTGGCCTCTTGCTCTTTTATGGTCAAGCCATCGGTCGCTTCTGTCACAACGTGAAACTGGTGACTATCCCAACCCGATGGTATCCATATGGCCCGAAGTTCGCCTATCAGCGGAATGTAGAACTACAGAAGCTGGTTCTATATTGGTGTTTTCCAAACGTTGATCAGCGTTCCGTGGCATACAATCGGGGCGCGACCCAGCTGCGGCTTGGGGTCATCCGTGGCCCGGCGAAAGGCGACGCCAATCAGCTTACAGACCATGGTCTCCCCGTATACGCCGCATTCAAAGAAAGAACTTGGGAAGCATACCAAGCCGCCGAACTCGAAACCGATGCTCGGAATGGGCGCCTAGTGAAGACGACAACTCGCAACCCTGCAGTCGAGCACGGAGAGGTGGCTCCACGCCTACACGAGGATGCTGAGGACGTCGAGGATGACGAGCAGGCTACTGAAAACTTCGACGATGGCGCTAACGACATCGAGGATGATGCCATGGACGTCGAGCAGGAAGTTGAGGACGCTGACGATGGCGCTAATGAGATCGAGGACGATGCCATGGACGTCGAGCAGGACGCTGAGGACATCGACGATAGCGCGAACGACATCGGAGACGATGCCATTGACGTCGAGCACGAAGCTGAGGACGTCGACGCTGCGGATGTCGCCCAACCAGATGCAGAACTCGGCGCTGACATCGCGAATCCAGCAAGCCTACCGGACAATGCACAAGCCAACATCAACAATGCAGTACCCGCGACCGCGACCAAGCGCAACACCGTACGCTCTAAGAAAGGCGCCCGGAGTCAGCCCCGAGGCAAGGGCGGTAGGTTCTCCAACCGCACACAAGATGCAGAGAATGTCAAGGAGAACGTTGTGGATAACCCTAAATTGGACGCAGAACGCGACGCTGACATGGCGAACCCAGCAAGCCTACCGGACGATATACAAGCCAATGCCACCAAGGCAGTACCCGTGGCCAAGCACAACACCGTACGCTCCAAGAACCCAGCAAGCCTACCGGTCGATACACCAGCCAACACCGACAAGGCAGTACCCGTAGCCAAGCGCACCACCGTACACTCCAAGAAAGGCGCCCTGAACCAGCCCCGAGGCAAGGGCGGCAGGTTCCTCAAACGCGAAGCCAGCCCGACCCCTCCGCCGGCGAAGAAGGCACGACTTCTCAAGGAGCTCGAAACCCACAATCCGCTGGGACGTGCCGAGCTTGAGTTTGACTCCAGTCTCAAGCGCAAGACGCGCAACCAAGCCACGGGTACACCGACGACTGTACGCAAGCCGCGTGACAAGGCGAAAGACGACGGCGCTGATGCCGCTACTGCACCAGTCCGTAAAGGACTCCGTTCCAAGAAGACCTAGACGCGGCAGACAGAAGTGGAGGATGTACATGTGAGGTGGGGCGCTCGTACGGCTCTTGTCACCAGGGAGAAGACAATACATGGATAGATGATTTCGAGTAGGAAATGGACATGGACGGGCCAGGGTTTGCTTACCCAAGGCTCAATAGTGCATGCGGCTGCTCTCCGGCTTCAGAACAGGGAAGTAAATAGAGCATACACGCGCACATGTGGTTGCGCTATATATCCAGCGCATATTTGGCTGAGCGTTCCATCTTCTCCTCTTGCCAAGAGAGGCAGCGATGGCCAGCTCGTCGAAGACGATTGAATAAAGAATTTGACAAACTTGCCGCGTATGATGACGTGATTCCTATTACTGAAGTGACTGCATCTTGATCTTCTGTTTCGCTGAATGTTTACACCCGACACGGGCACGACTGTGGCCTCTCGCTTATGCGCCTGCCTACTCACCTCAGTCAGTATCAGCAGCGACGAGGACGAGATTATGAACGATTGGCACACTTGCCGCCCTCTCAGATCGTGTAGCACTACCCCACTCGTGTCCCATTGAGCCGCGACTGTCGCCGTGCAGCGCGGCGCTGCTTCCACCGGCTCTCGATGTAGCCGATCTTCTGGCAACATATCCACGCGCCGCGACGACAAGAAGCCCAAAAAAGCTGGCCAAAAGGGTTACTCAAGGCATCAGGTATGTTCCTGGGTCTCGATCAAACGCGAAGCACAACTGATTCCTCTGTTGCAGATCCTTCTCCTTCGCCTCGTAGCATCCAAGACAACGAGTCTTCCACGATGAATAGTCTCTCCCAACTTTCACGCGAACCCGTGGCATCGGCCTTCCTCCATAAACAATCGTCCGACTTCCATACCTTTGCCTTGAACGACGGCCGCCGAATACGAGAGAGAAAGGACCGGGATACAGGAATGGAGATAGAACGTGTGGGCTGAGCAAAGAGACGAGCATACTTTACACAAGCAATTCATATACGCAGAGAGAGGATGGAAATGTGCGGGATGGGAAGCGGAAGGAAGAGTACACAATACATGAGGATACAGAATACAAATACAGGTCAGGCCAGCTCAGGATGCCGAAGCTGGAAGCGACGGTTTTCAGACTCATGTATTAGTCAATCAGTCGATTGATCGGGTCTGACCTACGATCTTCCTACAAACATTGACTGTACCAGTCATTCGCCTTCGTGCATGTAGTCCCAGCCACGCACGTCGTAGGTCCCGTGTACCCTCTTCCTCCACACTGGCCCCACTTTGGCACTGTAGCCGAAGACGCAGTCGTCGTTGCGGCAGGAGGCGCTACACTAGTTGGAGTAGTGGGGGTACCGCTCCTGCGCAATCAGCATTTAAACCCCAAACAGCACGCGTTCGGTGGTAACTCACGCGCTTCCCCAAGCATTTAAGATAGCGTTGTAAACCTCCGTCTTCTTCTGTAGATTCTCGTCCCATGGCAGCGCAGCACCCTGGCCAGCAAATACACTAGGAATCCAAGAGTACTTGTCTGTATAGTCCCAAATCGTGATACCGACACATCTGGACACAGCTTTGCAGCCACCAACTACGTTGGCATAGTCCTTTGCTTGCTGTGTCACAGCAGCGGCGGTGGCGGGCGTGGTAGTACGGATGTCGAGCTCGGTGATGGCGACGTCGATGCCTAAGGCTGCAAAGGCGTTCATGTTGGTGGTCCAGGCGGAGACTGAGGGCGCAGTTGCGCCGACGATCAAGTGGGCTTGCATGCCGATGCCGTCGATTTTGACGCCGTACCGTTGGATGAGCTTGACGATCCTCTGGGCACCAGTGGATTTCGAGCCTGCGGCATCGATGTTGTAGTCGTTGTAGTAAAGCTTAGCACTTGGGTCAGCTGCAGCGGCGGCGGCGAATGCAATTGGGAGGTAGGCCTCGCCGATGGTGTCGTAGAAGACATTACTGCGGTAGGTACCGTCTTCGTTGAGCGCTGGGGAGATGTTAGGAGCCATGTTGAAGAGATACTGGCTGTGAGCGGACCTTCGTTGACCACGTCCCAGTGCGCGCATTTGCCTTTGTAGTGCGTCACCTCTTGAGTAATGTGGTTCTTCAAGATGCCGACAAGAGTCGTGTTGTCGAAGCCACCATCCGTCACCCTACCCTATCAGCTCCATGTCCGTATGCTCTTAGGAGACACATACCAACGCGGTAATTGATTGTGCCATACCAATGTATGGCATCGAAGTATCTGGCCGTTCTTCGCGGCGAGGTCCGCAATCACATCGCCCTTGGTATACGAAAAGGTGCCTCTGGAGGGTTCGATCGTGTCCCACTGCGGCGATTAGGTCTGCTCGCTCGCTCGGGGTATGTTTCGTACTTTCATCGAGTTTCCGGGCGTGATCTGCCCAAAGTCGGCGGTGTTGCTTAGGCCAGCGAGGTACGCGGCATCAGACAATTCGCCGTTGTCGGTCGCGCTGCCGAAGTATTGCTTCCCCGCGGCCACAGCACGCGTGTTGAGACCATCTAGCGCTCGGGGTCTGGAATTGATGAGATGAAGTCGATGATGCACTACGGATGTACGTACTCTACCGGAGACCCGGTTCCGCCCAGTGCGGCAAGCAGGATAACGATCGTGGAGGGGAGCATGATCTTGACCAAGCTCTAGGAGAAGACCGCAGAGAAAACGATTGTAGAAGCCGAACTCTTATACATTTCTTTCTCCAAATATTCCACCACACAGAGAAGATTCTTAGATGTATCCCACTCTTCCTCACGACCCCTAGCTCTTGTGCATCCGGAGGCAGCATGCCTTGATGGGCTCGACCCGAATACATCGCAGCGCACGGCCCAGGACCCGGATTTCATAGCGGCGGGGCGCACTTGCAGCTTGTAGGCAGGTGTGTTCGTGGGAAGGTGTGGTGTTTAATTTGCGAAGACAGCGTAGTGCCGGTAGTGGTATATTGGTGTCGGATGCAGGGCCGTGTAATATATGCGATGCGCGCCGTCTTCCGTCCGTTGGCGCTTCGGCGCCGCTGCTAGAGGCTCACATGTCTGGAAGAATATCGAGGAAGACACTGTGATGTCATGAGATGCTAAGGTACAAAAGTCAGTTGTGAGAAGATGAATTCGTCAATAGGTGGGAGGACGGAGACGTCTGGTTGGGCTGGTTCGGCACGAGTCAGTCGCAATCGGATGCGCTCTTGGCATATTCGGACCATCTATGCGGGGAACCTCAGAACGCTCGAATCCTACCAATGCATTTCCTTTCTTTTCCTCCCCTTTTTGCATACGCATTGCATGCGCAGTCTATCATCCGACTGCTAGCACGTAGTTTCTAGCTCGATGCTCCTTCTCCCACCAATCGCCAGTCAGCCATCACGGCTACCATAGACAGCAGCCACATTCGTAGGCCGCTAACCTGCCTAGGAGACCGGACGTCATACAGCAACGGCCCGCATTCGATGCATACTACCCCAGGCTTGCCTGCTGAGCGCCGCGCTCCCCTTATCATTCTTCCCCCCTCGACGTTCACGTCCCCGAACGTTGTACCGCTCCTTTCCCCGCACGGGACCCGGGCCGGCGGAAGGATACACTTGTGTTGTAGAAGTCCTTGATGTTCGGTCACACCGGTCGCTGGCCACGCTGTACAGTTCGACGGGTAGGCAGGGCGCCTTGAGAGTCATGCACCAACTGCTTGTGCAAGCCATGGACAGCGCCCAGGATGTTGACGCGAATCTGGCAGTCTTCCAAAAATGGATACGTTATTTCGAATGAACCTCGCTCTTAGTCTTCGTGCCCTCATTGATCATATCATATCTCAGGGCGGGCTTGCGCAGCTCAGTCTGACCCCTTACGGTGATATGTTCCCGATCTCGAAAGAATTGAACCTTAAGAAACGCCTAGTGAGTAGTGCATGCAAGTCTTCATTTACCCGATCGAGGACACCTGGACAAAACCACAGAAAAACAACAATGACGCCGAAGACTCCCTCATGATACTTGGATGTCGCCATCTTATACCTGACTCCTAATATCGTTCTATGTGCTGCATACATCCACGTGCCAGACTAATTATCAAGTCAGAGTCTTGTCCATTCCGGCGTCCATCAAATCTTTCTGCCTGCGCACTTCCCTCCGACTGCATCGAATCCGTCGGTGTCTCAATTTGATCTATAATTCGACATGGCTTTGCCCAAGGGATACCGTAACACCTACGAAGAAGTACCGGACCAAGCTAAGGATTTTGCGAAAGATGGACCTCAGGAGAAAGGACAACGACCAAAATCGAAACTGTCACGGGACACGCTAGTCAAGACCCATCAAGTACATCTTAAGCTTCTCGGCGAAGGCAACGTATCAGTGCGGAACCTGATCCTGCCTGAGCCGTACGCTCCAGCACGATCATCGATCCATGCCGCGTCGACGAAGACAGTAAGTACGGTATATGCCTAGAATGAGCCTTGCTCATAGTATCAGGTGCATCTGAACGACCTCCTTATTGATACCAGAGATCGAGATGCCGTTTTGCTACTTCGTACCATCACTTCGCCATACGTATGGTCCTCAACAGTTACTGTGGCAGAAGATGAGACAGGAGAGGTTGCAAGGTTGACTGTTCACAATCTGGAAGATAACGTTGTCGATCCAATAGTTACCGAAGGAGCTATGCTCGCTATCAAACAGCCCTGTTGGAGCAGACTAGTGGACGGAGGATATCACGTCCGGATCGATCACCCTTCAGATTTGGTAATTTTGAAGCCAGCTGATGAACTCGTACCAGAGGCTTGGAAAAGTTCAGAACATGCAAACTCGAGCAAAGACGCATCGGAGTGCAAGAGAGACGGCGATGCGATGTTTTTGAAGAAGCGCTTTCGACAAGCTCTAGAGCAGTAAGCGTCAATCCAAGCATCTCCAGATGATACGTTAACCTTTCACCAAGCTACAACAAAGCATTGGAATGTGTCTCTACAAGCCCTGAGCCAGCTTCCATGATCGACTTATACCGGAAACGCTGCGGTGTAAGCATAGTCCTTCTACGGCTTGACGATGCAGCCAAAGACCTTTCAGAAGCGATATCCGCCCATGCACGTTCCACCCCTGATCTCTCTTCCTCCGAACTCGTAAACGCTTCAACAGTGGAAGCTTGGCTACATAGGCGCAGTACCGAGGATCCCTTGCAGATATCTTCCAACATCCCCCGTGCTTTGAAGGAGCTAGCTGCGAGGATCAAGTTTGATATCGGCGTCAACCAACCAACCGCGGATTACAACCTCCCCGTTATATCGTCCTATGTGGGTCCGCTCACACTCCATGTTGATGCAGCAAATTACGTGTGTGATGCCGAAGTACAGAAAAGCTCCCATGGCCGAGGACTGTTCGCCAGGCGAGATTTCAAGGAAGGGGATCTCATTTGTGCGGAGAAGGCATTCGTGCTTCCAGGCTACTGTATGCAAAATAGGAATAGTGACTGTAATTTATACAGCTTAGGGGATGGGATCGCAGCACCGAGACCGGGAGCCTGGTTGTTCAAAGAACTGGTCCAAAAGCTGAGGTGGAACCCAAGTCTGAGGAAGGAGTTCTTCGACTTGACAGATGGCGGGTACTGGAAACAGCACGGCTGGGAGATAGCTGAAAATGAGGAGATACCAGTCGATATGCAAGTAAACGCTGCATCTCCTTGCCATCTTACTGACCAGCTCTAGATTCCGTATCGAGTACATTCGCAGATTCAATTGCTTCTCCGCACCCACCCGCTCATCAGATCTCCTGCACCAACCGCCTAATTCAATTCCGGAACTTCGCAACGGCTTCTGGATCCACGCTTCGTACATTAACCATTCTTGCCTGCCGAACTCGATACGCACGTTCATTGGCGACGTTTGTTTCCTACGCGCTGCGCGTGACATCGCGGTCGGCGAGGAACTTACAAAGCAGTACATGGCTCCAGACATCGATATCAGCGACCGACAGGAGAAATATCGAACGACGTGGGGTTTCGACTGTGACTGCGAGCTGTGTATCGTGGACGGGGAAGTGGGCGAGGACACGAGAAAGGAGCGGCTGAGGCAGTTTGAGGAGCTGAAGGCCATGGTTATAAAGTTGGGGGAGAAGGGTACAACAGTAACGTCACTCAAGAAGATCGCTCGCAGACTGAGAGAGCTTGAGGCACTCTATCAGACAACGCAAGAGGGGGAGACAGATCGCTATGCAAAGTTACCCCGTCTTGCGCTCGTTCACCCAACGCTCTTTCTCACCGAAGCGTGGCGCTCGGTCAAGAACGTGGACAAAACTATCGAATATGCGTTCAAGATGCTTCGAAACTTTGGCATCATCGCGAGAGTAGAGGATGGAACGCTTTACGTTGAGCATAACGCGGGCCTGGTCAACGTCGAAACAGTCCGCGCGCTGAAGTACCTCGCCGAAGGGTACACTTCACGGGGCGAGAGCCAACTTTCCAAACAATGTCTTGATCTTGCAAAGTCTTGGTATATCGTCATCACGGGTGCGCAAGTTGGTATGGAGGAGTTCTTCAAGTCTGAGCAGTGTAGCTGAGATCGAATTGTTTATTCTTTTCCTCTTTCATGCCGACTGTAACTACCAAAGACTGTAATCCATGCAACAGGTCTCTCATAGTGTCTCCGGGGCAAGTACACGACTACTCCCGTATGCACGAAGCATCCTACCCCCGAGGGAAACAATCCTAGCCAGAAGTGTCCATGAGGTCTCGGGGTGTACCCTGAGGGAAAGAGGACATGGTCGAGCAGTAGTATCCCGAGCTTTGGAGAGACGAAGGTAGTCCGTCTCTTCCACTTTGTCGGGGCTGTTGTAGTCGTTGTTGTGGTATCGGAGAGTAGTATCTGCGGCTACGGAGCAATGGGGTATGCGGTATGTACGTGTATTGCGCTGTTGAGCGTAAGAGATACGCTATTCAGTTGTTAGCTAGATACAATTGAACCTGATTCTGAGTAACTTAACTAAGAGCATGTGGCCATGGTTGAAAATGTGCTGCTGAGCTGCCGTCAGCACTTGGCTAGCTGCAATCATGTGGCAGCCCTGAAGCGACACATCTCCACTGCGGGGATTTACAGAGACTTTGGCTACAGAGAACTTCTGCAGGAGAATCAATGATCACTATACCTGGATGTTATAGCAACTGCAGCTATGGCCGACTTGGGGGAGTACCTAGCTTCAGCACTGCAAATCCGGTTGGACGGGTGACCTCCCAGCCTGGTACCATACCCGTCCCCTCAATAATATTGGCACAGTAGCATCTACAAACCTGTATTCCAAGAAGCTGGCTAGTGAGTTGTCGCCACCGCGTCCGTTTGTTTTGAGTTTTCGGCACTGACCCACCGCCGTATTCACCACGGCAGCTTGGCGCCCCACTTCATCTCCTCTCTGGTATAAAAACTCTGCCCGCCCGCCTCTCTCCATGACACAACTCTTCTCAACTTGTCTCGCACCTCACCCAGGTAAGACCCATCTTCGCCCTCCTTCGCGAGCTTGCTAACTTCACAGTGCCAGTCTTCTGCAGCAGCATGTCGACAACGGTGCCTTACCTCGCTGCACTGGCATCGCAATTGTCGTCGCGGCAGCCGCGACAATGTTGGCAATTGCAGCAGCAGCAGCAGCAGCAGCAGCGGAAGTCTTCCGTCGCTCCAAGCTCCACCTGAGTTCAGGCTGGATAGCAAGGCGGCTACATGGTAAGTCCATAGCGTCCGACCTCCGAAGTCTTCTTTACATTATACGGCGTGCGAAAAGTGGTGGCACTCTAGAGACTCATAGGCGTCAACTGCAAACCACGCCAAGATCAACACAGCCCGTTCGGAGACTGCTTCCCCCCCCCCCCCCCCCCCCCCCCCCCCAAACACACACGCACACGCACATGCAGCCGCAAAGAAGCACGGCTCTCGACGGGTGTAGGCTGCGTGTCAGGGGCCCTCCTCGTCTTTCTCTTCCATGACGCTGGAGGGAGTACACCAAAGCCTCGGACATTCCAAACTTCATCAGGCGTCGCTAATGGACTTACAGGATAGACCTCTTCGCATCTTCATGCTGCGCCTTACAACTGTACGGGTAAGTCCATATACCTCTACTTCTCTACCTTTCTTCGTGCTAACAGACGCGCAGACCATATCTACAGACGTCATTGTCACGACAGGTAAGCCCACTCCCACGCCCCATCCTGTCCCCATCCTCTCCCCATCCTCTCCTCTCAACCCCACGATCGCGTCCTCGCGATTTATACCTGCACACCAACACATATACACCGGCCGGGCAGCTAGGTCCCACTCGCTAATAGTGGATTCCTGTTTTCCTCTATCTCACAGGGTAGGGGAGACCAACGCTGCAGAGCACCCTCTCGGCGAGTCACCGTTGTGAAGAAATCTGGTCCCGATATTTTCATACCATGAGAAATAGTTCATAGTATAGCTCAATGAAAAGCTTTTTATAATGTACACTGCCTTTGATCTATCAATGTGACTTGTCTTGAGCCATGCCATCGAAAACAGTCCGCGCATTCGATGTCTAACCTAGAAATCTCCAATCATGTTGTCAAAGGACCAGAAATCAGGAAACGTCCATCCCATCAAATCTGTATGCATATCCTGTAGCCCATCAAACGGTCCCTCGCCCAACCCTTTGCCCTCCGCAAGGGCTCCGGCCATCACCCCAGCCCCAGGTATCACCGTCTGCATCTCGGCACCATTGTTGCCGACATGAACTGTCGGCGCCCTTGTTTCCGGCGTCCCCATCGGTAGCCCAATGTTCGACACAGGCGTCAAGGGTGATGGTACTGTGACCGATTTGTCGCAGAGTGTTTACGAGGTTGTCGGCAGGCTCTTTCTGAAGAGCTAGAACGCGGAAACAGAGGGAGGTCACGCGCTCGAGGGCTTTGCGGCCGCGCGTGCGTAGGTCGTCTGGGGTCGTGTTTGTGATGGAGGCGATGGAGGTAGCTGGTAGGTTAATGGCGGGCATAATGCCTTCGGCGGAGCAGATGAGGAAGTACTCCATGTAGCCTGTGCCGAGACGCATCACCTTGTGCTCGAAGAGCTGGCGGACCTTTTCGAGCAGGTTGACGCCGGTTGTGCAGAGCGTCGATGTCAACAGGTTGTCTGTGGGAAGCTGTGGGATCTTGAGATCTGCGACATCGAGTCGGTGCTGTTTCGATCCCGCGCCGACGTCCATGGGGTGGATGTTGTCGCTCGGGTGAACGTGGTCTCTATCTTCTCCCGGCGAGGAGGTAGGAAAGCAGTTGGAGTAGGTTACTTGACCGAGGGCCATACCGGCTCTTAATGGATCGTTACGGAGATGATTGAGAGCAAAGACATTTTTGGAAAACAACTGCTCGTGCAACGATAGTATCGCACTTGCAGTATTGATGCATGCAGTGAAGGAGAAACAGAAGCGGTGGTCACTAGCGGCGAGCTTTGCGTACGGTAGGTGCATCATCAAGAGAAACTGCTGCAACTGCAGTCTGAGGAGGGCAGAGGGCAGAAGGTATCTCGGCCCTGGGGTCGCTCCACGTAGGCAATGCAGCCAGTGACGAGTTGATCTGGGCGTCGTAATGAAGGATATCAGAGTATTGGAGATCGGTCGTCGGGTTGTTTAAGAGCTGTAGGAGATGGAGACGCAGAGGTAGCGATCGTAGCGTCATATTAAGATAAGAGCCGCACGTGAAGTGCTCGATCGGACGACCTGCAGGAATCTGCTGCGTGTCTGACGCGAAGGTATCGTCGGGAAGATTCGATGGAGGCTGAACATCGAAATAGAGTCCAGAAGCCGAAGATGGTAATCCAAAATCGACTGAGGCTTGAAGCTCTAGTTCAATGATAGTCACCCAGAGCCTTCTTCTCATCTCTTTCTCGTATTCTGTAATTCGACCTCTTGACAGTAGGGACGCGTCGCGATGCAAGCCGGCAGCGATAGCAAGTCGGACGATGTCACCCCATGAATGTCCAATCCTGCTTGAGCTTCAAGCAATTCATCCTCTTCGCAAGAAGAGACAGACAGTGTAGCTGAAAGAAGACGAGAGTGGTGTTCTTACGGGATTGACGTTGCAGCCAGGTATCGCCCGTCTCGATAAGGTCCAGAGCAGCATCGCGATCGATGGAGCTATCGCCACTGAAGAGATTCCCGTCGTTTGGTCTCAGACATTTCGTGATTGCGACGATGTATAGAAGGATTGCCGCAAAAGGTGTTAGTGATTCCTCGTTCGACTGCCGTTCCCAGAAAGCATGGTATTCTTTCCAGAAGCTTGGCTCGTGTAGGATGCGATAGGATGTTTCGCACACTTCGAAGTAAAGAGCAACCTGAGAATCTAGCACGCTCTTGTCGGGCAGAAGAGAAAAGACCTCCTCAGGATAGCCGTGCCTCATTAAGCTCTTTTCTTTCATTACAGCTTTCCTGCGGACTCTAAAAGCCTTGAAGTCATCTCGCACGTGGGATATGTTGCCAGAGGAGATTACAGCTTCTCGTGTGAATACTTGAAGCTCGGTAAACTGTATTAATGTCAGCAGCGGCTCGGCGTGCGAGGAATTTGTAGATATACTTGAGTTAGTGTGCTCAAGTAACAAGTTGAGCCATAGAACCGAGTTTTGAAAGATTTACCCCGAAACATGATCTCTTCTCGCTTTCGTGGTTCGTCCTGCCGGAATTCGTGGAGCTGTGACGGGGCCGAATCAAATTGAGAATGTTCAGCTCCGCTGTGAGCGGCTAGTTTGTTCTCTAATGTCTCAAGCCGTCTCTCCTGCACTGAGGGTAGAGGTACAATTAGTCAATGTCTTGACAGTTGCCTTCCTCCAGCTTGCTTACTTCGAAGTTTCCAGTTCAGGCCATCCGATGTAGCAGGGCCTGAAGGAGTGCTGTCGGTTTGTGCGAAACCGGGTATATCATTGACTGGTAGATCCTCGAGCAGTCGAGGGTCATAGGTACACTGATCGGCCCTTCCCGTCTTTTGGCAACGACCACAGACGGGATCTATACATTATTGGAGCGTAAGTTAAAGATTCGCGAAATCCCGGAGGCGTCTGAGACCGTTCCGATGTACCCCTAGGACACTTACACAAACGGTCACATTTCATCTTCCGGTTCCTGCATGCATAACACGAAAGGACTTTCCGTTTCTTGCTTGCGCGCTTTTCACCCGAAGCATCTGGCGAATTATCTCGCGACTCGGTGCTTCGGATCGACATGGCGGTTCGAGATCAGTATCCGGTAGATGCAAAAGGGTCGGATAAGGCGGAGAAGGGATGGAGATGTTGTGGAGATGAAGTTGGTTTGGCTACGGCTCGGACTTCAGGCGGATTCGGAGATCTTGGTCCGAGCTCTAGTAAGGCGCGTCGCATTCGTGCGACAAGTGTCGACTGGCTCGTCCAATAATGCCAGTGGCTCTAGAGGGTGTAGGACCAGGCAGTAACCTCAGCTGGTGCTGAGTCTTAACAGGCATTCTATTGAAGAAGATAACGTTTCCAGCCAATCCGAGCTGGAATTGGATGACAACGAAGGATCGAGTGTGGACGGGGATTATTGATGACATGAACCGCTCTTATCTGAGAGATGAGCCGAGAAGGTTCTGGCATTAGGTGCTTTAGGTGTGCAATGCATCGGTGAGTGAGTGAGGAAGGCGGGAGCGAGCGGTTTCCCACTGTATGCATTATGTAAGCAGGAGGCAGCTCACCCGATAGTGCTTTTAGCGTCACCCGATACTGCCCCACAATGACTCAGCCCACCTTACCAAAACAGGCAGTGAAAATTTTTTAGTATTAGCTTAGGTTAACACTCTCTCCCTTAAACTTATTCTAAACATTTTATTAAGTTATTCTAAACCTATTTAAAAATAGACCCTAATATATTCTATTAGTAGCCCGAATAGATTAGTCCGCCGGACAGTTTTTCTTGGCAACTTCGAGGTCCCTTATAACTCATTATAGAACACCACCAATATTACTTTATAGTAACTTATAATAATCTACTATAACTTATAATATACTAAGTTACTATTTAATCTACTTTTTATATTATGTAGCCTCTTTACGCGGCTATAGCAGCCGCGTAAAGCTAAGAAGTCTTTCCTAGCAGTACGAACTTATAATAAGACTCCCTATAATATATAATATATTATCTACTGTACTATATATAGGTAATATATAGTATACTTATTATAATTTATAGTAAAGTATACTATATCTTAAGTAGTACTTTATCTAATTTTTAGTTACTAAGTGTGTACTATTGTAAAATAAAGTTAACTTATTATTTTTAGCCTTATAGTAACCTATAATAAAATTACTCTAATTTACTATTAACACTATCTAAAAATAAGCTACTAAGGGTAATATCTAACTTCTTCTCTATTTCTTTATCTATCTAATAGATTCTTACGTTGTGTCTAGACTCTTTACACCTCCTATAGCGACGTTATATTAAGGGATCTACTTTTTTCTTATTACTACCTCGCGCCCTTTTTAATAACTTTACCCTAATAAAAGGGCTTTCTACTCCTAAATCTACTCCCTAAGCAAAGCCTAGCGTCCTACCTTTCTAAATACGCTTTCTTTTACGCGTTTTTCGCTTTGTTAGAACCTTAATTTGCTTCTTAAGTTCCTTAATATAGGTCTTTTAAAGTACACTATAGTAGAGCATAAGTTTAGCACCTTTTATAAGCTATAAGTAGCTTAATTTAGTATTAGGTAGAGACTAAATAAAAGAGTCGCGTACGAGCTTTAACTAGGATCCAAACTTAAGAGTATTACTTAGGGTCCTGGCTTGATATAGTGTATCTAGTAGGGTACCCTAAGGTAGAGTGTAAATACGCATATTAAGGCGATCTACTACTACTAATATATTTAAAGAAATAAGCCTAAAGGCCTTAAAGACTTTCTTATAGTTTTCTAGTATAAACACATTAAAAAACGCGTTATAAAAGGCTAGTAGAAAGCTCTCTTTGTTAATATAAAAGACGCGTTAGCGCGCTAAGTCCCGTACGCGCTAGAAGTACTTTAGCTTTAGTAGCGCGAAAACAGACTATATATTAAGCGGCTAGAGGATATAAGATAAGTGCGCTAGTATACAAAGTGTTAGAATCTTCTATTCTAGGTAATAATTCTTAAAATCCTAGGAGTAGTAGCTCTTATAGCTATCTAGAATAAGTAACCTCTATAACCCTACTATGCGCGGCCTTATATACGCGTTAAAGTGCTTTAACTACGCAACTCTAAGCTTGTTATTAGTCTAGCTAGTCTTAGAGACTAAGAGCTTCTAATCGTAGAGAATACTATTCTTTTATATACCACGCTAAGATATAAACTCGCCCTTTATAGATAATAAAGGGCAGGGTAGTATACCTAGTAGCGTAAATACTCTAAATCACTATAACCCACTTACAGTTGCTTAGCTAAATAAGCGTAGGTTAAGAACGTCTTTCTAAACTAGTTACAACCTTTATTAAGCTAATAACTTCTATCTAGAAGCCTATTTAATTAAAGTTATAGATATCTTTATTCTGCACTCTATACTTAGCTTTTGTATCCTCTACTAGCTAAAACCACGAGTTTATAACCTCTAGGTCTTCCTATTATATTCTCTATTAGTCCTTCGCTTAATTAAAAGCTATTTTAAGCTTAGGCAAGCGCTTTACAAAGCGCTAAGCCTAGTATTATTCTATAGGGTCTCTATGCCGCGTAGCTAGCAGTTTGTTGGCTATATCTTTCACCTTACCTAGTTAGGGTGCAAATCCTCGCGAATCTAGGTCGAGGATATACTATATAAGCGTCTGCTCTTTAGTCGTAGTAAGCTTTGCTATACCTAATTATATATCTGCTTAGGCGGTAATTCTGTTAATTTAATTGCTTAGTGTAGACTTTAGGATATTATATGCTGCAGCAGCGCGTCGCAGGCTTAAAATTTGCTTATTCTAATAGGCGTAAAGGGCAAGCTTAATTCTGCCTTCTTAATTAGATAATAACGCGTTATACTATTAAGATATTATAATTTATAGTGAAGTATTATAGTCTTGGCAAAAAACTATCTAGCAGACTAATCTATTTAGGCTACTAATAGAATATGTTATATATAATCTAATACTATAACATAAACTATTAGATGCACTTAATCTAATATAGAAGCTAGATGCAGACCTATATATTAACTTAGATTATAATCTAGAACCTAATAATAAGGTTAAGTAGCTAGCTAATATATATCTACTATATAAATATATTCTAAATATATTTATAATATATTAATATAGATGCTTGCATCTTTTATACTAGAAAGCTCTAATAAAAAGCTAAGTTATGTATTATATATATAAGAGACAATCTACACTTCTTTAATACTAATATATTTTAAAATATACAAAGAAAGAAAGAGTTATATATATTATAAGTGTAACATAGCTAGTAGATAGTATATACCCTACTAAAGAATAGGTACTAAACTAGGCATTATTAGTAAGTACTTACATATATTTAGATTATATTTAGAATATATTCCTAATATATTTAAGATCTAATATTTAAAAAGTAGAAGGCGTATTCTACTAGTAAAGCTACCTTATCTTTCCTTAATAGTATAGTATAGAAATTAAAGTATATATATATAGGTATAAAGTACTATATAAACACCTTTAGAATAGACTATAAAGGTGTTTACACACTAAGGTAACTCTAGCACTTTATAAGAATATTTAGTAAACTTAAAAGGCTATAATAGTAGTAAAAAGAAATAGATAGTAAGAAGCTATAGCTTATTATATAAGTGTATAGCAAAGATTTATATAGAAGAATTACTATAACCTATAAAGAGTAATGTGTGCGCTATATCTAAAGCGTCTACACTAGGTATAAATAGATTCTAAATATATTTTAAATATCTTTAGAATATATTTAAACTAAAGTACTAATAAATATAGAAAATAATAAATATCTACTTCAAAGTAGTTAGCTATTAGAGCTAGACTAGACGCTATATAGAGAAACTACTTCTATTAAAAGGTGCCTAAAAAGGCGGACGTAGAGTACTTATAGAAGCTATTTAATAATAGCCTACTAACCCTATTATAGTTCTATAATATAGTAGAGCCTTAAAGCGCCTATTTAAAAATCTATAGTACGTTCCCTAAATATATTCTTAACATATTCTAAATATATTTAAGGGGTTAACTACACTTAGGGTTAAGAATAGCTTGTTAAGAAAGAGTGTAACGTAGAGTTTTATATTCTAGTTCTAAATAATCTTATAATATTGCTATATTATATTTTTATATTATATAGATCACATCTATATATTCTACTACTACTCTATAGTATATTACCTAGTTAGCTAAAAGATATCTATAGAGTCCTCTATCTAATGCTAACGCCTACACTAACGCGGTGTAAGTTTTTTTTAAATATCTTTAGAATATATTTAGAAATATCTTTCTAACGTATTTAGCTAAGTTTCTTAACTTGCCTTAGTTAAAGGCTTTTCTCTAATTACATAGCATTATATATCTTAAAGAGCTTAACGCTATATTTGCAAATAAGAATAGAATTTAGCAAATTATTAAGCGTAAAAAGCTAGCTACTTTTCTATATAAGTTTGGCATAAGTAGTGTAATATATAAGTAGCATATATAAGATACCTTTTAAATACCACTTTAGTATATTTCTCTAAATACGTTCTTAACTAGTTTCTAATAGCTTTAGGCGTATATATATAGAATAACAATCTCTATCTCTAGTAATTATATTATCTACTTCTATAACTAGCAGGCAAAGATTCTCTTTAACTAGACAATATTTTAGATAGACATATTATACAATAGGCTTAAAAAGGGCTAGTCTAAGATTATACTTACTATATTTATAAACTATATAGTAAAAGTATAGATTCTTTCTAAATAGTTTATAAATAAGTTCCTAACGTGTTAAAGTTATTACACTTAGTAGAATTATTACTAATACTAAATCGCTAGAGGTGTATAGAGATAGTCTATTAGAGTTTTTTATATAATCTAGTAAGTAAGTAAGTAAGCCATTTTAGTAAAGACATATATATAATATAGGGTTTAATAGTGTTATAGTTAATATAGATATAAAGTAAATATAGGGTAAGTGGTTTAAATATATTTATAATATATTTCTAATATGTTTAAGGGTTTAGCAAAATGCTTAGCTAACTAGATCCTAATAGAAGACACTAGCACTAACAGCTTTAGTCCTATATGCGCTTTTGCTAGGTACACTTCTATTATAGCATTAATAAGGCTATGCTAGGAGTACTCTATATTAAAGACTTAGATTAGGGTTAAATAAGTGCTCTTCTATTTATAAAGATAAAAACAGAGTATAAAGAGCTCTAGAACCTTCTTATCTATATATTACCCTATTTAAATATTGTGTAAATAATTTCTAAATATGTTTAAAAAGTATAGATTAGAAAAGATACAAAACTAGGCAAGATATAAAAGATATCCTAGTATTATAGCTAGTCTATTACAAGCCGCAAGTTATATACTAGAAAATGCCTAGAATAATTTAGTATTATATTTAAATACTGCTAAGTAGGCTAGGAATAAGAGTTACTATACAGGCAAGTAGTAGTAACTACTTCTAGAGGCTATTTTAAAGTATATATATCTTTAAATATATTAGAAATA
The DNA here is from genome assembly GCA_009805535.1 of Laburnicola sp. JP-R-44. Classification (NCBI taxonomy): domain Eukaryota; kingdom Fungi; phylum Ascomycota; class Dothideomycetes; order Pleosporales; family Didymosphaeriaceae; genus Laburnicola; species Laburnicola sp. JP-R-44. The sequence continues at coordinate 437,180 of SELF01000016.1, read as the reverse complement.
TGTTACTAATATATCTAAGTGTAATATAGATAGACCTTTAGAATATTATAAAATATTTATTCTAGAAGAAATATAGTGTCTATTATACCTTATAAACGCCTTTATTAATAAACTAGTAGTTTTTTATAAATACTTAGTATAAAGCTAATAAGAGAGCAAAAAAAGTAAGGATATATAAATATATTACAAATATATTTCTAATAGGTTTAGAGTAATAGTAGGAGAAGGAGATCTTTGCTAGCACACACCTATTAAAGATAAGGTACTATACTAGTTAGATTCTTCTAGATATATTACTTCTAAGCAAGTAAGGCGTACACTATCGATATTATCTAGAGCTAAATTAGTATTATAAACTCTATCTGTCTTAAGGTCCTTACTACTTTAGTTCTCTTTAGCACTAGAGTAAGAAAGTTTAAATATATTCTAATTATTTTACTAATTTATTTAAGTGTATTATAGTCTCTATAGTAATAGGCAGTACTATTATTAAGTTAATATATATAGACTAATTATAAGAAAATACAGCTAGAGTAAAATAGACTTACCCTAGAAAAGCAGAAGGCAAAGTTTTAAAAAGGCAAGAAAAGAGAAATAGCTATAGCTTATATAGCAGCAGCTTTAATTTAAAAGAGATTAGTTTTAGTTTAAAAAGGAGAAGAAGTAGTAGTCCTAAAGTCTATAAATATATTTAGGATATATCTACTATATATTCTAAATATATTCTAAATATTATTATTTAATATTAGCGAGGCAAGTTGGCTGATTATTTACTCTTATAGTTATTTACTATTACTAGGGCATATTAGCGAGTTAGTATATAGGCTAGTTTAATTAGCGCTAAGAATTTAGTAATTACTAATATTAATATAATATAAATAAGTTCTAAATATTTTTAAGCAATACTACTATTCTACACGCTAGCTACGCCTATACTACCTACACATACTTACATACCTATATAATAGTACCCTGCTTCTTAAACTTTATAAGCCAGCTTAAACAAATCTAGAATATATTTTAAATATTATTTCTAATAAGTTTAGCCACTATATAAGAGATATAAGGAGGAGTAGTTTATTCCTAAGAGTATAGAACTCTTTAAGATAATAAATAGTAAGACTATTATAAACTTTGGAAAGGTACGCTGCAGATAGCTATTAGCGCTCTTTAGTATATTATATAATATAAGCTATGCTTAAATATCTTATAAACATACTGCTAATATATTAAGGCAAAATATAATACGCGTAGCGCTCAAGACGCACCTAGAAAAAACACACATAGTATCTAGGTAGTAGAGAGGCTATATGTCTTATTATATAAGTCCTAAATATAGGCAGGCTAAATTAAATATAGGATTACTTTAGTAACCTACGTAGCTAAGATATAGTTGCAATTAAAGGTATAAATATATTTTAATTGTATTCTTAGTATATTTAAGCTAACTTAGTTTAGGATAGTATAAGACTATTATAGCCTGCCATAGCGCTATTACTATAGCGGAGGCTAGAGAGGTATACTTCTATAACAATTTAAATAGACTAAAGCTAATAGATAGATAGGAGGGCAAAGAGAATAAGTCTAAGCCTAAGTCTAAGGTTAGTTTAAATATATTTAGAATATATTTAAGCTAATATAGCAATAGCCAAATGCCTCTATTAAGCCTAAGTCTAAGCCTAAGCCTAAGTTTAAGCCTAAGCCTAAGTTTGAGCCTAAGTCTAAGTTTAAGCCTAAGCCGAAGGTTAGTTTAAATATATTTAGAATATATTCCTAATATATTCTAGGTATACTCCTAATATATTTAAAATATATTTAGATTATATTTAGAATATATTTAAGCTAACATATTATATTTAACTAACAACTAATATTTGCTTAGGAGTCTAAGAATAGTGGCGTAGATCCTAACTACTAAATATTAGACATTTAGAAAGACCCTTTCCGCTAACAATTTATATCCTTAGTATATTTAAATAAGTTCTACACTACTTTTAAATATATTTATACTAACTTATAGCAATAAAAGAATCTTCTACTCTACTCTACTACTACTACTCTTACTAAAGTAGTAAGTTTAAATATAGATTTTAGAATATATTTATATGTGTTAGCTAATTTTTAATAGTAGAAACTAAACTTTGGTTAGGGAAGGTCGCGTAGGGCCTACGCGCGCTGCTACTATAGGGAGCGTATAGAGCTAGCTGCACAACTAGTAAGTTTAAATATATTCTAAATATATCTAGAATATATTTAGAATATATTTAACTAACTATACTATAGCAATCTAATAAGATTTTAGAGTAAGTTCTTAGGAGGCTAGTAGGTATGCTATAGGTTAAGATAATTTATAGTTTAAGCATAAAAACTTTATAGAAAAATTTAACTTTTTACCTATATAAATACTTTTAGAATATAATATAAATATGTTTATTTAGATTTAGCAAAACACGCAAGGAAGAAATTTTCTACACACTAGCCTATAAAGGGGATAACTACGGAGTTCGCATCTCTTATAAAAATCTATTCTTGCTCTATTTATATTCCTCTAACTTATTTATCCTCTATTTAAAATAGCTCTCTAATAAAATATATACTCTACTTAAACATATCCTAAATATATTGCTAATATATTTATATAGCCTTCCTATTAGCAATACGCTAACCTTAAACACCTCCCTAAGAGCGTACTAGAATTCTCTAAAAAAAAAGAAGAGAAAGGATATTGTATCTACTCTAGTAAAATATACTATTGCGCACTTATTTTTAAAGAAGATATAGAGCTTTATAGAGTAAGTCTTCTTAAATATATTTATAATATTTTTAAAATATATGCTAAAGATATTTAGTATTAGTGTAAGGACTGTAGTCTTCTGTACACCTATATAAAGAGAAACTACTAAGACTATCCTATTACGCGCTAAAAGCCTAGATAATTTAGTATTTTCTACACTTAAACTATAATTGTCTAGTATTAAAATAGTTATAAAAACATATTCTAAACATATTTAGAATAAGTTTAAAGGGAATAATATAAAAAAGAAGATTCTAGGCAAGGTTTAAGAGTTAGATAGTATAGGTAATAAGGATGCAAGTAAGGAAGTTAAAAAAGATAAGTAATAAGGAAATGTATAATAGGGACAAAGGTAGCCCTAAGTTAGATAATATAGAAGAAGGCAATAAAAAGGTTAGTAATAAGGAGATAAGTAAGATAGTAGATTTAGTTACACTATTAGATATACCTATCTATAGGTTAACTAATAAGAAAAAGAGGTAGGTAAAGGGCAAGATAAGCTATATAAGTATATTTAGAATATATTTAGAATATATTGCTAATGTTTTTAGCCTAATCTAAAATTGTGTAGAAACCTACTTATAGCCTCTATATATCTATTAGTGTACTCTTTTATATAGAGAGAAACTTAATAGTTTGCATACTATAGGGTTAGTGTAAAGAGTACTAGTATTTTAGATTCTAGTTAGTTAAATAGGTTTAGAATATATAAGGAATGTTTTCTACAAATTTATAGTATTAGTTTCTAGATTTCTCTTAAGTAAAAACCTATTAAAAACTAAACTATCTAAGTAACTACCTATAGGCGGCTATAACACTATTAGTATATAAACTATAAACATATTTATAATATATTTAACCTACTAAACTATTTGCTATCTAGCTTAGAAGCTGCAGTTTACGTAGGGAGTAGACTAATTATCCTATTATAATATTAGCTAGCGAATATACTAGGAACATATTTAACTATATATCTAAAAGAGCGTTTTTCTTACGCAAGTTACTATCTAAGTTTTATATATTACTATTCTATTATATATTGTTAGTAAATACTCCTAGAATATATTCCAAAAGCGTTTAGTTAGAACGTGTTTAAACTTATAAAGAGGCAGGAGCCTCTATAGTGCTTATTATTATCTTCCTTATTTTTATTATTATCTTCCTTGTCCTTGTTATTACTATTGCTATCCTAATTATACTATTAACTTAAATAACTTCTAAAAAGATTCTTAATATATTTAAACTTATAGAAGCCGCAGCCCTAGCACTTCTACCTTACTTAATCTCCCTCTTGTTGCTCTTATCCCCACTACTAGGCTTAGACTTATTAGGCAGTCTTTATTAAAATAGGTTAGCACTTAAACTAGTTATAAATATATTATAAATGCGTTTAAACTTATAATACTAGAGTTATTATTCTCTTTATTATTATTATTATTATTATTATTATCTTTATTATTCTAGAAAAAAGTTAGTAAATATATTTAGAAATAGTTTATATATAAACATATCTAGAATTAGCTTAAATATACCTTATTAGTAAACTTTCTAGCTAAATATTAGTTATAACGCATTTATTACTTATTTCTAGAAATCTATAATAATTAGTATAAATTCTATTAAATAAGTTTAGAAAATGTTTAGCACTTGTTTAAATATACTCTACTAGGTAAGAAGATATTAGGCGCTAGGATTACTAGTATTATTAGCCCATAATACCTAGGCGTAGTGTGTGTGCTTATTAGATGTGAGTAGAAAGGGCCCTATAAAATATATACAGACGCTAAATATATTAGTAATAGATTCTAAATATATTTTAAATATGTTTAAACTTATATTATAGAGGCCTTTTAGATCTTAGCTAGGTATATAGTAGTAGTTCTTTGTAAACCTAATAATAAATAGCGCCATTTGTGTCTATTAGAAATAGCCTAATACTAAGAGAAAGGCTATTTAAATTTAGGTAGTAGTAGTATAGTAGCTAAATATATTAGTAATATATTTAGAATATATTTAGAGTATATTCTAAATATGTTTAGATAACTTACAAAGCTTTTAATTTAAATAGAGATAGAGTAGTAAGATAGCATATTACTAATTATATGCATAAGGGTGTTTGCAGCAACTTTATATATTATTGCCTAGTGTTTATATAAACTTATTCGCAATATATTTATATTGTGTTTGTGCTAAAATTTGCCGCTACCCTACTTTAGTCTAGCTTCACTAGCCACACCTGCCACTGCGCTAGCCCAGACCGCACTATCAGCCGAGCCTAAAAGCACCATCAGGTGAGCTGCCTGCACTTATGTAAGCGATGCCAGACCACCAGCTTTAGGCCTCTACGCGTCTTCAACAGCACGTTCTCCCACCATGACGCGCGCTACTACCTCCAATCAACTCCCGACCGCGCAGTATCTCGCCCAGGAGCGCGCGACATCCGCATCTGGCGCACAGTTCCTAGCTGATCATGTCTTCAAAAGGCGGGGGAAGCGGGGGCGGAAGGCCCCGAGGATCCAAGAGCAAGATCACCGTAAGTACTTTTTCCAATTCTGTGCAAGCACAGCCAGACTGATAATGAATCGCAGTGGGAATGGGAGAGCTACAAGCCGAGCTCCGAAGTATATGACAGCCAGTTCCGCTTACGCAGGGCTCCGCCCACGATCACACACGCACGCTGCCAAAGGAATGCCCGATACCAAACGCCTCGTCGCAAATACTCAGTCGCAGACAGACTGATGATGGCTTCTGTCGGAATTACTATCGCGTGCGCATCGTGCACAGCCCCGACGAAGAGCCCCGTGAGGAGATCGCCGAGGTCGACGTCAGCCAAATACTCAATTACGTCTCACGGCGCGAGTTGGAGCGCTTTGAACAAGAAGACTTCAGGCAGGAAGCGGAGGCAGAAGCAGTGGCGCGGCAGGCTGAAGCCGAAGAGCTTGCGAGACGGAGACTAGAGAAGAATGCCAAGGTGCCAGGGATAGGAAGAAGGGGAAGCTCGATGCTGAGTGGAACGGCCCAGGATCCTGAGACTCAAGTGCATACCCGAGGAAGACCTAGGGGCAGAGGCAGAGGCAGGGGCCGGGGACGAGGGCGAGGACGAGGGCGAGGACGAGGAGCATGGCGCGGTGGGCTTACTTCTGCGGTAGACGACGAGCTTCCGCAGGATGTGCAGTTAGAGGAGCTTATGGATGTGGATACTGAAGAGGCGTTGCAGCCAGAAGATGATATCCAGGACTATGCCGTTGTGGACACCGAAGACGAGGAAGAGCGGGGGGAGGACGAAGAGGATCTTCCCGTTGAGCAATCGTCGCCTGGCCTTGTTCGTTCCTCGTTCGTCGCCAGTAGCGCACTGCCGGTCTCGCCCATCGCTGCCGACCGGAGCCAGCCGAAGTTAAAGATGGCCCGCCGCGAACTCGCTCACGACGATTCCGGGTCTGAACAAGACACACAGTCGATGTCAAGCGCAGCGGCACAAATCCAGTACGAACGCCATGCACATGGACGACATATGGTTGATATGGAATTCGACAGCGAAGATGAAGAGCAAACTCATACGAAAAGGCGCGAAAAACAGAAAGTCCAGCACCGAAACCTTCGCGGATGATAACGAAGGCACCGTCAAAGCAGTTATCCTCGCTCGCGCATTCCATATCTAAGAGCACCCTCGCGGAGATAATGGGCTCTAGTTCTGAGGAACTCATTGGTATGTCCGAAGACCGCGCATTTCACATGCAGCGCGCAACATCCCCGAGCGTGGAACGACAGATCGAGAACTCGCCGAACTTACCCAACGAGACAGCGATGAAGACAATGAGGACGAAGATGAGGAAGAGTTTGTCGTCGAAGGCGTACTGGGCCATTCTTACCACAACGGCAAGAGCTTTTACCTGGTGAAATGGGAGGGCTACGACGACAGCAGCGATTGGCTACCGGAGGAAGACCTCGCCAGCGCTGCTGAACTCCTGGCTGAATATAACGACAAGGTCAGCAGGAGAAAAGGGAAGCGTCCGGTTTGAGAAGCGTCGCCGTCACCAGGCGTTTGAACATCGATCTCGTGCCCGCTTTCTTTTCCAGTTCCCCACCCGATATGTTGGACCATGCAAGAGCTAGGTAGGATTTTATCATAAAGATATATGATAAAGGTATAGCAATGGGCATATGAGACACAGTGGGATTGAGCTGATTCCAGGATACACCTGTGTACGGGTCTGTCCACGGACGATGTCTTACAGCTCACCATTCCTCCCATGTACATCCATCTCAGATGGCAAAGAGGGACGAGATAGATAACAAAACAAGAAACCATTTACTTCACGCTTCCAAGCACAGCGCTTACTCGTGCACGTTCGTCTCGCTGTGTCTGTTTTTCAAACCTCGGAAAATGAGTATGAAACTGCTTTGCATGCTGACCGCTGGGAGTAACTTACCAGAGCAATTTGTGCACGAAGAGCATCTCCATATCGTCAGTCCTATTCTACGAATAGCTTTAAATCAGACACCTACCCTTCCATGTTTTCACAGTTGGTGCAACTTTGTCGTCAGTACACTTTCCGTACGTCCACGACAAACAAGAGCGACTTACGATTTGCAGTCGATCAGCTTTTTAGAGCCAGTGCAGCTATCACATCCCACACATTCATTCATTCATTTATTCATATCAGTTTATAGTTAACCTAACCTTTTACAGATTTATAAGACTTAATAGCAAGCACAACTAAGATTTAATAGCTAAAGTACATAAAAAAAAGGCGCAATTAGGATTAGCTATAGTAGGGAGCTAAAGAATAACGCAATAATTATAAAGGCGAATTATATAATGGCGAACTATAGGATAGTAACCTTAGAGTTACTATTTAACTATAGAGCTCTAAAGGGCGGCGAGATAGCTTATTAACGTATTAGGTCATCAAGTGCACGGGACCACTAAATGCACGCTCCCCACCAAAATCGCGAAATCTTCAACACGCGATATCTCCACTAATATGGCAGCTATTAAGGCAGCTCTTACAGCTATTAAATTGCTAAAATCTCTAGAAAAAGCTAATTACGCGTAAATTGCAAAAGACTTTAGTGTTAACTACTTAACTCTATTACGGCGCGCGCGCGAGATTACTAGGTTAATGGCTACCTACTCTAAAAATTAACAATTACTTAATAACACCTAGGAAAAGACCCTTATATAGTATCTTTAGCATCTTAGCTCTAATAGGCTACTTTCTACGCTTAATATAATACAAAATTTTGTATTAAAAATAGCTAAAGAGCTTTAGACATAAAGTGGCTAACACGCTTTATAGAGCGCTATAAGCTTAACCTAATTCTATAATAGACCTCTAGCCTTAACTCTTAGTGCTATAAAGCTAACTCTGCCTTTAAATATATACTATACTTCGACCTATTAAAGCGTAAAATTAAGCAATATAACGTTAACGCGCGGCATATTTATAATATAGATAAAAAGACTTCTTTATTAGAGTGCTTAGTAAATTAAAGAGAGTCTTCTTACACAGCCATTTTAAGAGCGGGAAAGCTTAGCACATACTATGGAATAGTAATTATAAGTAGATAATATTAATAGCCTATATTTACGCTAATAGGACTGCGCTTATTTTAGTATTAATTTACTAGACTATATTTAGTAATATATAAGACATCTAGCTATAGAATTTTAACGCTTAAAATTACTAGGCCTTTTTTATATCCTCTCTATTAGGCTAGACTAATAATAATATTAGCCTTAGCTAGCTTAAGTAGGTGTTTAACTATAAGATAAAGGTAAAGGTAAGAATATTCTATTATCTCTTAATTCTTAATAGCTATAACGTACTTTATACTCGAGTCGATTATTCTATTAAGTTAATTACTTTGCTAAGACTCTACTAAAATATACTATTAGTAATAGTATAACGTAATACCTTAACTATATAATAAATTACTAGCGTTAAAAAAAGCGCGTATATAGCTTATAATCTAGGCTATTAAATAAGACACAACACTCTCTTAGCGATGCGCTATAGCCCTCTATAATGTCTCTTAAAGTACACTTAGCAACTAATGCGCTAGAAAGATATTTAGACGCGACTGCGCACCTAACAAAATAAGACTTACTATAAGAGAGGAGTAGGTAATTATTATAGTATATACTCGACCTAGACGCGTAAGGATTTCTGCCCTGGCTTAATACTGTAAGGCCTCCTTATCGCTTAGGTGGCCGAATGGGGACTTATGTCTCCTTTGGGCCTAGCGGAGGTTTAGATAAAAAACCCCTCACTTCGAATAAAAGCGGGTAGCGATTCGTCTCATCACTACTCACCTCCTAATATTATCCTATTCTGTCTTATTAACTATTAGGTGCCCTAGTGACACCCTTACAGATACTATAAAAGATATGGCTAATTCTTTACTAGCTGCACGCCACTATAAGCCAGTTAGCTAGAGGTGGCCTTATGACTTTGTTAAGCGCTAGCCAAAGCTTTAAGTTAAGTTTAATTGAAAGTACAACTATAAGAGAGCTCTCTAGGAGGATTCTAAGGTGATACGAGGCTGGTTCTGGCTTGTGCATCAGGAAAAATTTTGAGCGTGCGTGCGCACCTGTGGCACCTGGGCGGCTCTGCGCACGCTTGCGCACCAAAAGCGCTCTAAGTGTACCCGCGATACTACTTTTTTTTTAGCGTGCGCATGCGCAAGGTTGCGCAAGGATGCGCACCTATGCCGCCAGTGCACCTAGGCTATTAAAATAATGCTGATTAATTAGCAAATAAAGCTCTTTAATTGGCTAAAATTTTAAAAAAAGCTTAGTAATCTGCTTAGTAAGCTTTTAAAAAAATTAGATTTTTTTAAAGTATAAAGTCCTTTACTAAATAGCAATTAGTAGTTAATATAATAGTATTAATTACTAGCGTGTTATATAGAGCTTCTACCTAACCCTAAATTCTAAAGTTTTATAGATTTAAAATAGAAAAAATATAGTTTTATAATTATTTAAAAGAATTAGATTAGACGAAAATTAGTGGCTTAGTAAAGAACACTATTTAAAAAAGTTTAAACTTTAATAACTTTTTAACTACTTTACTTTTATTAAAACTGTTTTAATATTTATATATGATATTATTAGTACTATATATTTATATAATAATATTACGTAATATATATAATAACTAGCAAAATAAAGAGTTCTTTATTAATTACTAACTAATTACGTAATAAAAATAGTACTTTTAAATTAAATAATTAAAGACTAGTATTTGCTTTATAAATATATTAAAAAATTAAATTTATAGCTTTACTAGTTAAAAAGTTATAAAGCTTTAAAAAAATTACTTATTTAGACTATTTGTGCACATTTGCGTAAGTCTGCGCAAGTCTGCGCATCTTTAAGTATTTTTATACTAACAAATTACTTATATAAAAATACGTATAAATGCGTAACTCTACGCACGTCTATGCACGTCTGAGTAACTTTTCTAAAAAAACTCTTTTAATATGTATATCTGCGCACCTCTGCGCGCCTTTGCGTATCTTTAAGTATTTTTGTGCTAACAAATTGCTTGTGCAAAAATACGCACAAATACGCAACTTTGCGCACGTTTACGCACGTCTAAGTAGTCTTTTTAAAAAAACTTTCCTAATATAGAGAATATAAAGGCTAAGTATAGTATTCTAGATAAGGACACCTATAATTTCGATAAGTCTGGCTTTATAATGGGCATAATATTAACTAGAGTAGTAGTTATAGGCTCTAAGCGTTAAGGGATAATTAAAGTAGGTGTAGCAGGGTAATAGAAAGTAGATAATAGTTATTTAAGGCATTAACGCAATAGGGTAGTAGATCTTACCCTTTATTATTTTTAGGGGTAAGCACTACCTCTTTGCCTAGTATAAGGAGAAGGATCTACCTTATAATTAGGTTATTATAGTCTCTAAGAATAGCTAGATAATAAATAAGCTTTAGTCTATAATAGCTAAAGCACTTTAATAAGTATATAAAGAGGCGTACTACTAGTAAAGTATATTTGCTTTATTATTAATAGCTATAAAAGTTATAACTTACTTAAATTCTAGAATTATTATAAAAAGAGTAATATTATTACTTTTTATATGTCTTTATATTTATTGCACCTCTTATAGCCACTTAATATGAGTTATTTTACACTATTTAAAAAGGTATATAAGTGCTAAGCTAAAAATCTAATGCGTAACCATATTATGCACATTACTAAAATTAAGTTTCTATCTTACTTTATTACTGCTTTTAAGGCTTTAATTACTAAAAGTAATATTAAAGAAGGCTTTTAAGGTGCTAGCCTAGTGTTCTATAACTTAGAAGTTATAATATCGCAACTTAATGTGTCTGCCTGCGTATGCCTCTACTTTATACTATTCGCGATAGTATATAGAAGTTATAAACTCCGCGAAATAGTATAAAACTTAGATTGTAATTAACGCTAGTTAAGTAGAGGATTTAAAGGCATATAGATAGTTTCCTAACTTATATAGTTAAGGCGGTAAAAAAAGCTTATTAAAGGCGCTAAGCTAATAGGGTATTCTTTAGTGTTAATAACTAAACGCAATACTAAACTTTAAGCTATTAATAAGACTGCCACATATAATATAAATTATATAAAAGAAAGTAAGTATAGTGTAAAAAAGTTCTTATAGCTAAAGAGGGCTAGTAGCTAGCCACTCTAAAGGAGTTTGGGGCGCGTAGTAGTAAGGTGAAAGGCGAAGAAAAGGGTGCGCGCTAATAGAGGCGAATCTGCTTAATAGTGCTATAGACGCTGCGGCAAGTCTAGACATAATAAAATAACCTATAGGCAGCCTATATAGAAGTAGATTCTAAATAGATTAGCCTATTTAGACTATTAAAAATAGTTTATATTAACTCTGTACTATTATAAATAGTATAGAACTTAGTAAGGTCTTGGCAAAGTAATTAACTTAATAGAATAATTAACTCGAGTGTAAAGTATATTAGATCTTATATAATAATAAAATTTATTAATTTCTGCAACGCTAATAAGATTCTACTTACTATATTTCTACCTTATAGTACCTATACGCTTTAGCTGCTTAATATTAGGGTATTTAGCCCTCTAGTAGCTGCGTACTTTGCTAGCCTTGCGCGCTTTATAGAAGGTTGCTAAGGGCTCTCTAGTATTATAAAAAAGGGACTTTTGGCGACTATTTAAGCTGCCTAGAATCACTCGCTAACTAAAAAGACTATCCTAAGCGCCTTTGCGGCTACTAGGCTTATGCCTTTTAATCCTAATAAAATTCTTACGTAATTTCTACTCTCTATAATACAAGCGCCTATTCTTAAGTAGAAGTAGCTTGTCTATACTTAGCGTAAGCGACTAGCTAAAAATTAAGAGTCTCTTATATAAGGCTATTAAGAATATATATAATTTATAGGCTATAAAGCTTACTCGTATAGTCTATATAATTGCTACTAAAAATTAGCTCTTAAAGTATAAAAATAAGCAGCTTAAAGAGGCTCTTCTTAATAAGAAGAAGCGCCGCTAGTAGGGCAAAGCTTTATAGCTAAAAGCGCTAAAGGACTATAATAGTAAAGCTGTATTTTAGTTGCTAGCAAAGGTCTAAAAAGCTTAGAACTTTTAGGCTAAAAAAGAGGTAGAGGAGATAATAATACAGCTTTAGAAAGATAAGAAGATAAAGCTTAGAGAGTAGCAGAAGCTTTAAAAGGTAGCTCTACTAGAGAAGAGGCGCTAGGAGAGAGCTGCCGCTAAAGAGAAGCGTACCTAGAAGCGCGAGCAAAAGGCCCTTAAAGCTTAGGAAGCGTACAAGGCCTAGGCAATAGAAAAGTAACTCTGCAATAAGCTTAAAGCTTCTAAAAAGAGTAATTAGAGACGCCTTAAGCCTGCTATATTAAGTATAAAGGATATTAAGTATGTATAGCCTAAGTTATCGCCTATTAAAAATAAGGTGCCTAATTCTGGCCCCTTAACGCGTACCCGTAAAATACGCCTCCCCCTCCGCTTTTAGTAGCTAATTAGGTGCCAGAATTACTTAATAAGCTCCTTTAATTATTACTCTAGAAAATCTAGCGATTTTACAATATATATGGAGCTCTATAGTCTTATCTTTATAGTGGCGATTATGCTAAAAATGTGCATTTGGTAGGAACGTGCACTTGCTAACCTAATACGTTAAAGAGTAATAATAAGAGAAGTAGAATAAAAGCTAGTATCTTTACTCTATATTCTTATTATAACCTACTATAAAGGCGACCTATAACTAATATAGTAACCTTAATTTCTTTTATTATTAAAAACTATTATAGCTCTATTAATATATTATAGTAATATAAGTAACTTTTAAACCTATATCTCTTAACTCCCTTACTATAACAACTACTATACTAAAAGAAGTTAGATTATAAGCAAAAAGATAAAGGCATATAGTATTACTAGTACCTAGGCCCTTTAGCTACTAGAGCTACACCTTAAGATCTTAGTAGAGCAAACCTATAAGTTTAACTCCCCTTACTTAAGGCGTTTTTTATAAGAATAGTAGGTAATTAATATTAAGGCATTAATTGCGCGTATATCTAGAGGCAAAAGGCCGCCCTTACTATTATTATTAAAAAGGATAAGGATTGTAAGCTTAATAATAAGGAGAAAGGTATTAAGGCAAAGATCTATGTATAGAATAAAAGGTAGATCTAAGACATGCTAGACTAGTAGCAAAGGAAGCAACCCTAAACAATTAATACAATTATTAACTTTAAACTGTGCACTGCGTAAAACTTAAATAAAGTACTCAACAGGTCTGCATCGAAGACCTATCATCCCACACAGTCTGGCCAAGTTAGCAGTTATACAGGGGAGGAGGAGGAAGACTGTGTGCATTCGCAATTTGTGCAGCTATTTCTTCTGTCAGACTGGCGCATATCATAGTGGAGCTGGACACGGACCTGACCTGCTGCAGTCTTTGCAGTTCTTGCCTGAGGTCTATTAGTAGATATTTCAATTTTCAGACACTGCGATACGGCTCACAATTCGCGTTGCTTCCGCCGGTTGTGACGGTGCTTGTTGTAGAGCAAGCGACTTTCTCGTAGGGAGAAGGCGCATCAGAGGAAGACGTCATTTCGGAAGATAATGCGCAGCCCATGGTTAAGGGGAGGGGGAATTGTATGAAATTTGAGACCTAAAGTAGACTGAATGCTACCAAATAGTTTGTGTTGCGTGGTTTCAAATCCATATATTCTTTTGTTATCTAGATACCTAGAATATGCATGCAGGCCGACGTCATTCCCGTGCCAGATAAGCAGATGAGGGGTTCATCCTCGCCCCCAAAATGAAGAGGCACCTCAGCGTGTCAGGCTCTGAGATACGACCATCATTCATTAGTTCAAAATATTTGTCAAAGATGTCTCAATAATGTTTGAGCATGCGGAAACTCTGCACTTGGCACGAGGCAGAGGTGACTGCTCAGCATTACACGTTGGGGTTGCATCCACTAATGTGCAACTTCGTCATTTGTAAAATATGCTGTTAACAGACTTTGAATAAACATATCAAGGGAGAAGTCAGCCCTTTGAGTCGTATGGCGTCGACGTAGAGGTGTCAAGGCAAGCCGAGCGCTCTACTGAGGTTGGTAGAGGCCAATGTGTTCGCCTGCCCCTCACCTAACTGTGGCGCCTCGTTTGTACGTTCACTGTCCTCGTCCCTTACCCCACAATGATAAAACTACCATTTTATCGTACTATATAAACCCACAATTGATGAAAACTTCTAACAAAAACATGACCCAAGTCTGGGCGCGCCATGGCGCAGCGGTCCGGTACCTCGATTACGAGAGCATGTACAAAGACTCAATACTAAGAGTAAGTATCCCCCTTTCCTTTGTCTTATTCCCTTGCCCACTGCCCAAACAAACATATAATGCCGATGGCGAAGATTTTTTTTTTTTTTTTGCAGGGAGAGCACACAAAAGTTCTACAGTTCGACCTACAGACCTTGCGGCAGGGTGTTATTCTTTTTGTCTTTTTTTTTTTGCGGCAGTAGTAGAATAATACGGCGTGGAGTGAATGGCGTCATAACAGCCCTAATCTCTTGTCGTGGTGGGCTGACTATGAAAATTACCCTGCGGACTCGGCAGACTGGCCACCCCACCCCACAAAAAGGTTGATTGGAGCACTGGGATCAAGCTCATGCCTGCAATACACTGAATCTACTGTTGTCTCACTGACACCTGCAGCCTCTATCGACGACGGGACTAATCCTTAACGCGCCTACATGCAAAAGGCCTTCCAATGCGGGGACCCCCTCGTCGAAATCAAAACATCAGGGCGACCGTCCCCATTGCCCAGAAACGCACGCTATCCCGCCGAGCAACGTATGGCTCCGCAGCCTCCCGTACATCGCAGAAGCCCACGGGCCCGGCTCAGCACATGACATTTGGAGGTCTGGCAGGTGACAATGAATATCACCAGCTCATATCCCGTTGAAAGGAGCGCATCGCCAATCTTCTCGTATACTTCTATGCTCCAGACCGATCCTGTTTGCCTGAAGACCCCAGCGGTCTCGATGTTTGCCTGATCTCTGCTACAATGGTGGTTGCACCCGCGAGCGAAATCAGGCCTCTCGAAAAGTCCAATCCGCCGCGCCTGGGTCAAACTCTCCGGTAGAAGAAGCTTTATGTGAGCCATTGAACCCGACATGACATCTATAATGATGTCACTCGAAGCTCAGAATAGTTGGGTTCAGCTTGGCCATTCGGGAATACGTTCGGTCGGCAGTGCAGTCCCTTTGATAGGCCACGACGTTACGCACATACCGGAAGAAATCCTGCGTGGCAAGGATGCCCCAATCACGAAGATTCTGGTAGTGGTCGCTGCTGAAGGTATCTGAGTTCATACTTGCCACCCATTGCTGTGTAATGTGTGCTAATTCCGATCAGACTTACCGTCGTCAATGCCCGCGCCGTCTGCTCCTCCGAACGCCAGCCAAGCCATTATCTAGTTCGTAATTCGATACCGAAAGCCACGCCGGAACCGTTGCGCTCACCGACATGCAATACCCGACTCAATGAATCGTGGACGGCGTGATTCTCATGAGAGATGAGGTTCCTCTGGCCGACAAGGCTCTGTAATAAATAGGGCAAAGTACAATTGGAAGATATATCCTCGTTGAAAAGGGCTCGAGAAGAAAATGCGTGAGAACGTCGAGCCCGTTGACATACAGCTACAAGACAAAAGCTTGGGTACAGTCGTCTTGGTATTGCTCATCCTGGGGTAATACATAATACTTTTGTCTTAATACTGTATGCTTTCCTTTCGAAATCCCCACTATTCTCAGGCTCCGGTAGCTTATAATGTTTCAATAATACTGCCTGCGACTTGCCTCAAACTATATAATTGGGATCTAAAACTGCATGCAAGATCAGCGCTTGCAACGGTCCGTACTATCGTCGGTACTATCTATCATCTATCGTCACGTGTTCAATCGATCGATAGTAGACAAGGCAGGCGATACCGTAGTCGATCGATAGTAGTGAGGCCTACCGTAGTACTGTAATAATCGCGATACTTTAGTGGTGTTGTGGGCCTAATTAGGTATAGTGCGGCTCTGCGGCTTTTGTGGGGTAGTTAAACTCCGCGGGCCTCAACACCAACCTCGCGTACAAGATCAACAGTATTACCACCTCTTGCATGTCCACGCCCACAACGCGATTGTCGCGTTTTTTTGCTCTTTTAGCGCGCACAGACGATATTTGTATGCGTAAGAACCTTGTACTAGCTTAGTGTCCTATGTGCTTAAACGCTGACGCGTGCATATAGACCTATACCTAGGCGGCTCAACCACCAACTTTGCTCCCCCAGGAGCAGCCCCAGGATAGCTCAGGGCTGCCTAATCCTCTATCGCTTATTGGCCAATAGAGGCGAGGCCTCGCCTACAAGTCTTAGCAGCCAGCTAGCCGACGTTAACGCCTCCGGCATCATCCCCTAAACACCATAACGCCCATACGCCCATAATCAATCGGCAATCGTCAGTCGTCAATCGTTAATCGTTAACCCACCCAAAAGAACACCTACGCAATCGATTAAAGCTGTCTATGCTTCTATACACATCCGCATCTCTTAATAATGCGTTAATACTTAGCTAATAACCACACTTTACACAATGCTTTGCCGCCAGCAACACCTTCACTAACCCACTATGGGCCCAGCTCTTAGAGGCTTAGCAAGATAAGAGCTTCTGAGTACTCTCAAGCCTCTCAAGCCTTATCGTCGTCCTCCTAACCTGGCTCTCAAACCTCATCTGCTATCTGTCTTGGCTCTCTCCATCGTCATCACCTTCACCGTTACCCGAAGGCCCTCCCACCCACGATTACCCGCTGCCAACAGATAAGACAGCTGTATGCGGCGTGAGGTTTGACGTCGATTTCCACCATGTGTATCGGAAGGGTAAGCGGCTCCAGCCTTCCCGATTAGGCTATGCCGTCAGGTATAAGGCCTATATATCCGGTCGCCGTGCGCTCTCCAATATATGGCGTTTTAGGCTTCAACTACAGTACACTAAGGACAATAACAGCATTACTAAGCTTTATCTATGTAAGATTTGTCACCAAAGTCATTAAACTAATAACGCTATAGCTATCAACAGCACTACACACATCCAAGATCACGTGCGGAAAGTACACTCTATTAATCTATCTACTAGCTAGCGTATCCCTAGTACGCCTATACCTCTACCAGAGTCCCCCTTCACAGCTGCTGCGCACGTCCCTAGTTCTTCAACTTAGCCGTCACATATGCCCTAGGAGGAGGATAGCTTCTAAGCCTCAGTTGTTAACTAGACTATTATGAGAGATTTGAGCTTCTAAGACGTTACGAACCCTTAACCCAAGGCCTGTTAACCTGGAAATCGTGCAGAGCTGTTACACGCCTTACCCTAATTCGTTAAACACACTCTCGTCATACATCAGGAAGCAGTGCAAGGATCGGAAGGCTGAGGTACGTCAGCTCATCTAATCAACTGCTGGAAAGGTTACTATAAGCGTTGACGTTTGGACGTCCGCCAACTATCTCAGCTTCCTAAGTGTAGTTGCTCACTTCGTTAACGCTGATTACAATCAACAAGACCTCCTAATAGGTTTCCGCAACCTCCTTGGTAATCACATAGCTAGTGCGCAGGCCTTAGTAATACTTAACGTTATGCAAAAGTACAACTTTAAGTCAAACTTTAACTGTTTTATAGGCGACAACGCTACAAACAACAACAAGAAACTTATTAAATACCTTAACAGGGAGTCTACAACCCTCTGCCTTAGTACTCAGCACCGCATCCGCTGCGCAGGTCACATTATCAACCTTATTGTCAAAGCAACGTTGTATAGTAAAGGAGTCTCGAAGTTTGAAGAAGAGCTTGCTCAGGCAGCTCCTATTAATCAATTCAGACTTTACCGCAACTATAGCGTTGTTGGCAAGCTTCACAACTTTGTAAGAGCTATTTGTGCCTCACACAAACGTCGTAAGTTGTTTCATTTAGTCTTTAGCAATCTTAGTAATAAGGACCCTACATAGAAGCTTATTAAGCTTCAGTTACTCCAGGACAGCGGGGTACGCTAGCACTCATTCTATCTTATGCTTCTCCATTGCAGTGAGCTGCGTAAGCCAATCAAAGCCTTCCAACGCAAATATCGACAAACTGTCAAGAACGACAAGGAGTTTAATGCCGACGATAATAGTGATAGTTCTCACTACAACCCTATACTTGACGCTCTCTCTAACAACGATTGGCTAGAGGTTGACAATCTTATCATCTTTTTAAAGGTGCCGTACGACCTCTGCAAAGCACTTAAAGGCAGCAACAGCGTGTCAGGCTTCGGCTCATTATGGCAAACTATTATCAACCTTTAAGCCTTGTGGCAGCACTACAACACTGCGGCTAGTAAGTTTAACAACGACGATAAGAGCTACTTCAAATTAGCTATTAATTATAGCCTAGAGAAGCTCAACACCTACTGGGAGAAGCTTGTTATAGAACCAACTCCGAGCTTCTATACTATCGCTACAGCTCTCCACCCTAGGCTGCGCCTTAAACTGGTTCAAATCTCACTGGCGTAATTACCGAGATTGGCAGCGGAAGGCTGACAATTCTCTCCGCAACACGTTTAAGGAGTATCTTGCTGCTAAAGCATTATTAAATAAAACGCAAAACAAGGAGCAACCCCAAAGACGCAAGCTACCCGCTAGCTACACTAATAATCCGCTTGCAGCTATTATAGAGGTTAATTAAGAGTACCTTTACAGCAACTACAGCTACAAACAGCACAAACGCAGCTCTCAATTAGACGAGTACATTAACAATCTCAACGAGGACCTAAACAAAGACAAAGCCTATCAGGAGTTGATAGCTAACCTATAGCTTTAGTGGCTAAAAGTTGGCCGCAGCAAGTACCCTATACTTTTCAAAATGGCTGTTAATTTCCTTTCTATCCCAAGTACCAGCTGTGAGTGTGAGCGCTGCTTCAGTACAGCTAGACGCACTATTACCAACAATCGAAACAGCCTATTAGCATTAACTATTAAGGCTATCCAACTACAGAAGAACTAGCTTAAGAACCGCGTAGTTAAGTGTCCTCTTATTAAACGCAGTGATCAAATTGAGCGAAAGGACAGGGAGCAGACAGCAGCGGAAGCAGCCTTCCCAGAGTTCAATTCACTCTAATTTGTACGCTAAACTACTTATAGTAATTTACTGCTATAGTGCGGCTTATCATACGTAATCCTGCTTATTTTGAGCGATCGATCGATAACAACACCAAAAAACGAGCGATAAGTAATGGCCATAAGCCTCACGATAGCGTACTATCGACCGTTGCAAGCGCTGTGCAAGATTACGCAACAGCCAGACACCTCTCTGCTTTGTTTCCTCTGCCCCGCGGTGCAATGCGCCATTGCCAACAATCGCGATGCTTCTATGCTTGCGCACGCCTATTGGGCATTACAATCTCTAAACAGTACAGTCACGGATATACAAAAAGTAAATCTCGGTCTATGCGTACCCTGTTCTTCTGGAGTAACAAACAAACAACATATGCTTAATAAAAAATATTACTGCAGCTACTTGTATCAATCGACGACGTAATTCTCCTTCCAAATATCAGCAATACTTCGCCGCAATGCTCTTGCTGGCGAGGAGATCTTTTCTCCACAGCCGATGAACCCGCCATTCTTTTGTGGCCTAAATAGTCTTTCGCGTCACTATTACCCGCATTATCAAGGATAGTTCAAAGACAGTATTATTATCTACTCAGCACGAAGAGAGACTTTACACAGCATGCACGTCACACATACCACTTATCCTAGAGCAAGACTGGACATTGAAATTGAAACTTTTATTGCTACCCAAGGTTCGTCATCATAACGTCGTCAAGACTAGCGGTGGTCAGATGTTTTCATTGCCGCTCGCAGATTCATCGACTTACACTGGTATGGTGGTGGGGGGAGGAGAAATGGGGCGGGGCGCGGCGGACGCGGTCACGAGGCTGCTTTACTCTTAGCTTTTGATATCAGGTGAAGAATTAGGATAGCATGCACTTACGCGAAGGCTTCTTCTTCAGGGCGACCGAAGAGGTGGTGGAGGCGGCGGCGGCGGCGGAGGCTGATTTACGCTGTTAAACCTGCTATACAGTGCACCAAGAGCTCTCTCAAGATGTTCTGTACTTACAGGAGGCTTCCTTCTCGGGCGAACCCGAAGCGGCGGCGGCGGAGGAGGCTGATTCCAGCTGTCAGTTTGGCTATATAGCGCACCACGAGCACTCTCAACATTGTCTAGACTTACAGGAGGCGCCCGTCTTCTTGGCCGAAGCCGGCTGCGGAGGAGGAGGTGCGGCGGACAGGCCCGTCGAGGAGAGGTCGTACGCACCACGACCCATGGTGGCGTCTAAACAATGGTCAGTTATCTCGGAATTGGCGATACAAATTTGGGCTTACCTACTGGTGCGGTGGTGTGGGTGTGGTGGTGGTGTGTGGATGGTGGTGGTGGTGGCGGTTGGTGGTGGAGCGGGTGGAGGTGCGTGTCGTGACAGTGGCAGAGTTTCGAAGATTTGATCAGAGTTTTGAAGGCGAGCGACTAGTGGCACGAGCTTCTGTGACGTCGTAGTGAACGGCGGAGGTTTCGGCCGCGTGTATGTTGACAGTGAAAAAAGTAGCCAAACTGTCCGTCGCTCCTTCCTCATACACTCACCTCACCCAACCCTTTTCCGCGTCACGAAAAACACGACTCTACTCCCTTCCAGCACCCTCTCAACAAGTAAAGCGCCTACTTATCGATAGAGGGACTTTGTTTTCGAATAATCCTCCTCGGACACCTTTCTGGTAAGCTGCCATCACGTCGCGTCGCGTCAAGCACAACGGCGCAACCGCGTGCGGCTACAGCACAGCTCGCACGTAGACTTTGGGGGCTTACAATACATTCTTGCCGAGTCTCACTGCTAACACATGGCAGAAGAAAACTTCCAGAGGGCAATCCGATGCTCGCTGTCGACAAGTCCAACTTCCTCGCCAAATACAGAGCAAAACTTTCTCCTCCACCAAAGCACTGCTTTTCCAAGTTCCTGCCCGATGTGAGGGCCTCGGTCTTCTATGGCGGAACCCCAATCCAGAGGGACATTGAGATTCTCGCCAACAAGCGGACGTGCTGAAGCCAGCATTTGCATACCCGGTCGTTCAAAATGTCGGTCTGAAAGGCCTAGATCAAGTTACAAACCAGCGCATAGAAATCGCTGTGAACGACGCGCACACTCGTTCAACTCAGAACAATCGACCTATTCGATAGCCACTTAGGCACCAGATTAATATCATCACAAAGACGCCCGTCAAGGGCAGAGTCTCCGCCCACAACAAGTCAGTTGGCAGCACGAAGTCACCCCACCAAAAAGGAATAACAAGACGACACCGACGGTAGCAACCCGAAGCGCACAGAGAACTAAAGATAATCGACCTATATTCGATAGCCTGTTAGGCACCGGATTAATATCATCGCGAAGATGCCTGTCAAGGGCAGGGTCTCCGCCCACAAAAAGCCAGTTGGTAATTCGAAGTCGCCCCTCAAGAATGGGATGAGCAAGACGACACCAACAGTGGCAAGCCCCAGTGCACAAAGCGCTGGCCTCAACGGTTTAGATCAAGTCACAGCTCAGCGAATAGAAATTGCTGTAAGCAATGCCCGCGCTCATGTGACGGTTCGAGATACCAACTACAATAGGTAGTTGCAGCCTCAGAAACATGCAGCAGCACATGCTCTCCGGGATGTATGTCCGTTAGGATCACAACGCTCCCACCAGCCTTGCCGTGGAAGGGCCACTCAGGACTTGGGAGTTTATATTCGGGGTTGATTGATTGATACGTCAGTCTACTAGCATAGAGGCGCCTGAGGGCGAGGATATCAGGATACACATACATAAACAATGATCAATTAAATTTTGTCTAAGAATACCGGGCTTCACTGCTCTTATGGCTCTGCTTGTAGTATGAAGTGCTTGTTATATTTAAATACATAAGCTATCACCAGTCAAACATATCCCTTGACAACAATTTCAGGCACGGTAGAAATTAGATGAAGTTGCTAGATTGACTCTAGGATCCCATGCCATCAATCCTTCTACACGAACAGGACCCGAAAATCTGTGAAATAGCGACGGATTAATAAAGCGCAGGAGACTCTTGACGGTTCTTAAGTATGTTTTAGCTGTTTCGACTTCCTTTGGTTATGCTAAGCATGTCCGACAAGCAAAATCAGTATGTTGAAAGGGCATGTGACTTGGGCGGCACTAGAGATATCGCTACTCTATTACTGACAGCAGCAAGTTTCATGTAATCAATTTAATATAGCATATAGCAGAGTTACACCCGTCTCTCTAACGACCACTTTTAATAGGTTCGCGTTTCTAACAGTAGGAGACATCTCTACTATTTGATGTACCTCATATAGAATACCATATAGTACGCGAAAACGTAAATGCCTCAGAATAGAGCCGTCGGGCTTTGAGCCCCCGGGCACGTAGTGTGCGCTAAACGTGTATAGCATATAGTCTTCCAATCAGCTTGCGAGCCATGTGGCGGTGGTATAAGATCAACACCATGCTCGCGCCATCGTCTCCGTGAACTCATATCGCGTTATACATGATCACAAGTGTTGGGAAAAGCCGATGAAGAGTATCACATGAAGTTCTTCATTTTGTAGAGCTACGACAGTCTACCGTGAGCCCGAAAGCATCTCCAGCCACTATCTATATGAGGATTTCTTCCATTGACACGGAAAGACGCAAATCGATATCTGGAAATCTTTGCAGCGATGACCGAGGGGCCCGAAAGCGCAGCCAACGCGCCATGTCCCACCGTCCTTTATCTCCATGAACGTTCGCCGATATGCTCGCCAGACTCCCCAGAGTATGTTTCGCAGACTAGTCGAAGTTTGGCCATGTACCGTACGCGGTGGGTCGGGCGTACTAAAGTAGAGGTATGGGGTTAGTGATATTCCCAAGGGTGGGACTAGGCACAGGGTCATAACTTACATCGTCTTGCACCTGGAGACCATACTGCTTGATCAACTCCTGAGAGAGCTCTTCAAGAGTTTGGCCTCCGAGGAGGATGTTGATAGCCGGCAATTGATCGTTGACCTGGTCGAATTCGGTGTCACCGCCTTCGAGAAGCTTCTGCATACGCTGGACGAGGGGGAAGTAATTCAGCATATGCTTAAATACAACGTAGTCGTCGTCAGTCATAATATAGATATATGCAACCTCGATGTTCGGGAGCAGTCTATCATACTGTGTGCCAGCTTGCTTATTAACAGGACAGACACGGTCCAAGAAAATCTTGAAGACTGCTCGCTCATCGGCCGAGGCAGCGATGGAGCGCATGATCTTCAGTGGTGCAGCGAGGATTTTTCGACGCAGGGCTGGGTGACGAGGAAGCGCTGCGCCAGCTGCGCGCTCCGCTCCGATGGCGCCAATGGAGGCGGCGTTGTCCTTGGTGCCGTTTGAGTCTGGGACGGAAACGCGCGATAGTGCGCTTGTGGACACTGTCGACGGAATATGAACGTGCGGACGAGACGAAGCCATCGAGCCGGGCGAGTGGTTCGGAGTGTAGGATTTTGGTTTGCTACCGGAGGGCTCACGCGAGTGGGGTGGAGTGTAGATGTTGGACTTGCTGCCGGGAGCGGGCAGTGGAGCGAAGGAGCTCACTGAGAGCGCGACAGCACCGTCCGACGACACACGCTGCGGGGGCGGCGTGACCGAAGAGGGGCTACGGGCACGCGCTTTGCTGAGGCGATCTCCAAAGTCGGAAGGAGCGGAGCGGGAGAAGACCGTGAGGAGCTCTTGCTCCCCAGCAGCAGGAGGGGAAGGCGCCGTGTCCTCGGCAGGCGATGACATGTTGACTGACTGACTGACACCTTAGCTTCAACCTGAGAAGATAACTAAACCAGCATGTATATTTACTTACCTTGGGGTTGAGCCAGACCTTGTGGGCGTTGTGAGGGAGTTTCTCGAGCAGGAGCTGCCTTTTATATCCTGCAGACAGCTAAATGTTTGCTCTTCACCACGAAACGCTGCCGCTCTCTCTTTCCAGAGGTGAGAGCAGTCGCGGTGACCAGCACTTCATGCCTGGAATTTTAAGTATTGAAGGTCCTAGCCCATATGACTCACCTATGACCCAAAAGAAACGTCGGGCCTTTCCACAGGTGACCACACCGCGATGGCAAACTTGTTTCACACATAAATACACGAGACTATTCGGCTGAACCCCAGGAACAGCTTTCTCGACTCGTGGGAAACTGTGAAAGAGGGCCGTGAATGACGCTCGCATGCAGACCAAACATCGAGCGTGGCTAGCAGAGCCAATGAAACAAAGAGTAAGATTTGGGTGTCAGCCCTAGGCAGTGGATTCAACCATGAGCAAGCCAGCGACAGTGAGAACGGCTTTGAAAATAGGCAAGGGGGGATGGAAAGGCTCCGCAAAAGCTTGTGCGGCTTGACGGGACAATTTCAGATTGTGAGTTTCTGGATGGGGCATGCCAGCACACGCTGCAAAGGCAGCTTGTTGAATATTGCGACACGACTCACACTCAAGGTGATGAGATCACGACGATTGTCTTGTGTTGAGGTGGAAGTTTGGTTGTGTCGAACCAGAAAAACGTCAAGTCACGCCATATACGGCTCTTCCCAATGCCAGATAAAGATCTCACTGACGGGAAAATAACCGAATCGAGTTCACCGCAACTAAATGTTCGCGAAACTGCAGCAAACACAGGTCTTGGCAGAGGGGGCCTTTTAGGAGAGGATGTGGTGGTGCACCGGCACCATCATCGAATCAAGTGTTCTATAAACCAACCTTCGACACTCGTTCGCGACGTAGGCATAGCGGTGATGTTGATCGGAGGGAGTCTGCTGAGGAAGCCAGTGAGATGGAACGCTGTGTGGTGATGAGATCGAGCCATGAAGACCAGGAAGGAGGACCAGCTCAGCGTATGCTTGTGCCACAGCAGGGTTCCAAAGGCTTGTCGGTCATCAGCGGAGCCTGCAGGAGTGTCGGTCTCGGTGCTGAACGACATCCCTTCTATTGAACAAGAACCACGAGGATACCACGGGCGTCAAATTGTCGGAAGGGAGAACGAAAGATTGTGTATGAGCCACGTGGGGCTTGGAGTGATTCTTACCAAGAAACGTGGTCCTTGCCGCATTTTTGATGTTAGCGGAATCCCAAATGTTGTGAAATCAGATTTTGACGTATGTTGACACTCTGACGCTAGGGTAACATCCACGCACGACCTATACAGGTGGAGCGCCGCCCAGGACGCCTTTCCCACCTCTGCCGTCAATCGAACACTGGGAATTTATTTCCGGTACTTAAATAATTAGTTTTTCCGAAAATCTCTATCCGAAGTCATAAGCTTTGTAGGACAGGCTATGGGCTTATGCCTTCGGAGGTTTCTTTTTTTGTTCGCATTCGCTATTTTTTTTTTTAGAAAGCTGGCGACCAAACTGTGAATTGTTCGAGGTTCGAGCACGGCTGTCGACTGTCGTGCTTCTGGCGCTTTCAGTTGCAACATTTTAACCCCTCAAAAGAAAGAGTGAAGCCGGTGACATTCTCGTGACGCATTTGAGGGGCCAGTGGCGTCATGGACACTGTCACGTTTGCAACCTCGTCTAGAAGGCGAGGCAGCTGAGGCCCTCAAGATCTCTTAGTTACCGTGTTGGGTCCGCCGAAGCCAGCCACTTGCATCTCGGTGGGGTGTTTCGTGACCTTCCTGAGTCCACCTTCCTTTTGAAACAAGCCATGTGATTGACCATTTCCCGAGGAACAGCATACACAGCGTGCCGGCCAATCAATGGCTCCTGACGCGACATGCACGGATCCATGGATGCCTCATTAGCAGCTGACTCGGCACTTGCCGTGAGACCGTTTGCTCGCATCAGAGCCGTGAATGACCGACGACCCATTACGACATCAAAGCCGCTAGCGCAGGTCATCAGGGTATAAAGCCTCTGCCCACTGCCTACTGCCCGCTCACTCTCTTTTCCTCACACCCTCCTCCTCTTCTGTCTTTTGCCCTTCCGGGCACAAAACTTATGACTTCGGAAGGCCTCGGTGGTAAAGACTGCTGGCCAGTCTTCACCACCAGCCATGTACACTGTGGCAGGTGTATGTGGTTGGCCGCATTTCGTGCCCTGACGTCTCCGCACCTTCCGTGGCTGGCCGCATTTTCGTGCCCTGACGTCTCCGCACCTTCGTGCCTGGCTGCATGTTGTGCCCTGACGTCAGGGCACCCTCCTACCCTGCGCTCGAATACAAAGTTTATGACTTCGGAATTCCTTCGATGGTGTACGCTGCTGGTCAGCTATACCTCAAGCCTTACACTGGGGCAGGTGTTTGTGGCTGGCCGAATTCACCTGCCCGGACGTCTTCGCACCTTCCCATACCGCGCGCTCGAAGCGCTCCTTCCTCTCTCACATGCCCGACGGCACTGCGATAGCCAAACCCGGGGCCTCAACACTTAAGCCCGGGGCCTCAACACCCAAGCCCGGGGCCTCAACACCCAAACACTGAGGTCTCCTCGCTTCGGTCAAGTCAACAACGCACAAAATCATCCGCTGGAGCAGCAGTAGTGCTGGCAACATCCTGAAGCCCGATCCTCCCTTCTGGCCTTTGATGCAGTCCCCGGAGCGGCTGTACTAATTGGTCGATGCCTTCTTTTTGTAAGTGTCCTGCGCCTTGTCTGCTCTACCTTCGCTAATGCTGCTCATCTAGCACTCCAACAATACATTCAGGAATGGGATACATGGACCTGTTACCTAGAACGACAAAGATGGTTGGACGACTTTGGATTGACGGACGCCACGACGGATTGGTTCAGCCTTGGTCTGGTCATTGCGTTACTATCGGATGGGGTTTCTGCGCTTGGAGGATGGTGTACATAGAAACGTCTTTGACAGCATTGGATCTGCTTCGGAATACCATCGTCTCACGCCATGTTGATACCCTTTTCCATATTTGTGATGTTCCCTCCTAAGCTGTGCGTGTGTCGTGGTGT
Organism: Laburnicola sp. JP-R-44; assembly: GCA_009805535.1. NCBI lineage: Eukaryota > Fungi > Ascomycota > Dothideomycetes > Pleosporales > Didymosphaeriaceae > Laburnicola > Laburnicola sp. JP-R-44. Next base: position 409,820 of record SELF01000016.1, on the reverse strand, counting down.
GATTCGTAAGATTACAGCACCGTTATGCTTTGTAGGTAGCAGTGTGCGAGCGCCAGGATCACGACCTCCGTATTGCCGCTGGCCCAGGTTCGATGGGTTTCTGATCTTGGCGAAATTGCGAAAAAGACTAATCTTAGTGATGCATAGTTCGGCGGAAGGCCGTCGCCGCCGTGGGCTCACGAGGTCTACCTGGGCCACAAGGGGATATGGGGCAAAGGGACCCAACCGGACTGTGCTCGGTGTGCTATGCAATGAAGCTTACAGGCTTGCAAACTGGAATGCACTCATGCGACCGTGATAATACAGCAGCAGTCTTCAGCAGTTCTCAATGGCGGGCATTGGCCTCATCTGCAGCGTCGCGGTCATCCTACGACAGGTTGACAGAGGGATCACTATCGAAGATATCGAGCTCAGCTATAGCTCCAAAGCAGCAGCGACATTGTTTCTGTGTGATCGTGCGTTCTTTGTTGCTGCTCGAGACCGGCCGACTGGTAGTGATGCTTTCGGTATACGCGCATTGACCACGGTCTTTCTCCATCCCCCACCTGCCTCCCCCACCCACGACGCCCTTCAACCCCATTCATGCGGAGTCGCACCCTCGCTAGTGTTTATGTTTTCAAATGTCCCGAAGCGGCTGCATACTTCTTTGGCCCGTTGTGGCACCTCCGCTAGCGGTTCCGCCCCGAGTTGCGCGAAACGCCGATACCCCTCGAGTCCGCTGCCAATAACGACACGACAAGAAGCTAGGGGCAACCGTTTACAAGCATGAACACAGACGAGAGAAGGGGGTAGAGTGTCAGAGCAGCCGCTGGAGAACGCCGGCGAAGCGCAATAACGGGAAGAAGAATGTAAGCCTGGCCGGCAGCCACAGTCAGTGTACGCCAAAGGGGCATCGAAGAAAGCAGAAAGGTATTGCAGGTGGCGAAGATCGTGCAAGAGATGCTTGATCCCCTGCCCGGCCGTCTTTCGCTGACGCGGTCGCAAAGTTAGGTTGTTCTGCCCTGTGAATGTCTTCCGCGCCTGGGCCCGCATCAACCGCCAATGTTGTTACACCACCACCCACGACACATCGAGCTGATGCAGCCCCGGAGCTTGGAGGAGGCATACTAGAGCTACACACGAGCTCTCTGAGAGTGAGAAGGAAGGGGCGCATGAAGACGGTGTCAGTCCACGAGCCCGCCAGAATCGCCAGCAGGCACCGCCATGTCCAAACGACCGCCGATGACATTTCCGATATGACCAAACGACCTTCGATGACCTTTCAGACATGGCAAGGATCGGTTGTAACAGGGGAGCGACCTCTTGAGCTCGCCCTTGAGGGTAACCAAGGTGAGTGGCTTCGGCCATCGGGCGTCCTGATTCACTGGCAGCAGCTCCTTCCTGCGCCAAACTGTGCGCCGGGAGAGCACTCTCACATAACAGGTGGAACCTATCAGTCAATGCTCTGCTAACGTCTTAGGTGCGTAGGACGCCGTGACCTTTGGACGGCCACGCGCGCCATTACCCCTTTCCCCGCAACACGAGACCGACCGCAGAAACGAATCGACCGCAGCGCAAGGCGTATGTGGTGTGGGCTACAAGGAAGGATAACAGCATGTCGCTTGGAGTATACAGGGGCGCGGGGAAGAACGGGACTCTGGGTGAGGGTAGGAGACCGCAGGCGACTGAGCGGATACGCATCTACACGCCGCTATACATATTGGGCAGATCTGAGTGAGGATATGCGACGTCAGGCGATCGAGCGATTCGCATCCATGGGCCGCTACACATAGCGGGCAGATCTGACAAACGGTATGCGACCTCAGGCGATCGAGCGGATACCCATGCATAGGCCACTACACAGCGGGCAGATCTGAGTGAGGGTATGCGACCGCAGGCGATTGAGCGGATACGCATCTATGGGCCGCTACACATAGTGGGCAGATCTGACTGGCGGTATGCGATCTCAGGCGATCGAGCGGATACGCATTCTAGGCCGCTACACATAGCGTGCAGATCTGAGTGACGGTATGTGACCTCAGGCGATCGAGCGGATACGCATCTATGAGCCGCTACACATGGCGGGCAGAGCGCAATCAGATGGCGTTCGTCTTCTTCAAGCACAGTGGAGCCAATTTGCTTCGCTACCGACGCAGCGCAGCTCGACGGTGTCCTCCATCACACTACAGGTACATACGAGGCTTGCCTTCACTCAGTGCACCCTGAACTCTCAGCAATGACTCCTGCTGAAGAAGAGACCTTAAGTGGAGGGGAGCACAAAGGTATTGACAAAACAAAGAGACAGTAGGATGACCTGGCACGAGCGACCGAGCAGCCACCACGACGATCCCGCGTTCCGACACGCACCGCTTTGTCAGAGAGCATCTCCGGCAGCGCGATGACTCCCGAAATATGCACACTCGGGTTGCGCAGATGGAAAGGCCCTCGCACAAGACAATGCGGCTTCTGGGATCCAGGCGAATCTTCGTGCAGGCTGCCACAGCGCGCATACAAGGAATAGGGTAAGCTTTCGGCTCCTTCCTGAAAGAAATCTGGCTCCAGGAGCGTCCTTGATGGCCCCGCTGTCTTCAATGCCATTGGCAAGACTACTGTGCAAACACGCAGCACTACGGCAAAGCGCAGAACCCCAAATGGCAGCAGCAATATGGACACTCGCTGACAGGCTCTGGCTTTCCAACAAATCTGTAGCTAACGGTTGTCTACCTCGTCTCGATCTTGATGCGAGGCTTGGCGCTAGGATTTCTCGAGAGACAGTGCGAACGCGGGGTCACCAACGACACAACAACTTATCGAGACTCGGCCCATACTTGATTCCACCTATCCGTTGGAGCTCTGCTTTCTGCGCCTATTGGAAATTACAATCCGATTGCACGCCCCCCCGCATCGAATCACAGATGAACGCCACGTGAATTCGACGTCGGGTTCGCGCGACAAATGAGCAGGAGGAGCGGCATCTTTCGTATTGCAATGTGCGGCAGACCACGGCGATAGCAACGGCGCTGATCCTGGCTTCCGGTCGTGTCCAAGTTAAACACTGCTGTTCACTGTCGGACAGGTATGTCTATTCTGCTTGGCCTCCACCCCTTTCGCATTGAGCAGGCTTGGGAGAGACCTATGGTTACTGACAGAGATGATCACCGATAGGAATCCGCGTCTTTGCCCCTCGCCTCAACTATGACTTCGCCGACCGAGACAGCTGCGACCGCATCCAGATGGTGTGGCTATTACTGAGACACCGGCCAGGCTGCATTCCACAGTTTCAAAACGGCGACCACGACTTGAGATCCAACGCAGAGACCGCTGGTGATCGGTCGTACTCATCCAGCCGACGCCGCCCTCCGCTATCCAAGATCATAGGGGATGACACAAGAGTATCTGCAGCTGTTGAGGTATCCGGTAGTTACAGCCAGGGCCGCAACAAGGGGGGCTGGCAGCGCCATCATCAGTTTCGGTCGTCGCGAAAGCAGGGCCGTTGTCCATTGTGCCTACGTACTGTCGATAAGTGCCTCCGAGTTGGCAGCATGAAGCGCGACGGGAGTTTGAAGGTACGGGTCCTGTATGCGACTCGCCGAAGAGTTCACACCGTTCGAGCATGTCGACGCTGTATAGCTCTGATGCGTTATTTGGACAAGAGATCAGGGTGACACATGCGTCGCTCTCATGAGTAAGTCAAGATTCTGATGGCCGAAGTCGATTCCATCCGGTTGGTTGCCTGTAATGCGATATTCGATGCTGACACGAAGATAGACGAGCATGCGTGTGCTCGTTGTCGACCTGAAACCTATCTCTTCATCATCGTCCTTCATCCAGCCACATACCCCAGTGCCGCCAATCGCCGCATATATGTTCAGAGAGCAAAGAAACGATGCCCCGGTCGTTGTTGATACTTTACAGAGAAGACGAGTGGCGGTCAATACCAGGACACGAAGCGATCGAACCGACGGAACTCCGGAGAGGGCGTTGCGGGGGAACATTCCGGACCTGACTGTTCCTCATTCCTCAACATCGCCTCGGTAAGATGACACTTCCTTTTCTCCCCTTTGATAAGCATCCTCTGGGAATGGTCTGAACAACCCCGCCATAAAATCGATCTATGCAAGGAACTTCTTCCGAGGGTCTCTGGGTCTACTGCGCAGAACAACGAGAGCATACTAACATAGCTATCGCTACATCTTGTCCCCTCGTTTTGGGATTCTGGCATTGCTGACGGCTCAAAGGTCTCGAAGATGCCGACAGAGGTCGCGCTCTAAGCGGTTCGGCCACGAAGCGATGCGATCGAACGACGCAGACGACCGGCGCAAATACCTAGCGAGGGGTACCCACGAGCGGCTTGGGATACCATGAGGCAGAGGAGCATGGGTGGAGAATTATACCACCAAGAAGATGGAGTCAAGGGCCTGAGAATAGTAGCTTCACCTGCCGGTGAGGGGACCCGTCGTCGCTACGGCGATCGCTCGATGAGGGGCGCATCTCTCGAAGCCCCGTGGGCATGTTACTGTAACGAAGGTATCATGGACGAGCCCGAGCTGCGTTGAAGCATCGCATTGGATGCGAGGTTTTGGTGTGATGGTCGAAACACGGTGGGTTGGAACATCTCGAGACGATCCACGGAACAGGGGCAGCGCTAGACAAGATCGGCACGCTAAGACAGCGCGACACGTTTCCGCTCGATAGTCGGAGAATTTCTCTGACTCCACGACGCATCTCCCAGCGTCAACGCGCTGATGCAGACTCGATGGATCCCACAAACTTGTAGCGAAACCCTTCGCCAGCGACGGATCTCCAGTACCAGATCGGAGAGAAGAAGCGCGATCCACGGCATCTACCGAGACGACTCCGACCGGAGTGACGGCAGCTCCACCAGGACAAGCATCCGCGATCCGAGCTCGGCCATGTCTGGGGTTTTGTTCTTCCTCTTCGCTGCCTCCGACTTCTTACGTGGGCGCTCGGAGACTGCAGAAGCCTCAGCTGTTTTCTCCCAGATTTGGCTATGTCTTCATCTTCTTTCCGTGCCCTTCGGTCTAGTCGACAAGCATTCGGCAAGCGAAGCCTCGCCATAGTAACCTTGGCGCTTGTAGACAATGATCCGGGAAGAGGAAGCCGGCAGGAGATTTGGAGCCACACCCAAGCTGTACGCTACAATACCTCCCCGACGTTGGCATGCAAATGGACTGCATCCAGACCACCGACGGTCTCTGGCATTAGGCGCTGGCGATAACAAGAGCGGTTTGCAACAAGACTGAAGCATGATACTGGCTCTTTCGTTGACCGGATGGCGGATTGCCCTCCATGGTGGCATCATCACGCAAGGAATCTTGCCATCGTGAACCTTGTTCACAAGACCACAACAAGTTTCCGGATGCGGCCGGCGTGCTTTTTCCTCGAACGATCCACTTCAAGATTCGGCAGGGCGCTCGTGTGCTTGTATAGTCGCATACCGGTACACGAGACCGGTATCGTATAATGCAAGTCGAAAAGGCTTCGATGTATACGAAGGATATCCGTGAACAGTGTCGCCTCGAACGGTATGAAAAGGGAGGAGGCCGAAGCTAGCACCGTATGATAAGCCGCAGGAACCGCCGCATCGTATCCACGAGCGAAATCAGCAAGCAAAGCAATACGGAATCATCGCGGCGGTTATTTCCAGAAGAGATTGAGTCCCAGATACGCCCGGGTGTGCGCTTGTGCGATCGAAGAAGGTCGTCGAATCTCTCGCGTCAACCTTCATAAAGGTCGGAAGTCGTTCAGACTCTCGGTGGTCTTTTGCAGCACTGGTCCCGTTGCCAAAAACCGTCCGCATGAGTCGTTCCATGAATGCCGGAGTGTCTTTCGGGGTATACGCGCTTGATTCTCGTCGCGGATACTTCATTCGAGATGTTCTTCTTCCTAGAGCAATCATCAACATGCAGTACCCTTCTCCTCGGACATATACTTATCTTTGGAATCTCTCTGTACTCACGGAGATTCAGTGCCTTGTGGAACTTGGCGGGAAGGATGAGCCATGACTCTTGATGGAGTTCAAACAGAGAACAACCCTGCAGACAATCAGACGAGCATGGGTCGGAGACATACCATCATTGCCTATCCCTCTATCACATGATCGTTTTTCTGGGTATGTTCGTCCCGAAGATGAGAGAACGTCCATCGTTTCCGTTGGAGATCGGGTGTGTCAACGATGATATATCTTCATTGTCCGCGAGGGAAGAAGCAAACCTAACCTCACGAGAGCAAAAAGCTCATGCCTTCACGGCACGCACTGGTTGTGACGCTGGAGGCAAATCTTGTCGACCGAAGACTGTCGGGACTGAGTGATCCAGACGCGCTCTAGTTGCATGTCAGCACTTATCGTTAATGGTTCCTCGTGTGTCGAAACGTACCTCGTAATAGCAGCACCGACCAACGGGAGCAAAAGCTATCAAACGCCATATTCGGGGCTCGTGGAATCGAATGCGAAGAGGCATTGGCAGAGTTGGTTGGTGGAGAAGAAACGCGAAACCTAGATCCTACACGGTCATGGAGGGGGAGGGCTCGGTACCTATGCCGATGGGAGGGTCCCACATGTGCGGCGAGAGAAGCAGATCGAAACTACGCCCACAACAAGAGTCGGCATTTCAGGACTGAAGATCGAGGAGGTGCGCGCTTGAAACATAATCAGCAAGTCACCTTGTAGAGCGGGAGATCAGGGGCGCACCTTTCACCATGGCTAAGTCGAGCAAGTGGGCTTGTCATTCTGAGAAGACGACACCGGGAAAGCTGCGCCAAAGTCGGACGGCATCCTAAGACCAAATCTCGCTGAGAGCAGGTGAGCATTGGCAGTGTCATGCCAATTCGACTGAGACCTGGTGAGACGAAGTGGTTTCGGTTCCCGTTCGCTTTGACGCAAACATTCCCATCGGTGGTGCATATGCCCGAGGAGATTTTATATCGAGGGTATCACGGCCCTAGCGCGGTATGGCAACACCAGAAAAGCTGCATCAAGTCGAACGGCATCCTAAGACCAAATCTCGCTGAGAGCAGTGTCATGCCAATTCGACTGAGACCTGGTGAGCCGAAGTGGTATCGGTACCCGTTCGCTTGACACAGACATTCCTATCGGTGGTGTATGTGCCTGGGTTCATGTCGAAGTAGCACCTGAGGGACCTAGACCAAGCCGTGAGTGAGCTTCGAACAAGAGGGATTACGATACCGGCAAAGTTGTCGATCCCGTTTACATCCCGAGCGCGAGATCTATCATCCCCAAATCGAACATCTGAGCTACGAGTTAACGGCTTGCTAGGAATAGACGGGAGGTAGCGAGACCATAACTTTCCACGTCTAAGCAGTTTTTCTTTCAAAATATCGAAGTCGATTTAGTCGGGCGAACGGACAGGGACTGGTGTTAGTGTTGAGCAAAGATGTTGATCAAATCCGTTCGAAGATGAGCATTGAGTCAACGAGCTGGACGAAGGCTCGGCGCACACTGATGCGTACTTGGGGTTGGCGAAAGAGGTTAACGGGCACAGGAGTCGGGCGCCCTCATCGAGGGTCGACCGGATTTGTGTGCTTGGTCGGAAGAGAAGATGACTAGGACTGAAAAGTTGGAGATAAGTCGGAAGGAAAATGAAGATCGAAAGCCATGACCAAGACTGGAACCGGGAAAAATTGGCGAAGTGTTTTCCAAACCTGAAGAAGCCGGTATATACCGATACCGGTGTCGACGTCGATTCCGAAGGAAGCTCGCACGTTCAAAGTGTCGGAGCCAGAGCGGTCGATTGATGAGACGCCGCCAATTGGAAGGGTAGAACCCTTATGAAGGATCATCATCCAAAAGAACCCCGATCGGCGTGCTGCTGCAGCATCGAAGAGTCGGGGGGGGGTGAGCCTCGTAATCCCCACATCGCACCATCCACCACCGCCCGTCTGAACTTTGCTCCGTCTCTCATGTGAGCGTTCTGGACATTCCTTCATCCGAAAATGATACAACCGTCGAAGATGTGAGAGAGAGCCCACATTCCTACGACACTACTAGACCCACGTTCCATTCCTAAGAAGGGACTGCTGCGAGGTACTTATTGAGGCGAGTCAAGGGCAAAGCCAGGACGGACACCTAACACCAAGCAAAGCTTGAAATTGTTTAAGGCGAGTCACGACCAAAGTCAAAATGACAGACACCCAACACCAAGCAGAGCTTGATATTCGCAGCAGTCACCTTCCGTAAGACTCATGCGGCGGTTTGTGAAGGGAGGTGGAATGCCAACGGTGGGTAGCTTTCTACACTGAGTTAGCAGCCTTGCGGCGTGCCTTGAGTTCACTCGGTTGCAAACAGAAGATGGCGAAATGGCGCAATGTGACGATTGCGAGAGACTCGTGGGAAGTGTCGACTTGAAGAATATGACGAAAGGAGATAGCCGAAACGACTTGAGAAAGTCCAAGAGATGACGTTGGAGGACTGAGTCGACAAAGAGACGTAATACTTCCCGTTGACGCCACCGACCGCGAGAGCATGGGCGATGACTTAAGCTCTCTGATAGACTTGGAGCGGCCAGCGGCGTCGGATGTCCGTAACCCGGGACAGGGTTGTTATGATACCAAACGATCGAGCGAAAATGTTAGTATTCGAGGATGCTGAAGTCGTCATCAATGCCCATGAGCGATGCGACGTGTTGGTATCGAAGTGTGCGCACTCGATGATATATCAGGGAGCGCCTGTCGAGAGAGTTCCAGCGATACAGTAACTCTAACTGGACGTTGTTCTAAATAATGGGTTGGAGGAGACAACCTCCTAGGCCAACGTTGTATCGGATTTCTAGTTGGGCTATCACGACGCTGCCGACTCGCAGGACACCAGTGGCGAGCTTCCAACTTTGGTCTTTGGGAATATCCACCCGCACTTTATGTTTGTTTTTCCGAAGAGAGGCGGTAGCTGCCGCTATATCGGATGATGCGGCTGAGCAAGAGCAACGGTAGACGATCGTTCGGTTCGGCAGAGTTTGTGGGCGACCGAAGCCCTTCGATAAACTTGCTGAACCTTACGTCTTCTTGGGCAACGACCAATGAGACCCTAGGCCGTGCCGCCTTGTGTCCCCCTTTATGTTATTCGTTTCGGAGTCGAGGACGGTGCGAAGGACAGCGATGGGCCCTGGAGCCAGGTTTTATGAGTACTCGATCGGCGAGTGCGCGATGTGCGGCTTCTATGGGTCGGCGGTCGTAGCGGAGCGCGCGGTTCGTGCGGTTCATGGTCTCGTGGGCGGCAACGAAAGCCTGCTTTGCAACACAATTCAGTACGGCGCTCCAGTTGTTGGAAGGAAGCAGATCGAGTCTATGCTTGAAAGTACATACCTGATGTTCTATGCGGCGACAGCTCAATGGCCGCCTGACTCGTTTTTGCGGGCGGTGGTCTTCTGCAAGCCAATGGCGTGGCTATCGTAGAGGACCACGTTCTTCGAGTCTCGCAAGCCTCCCCAGAGTTGAAGAAGCTTATGCCGATGCGAGCGAGGTTGCCGTCTTCGCCCTGAAGGCGGGTTGCTGTCTCTACAGCCACGGATGTCGCAGCCTAGCACCACCTACGCTTTGGAGGCAAGGTCAGCACACGACACACACGCATCGGTGGGTCTCGAATTACTCGGGACACTTACTGGGGGAGTTGCAATGGCTCTCAGCTTCCCACGCAGCTGGTGATGTGTTCGGGTGTAGCTGACGGCCGGCAGCTGCCCGCGTGCTGGGGGTGCCGGCGTCGAAGGATGCCCCACGTCGCCTGCAGAGGATCTCGCAGGGGGTGTAGTGTACCTCTAGATGCCTGCGCATGGTTGTCTGGGTCGTTTACTCTAGGTACGCTCGCGAAAGCGGTGTGCGGTGAGGGAGGAGGTCGCAGCTTTAGAGCGTCGGGAGCCACGAGGGCGCCAATGCGAGGAGGAGGAGGCAAACAACTGCCGGCGGAGGATAAGATGGGCATGCTCTCAAAGATGCGAGCATTGCCATGCCAGTATCGAGGGGGGGGTGTTGCTGGCGCGGGGGTGGGAGGGAGAAGGTGGGGGGCATCGTGAGAGATTTTTGGTGTTGACTTTCCCCTCCTCGAGTCGCTCAAGGGGTCCACGCCCACATGTCTGCGCCAGCACCACCAACCTTCTGAGGATCTCCGGACCACGCTCATCTTGTTCAGCGCCCTAGAATTACTCCCCGCAGCATTAATCACGGCCTGAAAAGACCCATGGTGGACGGTGCCGGCGCCTCCGAAGACACCCACAGAGCTTGTCTTGGCGTTTGCACGCCGCCCACGCCAGCCACGCCAGCGCTGCTCAGGAGACGAATGGCCCAAGCGCTGTCTGTGTCGAGAGCTTGGGGCCTGCAGCGAGCTCTCAGCGTGCTGCCTTCTGGTGCTGCGACGACGGCCATCTTGTTCAACTCTGTAAACATACCCCCTCTCTCAGCTCGAGCTCCCCGCATTCTCGCAGCCGGTGCCGAAAGGCGTAAGACATCCGCCTCGATTTTCGCCCTGCAGCCTCCCCGTTGCCCCGCCACACGAGCCCCGCACCCTGGCGGCTGGCTCCCGGGCGCATTCGACCTCACCCGCGTTCTCATCCCCTACCCTCCTACGTGTACATGTCTACCGATGCGTCACAAAGCTACGAGGCTCGAGCAGATCCCAGACGAGACCGGCCGAGGGTCGCCTACCCGCGTTAGAGCGACCACCGGGCCTGCAACGAGGGGCTGTACAGAAGACAGCAGCTGAAGCCACAGCGGGGCGAGGCACGAAACACCAGGGAAGAGACCCGCGAGCAAACACCATCACCCGCAGTCTATAAGATGCACGACTGTCGACCAGCATGGCATGCGCGAGGCGTCCGAAAGCGCATGGGCTTAGGTACAAACACTACCAGCACCAGCGACGGCAGCGCGACACGAGGCGATTCTGCCAGGACGCGGGAGATGCTCCTGTCGCCCTTTAGCCCAAGGGCGACATGAGAACATGCTGCAGGATGCGGTGGGCGTGGTGGAATATGAGCCTCACCATGAGCAAGGAGAACGCAGAGGAGGGGATTGAGAACAGACAAATGTAGCCTAAGTACGTGGAACACACAGGCACAAAGCGCTCATCTCTGGTCGCTCCAACGTGAACGGGTTGGTAGAGGCATTAATAACGCGCACGCCGCGAACAGAACCCGGATATGGTAGTTAGCGGCGCTTCGGATCGCAGCCTGGCTGGTGAGTGTTCGCGATCATCTCAGCTGCAGGAATTGTTGCTCCTGTGTGACAAACAAAAGCTGGCTTCACTACGCTGATAGTTTACGCTACTAGCTCTTGTCGCTTGCCACATGCTTCGCGAGACCACGTTTACACTACCCGGGTCTGCAATGTCTCCGACTCTGCATATCCCGTATAGATTCACTATACTGCCTCTTCTGGACGTTTAGCCGTTCCTGCATTAGCTAGTTGCGCTAAACCAGCATCATCGTCTCTCTCTCAGCAACAATCGCATGTAATGTTCCTCGGTCGAATATCACGGGCATCGGGCAAATTCAAAAACACTTGCCTAAAGCCGCGTGGCATACAAGTACGGCATACAACCCAGAAAGCCGGTCACCCGGTACGTATAGTGGCATCCCACAAATCGTTCGCGTTCCTCCTGCCCTGGATCGGCCATTCGCGGCAACATCCCTGCCTCCCATAATATATTCACATATCAAGTGCACACGAAAACACTTGTAAAGATGAGCCCGCTCTTAAAGTGGGGATTTTCCAACCGGTACAATATCGTGTCGGGTTCTTCCTTGTTCGTTCACGACTTCCAATTTACATCTAAGAGGGCGCACAAGTCGTCCGTATAACGCGTAGCAGCATCGACTTTTTTCAAGATGCGCGCTTTCATGCACATATGTGCGGCGACCGCCCTATTTGCCTCGGTCATCAACGCGACGCTGCAGATTGTTCCCGGTGCGACTTGGACTGCGGTGAGCAGCAAACATCCATGATGTGTTTGCCTGTGCTGACAGCGCGACAACAGACGAACACCGGCCAACACATCCAAGCCCACGGTGGTGGATTTATCAAGGTTGATAGCACCTACTACTGGTATGCGCGAAGAGCCACGAGAACCACCATAGCACTCATTATCCCAGGATTGGCGAAGACAAAACCAATGGATCCAAGTTTCAGAACATCAACTGCTATTCCAGCACCAACCTAGTACGTAATCTGGACGGATGGCTGTGCATGCGATTGGTTTTGACGATGTTACGTTCAGGTTGAATGGAAGTATGAAGGCGCGCTACTTTCTCAAACGTCGTCCGGAGATCTTGGTCCCAACCGTGTCGTCGAGCGACCAAAGGGTCATATACAATAAGTCGACGAAAAAATACGTGCTCTGGATGCACATTGATGATAGTGGCTATGCAGAGGCCAAAGCTGGTGTCGCGACTGGTGATTCGGTCTGCGGCAAATACTCGTACGTGGGCAGCACCAGACCTTTGGGCTTCTCCAGTCGCGATATGGGTCTATATGTCGATGATGATGATAAGGCATATCTCCTGACCGAAGATGTAAGAGTATGCCTGCAACGTTTCAGATGCTGTACTCATTTACATTCAGCGCTCTAATGGCCTCCGCATCAACCTGCTCTCCGACGACTATCTTACGGTCAAACAATCCACATATCTCTGGAATACGGCCATTGAAGCGCCAGCTATGATCAAGAAGAACGGCGTCTACTTCATGTTCGGCTCCACGCTCTCGGGATGGAACCCGAACGACAACAAATACAGCACTGCGACCAACATCGCGGGTCCCTGGTCAGCCTGGAAAACCTTTGCAGACGTAGGCTCGAACACATACGCCTCGCAGACTAATTACGTTCTGCCCGTGGGAAACAACTTCATATACATGGGAGATCGCTGGGTCAGCAGCAATTTAATGAGGAGCACATACGTGTGGTTGCCACTGACCATCAGCGGAACAACGGCAAGCATGAAGAACGCGGTGAACTGGATTCTAGATGTCAACTCCGGCTCGATGACCGGGCGGTCCCAGCGAAAACACCTACGAAGGCGAATCTGCGACCCTATCCGGCGGCGCAAGGAAGGTTTCATGCTCAGGATGCTCGGGCTCCACTGCTGCTGGATATATCGGCGGCCCGGACGGTGGTGCTGTTACATTCACCAATGTCCAGAGCTCGGCCACGACACGGACTTCGATTCGTATCAAATACCTCAATGGTGATAGCAGCCAGCGATATGCGGATGTCAGTGTCAATGGGGGGACCCCCGCAGCGCATTGCGTTTGTGCCAGCGCGTGGTACTCCGAACTCCAGTGTGCTGAATGCTGATCTGAAGGCTGGGGCAAATACGATCAAGATCACTATGACTGGGTCTTACGGCCCGGATGTCGATCGTTTAATGGTGCCGCAGTCGTAGGCGTATATACGATTTAGGTGTCATTTGAATTGTTTTTACACGTTCTTAACCACCGTCATGTTACTTTCGCGTGTTTCCGATCAATGTACAGCCTTTATTTGTTTCGGCAACTTGTCGTGGACGCCGAATTCAAACGCCATAATTCACATTACCCTGAATATGTCAGATGGACTGGGACCGTGGACCCGTGGACTGTTCTGACTCACGTGATGATTAGCACCTACACAGGTAGATGGAGAATCCCTTCAGCCACTAAGATATCACGGGAGTTAAATAGCTCAGTGATCCGATTACATGTCAGAATAATGAAACTATTGTATGTACCTATACACTTGGATGTCTTGGCGTGGACGGCACCAGTAGAGGTGAATGCGCTAAGCCCCAAAAAGACTAGCTGGATGCTGCAGTGTGGAGCAACTGGTATGAACTTTTAACGTTACACACCACTCATAACCAACCTCCTCTTCACCCTTGACACTGAAAACAGTACGACGCCGTGAACACCATGGCGCTTCTTTCTCTACCCGGTGAGTTGCGGAACTGCATATACGATGCGTGCTTATTCCCCCACCACGACGTGTTGCCGATCGTCCATTGTTCGCATCCCAAGGACATAGCAGCGACGACACTCAACTCTCCGATATTCCGCCTTTCGAGCACAATCCGTCGCGAAGCACTCACCCGTCTACTCAGCACCAGGACCCTCGAATTCTCGGACCTCCACACCACTACTGTGTTCTTGGAGTACATTGGAGATTACTGCGCTGATAGCGTCACGAGCATCGTTATTCTAGACCCCTACTTGTCTGAACTGGTAAAAGATAATTTGCGGGACGGTCCGACCACTCTAGCGATTGCAAAGCTGAAGGCACTCAAAAAAGTAGTGTTCAAGATGGAAGTCGGCGAAATCCGTCAGGGGCTGCTACAACGGGGTCCACAGTCGCCATTGGTATGGCGCACGTTTGAAGCCTTCTGCGACCAACTTCGAGAACGCTCGATTGAAGTATCTATCGAGCAATACAAGAAGCTCTGAGCCCGTCGGACCTACGGTGCACCTACGATACTACTTGCGCGGCTGTCGGATCATGCACGTATTCGTCTCCACTCCCTCCCTCCCGTACTTCGATAGATCAAAAACTTCCTCGTGCACCGATTCGAACCCGCATTTCCTGTACAATGGTTTTCCAGCATCTGAAGCCTCTAAAAACCCTGGCAACTGCGCTTTGTCTGCACGTTCGCATCCCCACTTTACGAGCATCGCGCCGGCCCCTCGCCGCTGGTGTTCTGGATCGGTAACCAGAATATTCAAGACTTTCAAGCGTCAGCGTATATTTCAAACGACGTTAGGAATCAAATCGAGGGCGGATGCTCACAATAGAAGGGCTTCGTTCCCATGTACTGTCTCCGGACCCTATTCAAGTACCACTGGAAATCCTGCGCCGCTGGTAGCCCCTCTTCAGATTCTCCCGGAACAGGCAACATGCTCTGGATTTGTTCTTCTGGCCGTTCCTTCTCGTTGATGCGCCATTTTGCGCACGCAACAATCTTGTCGCCTAGCTCTGTGTCGATCACTTTGAGGTATTGGACATCTGGCTCGGTGGAAGACTGGATGTGTTTATCGATGGACTTTTGTACATACTCATCCGTTACCGGCCGAGGCGTCACGAGTTGAGCCATCCCGGTATTGAAAGCGGCTAGTTGGATGCGCACGAAGTCTGCAAAGTCGGCATCTTCGCAAGGGCGTACTTCGAGCGGCATAGTGAATATTGTTTTGATAAAATTCAATCACCGCTTCTTATATTCCGAGGTTTCCCTGTACTTATATTTTTGTTGTACGAGGCCGCAATGGCGGGGCTGAGCGCGTCAGTCGGAGTTCGGTTTTCTATTCCGAGTCTAGCTTCATGAGTCATGGGATGGTTTTGCTTGAAGTTCGCCCTTTCTCACTTACTTTGCGCCCTTTTTGCGCTTACGGCGACTCGCAGCCTTAATTTATTTCTTCGCGGTTGCGAAATCTCAATATTTCTTTGAGGAAGAAATATGCATGCTGATCTCTTTACCTTTAAATCGTCAGATGGCTCTGCACCGAACAGCTGGCATCATGCTGCGGGCACATACATTCGCCTTTCTGGGCTCGAGAAGGTAAGCGGCGACGAGTGTTGTACTCTCTGCATCTTGGCGAATCATCTGCCTAATCTTCTCTGTCTTCGATCAAGGTCGTTCTCGTTCCGGCTAGTTGTCCAATCAGGGTTTCTCTGATCCAGTAAATTTCTGCATCCACCGGTCACGTCTAGTCATGGTATCATGAACAGTACCTCTGCGATGCCTCTAGTACGTCTAAAACATGAGGTAGTTCTTTCGTTCTATTCATCCATTCATAGAGCTTGAAGGCCATTCGGGAGAGAAACTGCGAGATTTGAACGCAAGAGCTTAGCAGTGCACAATCAAAAGCCCTAGATGCGCTGTGCATATTCGGCGTTTTCGGAGTCGGCGCTGAGCATATAAACGTCATACTACTGACAGTCATACCGAGTTGTTTAGACACAGGTGTCGCTGATTTGTATATGAAGAGTGGACTGTGATATCACCATTTAAACTGGGAAAGGATTTTGAAGACTCAATGGATATCAGAAGAGGAGGACACGCTACGCATTAGTTCTGAGAAACCATTACCCCGTTTGGTTTTGGTGTTAATGGTCTTTAAGAATAAGGAGATTTAGTGTTGACGTATGTCCCGGTAGACCTAGACGAAAGGAGCTTGGTGATGAATGGATATGGAAGACAGGTCTATCATATGTATCTGAATAACCAATAAACCAGGGTCAGAGAGAGCAGCGTGAAAAGATCGAAAATTTGATCTCTATTTTCCATCACTATCTCTGAAAGAAGACTTCGCGTATTCCATCACATCCACTGGAGTAAGAATCATTTCTTCTGTAATGCATAAAGTTGCTGTATAATCTGAACGTAATCTTGTTCCTATAAGTCTACCCATGTGGCTGTTTTGAGATTTCCGAGGACTCTTCCGAAAAGGAGAACAAATCCTCTTCTGTTTTCTTGCTGACAAGCGTCGCAAACGTAAACAGATGAAGCGGCAGTGTTGAAAGACGCTACGAGAGCAAAGGCTCGAAAATCGAGGCGGAAAGCTCTATATCGTCCACTGGGGGATTGCCACACATCCATTCATTCAAACACCTCCGTCGGAATCCCGGCATCTAGGCCAAACGCATAAAGCTCTGACCTAGGATTCAAGACTCTCCGACGGAGCCGCGCGTGTTCTCCTCGAAGTTCTCTGCTCCTACCAAGCTCATGAAACCATTCCAGCCGAGTTTGACGTTGGTGCGCGCCTCGTTGTAGAACTAGGTAGTGTTAAACTCATCGCCTTTGTAAAGTAGGAACCCCATGACTTACCTCGAGTCTCGGATTGCGAATCTTGGCGATGGTTTCCTCCATGTCTATCAAGCGCTCCCTTTTGTTAGGGTCTTGAAGCGGGAACTGCGGGGCGTATAGACCAGGATTCAGACGCGGGGGAGGTTGGGTGCCGAGTTGTGCTGGAGCGGAGCGATCGGTGAGAGCTGGCGAGGGTGGGGTGCTGGACTCGATAGGCGCGGTGTTCGATGGACTCCCACCACGCGCGTAGATGGGCGTCCTGAATTCGGGAGCTTCCTGGTGCTGCAAAGGTTTAGACTCTAGATTGACTAGGAAGGGTTGGATATCAGACTTACTTGAACATTAGGGCTGCTTCCACTCATTGGAGACTTGCCAGATTTCGTTGGAGTGGACCGAGTGGAACTTGACTGCTTCTGTGGGGCGTTCTTCTTGGAGGGAGTCGATGAAGACGACATCTTGAAGGCAGGTAGAGGATTGAGGTATATATAGAATGTGTAGAACTTGAAGAAGTCACTGCTTAAGAGCTAGTCGGTTGTCGAAGTTGAAGATGCGAATTTCGAGTGCCGGGAGGGTGTTTATATAGGGTGTGGGAGCATTTTCAGCTCTGAGATTTGGGTGAAATAGAATAGTAAGTGAGGAAGCTTGACTAGCGCCTTCATGACGAGATAAGGAAATTATGAATGAAATAATTGTCGGTAAAAGTAGTGCATACATCACCTAGACTTCGTAGCCGCGGTAACTGAGCGAATCGTGGTGAAACAGTCTGCTCGCTCCTCAGCACTGAAGCCATCTTCAACCTTGTTCTGTCGGATTGCATGAAATACAACAACAATATATATGCGTAGATTCAAATCTGATTGCATGTTTGTCAACAAACGCATGGCTTGTCGCAATACTATGAAAATGATTTGTTGCGCATGAGATGGAGCTCACTTTGCTCTGTTACATCAAACATGGCTACAAGTTGTGCCGAACCCACCTCTTCCGGCCGTGTTCAGTCTCTGTCTTCCATGTTCAGCCAAACGCTTACTATACGTTTTGAACATTATGTTCTAATCCTTACACTGCGTTCTTTAGCACACCCACTGCTTTCCCTCACACAGCGTTATACCGTGTACCGAGAGTGCGCGAAGTCTTCTTGATCATAGTTCTAATCCTTAAGTCACGAATAAAAGCAAAGTTTGTGTACATTCCCATTGGAAGAAAAAGCATGCCCATCTCTACCGTCATCATTTCCAGCAATATTAACCCAGTCTTCCTTTTTTTGTTAAGCAAAAATTACTATATTGACCGCAATATATCCATCTTAGCACTACATCTACTATGCTGGCGCATTGACAAATTCAGCTTCATGTGCAGTTTTTTTCTCGGACTATAGTGCTTACACTTCACCCTGTGGTATCTCTTAACTTACGGTTCGTCGCTTCTGTACTGAGATCTCAAGTTTTTTCTGTCGATATAGATAGTGGCATGTTTCAAGGAGCTTCAACGCTGGTGCAAGACCATACACGGCTTGTTTATCAATGCAGCGTCTTAATACTGAAGGCATCCGAAGGTTACGCACATCTCGTTACTCTAGTGGGCCTCGCCTCATGCTCTTCGCTAACAAAACTTATACAATATGACGAAGCTTGGGAGAAAGCTACGTCGAAGAACACTACCGCAAGTCTGACATGTAGCCTTCCTGAATGTTCAACACAACACTATGTAGGCCGCACTGCGAGCCCATCACAACGTTCAGCATTGATCAAATCGGTATGGGTAAACAGACGAGTCATCTCATTCAGACCTAATAACAAGACGACAAAGTATTTTAGCTATGTTGTATATGTGTACGTAAAGACAGTATATCTCTCAAAATATATCGAAGCCCAAATACTGTACTCATATACCACGCCCAATACCTTGTTCCTTTCAGGAGACACCAAATCGAAAATTATGTGAGAAAGACAGTACCAAAGAAAAGACAACAAGAAGCAAAGGCATAAAGTGAACTTTCAAACGGGCAAAGAGCCATCGTCGCTAAGCTATCATTGCGAAAGACTGCGCTTTTGATATGGATGTGATATCCGTCGTCGGACTTGAGGAGGGTCTACCATCCCAAGGGTGCGCACATCCAAGCCTTCTTATTGTTACAGGCCGGCCTCATCGCAAATGGCCTCCTGGTTTTCGTGCTCTTTGGTGTCGGCGCGGTACCTGGCAACCAAGCTACCGATGGTAAGGTGCAGAGTGGTGCAGTGCAGTGTAGATCTTGGAAGAAGAACATATATCATGGCATCTATCATGGATTAAATTAGCGCATGTACCGAGATGAGGGTAGATACCTGGAGACTTACCCTCCGTGCATCTGAGTGCCATTGCCGCAACGTTGAATGTAGTCGATGCAAATTGTTGCGCCAGACCAGCAAGTGCCTGTAGCCGCAGGCGGGTATCCTTCCGGCGCAGATGTGATTTCGGGTGCGATAGTCGTGCTCGTAACGGGATACAGTGGTGCGGTAAATGTTGGCCGCGCATTAATCCCTAGAGAACAGTCGTTCCAGCATCTGCAAGAAAGCTACCATACACTATGATGGCCCCGTCGGTCGTGATACAAGCAGATGCGATGATGGCCTTGTAGCGTAATGGAAGGCTCGGTAGAGTCAGAGAGACACTCACCCGCCGTAAGTCATGCCACAGCTGTTTGTAGCATTATAGCACTCCAATTTTGGACAGTCCCTCTTTACCAGTCCACCGAGCACTACGGTAAAGAAGATCGACAAAAGCAGATAAGCGACTCTCATATTGGACATGGCGTGGGAAAACGTGGTCAGCAACGACTAGGAACTTCCCCAAAGAGGTGTAGAGAGTTTGAGACTGATGAGAAACAATTGCGAGGAGGCTTATTCAAACACCGGATCGAAGGCGTTCAAAAGTTCCCAAGTGCCTCTTAAATAGGTTGAGTATTCGTAGATCCTGAACACGAGGCTTTACAAAGCTTCTACTATCCGCCACAAGATCTCCGATCTGTAGAAATTCGTCGAACTGATCCGCACAGGAAAGCTATGCATCTAAAACTTCTCCTGTCTACATTGAATGGCCATGTTGCAAGGCGCCATAGTGAAGCAACGCTGGAGGAAACTTTGCACCTACTGCTACATTTGGAAGTGATAGGCGCCGTACGCCATTGCAGCGGTGTATGTGAGACGATGGAGTGGTACTCAGACCTCGTGTTGGCATCCTAGTCACATTCCACTGTGGAAGCGAGTTGCATCGTAATCAAGACGAGTTACTGAATGAGTACTTTTGCCAATAGTAATGTGTAGCTGACATTCCTGAGTTTCATGTGGCGGCTGCAGGTATGCAACGGGTCTGACAAGGACACTGAGTAAGCTTGGCGACCTAGAAGCTGACCAGGCCTAGAAACTGATCACCCCACCAAAACGCGCACCCCTCAGAAAAGACGCGTTTTCTATCAACACCCTTCATGAATACGGACGTACGCGAGCAGGCTATACAACTAGCTATTGACGATTTGAATGCAGGCATTTATACTAGCCAGCGCGCAGCTGCTCGGGCGTACGGCATCCCTCAGTCTACTCTCTCGACCCGTATCCATGGCTCAGCTACCGTAGCCGACGCGCTGCTCACCAACACCAGCAGCGGTTGACACCGGAGCAAGAGAGCTTCTTAGTAGACTGGATCCTTGAGCAGGATATAAACGGCTACCCTCCCTCACACGCGCGCGCGCGCGAGAAATGGCCAGCCGAATCCTTCAAATGAATGGCAACCTCGAACCTCTAGGCCAGCGCTGGCTACTATACTTTATCAAGCGCAACCCACGCGTCGCCTCTGTTATTGGGAGAAAGCTGGATAATAGTCGCGCTGAGGTAGCTACTCCAGAACAGATCCGCGCGTTTCTTGAGCTCTTTGAGCGCGTCAGAATCAGGCTGGGCATACAGGCAGAGAATATCTGGAATATTAATGAGACTAGTATTGCCCTCGGTGTAGGTGTCAAACTCCAGAGTGCTCGCAAATAGCCAGAAAAAGAAGGCTTACATCAAGTCGCCAGAGAATCGCGAGTGGGTCTCAATAATTGAGGCTGTATCAGCTACAGGGCGGACGCTACCCTGCGCCGTTATATTCAAAGGCCAGAGCCTACAGACAACCTGGTTTCCGGCATCTATACCAAATTGGCTCTATACAACCTCAGAGAATGGGTGGACCTCGCAGGAGATAGGCCTTGAGTGGTTGCGCCGGCTCTTTCTACCAGGAACAGCGCCTATAGGTAGTCAATACCGACTACTTCTCTGCGACGCGCATAGTAGCCACGTGCATATTAATTTCCTCTGGGCTTGCAAGCAGGCTCGAGTACACCTTCTATTTCTACCAGCTCATTCAACACACCTCCTACAGCCACTAGATCTATCAGGGTTCTCAGTTATTAAGTCAAACTATAGAAATCGAATACGCGACCTAGCGAGCCTCGACGACGCCGCGCCTATTAAGAAGGAGCGATTTATTTCCTACTACCACCTAGCTAGAGAGGAAGGCCTCTCAGAGAAAGTGATTCGGGCTGGCTGGCGCGCTGCTGGCTTTATTCCCTACAATCCTAATCGGGGGTGATTCAATCCTCACAGGTTATAGGCAGGCCAGTAACGCCACAACGCCTACCTCAGGACGTCAGCGCGATCGATACGCTCTATCGCACCCCTCAGAAACCCCAGGACGTGTACGCGGCTCAGAAAGCTATTGAAAGGTCAGAAAATCTATCAAAACCTACGCGCCGACTACTCCAGAAAGCAAGCAAGGCAATAGCTATTGCCAATAGTCAAGCAGCAAGGCAGGAATCAGAAATCTCTCGACTACAATATCAACTAGAGGCTACTAGCTCTCAGAGGAAGCGTAAACGGGTTACTATTGATCACAATCAGAGATTTGCCGATGTTGAGAGTATCAAGCGTGCAATTGATCAAGCTGCTGCTACAGAGGCCCAGAACTCTAGGCCTAGGGCTCAGAGAGACGTGTCGCAACTACAGGGAGGGCAGCAGCTGATACTACTTTTCAATCCATGTGTATAGAGTGGCAGCTACAATAGGCGTTGATAAAATACGCGTCTTTTTCTGAGGGGTGCGCGTTTTGGTGGGGTGATCAGCTTCTAGGCCTGATCAGCTTCTAGTCGCCAAGCTTATGTCGCCTCGCGATTGGTATACGGAATTGGATAGCCCAGTACGACTCGAGGTAGAATGGAGCACAAAGATGCTTGCATGAACAGACCCAGCTGTAGTATGCAGGGTCTGCTGTTACTACCCCCCTCGTGACATTGTGCTCTTTGACTGGGGGGCGAAGAACGATAGTGCGATGGCAGCCGTTGATGTCCCACAGCCAGAGATTCGTGTGAGACACGCTTTGGTTGATCCACCCCATTATCCCACAATAGATAGTTGATTTACCTTGTTTTTCGTATGTTTCACTTTTAGGTATGCGAGCTGGAGCATATAGAAGCTCGTGTGCCGACTCGTGGCAGCTAGGGTTGGACGGTTCAAAGTGAGTGCACAGATACTATCAACCATCGCTTCGAAAGTTTTCTGAAACACATATCCGTAAGGGATGGTAGTCACCATGCAGACAATCTTAGGCAGCCTTTTCAGTGGTTTTGCCGCTGATATCACTTAAGTCGACTGTGGATAGGGAGGTATTACTTATGTGTTACAGCGTTCATGAGACTTCCCCCTCTTCTCTGGATAGCGCCTCACCAAGGTATGATTGCATCACCACGGGACCCCGCAGTCTTCATGGGCTTGAAAACTGACTTACGACATCTGTATTAAATTGCGAATGTCAGGATTTGCACAGCGGGTCAAATAAAAGAAGAGCAAAAGCAGAGTATCATCAGAACATTGATCCTAGAAACCAGTACTACGAACACGAGGATGTTGAACACAGCGGAAGCTGATGTGCCAAGATACCGTTGTTGTAGCAATGAGAAGCGAGGCAGTGTTGCTCGTTTGTTCCAAAGATTGGAGCCTACCATTCCGCCGCTGTCTTTCATTGTTCCAATGTCCGCTTCTTACTCTCTACGCACCGGCCGATGTCGGCCGACTATACCAGCTCTCATGTGAGTAATCCTTGTTCGGCCCAACAACGTCGTACGTAATCCCAAATGTCTCCAGGCTAGCGCCTCTGAAGCGAAACTCGCAGTTACTCTTGTATGTATCCGGGCTACACCAGTGACTGCCCCGCGCAAGCCATCCGTGGTAGGTATCACTAGGCAAGTAGAACTCCCAAGTATTGAACAGACCCCCGACAGTCAGGCCATCCTCTTCCGCGAACCACGCGGTCACGGTGTCGGTTTGTTCGTCGTAGCGGTAGACGTAGCGGCGCGTCGCTGGGAAAGACATTCCGTTATCCATGGTTAGGGTACCCTCTTCGACGTACAAGTACTCTGCCGAGTAAATAGCGTCGGTAGGTGTCCGCGGGTGAAAGCGTGCGATGCCTTGAAAAGAACCGCAGGGCAAGGATGCGTGTCGTGAATCCATCTTTCGTTGGAGTGACCATGTGCCTTGCATGCCTCTGAATGCAGCAGCTGCTACATACAACACTTCCTCTGACCGGCGCAGTATGTCTGCGACTTCGCCAACAACTTTGGAAGCGTCTCCGATATTGGACTTGTCGTGATACCGAGATGGGAACAACGGCCCGCCCTCGCCAAGAGTAGAGTCATCGCGCTGCAAACCGCCACGCCGCGCAAATTCCTCCATTATGCCAACATAATCCGACATCCAGAACTGCGGTATGTCCATGGCCCCATCCTTGACAGCTTGTCGTACCAAACGGGCGTCAGTAACATCCGCCTTCTCTGTTGCGTTTTCGCCCAACGATTCCGAGTCCCAAGTCTGCGCAATAATACGTGCTTGCATGTGTCCATTACGCCCCAGTATGGACCTTCATAAAATCCGACAAATGCGATATGGGGCACTCGTGAGTTGAATATCGAGCCGCGCGATAGAAGAAACGGAAGACGATGGCAGTGAGGATCGTAATCTAGTGCCTGCTTAATGTCATCGGATAGGTATTCGAGGTGTGTCTGAAACCCCGTGGCGTCAATGACACCGGTAACGTCATGTAGTTTAGACTCCACCTATCTAAAGGTTAGACATGCAAGCGAGTAAGCAAGTAAAGAAGCGACTTACTTCTTGATACACGGTAGACCACGGGCCCTGAGAAGTAACATCCACTGAAAAGTAAGTCTCTGCATTTTGCGTAATGTTCTTGACGCGCCCTTGGACGAGAATAATTAGCCCATCCCCTCACGAACTCAGCATATGTATCTGAGACGCCGATGTAAGCTGGGTATCGAAGTTTGTCTGGCTTGTAGACTAGTTCCGATCGCCCGGTAGCTCGCTGGTCGCCGCGCCTAATAAAGACCTCAGAAACTCGTGGCCCTTCTTCGCCTTCTCTGGTGGCACTCGACCAATGGCAGCAGTGATGGGCCCATCGACATTTCTCCTGCCAATGTTGTAGAGGAGAAGGTCCAAAGGAAGGAAGCGTGGCGACAAATTGGGATCCTGAATGACGGCAATGTACGGGTTTTGTGGTATGTAGCGCGGGAGGGCGTAAAACGGTCGGTCGAAAATGTGGTAGACTTGGCTGTCTGCGCATGCAGGCATCTTCTTCCCGGGCATATGCTTTGCGCTGGAGATCTGAAAAGCGGCCGTAGCTGCAGCCTCCGCACCGCTAATCCCGCCGCCAATGACTACAACCTTGCCTGCTTTGTCTGAGAATGACGCCACATCGCGAAACTGCGTGGAATGCTGTATCCTAGTGCCAGCTTCTTCGTGTAGCTCAGCTCGGCGCACACCAGGTCCAGCTCGATGAAAGAAGCCGCTAGCGACGATCAGATAGTCGAAAGAGTGCCTTGATTCTCGACGTGTGATCTGATCCATGGAAGTGACATTCCATGTTCCAGGATGGTTAGTGTCTAAGTCTGCACCAGTCACACGCCTATTAAGCTGAACTGTATCTGGTGCAAGATATTTTTTGGCGTACGATTCCAGATACCGTCCGACATGCCATGCCGGCGGAAACATGGAAGGCGGTCCGGATGGCTCGTCCCCTGTCACAGGGTTTGAGAGATCGACTGACTCCCACGAAAGGTCCGGAAAGGCTACCGTAAAGCGACTTAGATTCGTTCGCATATGCGGACTGCTGCACATTTCGCCCTTTTCGCCTGGCAGATATCTCCACATGCCACCCACTCTTTCTGCGGCTTCGAACACTGTGACCTTGAACTTTGTACCGCCAGCATATTGCAGGAGAGTTTTAGCTGCAACGAGGCCGGCTGGACCTGCGCCTATGATGAGAACAGACTTCATTGATCGGCCGAGACGTCTCCCAGTACAATCCACAGATGCAGGCGCGGAACTCAGCTCGGTCTGATGGACTTGGACGGTCACGCAAAATTAAATGAGATGTATAGTGGCTTGTTATGAGTCTACCGCATAGCTAGAGTTCGATGGAGGTGGAAATGGTGATGTGGAACGATTGTGTACCGCCTTTCGGAAGGTGGGGGCGGCTTGCAGGACCGGGGACCTGTCCTTGCTGACCTCTTCACTTGTAAGCGTAGATAACCTAGGATTATATCCAACCTGGGGAGGTTCGAAGATAGGATCAATCGAGCCGCATGTGGTGTCGGTGGACTGGTGGATGGGACTGGGTGACTGGCACACTGGCTCCGGAGACGCTCGCCCCGCGCTAAACTGCACGCGAGTCAGCTGTGATTTGCCAGTTGCCAGTCTTGCGAACAAATCGCCACCTTTATTACCAAATACCTCGCTATGGTGCCCTTATTAGCTGGATACAGCCGTATCAGGGTTCCGTCAAGATGCCAGAGTTGATGAGCGAGCTTTTCATAGTGTCGAACTGTGTTTTCCCGATCTAAGAGGCGCGTTAGCAAACTTAGCATGCGACATAGCAGGAGACGTACTGAAATGAGGTATCGAATATGGCCTATGTCCGTAACATGGCGATGTTGTTCAAACTCGGCTTTCGCAAATTGACGCATGTCCTTCCTCATGTCCAAGTCCGAGATGGAGCCTGTGCTTCGCAGGATGTCCCTCCACAGTGCGAGAGCCCGCTGTCTCTGAATGAAGTGATCCAGACTCATCGGGTTCTTTCCCCGCAGCCGAAGTCTGCTGGGAGTCGCTTTGGCGACGGTGGCATAGCTTCGGTTGGTGATGTTCATCGCGTTCGACGTTGTAGAACTATATAGCACTAAGTTCTCTGTACAGTCTTTTGCATCAGCATTGGTAACACACCTGCACTATCTCCACTTGGACTGTGCTTCAGAGAAATTAGTGTCATTTGTTGCGTCCTGTCCTCGGAAGACTCACTGTCTATACAAGTCTGACCAGCGCCGCAGGTGGTAGGTGGGCGAATGAGGCTCCCGATGCGAACCAACGCGTGCGCCAGGTGCGGCGATACCCGGGCGCGCTGGACTCGAGGCGCTTCGAGATTGTCCCAACACACAAGAGAGCCTAATTCTCCTGACGTATCCTCCAAGCCCTGGAGTGCATTCTGAACGTGTTTCACTGATCGCGACCGACGGCACTTGGCACTCTTTGCCATCTTCAACTAGCGGTGCTCCGTGCGTCGTGGGCCCCTGTTCCCTGTTCCCACCTTCCCCGAAACGCGTCTGCCACCCCACAACCCATCCACGCTAAGGTAGCCTCCTCTAGCGGCGCGATGCATGACAATCCACCACCACTGTTCGCAACGCAGGTGCTCGGGATACCAGTAGGGTCTTCTGGCCCTAACGAGGTCAACGAGGGAGCGGCCATCCGATCCATCGATCGCACTGCTGAACGGGCCGCAAAAGAGAGATTCACGCGCGGTCGCTACATGCTACCAAAGATCACGCTTGACTCCGATGACGACAAGATCAAGCCTTTCGTTCCTCGTCGAGAGCTACCTCGAAGGGTCGACCACGTTCCGAGAAGGAAGAGGAGAATTCCACAGCTAAAGAAGAAACCCGAGGTCGTTATAGGCGAACACAAGAAACCCTTCGAACACGAGAAAATGCCCAAGCTAAAGAAGAAAGCCGAGGCTATCTCCGACGATGTTAATCCACTCATGTCACCTTCGCGGATCACGCAGGGCTGGAATGACGCCGCTCTTGCAGCAGTCTGGGGCGCGCACCACAAGGAATACTTCAAGGACATGATCGACGTCAAGCTTGAGCTTCGCCGGGCAAATGAATTGTCCAAGGCCGACCAGGACGACTGCTTCAATATAGTGCGGCATACTTCGAGCGCGGCGTACAAAGCTTCCAAAATTGGTTGGCACGAAACGTCGAAGAAGAGACAGGAGATGTCTAAAGCGAACATGCTGTACATCCTCGTCCGCGCCGCCCCCGACAGCAACGAGACCTTTGCGTCGACGCTACCCACTGACATCATCGGCTTCATCTCCTTCATGATCGACCAGGGACGATCCGCCGAACCAGCACCGATACGTCATCTACATATTCGAGCTGCATATTGGGGAGAAGTTTCGGGGAAAGGGTCTGGGCAAGTGGCTCGTCTTTACGGTCGAAGCAATGGCGCAGACAATTAGCATCAACAAGACCATGTTGACTGTCTCTTTCGTAGCAACACAAGTGCTAGGAAGGCATATGAGAAGCTAGGATACACCAAGGACCCCTCCAGTCCACCGGATCGGGAGACGAGGTACAAGATCGTCCAGCCCGACTACCTTATCATGGGGAAGACGTGGCGTATGCATACCGGCGAGGTCATTCGTGGTTAGCTCACCTTTGGTGGATGGTGGAGGATGGTGTGGCAGGCATTATGGTTTTACTCTCCTACTCGCACAAAGGGTCTCCCTAGATCGGCTGTTCATAGTCTGTGATACCCTCGGTGGATTCGGTTTCGGCTTCTTCAAAATGGCCAGCCTTTGTCTTTCTCAGCTTATCCGGGAGACTTATCTCCGTCTTAAACAGCCAACAATTAAACAGAAAGTAATCAATAGGTTGCGTTGGCCATCAACATTTGTGTCGGGAAAGCTCTAGTAGAGCAGGTGATTGTCCTCTTGTGTGCGCTATCCACCCTGATCCTACATCTCTATTAGTCAATTGACCAATGTTGTGAATCTCGGCAATCTGGATCGACGAGGCAACCACGACATGACCAGTCGCTTCACCACTGAAGGCTTGGGGCGACCCCGCGCCTTCCTCACGCCCAGTAAATTTCCGGCACACGTGCTTTGACCACCACGGCACCCAAAATCAAAAATCCACTCGCCCCTTCCTCTCTTACCCAAGCCCAAAAAACTTTCAAAGTAAGTATCGACACCACACCCAGCTCTAACAGCAGCGCCTCTAACACTCAGCTGCAGGCCCAGGTTCTAAGTGCAACCACTCGCCACGAGGAGGTAAGCAGCGTCACCATGAACTATCAAGAATAACTGAGACATCACAGGCTGCCGAAAGCCTATGCATGAACGGCCGTGCGCTTAACAAAAAGAGCCGGAGTCGGCAGGGCTTCTGACATTGAACTGCTGGCTCCGGCTCTTCTGTCTTTTGAGGTAAGCAGCGTCACCATGGGCCATCAAGCACCACTGAACCGTCACAGACCGCCGAAAGTCTATGCTTGGGCGGCCGTGCGCTTAATGAAAAGGCCATTATCATCATCATCATCCAAGTTATTACATTTGGTCGACAAAGGTACGCCGCTCACCCTGTTGGTCCATGAATATTACTGAATACGAGCCATATCTGTTAGACATTGGATACTCTGGGTATCCCCACCGGCGGCACGTTCAAAGACATTGCGGATATTATTGAGCTTGTTGAAGACAAGTGCCGCTTTGGAACCTGCTTAGACACTGGTCACCTCTACAAGCTCTGTAAGCGTGCTCGTACTCTGAACCATACAAACATGTGCTAATCTTACTCTAGTAGAGTCAGCTCTTGTCTTCTCAAACATGAGCACAGGGCTAGAGCCCAAATCCGCTGTCGTGCCTGCACGTCGCGGTTCGACGAACGAAGCCGCCGACGTACCAATGTACAAGAAAAGGCAAACAAACCGACCACAGAAAGGCAAAAGGCGCTGTGCCTCGTGCACATTACGACACACTACCATGAAGAATACTTCGCGCACGTTCCGTACACGGTATAACGCTGTGAGAGAAAGCTGTAAGTGTGCTAAAAAACGCTGTGAATCAAGGTAAAGCAATGAGACTGGTTTGGCGACCGTTCGGGGACAGAGCATGTGCAAATCGGCCGGCCCCTCATGGAGTCGATCACGAGCTGTACCATGGTCCACAGGTAAAAAAGTTGACGACAATAACGTGACGCGGTTGCCTGCGCACGAAGCATAAAAATCTGCGACCGGATCGAGTGTTCATCCACCCTCACACACAGAGTACATCGTCGTGCAAGACCTCGAGGTCACGATCCGATACGCATGGCGATCCCTCGCCCTAACAACGCCATCACCACCGGGCGGGCGGTCACACGTCCATACGTGTTACGACACACTACAATTCCTCGTATTCCATTTGTCTCGCATCATTTCCAGAGGAAGAAGGCGACCATAAGTTGGCGTTACAGCTGGATATCAGCATGTTATTGACAATCTGTAAGTCAAGTGTATTCGACTCAGAATACACGACAACCTCAACGCGCGCATCAAGCTGAGGTAAGGTTTAAATCCGATCGATTTCCCGCCGCCGCCGCAAAACTCCGACGCCAAGCACGCCTTGTGCAAGAACGACGGGCTTGAGCCCGTCCGGTATGGTCCTCTACGTTATTGCGGGTGTCTGTGCATACAACACCTAGACATCGATGGTTGATCTGTGTGGATTCCAGGAGCATGCTCATCGCGTTGCTCTTTTTGCATTTCTCTTTATAGACACAATCATAAAAGAATCATATTATAATATCAAAACTTCATTCTGAGCCACTCGCACAGCAGAGCTACAAGTGTGACTGCTTCATGAGAGTACCGAAAGTGACAACCCAATGTGAATCATTAATTCATAACGTCAACTTTCTCATACAATGTGAGCTGGAGTACCGTGGGTGATCTCAATGCTCAACGTCGGGAAATTCGATACCACGGAAACAGAAGCATAGCAAACCACAAGCGCCAGATATCCAACAAGAAGAACCCAGTCGCCGCTATTACTCGCACCAAATGAGACCTCTCAAATCGAACAATTGCTCGCTCTCCTACCCCAACAAGAGGTTGTGTGACCCAGCCAATACACCTCATCCGTCCAACGGCGCTGATCAGCATCGGCGCCCCAAAGACACAGCGCCGGCCCTGGATCTTCAGAAGCCCACATCTCTTCCTTGAAATTGACCGTCCACACACCAGGCACATCATCGTCAGGTGTGCCAATCTTGTCCACCAGCTCCATCGCCAAGGTGCGGGTGCAAGTAGAATACGGACATATTCGGAGACGGCCAAAGGCGCGGAGTAGAGATGGCCTTCGGGACGCTCTTCAAGTCGACAGGAAATGTGACTGGCCAGGTATCTCCATCTGCTATTGAATCCGACGTGTATGCGAGCGACAGCTGTTTGCGCAGCGAGGTTATCGAAGAAGAAAGAAGGACGAGGCTCGAATGCGGTTGGTTGTGGCAACTAACGACAGTAACCTTGCGGATGAAGTCGCTGTACTTGACCTCATCCTGGACGTGAAACGACAGACTGAGATGATTCGCGACAACAGTTTGCCAGGTGTCCAACTCTTCGACAAGCCGTACTGTGAACTGATATAGTACCTCATACAATGGCTGTCCAGGAGACACAATGACGAAGTCTCTGTCTGTGCTGCGAGCCGTGGTAACCGCAAAAGTACGTATCTTCCCGCTATGCACGAAGGCGTGAGTCGAGTAGAATGACCCGCCCTCAGCAACTTCGATCAACCGGTAGGGTCTCGCATCCGACATAGGAAGACGTTTGATGGCTTTGACACTGCGATCGTTGAGTGTTGAGCATGAGATGATGAGAGGTCGAACAGGGTCGTGGAGAGACAAAGATGCGGCCGCGGGTCCAACGTCTACGAGCGTATCTTCATCGTCGGTATCGTAGCACGGCAGAGGCTGCAGGGAGAACGTTGACGTAGCTCTGTTACTCAAGATCTCAGCGATGCATGTCCCCGACCGGACAATGAAGGACGCGGGAACTCTGACGATGCTGGGGTTTATGCTAGAGGCATTGATGATAGTGTCGCGCACGAAATCCTGGAATTCGAAGTCGTTCTGGGCCAAGGTTTCCCCGAAGAGTATCGCTCCTCTTGATTTCAGGCTTTGGATGGCAGCGCCGGGTAAAGGGTCGAAAGGTATGACTAGGTCTATGTCGTCTCCAATGGTTTTCCACAGTTCAAGCAGGCTGAACTTCGCGGTCAAGCGATAGAATTGTCGGTAGGCGCGAGAGTATCGAGCTGGGGCTGTTCTCCAAATGCGCTCTTCATCTGCAGCGTGAACTGTGTGGCCTTCCGCCGCGAGTACCCTAGCTAGAGCCAAAGCAGTCGGCTTCGACGCTGAGGTTAAGAGAACCCGCATCGTGTGGAAAGATCATAAGCGATTACTCAATTGCAGGAACGACAAATCGCATCGGATTGGATATGGAGAGTGCGAGCGCTGAGGCTCTCCATTGCAGCAAGAGGAGTCGCATCGTCAGTCGCGTCGAAGTGGTTGGTGTTTTGTGCAAATGCGTCATGGAATGTGGCGGCTGGAGGGAAAAGCACCCTATAGGACCACGTCGCGGCGGGGCTCGGGCTCTGAATGTGGCTAGGCGGTCTCGCGGCGCGCAATGTTCCTGTACTTAGCTTATGCAGCTAGCATATATAGTATTATATATACAAATTCGAACGTTCCACGTCTGAGGGGGTATCACTTTTTATTGTACACGCCTTTTCGGCCTATTTTACATGTAACGTATCGTTACGACGTCAACTTTCACTTCTCAGCTAATGTGCTGGGATGCGTTGGCGGTCCGTCCTTGCCCACGCTCTTCAAGTCTTGCAGTAGCAGCTGCAAGTGGTTTCGCCGATTTTGATTGCTTCTCCATGTCACAGCTTGCGAGTAGTATATTATGTCCCACGCATCATCCGAAAGGTTTTGTATAAATGTAGGCAAGGTGCGCGCTTTGAAGTAGGAACGCCAGAGTATGCGTCGAATGTCGTCGTTCGCCCCGATGTAGGCGTACTCGATGGCTTGATTGAAAAGTCTCAGCGCCGGCGCGACGTTGAATGGCGGAGAGAAGGTTCACGCGGAGAGCCTGAAGGGCGGCGAGATGCTGGGGGTCGCGTCGAACGGCCGCTAGGCGCTGCTTTATGGTCGTGACGCGGTGGGGCTCGAGCTTTAATGGGTCGGGTGCCAACTCGTGCTGGATGTCGACAAGAGTGGCCGCCTTCTCCTGCTCCTCTTTGATGATACCTTGGATATACATCATCTTCTCCATGAGTTTCGGATCCTGCATTATTTGGTCGACCTTGGCTTCTAGCTCCGGGTCCACGATCTCGCCGTCCTCGTCGATTGCCCGGCTGGCGCCTTCAAACGTCTGGTGTCG
This sequence comes from Laburnicola sp. JP-R-44, assembly GCA_009805535.1. NCBI lineage: Eukaryota > Fungi > Ascomycota > Dothideomycetes > Pleosporales > Didymosphaeriaceae > Laburnicola > Laburnicola sp. JP-R-44. The sequence goes on along the minus strand of SELF01000016.1, from coordinate 377,494 downwards.
ACTTGGCCAGGTCTAGGAGTTCTTGAGACAGTTGGTCGAAGTCTACCTCTCTCTCCCCATTTCTTCTTCTTCATCTTCATCTTCGTCCTCCAAATCAGCTGGATCCATGTTGATGACTTTTTCCATCTCTTCTTGGAGTCGATCAATATCCTCAAAGTTTTTTCCCATACCCATGGAGATCGTAAGATCTTTTATCTGTTCCAGGAGATCCTGCATATCTTCTGGTGCGTCGGCCGTGTGTTGCCAGTCCTTTCGAACTTATCCATTGCCTCTATATAGTCTTCTGCGGAGAAGTCTTCGTCGAACTGTTCTCCCTTTCGTGATTCTATGGCGGCCATCTTCTGCTGCAATGTCTCATCCCCTGCGAGCTTCTCCTTAACTTTCTCGACCGCTGCCAGGAAGTCTCTGGGTTCTCCAGGTCGTCATCCTCGGGTAGGGTATCCCGCAACTCCTCCAGCTCCGCCCGCGCACTTTGCAAGTCCGGATCTTGGATGAGTTCCTGCAACGACTCGTGCGTAGCCATTTGCATGCTTGCCTCTAGTTCTTTAAAAAGAGGCTCCTCTTCTTTCTCCTGCTCCTCTGCCTCCTTGCGCTGTTGTTCTTCCCTCTTCCTCCTTTCCGGTTTCGGCAAGATGTCCCTCTTGATCTCCAAGAGATCTTCCTGCAAGTCCGCCATGGACGGTTCCAACATCAGCTCGTCGATCAGCCTGCGATTGAGCTCGGCATCATCGTAGTCCGGATCGCGCATGTCCTCTTCTATCATAAGTTCGGTCTCTCTGTGATAACGGCGCTCTCTTCTGGAGTCCGGTCCGGTAGCTCCTCAGGAGTTTCTCTCCTGTCGGAGGACTGGTGGGATCCTCCACGTACATGGTGAACTCCGGTGTATCGGGGCTGTCGATGTATTCATCGGACGGCGGTTCTTGAAATCTCGCGGCTTCTTCGGTCGTCTGAGGGATGTCTTGCTTCAGTAGCAGGGCAAGCGGGGCGGGGAGTCCCTCGAGCCCTGGTTCATCGGCCTTGCGTTTCGAGATACGTGCGCGCTTTTTGTGAGCGAATCGTGCGGAGATCGGTGCGAAGAGACATCGTGGAGGGAGAAGACGGCTCCGCGTGCCCAGAAGCAGTCTGCCGCCGCGCAGAGCGTGGAAGGGGCTGCTCATTCGGGCTACGCTCAGATGTTTGAACTACTGTACACCAAAATTAGTGTAGATTGGCAGTCGTCGTTGCCTGGTGTTGTGCTGTCGGAACGGGGTGGGAAGCGGCGATGGGATGGGATGATCATTTCGTGCTTTGCAGGTTACAACCCGGCCAAACAATTTCCTTGGCGCGGAGGTCCGCAACTGCCCGCAGGCCGCTGCACCCCCGGCACTCCACCGTCTGACCATACTGCTCAGTCAACTCCTCCATGGATACATCGCAATTTCTGACCCACAAGCTAAAATAGCAATGGCCGCCCCCGTTCATAACCGGTCTACATCTTCACCGTCAGATGCTAAGGGCCGAGCCACGAACCCATAGATTTCCTATCCAAGCCATTTTCATGTGCCATTCATTCTGGGCAGGTTGTTGAGGACATTATCTCCACCAGTGTCACCTCGAGAATCCCCAGCAGTTAGGTTTGCCGTTATTGTCCTCATGGGCTATTCCCGCGTCCACGGGTCTGTATAAGTCACGTGATCTTTTACATCCTCTGGATGTCGTGACATCGGGTCGCCTCAGTCATGCTCACCTCTCTTCATTTGATAGTGTTTCCAAGTATTTGTTGCAATAGTCTTCCCTGGGAATTCGAAAGCCCTACTCTCTCTACTTTCATCTCCTAAACTTGGTTCTCATTTGATCACTCAAGCAATGGCACACAGAAGAGTTGGCACGACGAATGTAGCTTCGAAAACGATCCATTATTTCACCTCATCCGCCTCATATCAGCTACAGAATCAGACCCGAAAGACAAACGCCAATCCCTCGCCACCTAGCGCCCAACTCCAATTTCCATGCACCGCAGTGCCGATCGAACCTGAAGTCGAAAGGCCGCTACTCGTTGTCGTCGCCACGGCCAAAGGGTCGGCGAATCCACGCCCAGATCTGCTTGCCAGCCTGTCCGGCCTTGTACGGCACGTATCGCCAGAAGAGACGTGCCGTCCAGATCTGGCGAAAGAACGCCGCTGCCGCTTCCCAGCTTCGGCGAGAGAATGCCGCTGTTGCCCCCCAGCTTCGGCGGGCGAAGTACGGCCCGTAGTGCTTGATGAGCCAGCAGAAGATTGGAATTGGAGAGGCTGCGGCAACGAAGAGCACGATGTGCCAGGGGTCCACTGTGTGTAGTGGATGGGAGATGAGGTGTCGCTCGAAGACATGGTCGAGCTGAGAGAGTGTGGGAGAATTGAAGAAAGGTTTTTGAAAGGTCGGAATTTTTGTGGTAGTGATCGTGGGATATGCGTGGTACAGTGGACTGGAGAGGGAATGGACAAACTGCGCGGATTTGCCTTGGGTGCCGAGGGGGTGAAGGTGAAGGAGGATAGCCACGAGTTTTCTTCACCACACTACAACGTGCCGACAATGGAGAATAGAAGTTGGGAAGTAAGGCACTTCGAGTAGCGTACTCCTTTGTATATCTGTCCCACTGTCATTTTTCACCAGGAGGGAGGGCCTGGTATGCTGAATATGGCTTAGAATACATGCGACGGAGGTGATTTCTAGATGTACACCAATCTTGTGCTATGGACCTTAAACACTATTTCATTCTCCAGATATATCCCTCTGTGTTAAGTCCACCCGCAAGTATCGCCTTCAGTACTGCAGTTCGCGTGAAGCCCCACAAGAATGGGTATGGTGTACTTCTCTTGCGGATGCGATGTTGGCAACGTTTTTCCCAGCAGGGCAAGGACGGCAACCCGCAGAAGGACATCGCCTGAGAGCTGCCAGAGCGGAATCGGGTGGCCAGCCGCGCTATGGTGATATGTTTTAGACTTTCAGGACTTCTATGTGTATCCCTCTCGGACTGAACCCCCGTGTAGAGCAGAACATGGCGCACCAGGGCCGAAGTGGTTCTTGTGGAAGAAGCATATGACGAAGTCGTTGCCCGCCCGCAGTCACTGAGGTTCATATTATTATCTTCGGTACAAATAGCAGGCTGGGGCGGCTTGGTTGGGCAATCGGCGTCAATCGACATTGCGCAGGCGCAGTAGGAAGGGGTTGGATGGAGCCAAAGGATGCTTGCTGCAGTTAGCTTTGTGTATAAGATAAGATATCCACGATCCTAATTGTACTTATCAACGTATATGCCTATTATATACCACCTGTCCTTCACGCCGCGTACGACTAGGTATAGACATGTCAGCCTGCCCCAGTATACGCCATGTGTATTTTGGTATCAGAACGCCCTGCAGTTATCTCTAAATTACGGAGGAATCGGAGTCACAAGAGCGGAAGACTTCAAGAGGAAGAGCATGGGTACAGTATATTCGTCTATCATCGATGACTTTGTATGATCGTTCTTTTACAAGCAGCTGAACGTCATACAGCCTCGTCAATAGCGGGAAAACAAAGCACATGAGCACTGGATACCCCAAGTGACATATCAGCCCCTCAATCTCCTAAGTCGATATGTTCCTCCACGGGATATCCACAGCCCCATGTGCTATCCACAGACCTGATATACAGTTAGCAAATGCTTCGCGTATTAGGCATCCTAGGGTAACTAACCTCCTCAACGCCTCTTCCAGAATGCCCTGGACACAGCAGCCGGCACGAACAACTCGCTCGCACCATCCTCATCGACCATCCACTCCAGAATCTCGTCAGGGAGGCACTGCGTGGGCCCCTTGCTTCTGAATCCGGAGTTGAACGCCAACACGACATTCCCACCCGCTGTCTCCTGCATGTGCTCGGGGCCGACCATGCCAGCGAACCAGGTCCTCTTGATCCTCACGGCGCCGTTCGGCTGGGTCGCGCCCTCCTCGAGGTTACCGGGTCGGCGGAGATTCCTTAATACATCTTGAACCCGCGACCCCGGGTGCGCTGTGTGTCCTTCGAAGCCGAGACCGAGGAAGCGGGAACGCGGGGCGCAGCGTGGCGGGCAAAGGGAGCTGCAAAGCCTCCGGTGTTGCGGTTTCCCGATTTGGCGAACGGGTTTTCGTTCTCGACGGCCGAGGAAGAGGTTGGGAGAGTAGCCCTTGCACGCGCTTTCTGGGATGGAGTGGGGGCGAAACCGTCGTTCGGCCCCGTCTTGCTGGCGAACGGGTTCTCGACTGGGGGGAAGCGGAGCGGGACTGGTCACCCTTGTTGTCGCTCATCTTTTCGGGTGTGTGGTGTTGATGTTGTAGAAGAAAGAGTATATAGTGGAGAAGATAGAATATAACCGAGGAAGGGTACTGTGGTGGAAGAGGGAGAGTCTGGTAGTGGTGGGAGGGTGTGGTTTATATATGAGGGAGGGAATCGAGCGCGATAGAGCTAGACCAGGTTAAGGAGCACACAAACAGAGCGTTTGCTTCATTGTCATCTGCAAAGGTCGGGTGCTTCGTAAGTGAAACGCGGATTGTGGAACTAAAACGTGAAACATATCAGATGCGATGAGCAGGTGATTCTTCACCCCCATAGAAAGGCTCCCTATTATACACTTCTGACCTGACCAGTCACAAGGACAAACGCGAATTAACAAATACAAGGCAACACTCTTGCCTTTATCCTGCAATCCTCTAAGCTCTTCTTTATTAACAAAAACTTCGGTGGAGTCTTGTGCCCATGTTCATGGTTTTGTTCTTTACCTATATGGTTGTACATAATAACAATTCTATCAAGCACATCTTCTCTCTTAGCAAATATTTCAAAGTAAGAGGCAATGAGCATATGCAAAGTAAGAAGGCTTCCTAGGTGAAGGCGATTGCAAGTAAGAGGCTCTGAGCACGTGCAACGGTGATATGGATCGCTTGGTAATTGAACGCAGATTGCAAAGTAAGAAGCGGTGACCGTGACACATGACAATCAGAAAACATCACTGAGGGAATACGTCCGGTATTCGACATTCGACAGTCTTAGCTACAGTATACACTCCGAGTCCAGGGTCACTCCGAGTCTTCTCTAATCTGATCACCATTCAGACTCCTCACTGCCTTCTCAAGATCCTCTTCTTCGACGCACTGAACGAGGTGTCCAGTAGCGCCTTCTTCAGCGCACTGAGCGGGATGCGCAGTGTTGGCTCCCCATTCTTTCCCTCAAGCCAGAGCATATAGAGCTTGGGCATACCCAAGTCACGCCCTTTCCTCGCCAGCTCCGAGTCTTTCTTCAGTACCGCGCAGTTTTTCTCCTTGCTATACACCAAGTGCGCGTTGCTGCTGAATCCCATGCATTTGACAACGAAACCCAAGTCGATGGTCGCCCATGCCGTCTTTCTGAGCGCGAAATTGGCCATTGCTGAAACTGGGGCTCAACAGCTCGAGTACGATCTCGTCGAGGTCCTTGTAGAATGTGCGGGTGTGGTGGAGACGAGGCTTCGGCGCGGGGATAGACGAAGATTGGGCGTTTACGGCATGTGTGTAGAAGGCGATCCGGGTGGATGGAAGATGCTGAAGTGGAGGCTGTCGCCGGTTGAAATTTTCGAGAGATAGATGATGTGAGGAGGCGGCGGCGGGATTGGAGGGACATTCCAAGGCGTGTAGTCGACCCAGGCCAACACGGGGTAGCCTTTGAACGCAGGGACGTAGACTGTATTTGGGATGCTGCTGTTGCCGGCTTGCCGGCTTCGTCTATGGCTGCGAGGATATCGTCGCTCAGAAGATCGTGGGCCATGATGTGATGTGTCCAAGATTGGTTGCAGGTAGTGTGAATCCGGTAAGTAGGCTGCACGGGTCGGGTCAGTCGTTGCGCGAGGGTGCAGAAGCTGCGTGAAGAGAGGTCGAATGGCTTGGCCTTTTTCTGAAGTTTTTCAGCTTCTTTCGTCAGTTTGTGCCCTTCACATCTGTGTCTGTCACCCCAGCAACACCCTCGACGGGCGGATCACCGTCTACTTCAATGACCATGGAAAAAAATGATGATATCCATGCTAAGCGCCCGCGATGCTGATATAGATATTGACCGACTGCCGTCGCCGATGCTGCCGTGCAGAAAGTCGACGACGAAATCATCGTTATTTTGTGTATATTTTGTTACTACCACTGTGTGCTAGGTACTGGGTTTAGTGCCTCCTCTGTTTTACTCCTCTCTGTGTATGGTGCGGACTCGACCTTAGTTAGAATCTCCACACGACGAAGATCTTCAATAGATATTGACCGGCCGCTGTTGAAGTCGGTCGCACCTGCCCCAATGCGCAGTGTTACGTCACCGTGGATACTTCTCGATAAAGCAGCCCTCTCGCGCTCCCCGACACATCCACTTACGCCCACAATCCACTCTCCAGACCAACAACTACCTACCGTTCTATTACGAAGTCAGCACTCCACTATACCACTTCCCAATAACAAGTTCGAGTGTCTATCACGATGAAGATCGCAGCTCTTCTTCTCGTCATCTTTGTCGCCTTCGTGAGCGCCTTACCGAACCCCTTGCCCTTACCGTACAGCCTACCAGTGCCTAAGACATGTTCATTTTGTGAGAAGGAAGCGGCGAGTCAACATAACTGCGAGTGCACATACGGAGGTGGCACGTACAATTGCTACTCGGATCGAAACGTCTTCGTAAGTCAGGCTCCTGCAGCTGGCTTGAAACATTCATTCCAGTTAACATGGGACACAGACTCAATGTGATGCCAACAAGTGCCACAAGAAGCGCGAGGCGTCCCCCGCCTGGTGCGGCTTACCCACGCCGCAGACATGCTCTTTCTGCGAGGAGGATGCGAGCAATCTACATTCCTGCGAGTGCGTTTACGGCGCCGGCAATTACAAGTGCCACTCGTTCACGAGTGCCTTTGTGAGTATATCCCTGAGTACCTCTGGTACGTGACGACATCTGGATCTGTATTAACCTATGTTTCGTCGGAGTGCCACGACAATAAGTGTACCTAAGAACACGGCAACATCCCAAGGACCTGCTATCATGGCGCATCTTCAATCTTCTAGGAAATTTGCACCGGGTATATACTACATTTGGGGATAAAAGGGATATCGTGAGAGCGGACGTGCACGAAGTCTCTCAGAAAGCAGGATGTGTGGTGACGGAATCTGGCACATATTGCCATCGCTCTGTCATGCTCCTCTATAGTTAAACAATCAATATCTTTGTGTCACAGATACTCGTTTAAACAATTGTGGATTGGCATGCGATGCGGGGACATCGGCACCCGTGGACCCGTGATGGCACTATCGTGACATATCATGACCGCACATGTGCCGCTTTACAAGGTCTAACGTGTTTTACGGATAGAAAACCAGTATATGCTATTTGCCATCCTTTGAGGAACGCTTTAGCGTGACAAACTTGCGCATCTGCACGGGGACAGCCCCGTGACCGTTCCAGGCACATATATAAGGTACACGCTTCCAGCCCAGAAAGGAGAAGAAGTAGAGAAGACAAGCCACATTCATATTATATACGACATACTACTAGACGCCGTTCTGCCAACATGCGTCTCGTCGCCTGTGGAGAAGAAAGGGCAGACTCTTTGTGTCTGGCTTCTTTTCACCTCACTGCCAAGCTTAATCCTGGGTCAGAGGGTGAAAGCACGCTCGCTAAGTTTTGCGCCCGCCCACACTATGTAATCTCCATCCTCTCTCATAGATCGACTTCAACTTCCGTTGAGAAAGCACGCGCACGATACTCGCTCCACACACCACACCTGCACCCATACACAACTGCCCCGAGCCCAACATCATGTCCGTCCCCCGCACCACCAAGTTCGTACGCATTGGGGACCAAGCGCGACACCTCTTCATCTACGGAGACAACAAACACGCCGATATCGTACGACGTGTTGGGCGACGACAAGTACAAGGAATTTGACCAACGCCTACTCAAAAAGGTGTCCGACCTCTACGCGGAAGGCACCCAGAACTTCGAGCTCGCCACTCTCCAAGCCGCAGGAACTACCTCGCGGAAGCACTTCGTGTTGAAGAAGGGCAACATGTGGGCAGTACCCCAAGCAGGAGCCGCAATTCGAGCAGTTCGAAACGAACGCCATATTCGCGCATGAGGCCGCCGCCAACATCGCGCTCCTCGAGAAGATCTTGAAGGAGGAAGAGAAGGGCGAGATCGCCCTCGGAAAAGAGAGCGACTGGGTAGCGTTGGACACACCCTTCGACTTCCTCGCCAACCCGGACCTTCTCCAACTCCACGCTCTCCGGAGGGGAGAGCTGGGCTGGGGCATTGACGGCGAAAAATGTCTCTCGGTGTGCGAGCTCCGTGAGGAAGGCTTCTACAATAACGAAAAGAGTCAGGGATGGGGTGAGGTCCGCTTGCAGGTGTACTTCGTGGAGATGGTCCTTGCTTATCCGGAGCTGAAACCGGTGGATCCGCTGTCTCCTCGAAGTGCTGCCCGATACCGCGCGCAGTTCAAGCCGAAGGAGCGGGGCTTCCGCTTTTCTCTCCGCAAACCGTCGACGCCTCCGAAGAAGAAGAACGTCCTGGAGCCTGAGACTCCCGCCGATGACGATGCCGACGAGTATGAGGGTTATGAGGAGGAGGGATATGAGGAAGACGAGGACATGGACTACGACTAGTCATTTGGCTAGTCTTTGGTGTCTGGCCGGGATTTGGAATTGCGGGATGGATGGTGAGGAGATGATGATATATATACCTCCGTGAAAAGCAATTGTGTTCTGTACCGAATTATGTGCCTTCTCTTGTCTGTGTGGTGTTGTATCGTGTGATATTAACTAACATATTCCAAGCTCCCACGTTTGTATTGTTTATCCTAGGGTAACACACCGCAGGTATGCCTCACCGATTACATGGATACTTCTGGTGAGAGCCTGTATAGATGGTAGATGCCTTTGATGGCCGACTCCCCGGGTCAGCCATCTACATGTACAGTACCGTATCATCAAGCTCCATACGATTAACAAGTGTATTGCGTATCCGGGGATAACTCACTCGTAATAGGTCTCCTATACGGGTCCTTCGGGGATGGATGGACAGCGGTTCTGGGATTTGCCTACGGATGCTGTCTCTTCGGCCGATTCTGGTCATATGCACATTCATAGAGCGCGATCATTGCTTCGCTTCCAGACACTACAATTGAAGAGCCGTAGCCGGACATCGTGAAGTGTCCATTGACATGCGGGTCGTATTGAAGTCCGGCTTCAATATCTGACGTGTCACTAAGGAGCCATGTCGTATAAATACCCCAGTTGCATTCCGTATCTGGAGCCTCCAATAAATATACCATCGAAAGAACAACCACAACCACACCATAGTCTACCTATACGCATCACAATACCCTTACCCTGAACATACACAGCAACGATTATCATGCACTTGATAACGGTTATCCTCTCCGCGCTGTACACAGTCGCTTTCGCAGCCCCCACTCCTCAACTGGGTGTACCATGCTCTATCTCTCACGATACATGCTCGCCGTGCCAAGCGTACGCGGACTCTAGAGCTACTTGCGAGTGCAGGTTCGGGCAAGGCTGCGAAGCCTACCAGAAGAATCAAGTCAGTTGTATCCGGCCGAGCGACCATTTCCCTAGGACTGACACAGCAACAGGAGCAATGTGAGCGGGACCACTGCAAGAAGCGCGACGCCTTGCCTAAAGCCGAATCCAATGACTTTTTCACGTGTGGTATCCATTACGACACGTGCCCCGAATGCGAGCATGAAGCGACTAGGAAAGCTATCTGTCATTGCAGACATGCTGGAGGAAGTCGTGCATGTACTGGGGCTGAGAACGTGCTTGTAAGTCTTGCATGTGCTATTTGGGTTGTTGCTTTAATTGACGCGGTGCACAGAGTGACTGTCAGGCGAGGAAATGCAAATCATAAAGGGGAGAGGAAGTAGGTTGTGGGGGCTGGAGACTGTGGGGGTCATCTCTTCGTTGTACAGGGCTGCCTTGTACGTGCGACCTGGTGTTGTCTTTCGATTGGATGAGGTGGTATTGTGAGAGTGCTTGTTATTGCTGGTCGATATTCTGGCATACCTTCGTATGCTACAGCTGATTACTTGGACATGGTATTTGTTTATCATTGTTTCTGGACCTGAATCTCAGGCCTAATGTAATTGATTGTTTTTCCAAGACCAAAGAGACCGCGTGACCACAGAAGCCTAATGAGGGCGCTGACAACGGGCGATTCAGTCGACTTGATCGAGTTGAGAGGCTATGCTGACGTGTAGCACCGAGCCTATCGCAGACTCAGGGTCTGTAGCATTTGCTCGTCCGATGAGATTGTTGCTGGAGCGCGATGCTTTCTCGTGGGATGTGCGCGGTGATCTCAGATGTACGTGTCGCCCTCGACACACCATTCCGTTTCTTGTCCTTCCCTTCTAAACAAATGTATGACGCAGCGAGAATGCATGGCGACTTTTGACCTGAATCATGGGCGACTTTTAACCGAGCACTGCCTTCGGCCACAGTATCCACATCTGTGTCGCCTCTGCGGCAAGTCGGCCTCGGCTTCTGGGCATCCTGGGCGCTGTAGATATGGATCCCGATCCTGATGTGAGGTTTATGGAGCGTGGGACATTCGGCGCATCGGGCGGAGAGGCATGTTGCGATGGTACTCTGAGGAGTCGGGCCCGTAAGGTGGATAAAAAGGGAACAGACGTTGTTTATACCACATACTCACATCCGCGGGAACCAGAGTTCGCAAGACGATGGTGCTTGAGGCCGCCTCTGGGCGCGATCCGGGCAGGGTTGCGACGCACGCCATGCCTAAAGGGCCGCAAGCCCCGCCATCATTGACCCACGCAGGACCGTCGGGCCAATTCAGCCCCGATTCACATCGAAGACGACGACACGCGGGGAGGCATATTCTATACGCGGAATGCGATGGAGTCTCGGCGGTGCTAGTTCTCTTTGCCTTCTGTCCTTCCCCTCATTCGCGATGCTTTCGTGTGGCTAACTTGAGATACTTTCCATCGGCGTTTCTTGCGTCAGGATGCGCCTTTTGTTCCTACGTTAATTCACCATTTCCGGCGCGCGGAGTTGGCAGCCTTGACCTTGATACTGTACCTGCGCGCACGCCCATCGGGGCCTACCAAGTCGCAATGGCTATCTTCTCGCAGACATGGACGCTCACCAAGAAGACGTTGAAGATCGTCTTCGTGCGCCAGTGGTTCTTCACGAGCGTGCGCGCCTTCTGGGCGCCCATCATATTCGTATGTTTCTCTCCAACACCGCGTTGCAATGACTGACTGGGCATGGCAGATGTTCTTCATCACCTATGCTAAGAACTTCTTCGTTCCCCCCTCCGAGTTCGGCATCGGCTCTGCTACCCCCATACGAAGCTTCGAAAACGCCCTCAGCGCCGCCTCCGGGAACCGCAATACTGTCGTCTTCATCAACAACGGACATACCGGAGGGGACATCGAGAGGGTCATAGAGAAGTTGTCGGATACAGTGAGGAGCGCGGGGAAGATTGCCACAACCGTGGAAGGAGACGTAGATCTTCTAACCACCTGCGCAAGCTCGCTGCGAGGCGCGAGCGAGTGCTTCGGCGCAATCAGCTTCCACTCGTCGCCCACTGAAGGAGAAAGCTCTGGTTGGAACTACACTATGCGTGCTGATGGTGCATTTGGGGAGAAAGTATTCGCGAACCAAGAAGACAACGACGTCCAGATTTACATCCTTCCGTTCCAAAGCGCCGTAAACCGAGCCATCGCCTCGCTGAATGGAACGGACATACCAGCCACGATCGACGAATATCCTTACACGAACAAGACGCCAGAGGAGCTCCAAGAGATGATTCGGACACTGTACATGGGCGCCTTGATCGACATCATTGCCGTCGCAATATACATCGGCGTGTGCGGTGTTACATACCAGCTGACTGGTCAGATGGCCTCTGAAAGAGAGGGCGGCATCTCGCAGCTCGTAGAAGCCATGTCTCCTGCTAAGAAACCATGGCATACCCAGGCTGCGCGCCTCTTGTCCAACCATCTCGCTTTCGATGTCGTCTACCTGCCCGGCTGGATCATAATGGGTATCATCGTAAGACAACTTGCATTCGTGAAGACGAACGTCGGGATATTGATAATATACCACATACTGGTAGGCGGCGCTCTGACGAGCTTCTCCATCTTCGGCGCAAGCTTTTTCCACAAGGCGCAGTTGTCTGGCATCACCATCGTCATCATCCCCATCCTTCTGGCCATCATCGCGCAGGTTGCTGGACCATTCAACACCGGTGCTGTAGCCGTGCTGAGCTTGCTTTTCCCTAGTATGAACTACGTGTGGTTCATCATTTACGTCGCCCGCTTCGAGCGCGTGCTTCAGCCGACAAACCTGGTAAAGGCTGCGCCCGATTACGAGGATATCAATTGGACTTTACCAGGATTTGCTTTCTGGATCTTCTGCATCATCCAGATCATAGTGTATCCCATTCTCGGTGCACTTGTTGAGCGCTGGTTATATGGCACGGTTTCAAAGGAGCGTCAGACGACGACTTCCTCCCCTGAACACTCCATCATCCTGTCCTCCTTCTCCAAGCACTGGACGCCGAGCTGGTTCCGCTCCAACGTGGTTGCTAAGATTGGTATCAAGCCACCCGAGACTGTGCTTGCCGTGAATGACTTCAGCATCAAGGCTCGTCGTGGCCAGATCATGGTCCTCCTTGGAGCCAACGGAAGTGGCAAATCTACCACGCTCGACGCTATCTCCGGTCTGAATACCATCACAAACGGCTCTATCGAGATTGACGGCACCGGCGGCCTTGGTCTATGCCCACAGAAGAACGTTATGTGGGACGAGCTTACGGTATTCGAGCATGTGCAGATATTCAACAGACTCAAGTCGGCAGGTACCACGGATAACAAGGAAACCATCAAGAACCTCATCCAGGCGTGTGACCTGGGTCACAAGATGCAGGCGCAGTCTAAGACGTTGTCTGGCGGCCAGAAGAGGAAGCTTCAGTTGGCTATGATGTTCACTGGCGGCAGTAAGGTTTGTTGTGTTGACGAGGTCTCCTCTGGCCTGGACCCTCTTTCCCGCCGCAAGATTTGGGACATCCTTCTCGCCGAGCGCGGTGACAGAACCTTTCTTCTTACAACACACTTCTTGGATGAGGTCAGTCTTCGTACCCTTTCCCTTTTATTTTGTTTTCTTCGGCATACACCTACTGACATCGCCCACTCTTGCAGGCTGACGTTCTCGCCGATTACATTGCCATCCTCTCTCGTGGTAATCTCAAAACAAAGGGCACTTCGGTCCAGCTCAAGCACAACATCGGAGCTGGCTATCATGTTACCTACCCGAAGAGCATTGCCATCACTCCGATGGACGGTGTCCAGAAGCCTGCACGATCTGAAGGCATGGCCACCTACTGGTTCCCCAGTGCAATCGGTGCAACCAAGTTTGTTGACGAGCTTCGATCACACGGGGTCAAGAACTACGACATCGTCGGCCCAACACTCGAGGACGTCTTCCTGGCTCTCGCTGAAGAGGTCAAGGAGCACAACCTCGACAGAGACGAGCCGACGCCGAACATTTCAGCGTCATCAAAGGACGCAGACATCGTAGTACCTGACCCCAATTCCGAAGAGGTCGATAAGGGTCCACAAATGTCCAAAGGCCGGGGCACGACTATGCCACAGCAGACTTTGATTCTTATCCGGAAGCGCGTCACTATTCTTCGTAGGAACTACTGGCCCTACGTCTGCGCTCTGCTGCTTCCCATCATCGCTGCTGGTATGGTCACGCTCTTTCTAAAAGGGTACGAAGCAGTCGGATGCGATCCTGGCGAAGCGTCCAGCCATCCTGGCGTCTATTCTCTTTCAAACGTGGACACCGAAAGGCTTCTGCTCATTCCAATCGGTCCTCCCGATCTTGTCAACGCAAGCACCCTTGCCACGATCACCGGCCTTGACGAATCGGTCTTTCAGTCCGTCGATACTCTCGACGAGTTCAACGATTTCATCAACACGAGATTCCGCAACGTCACTCCCGGCGGCTTCTTTCTTCAAGAGAACGACCCTCCAGTCATGGCATACTTGATAAATCGTAGCGTCCTGCCAGGCATGGTCACCCTGGGCGCTCTTGATACCATACTCTCTGGCATTCCGGTATCGACGCAGTATCAGCAGTTTGCTGTGCCCTTTTCTCCTGACATGGGCAAGACGTTGCAGCTCATATTGTACTTTGGTCTCGCCATGTGTGTGTACCCTGCGTTTTTCGCCTTATACCCGACCATCGAGCGTTTACGCAAGGTTCGAGCCTTGCATTACAGCAACGGGATCAGAGCGGCGCCGTTGTGGCTGGCATACTTGACCTTCGACTTTGCTTTTGTCTTGTTTATATCCGCCATCGTAACAGGTATCTTCGTTGGGGTAAGCAATTAGTTTCTTACACTTATGGCGCATGATGTTTACTGACTCTTCATCTATAGTCTTCTTCCGTCTGGTATGCTCCTGGATACTTGTTTGTCATCTTCTCCTTATACGGCTTGACCTCGATCCTCTTCGGCTATCTCATCTCCATTGTGGTAACTTCTCAGCTTGCCACATTTGCCTTCGCGGCCGGAGCTCAGGCCTCTACCTTCTTGCTATACTTCATAGGGTACATGTCAATCTTGACGTACTCTCCGGCATACCGCATCGACAGCGACCTCAAGATCTTTAACTACGCTTTTGCGACAATCACTCCTTCCGGAAACATCCTTCGCACAATGCTGCTGTCCTTGAACGCCTTTTCCTTGCTCTGCGATGGAGACCAGGTAGCGAGCTACCCCGGCGCGATCAATGTCTATGGAGGCCCGATTCTGTATCTAATTCTCCAGGCCATCATTCTCTTCATTGCTCTCGTCTGGTGGGACTCTGGGTACCGTCCACCGATCTTTAACCGCTCCAAGTCAAGGCAACGGCATTCGGAAGATACTACCGAAAGTGTGCCACCTGCCGTTGCACAAGAAGCATCTCGCGCGGAACAGAGCAACGACAGTCTTCGTGTACTGCATTTACACAAAGAATTCGGCCACAATCACGCTGTCGACGACATAACATTCGGTATTCCACAAGGGCAGGTCTTTTCTCTCCTTGGGCCAAACGGAGCTGGAAAATCATCGACTATCTCTCTCATTCGTGGCGACATCCATCCTACAACGAGAATCAACGGTGGCGGCGACGTCTTGATCGAAAATATCTCGATCATCTCCAAACGAGCTGCTGCGCGGGGCCATCTTGGTGTCTGCCCGCAGTTTGACGCCATGGATACCATGACTGTAACCGAGCATCTGTACTTCTACGCTCGCATAAGAGGAGTTGAGGATCCAGCCTCTTCTGTCAACGCTATTCTGGCTGCCACCGATCTAGTCCGTTTCCAGACTCGTCTTGCTTCGAAGCTTTCTGGAGGCAACAAGAGGAAGCTTTCTCTTGGAATAGCGCTCATGGGTAACCCGAGTATCTTGCTGCTCGATGAGCCAAGTAGCGGAATGGATGCAGCGGCGAAGAGAGTCATGTGGCGAACCCTTCTCGGTGTTGCAGCTCCTGGCCGCGCTCTTCTCATCACCACGCACTCGATGGAGGAAGCGGACAAGCTCGCCACAAGGGTCGGCATCATGAAGAGGAAGATGCTTGCCTTGGGCACTGTATCCGAACTTGGCGACCGGTACGGCGATGCCTTCGTCGTACAATTGGTCCTCAGGTCAGCTCCCGCGACTACGACGGAGGAGATGGACGCTGTCAAGCAATGGGTCACCAGCAAGATACCTGGCGTGCAGATGGACAAGTGGGGGGCGAAGAATGGTGGCCACGGACAGCTTCGATTCAAGGTCCTCAAGGCTGCTTCGGCGTCTGGACGACCTGTCTCGCCGACTGAGAAGGACGACAATGCCAACGAGGGTGTGCACGGCAAGGACGTGGCTCAGCACACGAGCTCGCAGGACATTGGTGGTATGCCGGGTCTCATTCAGCTTTTGGAGGCGAGTAGGGAAGAGATCGGACTCGAGTATTACTCCGTGTCACCGACTACCCTGGACGAGGTTTTCTTGCGTGTTGTCGGCGAGGAAGACGAGGAGGACAATGCGACGAAGCCTAAAGCCTGGCTGAAGAAGATATTCAAGCGATGAACACTAAGCTAACTTACGCGGCATCACGGGCCGAAGTCAACCTCTTGCCTGCGGTCTTACTAATCGAATCTCCCTCCTATTATGAGCCCATTGTGTCGACATGTACAAAATCCAGTTTGCGGAGGTGACGAGCTGGATCCAGCAAATATCCGGTCCTGCGCGCAGACTCGTCCCAGAGTCATTGGTAGCGGCTTTGTCCGCCGTTCGCGCAGCTCGTTGCGCTAATTATTCGTCCTGCAACCTTGCACACGGGTTTGTTCATTAGAACCCTCATCGCACCTTATATTTATTCGTATGCAATGCTTCTGCAACATGCATGGCTTGCCCCGCTTATTAAACCGGCAACAACTGCGGAAGAAGATGAGAAAGTATCAGTATGCCATTCTTACATCCTCCTCCGAACTTCACGATTTCCTATTTCTACGCCGTCGTTATCTTTTCGTATACGCACTTGGTCCTCGACGGACATCGCGCTCGACAATGCTCGGAGACGTCACCGTGGCCTGGACTGCACAATTAGAGTTATTGTAAGGTATCTCGCTTCCTGGCTGTATCTGAGCTCGCGCTGACGCATGCTTAGCTTTCATCTTCATCATTCCCGTCGACCAGCGGCGGGGTATGGGTAACGCGCTTGAGAGCCGTCCATTTTCAAGACTAGTGTTCCTCCCGGCTATTGGCATTCCTTTTACCTCACGGCCGGGTTGGAATATACTATGGAGTGCCTCGTGTGCGTGTGCTATTATTGTGAGCTCCGCTCTCTCCTATTTATATTTGCGTTCTTGCTGACATACGTCTAGCTTTCATCCCTAGCCAATATTTTGACGGACGAGTTTATTTCTACCCGCAAATGGTTATTCTTAGCATTTGGGGTTGCCGCGGCGCCAATTACCGGAGTGCCTGCCTCATGCGAGTTTACCCAGTGGTTATCGAAATACGTTGTCGGATGTTGACGTGCTCCGGTTTTGGCGCCGCGGTGTAGAGACGGTCGACGTGCGACTTTGAACGACGACATTCTTGGTCGATATTCTCTCGCGCTTTTTGTCAGGCTTCGCATTTCTATGATCCGCCTGCAAATGGGCAGGTACCCGTACCCCCCATTTTTATCCGGTGCCGATATTCTTACACAGCATGATCACGGCGGCTACAACAAATTGGCAGACGTACGACCTGGGACAGCAGCTATCCTTACGCACTATTCCTACTCGATTCATATATTGCGCGGACAAGAAAATCGACTCATTTCTTCGCTAATTCTATCCTTTATCGATTTCAACCTTTCGACGATGAAGTACGCTATGGTCATCCCAATTGGACGATGGGAGCACACTCCCACTACCACAAAAGGTCCGTCGAGAGATGCTCAACAGAGCGAGAGTCTGGGTTGTTTATAGTGGGTTTTGACATATGTGAGTCTGAGGGATGCTTGGAGGAATCTTGAATCAACTATGTTAATGATTAAAGCTTGTTTTGTTGGAGGGCTGTTGGCATTCGTTGTATTTGCGTGGATGGTTGGTGGAGATCATACATACACGGGCGAACGGTACATAGAGTCAAGGATCAATAGAGTCTCATAATCTGTAAAAGGTTAAGTCGACTATAAAACGGATAGGAATAAATGAATAGAGTATATCTCGTTGTAGTTCTTGCTCGGCTTTGATGGCCCGTGTTGTCTTGTTCTTGGTAGTGTTTCTCAGAGCTTGCGCTGCAGAAGATGGGTTATTGGTTCTTGGACATCTTTTATTAATTGTACAGCTAGCGATCTGTGCATCCGTAGGCCCACTCGTAGAATTCCAAAACTCTGAGTATGAAGCAGCGTTTCCAAGTCCAGCTTCTGTTCTTTCCTCGGCAGGGTTGCGAATAAGGTAGTCCGGCTATGGACGCAACGAGGAGACGACGGAGGAAACATAGCGCGGCGGTTATGTGTATGCGTCAGGCAGATGGTATTGAAGGATCCCCCCAAGTTCTACATGGGCCAGAGAGGGCCTAGCGAAGGATCTCGCCGCGCCGCCGAAGATGCGCGGGGTGTGACAAGTCACGAGGTCTACAACGTTTCCCCGTTGCTCATGGTATACCAGAACGACTGAGCGTCTTCTCACAGTGGAATAGATGTCACGCTCTCCTTTTGTTATTGAGCAGCCGCGGCGACAAGGCATACGGGGCCAGCTCTGTCGCATTGGCGGGGCATATTCTTCCTGAATTGTACTCGAATGACATCGCCGCAGAAGCCAGGGGCTCTAATTATCCTTGCACGGTGATGGATATAGGCTCATAAGCGATGGGGTAGATTCTTATGCGGCGAAGACGTCGTGCTCGATCGGCTTCGCGGTCGGGGATGGTCTGCTCTGGCAAGGGTGGCGCGCGTGCGTGCGTGCGTGGCGGGGTCAGCGATGGGGTGGCTGCGTGCGGTGGGACTGTTGGTGTTGGGGAGCGTCGGTTGGATTGAGGCGCTTTGCACGTATTGGAGGCTTTTAAAGACGAGGGTGAGGGCTAACGCAGTTAGTAGTGGGTGTGGCCAACACTGAATGGGGCGTGAAGAGCTCGGTGCGGAGCGAGGGTGTACGAGGGGCAGAACGCGCAATGGCTGCAGGGAGGAAAGGCAGCGATGCCATACTGAAGCACGGATAGGCGTGAAAGGTGAGTACGTAGGACGGGTATACTACAAGGTAGTAGCCGACGGGGTGGTAGTATCGACGTCTTGAGGAGCAAGGTGTCAACAACAACAACAACGCGATTTTTCGCTTTCTGTACAATGAACGTGAGTTCGGGCACTACGCATGAAACCCCACTACGGCACAACGACAACAAAAGAACATCCTCAGCACGAGAGCTTGGTCAAGACTCCAGGCCGGCAGATACACATCACACAACAACAAATGAAAGAGACTCTTCCTCAA
Organism: Laburnicola sp. JP-R-44; assembly: GCA_009805535.1. Classification (NCBI taxonomy): domain Eukaryota; kingdom Fungi; phylum Ascomycota; class Dothideomycetes; order Pleosporales; family Didymosphaeriaceae; genus Laburnicola; species Laburnicola sp. JP-R-44. Next base: position 358,463 of record SELF01000016.1, on the reverse strand, counting down.
GCAGTTGACAGCGTCAACAAGCTCAATGAAAAAAAAAAGAACCATAAAGGTTGGAAAACAAAAATTACCCCGCTGTCATACCAAACTGTCATACCCAGAAAGATATACAACGCTCGTTGTGCAATGAGCGTGATCAGATCATCATGAACGATGGATCGCGAGTGTGGCAAGCCCTGGGAATAGGGGAGGAAGGGAGTGTGGGCCGGCCCATGAGAAAAGAATGAAGAAGGGATGGGGACGGGAGAGGGAGGTTTATATAGCAAGGCGGAGGCGCTAGTAAGCGAGGTCACGGGGTCTGCGCTGGATCACCATGGTGACGGTCGGGGCGTAGAGTACCTCTCTGGATCAAGGCGACAGCTCGAAGCTTCTAGTGCCGTTTGATAGTAAGGTGGGTGACCATGCGGCGGGGTACACGTGTCATGAGGTGTTTGTTTTGGTGGGTGGCCGGCAAGTGACGTCGGAGGTGAAGCGCGTAAGCAGTGGATGACGACGCAGAATCCGAGCAATATGGGCGTGTAGAGTTTGCTTCCCAGTGCAATTAGCAATGCTAAAAAGCTCCTCCCATATTTTTAGGCCGTATATATAGCAGTAGGTGTACTATGACCTAGACGGTCTAGCTAGAGGCCGTCACCCACAACGCGGTGCGGTATCAGCATTTACACTCAACGCCGGCTCTACATGACACCCAATCTTATCAAACAAGCTCTCAAATGCTTTTTCATGAATACTCCATGTTTCTACGGACGCAATGGCGCTGTCAACTGCTTGAGGAAGAGTCTTTGCTTGAGAGGTCGTGGTTTGTCGCTTCGTGGACTGGGCGTGTAGTTGTAGGAGTTGTTGAAGGACTTTCTTGTTCTACCCCTCCTCCATGTAGCCCGTAGTATTGCCAGGCGCTCTAGTTTTACAGCCCCGGAAAGCCGTCGACACACACTGGGAATGTTTAGGATGTGCCGTCCACCATCCTGTCGCGACAGCCGCCCACTTCTCCCCCGCGAAAGCGTCCACGAACCCCGTCAACACACCACCTCCGTGTCCCTTCGTACCGCTCGTCGCTACCTCCTTCCCGTTGACATCGAAACAACTATCGCGATCTTATGTTCGGTCCTCGCCGTATGCCCGTGAAGCGCGAGACCGGAACCCACGATCCCACCGAAACCGCGACCGATGTCAGCGCCTCCTTGATGCCGCCGCTCGAGTAGTACACTAGTAAGCACATAGATGAGAGGGATAGAACGGAAGAGAATACCACAAAGGCTCGGGGAGACAAGCGCGGGGTGCGGCAAGCGGGAGGCCACAGATGAGAACAGCTCTAGAAGATCAGTTCTAGACAGCACAAGGGCGAGCTACTAGCGATCAGAACAGAAGTCAAGACTATACAACCGTACTATATCATGCTATAGCGGTCGCTAAGTGGGGGAGATGAATACTCGTGCCAATCTGCATGCAGCGAAGCCTTGCCTCCGCCCGCTACAATGTCCTGCTATTGCATGTCGGCTTGACTCTCTGTGCCATGTCATCCTGCAACAGTTGCTTTGCAGTCTGGTCGATAGACTCGTATTGGATCTTAGAGCGGCGTGATGGTACGTGACCGAGAATGGTTTGGCCGTCGTAGTGGGCCTTTGCGATCGCTGCGATGGAGAAGTTAGAGACGGTGTGCCTTCAGGTAGTTGCTATTAGTGTGGTAGAATGAATCATCTCATTCAATTTGAATTTGCACATAAGCTTGGGATATACGTGAGAAAAGGCGCTGGTTCCTGTCGCAGAATGGCGGATGCGACTCGTCTTTCGGCAGGCGCCTGAACAGTTTACTGAACCCGCACAGAGATGACGATCTACTACTATTAATATCCTACTTCGGAATAAATTCTGCGCGAAACTCAATGAGGCGAGTGCGTGCTTGATCAAGCGGCGGTCAGCGCCATGGATGCCAGAGCTTGTCATAGGAAGCTGCACAGTGAGACAATGATAAAATTGAAATCGGAGCATTAGGGGCGCATATCTAAGAATACTATTGATTCTGGGACTCTTGAAAGCCTAATTGATGCGGTTGCGACTCTGAAGCGTTACACTCGACTGGCTTGACCTTGGTGGGCTCTGAGATGGGCGATGGCGCGCGACACGCGCAGAAGCAGATGGCTACACTACAAAGCACCGCGCAATAAGGGACCTTCGAGAACTATTAAATAGCTTTCTAAGATGTAGAATTGACTTCGATGGAGATATCAACATGCTATAGAACATATACGGACCGCTGTGACTCAACCGCGCCGGCGCCTGACGGCCAGCGCTGCGATCTCCAGGCGACGCAGAAAGCTCAACACCAAGCAAGGCCCGGCGAGAACAGCACATTATCGAGCTCTGTATCTACGAAAGCTCTCCAGTTGTTATGTATGAGTATATCTCCAGCTCCCAGACAATGCTCCGGATTTCCAGCTTTGCGACAGCTGCCGCGAGGAGCGAAGACATTGTATAGAGCATTTGATGCCGGCGTTGCAGCACTTGCAGCGTGTCTTCTTCCTGATAGATATGTATAGGCGTTTGAGTGGGAAGGGAGTCATGTCAGCCTTATCGTGTGTCGACCGATATGTGTGCGCAGTCGGTCGCGGACGGCGGGTTTCGAAGGGAGCAGACGGTACGAGGATGACGGAAACGCGCGGTCGCTGCAGAACTGGGTTAGTACTTCCTTCTCTCTGGGTAGAGGAATAGACTGACTTCCCACATGTTGAGGTCGTTCATGTGCGGGTGCGGTTGACAGAGTGCCTCACCTGGACATGCTTGCGGTCGGCGCAGGCGACATTGGCATTCCTGGGGTGGGAAGTGCGTGAAACCCTGGTAGCATAGGAAGTTATTGAAAAAGTATATCGAGAGCAGTATGTGCTTTCCTTTGTGTCGTTGGCTGGTTCAAGAATGTCGAAAGTGATCGCACTGTCAACAGCTGCTTATGACGGTGCCAGTTTCAGTCCCGAGAAACCAAACGCGAAAACAAAACCAATCAAAAGGTAGTAATTTGACAACCAGCAGTGCGTGAAACTGTACTGCAAAGGCTGAAGGCAAAGGCTACTATCGATCTAGCACACTTATATCGACACGGTGTGTGCCAGTACACGCTGCAAAGGTGCGGGGTACCTGAGGTATATTCCAATCAAAACTATATCAACAACTACAGTACAATCTTTCTTCTTCAAGACCATAGCAGCGCCATGGAGCTCAATGAAAAAAAGTAGATCGACATCCGACGATGGAGAGAGCCAGCTAGTGGGATGTGGCACGTGAGGCGTCACTCTCCAGGGCTCCAGGGCTGGATCACAGCTCGACCGTACGCTGACGTAGCCAAGCCCGCTAGAAGGACGCCGAACGCCTTAGATGGAGGTGAATAAGGGAGAGAAGGCCCTCGAAGACGCCTCAGATCACACGCTATCCCAAAGGGGCAAGGTAGGTTGATCCAGGGACGCCGCCCTCCGCCCTCAGTATATAAGCTGCCACTCTCCTTCTCCTGCTTTCTCTCCTCATGAAGTTCGATCCTTTGGATCCGACTTCGCTGGGTTCGTCTGCGCTCATGAGCACGGCTTGCAGCTCGATCGTGTCCTTCCACATTGCACACGCACCGGTGGCGTGAGGGTTCGGTCGGGTTTGGACTCCTCTGAGTCCACCAGCACAATTTTTGTTTTTCCCTTCAAGTTCGACCTTCTGGGTCCGACGTAGCTGGGTTCGTCTGCGATCATGATTGCACGGCCTGCAGCTCGATCGTGCTCTCCCACATTGCACATACCCTCAGTGGCGTGAGGGTTCGGTCGGGTTTGGACTCCTTTGGGAGCGCCACCAGCACAATTTTTGTTTTACCCTTGAGTTGTTCATCCACTTCTTTTTTTTTTCATTGAGTGTCTTTGACTTCGTCGAAGCCTTGAGGAAGAAGCCTTTGTACATTCACCTCAGTGAGCCCGGTTTGCATGCTACAAGTACATTCACTTATCTCTGCAGTCTGGGTAGACTTATGGAAGCGGTCGGACCTCTGGTGTATGCACCTACTGCCCCGTAAACCCATCAATGCTTTGTTGTTGCTCACTGTCGCGCCGCCCGCTGCGCCACTATTCAGCCCGCAAGTGAACTCAGCCAACCGCGCTTGTCGCAAATATATTCAGGCCAGTATACCTTCTCATCGTGCAGCTGTAACTTGTGCTCCCTGTCCGAGAATGTTGAGATCTGACTCGAACTAGAAATTGGGCACGGCCGCTCTCATATACTAGCCTCCCTATGGCACACGCGAATCGCCAACTCAGGCCCGGAAGTTCATAGCCGATCATAAATATACTCCTTCTGCGCTGGAACATGGGTGGGAGGACCGAATATGGCGACTGGACAAGGAAGAGTACGTGTAGGAGTCGATGACAACCACATGGGCGAAGGAAGTAGCGGGAGACGCAATGCCCTGCACTCAGGATACACGGAAGCAAAAAGACAGATGCGGTACCAGTTACATTACTCCTTCTGTCAGGATGTGCTCGGCATCTCGCCTTGGCAGCGTGGGTTGAGTGCAAGGCCTACCTAGGTACGCAGGGCATTTCGATCAGCTTGGAGGTGCTTTCCCCAGTTTCCATGTGACCCAGAGAGACCCCTATAGCTTAAATAATTGGTAATACTCTTCTGCATCGCTTGATCGGTAGACCGCAGCTGTCCTGTTATTCGCGCAACAAATCGCGCATGCTGCGGCGAGTAGGTTCTCAAGGCCTGACCGCATCAAGTCAACGAGGGTTGTTGACGGCTCAATTGGATAATACTAAAGCAATCAGGATATCTCTGGTCTATTTATCCAGGCTGCTTGTATGAGAAGCACTACTCAGCACCGACACTCGCACCCCACGCCACGCACGCACCATCACAACACCAAATGCTCAACTCCTAGACCAAACTACTGTCAACACCAAACACATCAAACTCGTTCCTCACGTGCAAATCTTATCAGTTAAGCGCACGTGTTTGCTGCCGAATTGGATCGTCGCATCTTATATTCTTGCGCTCACACTCTACCTGCCACACTAACGACAGGCCCTCCCCACCATCTAAACACGCACTGCCTCGCCTTACATCTCCCACGCGCCCTATCATCCTCCTCGACACCCATTGGATACAACCAGCGAACGAGCACCGACTGGGCTAGCCGTCTCAAGAAGCGAGCAGATCCGAAACGGCGGAAGTAGGCTCCAGGTCTACCCGGACCGGCATAATATGCTCGGAAACCGCACGTCATACATGGTAAATGCAAATCATGGATGAAATCGACCTGATCGGGATACTAGTTGGACGGATCCGGCGGGCAGCAAGTCGGTTCTCGGTACGTTCTCCCCCACCTTTCGGCACTGTCGAATTCGGTGCCGCGCTGTGCGCATCTCTTCAGTTGGGAGGCTGCTAGGAGAGAGTCGCAAGAGAGGAATACACCGAGGATCCGTCGAGCTTCAGAAGATATCGAAGGCCAGCATTCATGTCTGGTGACAGCGCGCCTGCCGATTGCCCACGAGAAGCTCGCGCGAGAGCATACGACCATGCGCACGTTAGACGGGATACTGCTACTCTTGAGTATCGTAGATTCTGCGCTCTCGATACCGTATTTCAGACCGTCGCCCGCGAGACGTCCTCCGTTCGATGGCCTCGAAGGCCGCGCCGTCATACACCAGATACATGTAGCCTCACAACTACAACATGGCCTCAGCCGGCGCCAGTTTGTGCTCCTCTCCAATCTCCTCCTTCCGCGGTGCGCTTTGACTTGTTACGTTACAGCGCTTACGATCGATGCATGCGCTTCAGAAGCAGATTTCGGATGCCATTGCTCAACTGGCAACATACAAGGAAACGCGGAAGACTGTCTGGAGGCAGCATGTAGCGAGGAGGACCGAAAAGATGCGAAAAGCAAAGTCGCAAGTGCTTGCCGAGCCGTGGGTGGCGGGCAGAACGAAGGCGCAAGCGGAGGACAGACGGACGGACCGGTTTCGACAGGAGTAGGTTCGATAACATCTGGCGCAAGCTCCTCGACAGAGATGGCAGCAAGTACGTCGATGAATCCAGGAGACGCGATTGCGCCACCGGCAACGTCAACACCATCTGCGCAAAGACCATCTTCTGATCCACCATCGAGTCAAACAACGACCTTGGGACCATCACAAACGATTGATCCGTCCGAGACAGTCTCTCCACAGACGACCGGAACCTCCTCAACCGTACCGATGATCAGCGCCCTCCCGTCCTCTCCCACCTTATCCCCCGGCGCAAAAGCCGGTATATCAGTCACAGTCATCCTTCTCGCCATCGCCATCTTCCTCTCGATATACCTCTACATCCGGCGCTTGAAACGCCAGCTCGCCCTCGTCAAAGCTGCCGCCGGCGTCCCCGAAAGCGTTTGGCGCGCCAGCACGCACCGTACCTCGAGCGACAGCCCCGGCTGGCCCCGAAGCCGAACCCAAAGTAGACGAGAATCCTCAAACTGGAACAGCGCCGACAGCCCTGTGAGTCCGCTCTCGCCAGTATTCAAACGAGACAGTCTCAACGGGAGCAGTATAGCGGGCATGTTGGGCAAGAAGAGGGGACAAGTGCTTAGCGTTGTCGTGGAAGGGGAGGATGAAGATGCAAATAGCGTAGTGAGAATTGTGAGGGAGCCCGTTCCAGGCCAGATGGAGGGGTTGGCGGGGCCGTTGGAATTGGACGGGGTGGGAACTGGGATTGTGGAGTTGCCAACAAGTATAACGCCAAGGCCAAGTAGTATGGAGAAGGAGATGGAGAGAGGGTTTGAGTTTAAGGGAGGGTAGATAAGGATGGGTAGTAAAGACAATGCATGTAAGAGAATGGGCTAAATATTAGTGATTCAGGGAGCGAAGAGCGATTGAGAGAATGGATATCCATATTGTATTCGTGCGGATTTGTGAACGACCAAGTTGAGAACTGAGCGGCGACTTACTCCATCAAATCCATGTATATACGCGAGTTGCTATTTTGTTCCACCTAAAGAATCCGTCTAAACCCATGTACATGTTCCTAGATGATGAATTTTCAAACGCAAAGCCGTGATATCGTATACCGTGTCTGCCGGAATTCGTACGTGTGAATAAAAAAGCGTCCAGACCAGCTAGGCGCGCGTGTGTGCTGAGACCAGTTATGGAGATGTATGTATGCGTGTACTGAGATAATCATGTGCTGGTAGAGAAGACGAAATTCTCAATCATGGTCGGCTGCTATCATGATCGTCCTGAGAGGCTTCGAAAAGTTCGTCGGCCTCCAATATCCTTCCCGGAGTGATCATACCCTCGGGCTCTTCATCGTACAAGGACAGTTTGCCCAAATCATGTGGCATATCCTGCTCTTCGACAATAAACTCGTTCATCAAACTCGCCTTCTCCCAGTCTTCCAACGAGTCCCAGCTGTCACCCTCATCAAATGGTTCCTCTTCCTCTTCCCATAGATCTTGCTCAACACCGCTCAAGAACCCCCACGTTGATGCCAATATTTCCTGCGTTGGAAGAAAGTAGTTAAGTAACTCATTGTCTTCTCCAGTCCAATCGCCCCACGCTTCTAGAATTTCGAGCCGGGGAAAGTGCGTGAGAAGGGGATGGGCCCATGAATGTACGAGATCTTCCTCTAAATTAGGATCGACAACCTCAGATTCGGAGTGTGCAGGTGAAGAATATGAGAAGAAGTCAACGACAGCAGCCAGAGCGGTTTCTGGACGTGATATAGCCAGATGTGTAAGCCTAGGAAACAGGGGAGAGACATGTGGAGAAAGAGATCTGGTCTTAGGTAGGCCATTCGAAGAACCAGGCTTGTCCGCCTCAGGATCCGCAGAAGCCTCTATATTGCTAGTTAGAGGCTTATCTCCTGGAGCCGGTGATCTAGGTATGGATCCGCTGCTTGCTAGGCTCTGTGGTGCCGTGTTAGGGACCGGAAGAACGGGAAGTTGAAATGGTACTTTGAGTCGTAGGATCTCGAGATCAGCGCAATATCGACCAAGAGCCTGCAATGCCGTTGTCTGCAGAGCTGATGCAGTCGTGGGTTGAAGCTTTAGGTTCAGGCTACGTAAGTCGGGAAGCGACTCACAGAAACGCTCAAAGTCCGCACTCGATATCGAAGAGGCGTCAATTGCAGATGGTTCGGTAGCCTGAAGACTGATGTCTTCCAGTTTCGGACACGTTTCCGCTAGTCTAACGAGAGCAGACCCAGACAGATATGGAAGTGAAGTAGATGACGGGAAATTCACCGCCAGTAAGCCAACGCCGATCTTGAGTAGCCGCAGTTCCGGACAATGAGATAGCTCGACGAGGATTTCGTCGAATATGGAGAAGTCTGTGGGCTGAGAATATGAGCTCGGTATGCGTGCGATGTCAAGTTGAAGTTCTTTGATTGCTCTTAGATGCACGGGTAGCGCTAGGGCTACTTCAGGGTAGCACATAATCCATGCCCGTGTGAGAGAAGCAAAAGGAGACGGAAGCTTATTCGGTCCAGACAGAAGTGGCAGGAGAGCAACTCCAGGATCAAGATCGATCTCGAGACCCACCAGGTGTGATCGCTGACTCAAACGTGCGAACAGAGCATCCTTGTCCACGAGATTTGCGGACTTGATTTCGACTGTTTCGACGGTAGGGGAAGCGTCCAGAGGGTCGTACAAGGCGCTGACGTGCACAGGATCTTCGTCCGCAATTATATCGGAGCCGATGCGTATTCTCTTCAGGTTCTTGCATGCGTTCTTCTAGCGTCAACATTTCCATCCAAATGTTGTCAGGTGGTCATACTCACAAACACCCTCGGGAGTATGGTTTCGACAAAGTACTTCGATCCGCCACTTTGATAACCTGACAATTCCAGATGCTCAAGGCCATCATACAGCATGGCCTCGAAAGATGAACCGAACCTCTGAAGATCAACTTCCAGCTCCAAGCTCTTCAGATTTGGCCAAGCCAGGCCGTCCAGATAATCCAGACCTTCCGCATGTCCGGGCGGTGGGCTCAACAAAAAGACGCGTTGAACCTTGTTAGCGTAGTACTGTCTTCTTTCGGGAACCATATGTTGAAAGGTGGGTAGATGCGGATAACGTCTCCTTTGACATGCGACGTTAGCCTATCCGGGGAAAAGACGAACTTCAAATCACACACCATAGGATAGACGTGCCCTCGTCTGCCCATGTCCTGTTCACAAGAATGGCCGGCACCAACGTGGGGCGGAACTCGAGGAACTCGACCGGCTCGTCAGGGCCATACTGCCGCCTATCTTTGTACTTCATATCTGAGAGATGGAAAAGGATCGTTGAGACGATGTGGCGATTCGCCAGCGCCGCCTCTGCGGCCATTGCAGAGTGGAAGGCGTGTTAACGACTCAAATATCGAGACACCCAGGAAGCAAATAGGAACGAAATGAAAGCAATTGGTAATTGCGACAGGCGCTGAGAAGCAGGGCAAGATGTCACCTGGGAAGGCATGGCAGAACCTGAATTTGGCGATAACATTGGGATGTACGCAATGCAAGCAGGGGCTTAGCCGGGACGAAGCGGATGATTACCAGGGGTGCAGTGGGACCTATAGCTTGTCATACTGGCCCCGCGACAGATGGAATTTGAATGTGATGGATTCTGTGATAAACTAGGTATATACGATGGGCGATTGCCTGCGTTGGAGGACGAATGGCAATCGGGAACTCGCGCGATGCATTTTCCCGTCCGTAAGCTGTCCGCTTATTAGTCAATGGTGCGGCGCTCTTGCGAACGGGCAGCGGAGCAGCACGCAACACCAACAATGACATTGACACTTCCTCGCCGACCTCTAGTGGGAATTGGTATGGTTGCACGCGCTATCTCCGGGGCTGATGGGTATGCATCCGCGCGAGGCAAAAGAGTACTTAACCCCGCCCGGAGAAGCAGCGCTCTAGGTACCGCTTTCCTCGAGTTCTTGCCAACATGGTGCATCTCATACTCACCGGGGCCACTGGCCTCGTCGGTTCTGGCGTGCTGCAGCAGATGCTGGGCAACGATACCATTTCGCGCATCTCGATCCTTAGTAGGCGGCCGGTCAAGATGGCGGAGGGGCACGAAGACAAGGCGAAGGTCATCATACACAAAGACTTCATGAACTATGACCAGGCGCTGTTGGATGAGCTCAAGGATGCGCAGGGCTGTGTGTGGGCACTGGGGGTCTCGCAGAACGACGTGGACAAGACGTACGCTCCTCCAAGTTGCAATCAAGCTCTGCCGAGCACTCTCGCTGACGACTTGCACAGACAATACGTGGAGATAACCCACGAATATCCCCTCGCCGCCGCGAAAGCTTTCTCGAAGCTCCACCCCGAAACGCCATTCAAGTTCGTCTTCGTCTCCGCCGAGGGCGCCACCCACAACCCTGGCATGTTCACATCCCTATATGGGCGCGTCAAAGGCGAGGTGGAGAAGGCCATGTTTGACTTCTACAAGGCAACGTCGAACTTCGAACTCTACATGGTACGACCGGCAGGCGTAGATTGGCGGGATCATCCAGAGATACACCCGTTCATGCCCAAACAGGTGTGGTGGAAGAAGACCTTGATCGGCCCGATCGATATGGTGTACAAGAACATGATCACACCGACGCGGCCGCTGGGCAAGATACTGACGGAACTGGCGCTGAGCAAGGGGGGCCCGCTGGAGGGTGAGGACATAGAGATGGAGGGCAGGCTGCTTTCAAATGTAGCTATAAGGAGGGTGGCAGGCCTATAGGACGAGTCGAGCTACTCTTGTGGTGCAAAAAAAGCCCTGGAGCCGCTGCACCTCTGTAGCGTTCGTTGTACATGCATCACTCACGGCGAGACCGAGAGTAGACTGCGCCTTTTGAGCACAAAGTAACAGTATATATGTTGGTTTGCCCAGTCTTTATCACATGCATAATCCGATTGCTATATAGGCACTATCTTTGTATCCAGTCCATTGCCTATGTAAGGCACTCATTTCACCTCGAATAGATAGAATATCTACCCATCTGATCTTTCATTTGCCTTATCCAAAAATATATAGCTTGTCCCTTGCTATCCGAACCACCCAAAGCCTGCACGTGGGAACGTTCGCCGTACGCGTTCCATGGTGTGACGAGTTGCCGCTAGTGGGGTTCGCGTCCCATGGCCCGTGGCACTGAAGACGCGTCGAGCTGCCCGAGTGCCCTCGTCACTGCACCGCCAATTCGTCTTTTGCTTCCCTAGGTTGGCCAAGTAACGATTCACTTTCCCCTACACCCACGCGCTTTCACTGTGGCACGCACACACGCACCAAAATGGACGAAGACCTCTTGCCCCTCTCGTCGCACGCGACCACCGTCCCCAGCTCTCCACCCGACCTGCGATATCGTGTATTGTCACCGACGTCAAGTGAGCCGCCACTGTTCTCGAGCGACGACGCCCCCGAAGCAGCCGACGTCTCCAACTACATTTCCCCTCGGTACAAAAGGAAGCGCGCAGGTGCGTGGTGGGAATTTGAGACCGCGATCTCAGCTGCACCCAAGAGAAGACAATTTACCCGCAACTTCGACTCGGGCGTGTACATGATGAGCGAGTCTTCCGGAAGCATGGACATGAGCATCAGCTCCGATGGAAGCTTGGACGTGGCTTCAGACCCTCCTGTACCACAGCAGCAGGAGTACCCGACTCCATCGACGACGGATCACGGTGCAGACGCCATAGTCTACCATATCATACACACGGGCCTGGAGCAAAACAACAACTACTTCAGCTTGGAGTCCTGCGCGCTTCAAGACCAAGATCTAAATTACCTCCAACTACTCAACCAAGTCATCAAAGTCCCGTTAGATGCGAGCATTGAAGTGCCCGTCGAAGGCCAATACCGGTCTATGGTTCCAGAGCTTCACATCAGTCTGGCCAATAATCTACTTCGACAACCTGGGCCTCCCCTGTTCAACCTTGAGCACCTGACCAGCCTAAGTCTCCGCGAGAACTCCATTGAGCATCTCCCGCCTCAAATAGCAAACCTCAAAAACCTTCGCACACTGGACCTCACGAGGAATAACATTCGCTATTTTCCGCTGGAAATGCTCGGAATGTTTGTGCTAGACGGAAAGCTCGACCGCTTGGACATCATGGCGAATCCGATCCTCGAAGCATGCCTACATTTGAATCCGACGCAGTTACCGGTGCTGAGCAAAGACTTCCTGTCCAAGTTCCCGCACACTATGGCCGAGGGACACTCCATTGTGGCTCAGGGTGTTACACCCCTGGCTGAGCGGCTCCTCGCTCTCATGCTAAGCTACGCGGAGAGAAAGCAACCTGCGCCGTTTCGCAACCAGCATCTCCAAGACCATCATCGCTTTGCGTGGGTGAATTACGTCTACGCCCCGAGCCACTCCACCATGACTCTCATGTCAAGAACCGCCGCCTCATATTTCGACCAAGCCGGAAGACTTCTCAAAGGGTCTCCGGCCCCTCCAACGTCGCAATTAAACACAATGGTTCAGAACTCATTAGGGGTTCATGGTGTGCCGTCAGATTGGTTTGATTCGCCCTCAAAGCACAAGGGACGTTCGCTCTTCACGACTTCTTTTCTCAAATCGCTAGAATACCTCACCCCCGCGAAGATTCGAGAAGAGTGCAAGAGCAGTTACTATGGAACGCCCTCCCAAGTCGAGCACAATCTCCAGCGCGCGGAGCAAAACATGGCTTCAGTTTTCGAGCCGATTCGGCACTGCCATTGCTGCGGCAAGGAGTACATCATAGCGAGGGCTGAATGGTTCGAGGTGTGGGCTATCGGAGCTCACATGCTGCCGTTCAAGGTAATGGTGTGCTCTTGGGGTTGCGTCCCAGACATCATCAGCCAGAGGCCGACTGAACTCAAATGGCTTGATCCTCCTTCCATGAAGTCATCAGCAGCAGCTGAGTATTCTCGCTTCCGTGACCTCATTTGCGATTGGGCGCAAGAGGTCGCGGGTCAGAGACGATAGCAACATACCCGCAGAGGCGTAGCTTGCTCTCTGAAGCGCAATTTCGGGTGTTTCCTTCGGAAACCGACCGCCGAGGACCAAGGGAGGGCGAGGAAGATTGGGGAGGGACCAGATGTTTTCTCCTGAGAACCGCGCGGTCTACGTGACCAACATCCCGCGCGACGCCACCTTGGAGGAGATCAATGAGATCTTCGCCAAGTATGGCATCATCGATCAAGGTGTACAAGTGCGAAGCTTCTAATGAGTTATTATGAGAACCCCAAATCTGATTGTCCTTAGTTCCTGTTTGGTTGTGTCATGCTGATAGAAATACATGGTAATGCGTTTGACAATTGTTGAGGCTCTTGAGCGTTCTTCTCTCACATAGCCCGCAGCTCATTGCGGCAGTGCCAAGTGTCTTGCAACAAGTGGGCGACCTAGCGAGGGTCAGTCGTGCCTTCTGTTAGAGGTCCGTTATCATCGTCGAGGTCGTACCGTGACTAAAACCTGAACACCTGTGAGGAAAGCGCGGAGCGCGGTACGCTATTCCTTCTTTCCCTTCCAGCAGTATCGCGTACTATTGATTGCTGGCGTAGGTGCACCTTCCTCTTTCTCGACAGCATCCCCTCGAAGCTGCCTCTCCGATTTTTCTCTTTCACCGCCGTGTCGTTCATTCCACTTCGAAAGCTGTATATTTGACTTTTCCCTTCCAAAGCCGTCTCTTCGTCTTTCCTTCTACAACCTCATACAATGGCTCACCAGGTCCAGCTGCCCGGTGTTGAGGAACTCGTGGCGTGCAGGCGTCTCCCTACGCCCTTGCCCTCCTCTCCCTTCTTCAATCCCAACCAGCCACACTGGCGACTTCGCTCCTCCAGACTCCCTTCCATCGCACCTCCCTTTCACCTTCACGCCGTACCAACGATCTCCTGTCCCTAGACAGCAGTCACGACCTTCTCGAGTACCGAGGAAATCTCTCGGCAGGACCTACGAAGAGCGACTCGAGGAGCGGACAGCGGAAGGAGAAGGAATTGAAAGCACCCGGCCGTCAGGTGCACTCTATCATGCCCGCTGGCGAGGATCTTGAATCCAAAAATGTAAGTTTGATGCGATGATTCCCTCGTCGATGCGTCTGACAGGTATGACTAGTATCAGCCGACCATTCGTGCCTCCGACAGCCGCCCGCCACACAAGCCGGTTGCCCCCTGCCGCACCGAGAATCTCGACACGTACCCACCTCTCTTTCTCGAGGTCCTCGGCCAGTCAGCAGCTTACGAGGGCCCTGGAGAGGTAGTTTACGAGGTCATTGACTGCATGCCCAGCGATCATGGCGGCGAGAGAGCACGGTGGCTGTGTTCACGGAACGGCACACTGCAAATCAGGAAGCTACGAAGAGGTTCATTCGTGCTCACTGGATGGCGGCGATGGAGGGGCCGATGAGGATCCGCAGATGGAGTTGTCGCTGGAGGGACTCGTGCAGATCTCCGTGGTGTCGATGGAGTTGACTAGACGTGTGTATGTCAAGAAGACGAGTCAGGGAGTGAGCGATGCTGCCAATGTCCCAGGTAATGGGCTGGATGATCTATAGCGTTACGCTGGAGACAGCGAGTGGTTGAGATGAATGGACTGTACGGAAGAAAACAATACTTACGAATCTGCACGGAGGGAATCGTACTCGCGAGGCAACATATATAGCGGAAGCAATACTCACACTATATATATATATATAGAATGAGATGTGTTCTGCAAGCACGCAAACGCGGCGGATTCGCTCCAACTGAATAAAATGCTCGAATGACATTGCAACTTTTTTACTCATTCGCCTTCTTCCCATTTATTTCTTTCTGACCTCCGTTCTCTTGATCCCGATCTCATTCAAGAAGGCCAAGCGCAACGCCCATGGGCACGACCAACGACGACAGGACCGCAACCCAGTCCTCCGGTCTCCATCCCAACGGCATCGTGTTCCCATCGTCAAGCATGACCTTCCATCCCGCCCAGAAGTGCACGCAATCGCACAACAGTATCCCGAGCACTATGGCCTTCCACACGCGCGAAGATCCTTTGCGACGCGCAGCACGACCGCCTGATTGAACGCGAACAGCAGGTACGTAGCGCCCAGCTGGTCGTAGATGAGCTGTGTGACTCGGAAGCGTAGCGCAGAGTGGGCGAAAAGGTATAGAGGAAGAGCGAGGGGTTGAAAATGCAGAGGATGGCGCCGCTGAAGGCCATGACGGGCTCGAGGTAGAGGAGGAGGAGGCGGTATGCGAGGGGTATGCGAGGGAGGCTAGCGGGCGCGGGGGACGGCATATTTATTTACTTTTTCGAGAGCTCTCTTTGTCCCGGGCGGAGGGGTCGAGGGTTGCACAAAGCCTTTGTGCGGTGCGCTTTGAGGTGGTGGAATGCACTGTGCAGCGCAAGTCTAAAGTGTCCCCGGGGCCGTGCTGGGCATGTGGGGAAGCGAGTTCCGCGAGGAGGCAGGCTTCACGGGGGTGGGACTGGCGGGAACAGCATCGTATCTTCAAGACGGGGGTTTGCTGTGCACCAGGCTGGATTTTGGGTCTGTGTGGCATTACCCATGTCTTAGGCCGTATTGCACTGCGGCTGGACTTGGTTTTCAGCTCTGCCGGTCAGTGCTCTTGGAGGAAATGTACGCTGAGTCTACTGGTGGGTTCTTCCCCAGTGTTCGATGCCTGGCGTTCTGAGTTGCCCAATCTGGCAGTTTGGTTTGGTTCATGCGCAGACTGCAGCGCAGTGCGGAATGCCGTACGAATCATATGAAGAGGAGGTGCATATGCTAGCAGCGTACCTTTGTGGTACAGAACGGTGAAGACTAGGGTTTGCATGCTGGCGGGACAAATCATCATGACGGAGAGCTGGGTCGCAAATGAGATGCTGGACTATCGGGTCACATGCACAAAAGTTATTCGCTTTGGACAGTGGGTTGCACTCGCCCGGGCCCGTTGGGGCAAGCCGCAGAGTCGAAGACCAGCTAAGCGGGCCTCAGAAAGCACCTGTCTCAATCTCTGAAATGACAACTCAACTCACATGTTCCATCGACGACCTTGGAACAGTATTATCAGAAGTTTCTACAAGCTCGCTCACGTTGTGTGGTACAAAGGTAGATTGACGCGTTAGACAGAGATTGCGGGCAGGAGAGATGGAAATGAGTGATTTCCATGTGCCGTCGAATGTAACTCATGCAGTGCAGCAGTGGCATGCACAGTGCAAGATAGGTATGACAGCTGCAGCACACCGTTGAGACGGTTGGCAACGACGCTGTGGACGGTCCCGGATGGGCATGTGCGTCCATAGGTAAGTCTGATATATACAGCGTTGATGCCCGGGCAAAGCCCCAGTGAGAACTGGACCGTGAGCGTTCCATACCGTTTGTTGTCGACGGTTTTGTTGGGCACGTTGGGCTAACCAGGGATTCACCGAGCAGCGTATCACGGCACATGGACAATGGAGGCAATCGCCTTTTCGGCGGATCGAATTCTGCTCCTCGGGATGGAACTTTTAGGAAATCCCATCACGAGCTGTCGCGGACCACCGAACCGATCGTACGCTTCTCTGTCTAGCGGCTGCGCCCACATGGCGCTAGGAGGTAGGGTACAGTGAAGCCGCGTCGCCAGACGGTGAGACGGGTGAGAATTCTACGTCACTGGCGGGATGACTGCGCTGGAATGATAATCGGACCGTTACTAGATGCTTCTTCTTACGGCCGTGCGTAGAAATGATGTGACAGTGACCACGAAGCTCGCAGGGGCGATTTGATGAGATTGTGAGCCTCTGAGGGGGCGGGGAGCTGCCTGTGCACTCCCCCCCCTCCCCCCCCCCCCCCGGTCCGACGTCATCGCGGGGCGCGGAAACTCGCGAGAGAAAAGAACAAGTACTCCTTGTCGTCGTACCCAGCACATCGAACCAAGGAAGTTGCCGAGTTAGCTTAATAGCTGAAGGTAGATAAAGTACGCAGCGTGGCTTGCCTTTGCCAAGTAGCGGATCCGGCGCGTGTTCTTGCTTTCTATGGCTGCGATACCACAACGTGACGCTAAAGCTTCAACGTGACGGGAAACCTTTTTGTCCTCGCAATCACCCCACTCTCCCTTCACCTCCACACCTCTAGGTCAATACACACACTCTCCCTCGCCTCCTAGGGCTTCATCCTCTCCCTAACACTCGCCGCATTGCTACGCGAACAATCCTACAGCCATCGGGCGTTACCGCCAACCGGTAGCGCGCCATGACGAGCTTCGTGGTCTCACTGTAAGTCACCCGCAGCGGCAGTGACGCTCCCGGCAGCGCTTTCTGTGCTTTGCTGTTGTTTTATGTGGTGAGATGGCGCGGAAAGACTGACTGGCCGCAGCTTCCTACCCTACACGGTCGACTTCGACAAGCCGGAGAAGTCTCAGCCCACCAATCCAGCGACACCGCAGCCCGAGAAAGGGGATGCTGGCCGTCAGGGCGTCCCCGCGAACCACAATGCCACGCAGAACGAGCAGGACAGCCTCCTTAGGGCCAACCGCCCCGTAAATGTCACTCTCTGCCCAAGACGCCTGCGGCTATGCTTGCGCAGGAGGACTACTTCACGCCTAGTCAGCCGAGCGCAGCTACCCACTTCCTGCGACCGAATGATCCCAAGAGTCTGGTACGCAGTGATGCCCACGTTTCCAGAGTGGGGAATTAGCGGCATGTTCTTCAACCAGCCACGTTCAAGGTTCGGACGTACCACAGCTAGCACTGTGATTGAGTACACCAAGGCCCAAGAGAAAGCTCACGCCCAGCGCGAGAGAAGTCGCAGGAGCGAGCTAGGAATCAATACAAGTCTCAGTCCGGCAAGTCGACCGATCCTCGCTGGGAGGGCCAATATAATATCAAGCCCGCTCTCCAGGGAAATGGCGGCCTGTCCAACGCCGTCCGTGCTGCTATCGACGCCAAGAATATGGAGGATGTCATCATCGTCGGTCTGATCGGATTCCCGACGGATGCTTTGGGCGAGAACAAGAAGACTGAAATCTACGAAAAGCTCGAAGAAGAACACCAAGCGCTGACCGTTTATGTGTCCGACAAGGACTACGATGGGCATTACGCTCATTACTGCAAGACGATCTTGTGGCCAGTCTTTCATTATGTGATACCTGACCACCCGAAGAGCAAAGCGTTCCTAGACCACTCCTGGGTCTTCTACGAGACAGTGAATCAAGCTTTCGCAGACAAGGTCGTCCAGAACTACAAGCGCGGTGACACTATCTGGATTCATGACTACCACCTGTGCCTCGTTCCAGCGATGATTAGGCAGAAGCTTCCTGATGCGAAGATCGGCTTCTTCCTGCACACCGCGTTCCCATCTTCCGAGGTATTCCGCTGCCTCGCGGCACGTAAGCAGCTACTAGAGGGTATGCTTGGTGCCAATCTCGTCGCTTTCCAGACGCCCGAGTATGCCCACCACTTCCTGCAAACTTGCAGCCGCATCCTCGCCATCGAGGCAGTCGACGATGGCGTGCAGCTCGAGACTCGGTTCGTCAACGTATTCGCTTCGCCCATCGGCGTTGACCCACAAGCTCTACGGATCGCTCGCGATGGTAAAGATGTTGCCCACTGGGTTGATGCCTTGACAGAGCGCTACAAGGGCAAGCGTGTGATTGTTGCCCGCGACAAGCTAGACAGCATCCGTGGAGTACGGCAGAAGCTCTTGGCATTCGAGCTCTTCCTCAAAAAGAATCCACAGTGGAAGGAAAAGGTACGCGTTTGTTTATATCAATCAGACAGTGCATTAACAGTGAAATCAGGTTGTGTTGATCCAAGTCGCCACCTCAACACAGGAGGATGCCCGAACTTGCGTCGACCGTGTCTGAAATCGTCACACGTATTGACGCTCAGCATTCGACTCTGTCCCATACTCCACTCGTTTTCCTGAGACAGGACATAGGGTTCTCTCAATACTTCGCTCTGTTGTCGATTGCAGACGCTCTGGTGATCACCAGTCTCCGTGAAGGCATGAACCTTACCTGTCATGAGTTCGTCGTCTGTCAGGATGGTGCGCGCGATCATCACAAGAAGCACGGCCCTATCATCCTGAGCGAGTTTACCGGTAGTTCATCGATATTCGAAGGAGCTGAACTCGCAGTGAACCCTTGGCACTACCAAGGCATTGCCGACGCCATCAAAATAGCTTTGGAGATGAGTGACGAAGAGAAGGCACGCCGTTACGAGAAGATGCGTACCATGGTTGTGCATCACACGGGTGACTTCTGGTTGCGTAACCTTGGCGAACAACTAAACAAGGTGTTCGATGAGCAGTTTCGCCGCGACACGATGTCGATCCCTCGTCTCAACACAAATGCTCTTATCGAGGACTACAAGGCCTCATGGAAGCGCCTGTTCGTTCTCGACTATGAGGGAACCCTCGCATCATATGGCTCGGTCAATAATACCGTCATCACCAACGTCGACAAGGTCATCGATGTTCTAAGCGATGTCCTTAACGACAGCAAGAACGCCGTCTACGTGATGAGCGGCCGCACTGTCCAGGAGCTGGAGTTGCTTTTCAATCGCCTACCCAACCTTGGCTTAATTGCCGAGAACGGCTGTTTCGTCCGTGAGGGCAGCTCAGATGAATGGGTGCAGTTTCCCAACGAGGAGAAGACGCAGAAATGGAAGAAAAGCTATCAAGAACATCCTCCAGTACTACGTCGAGCGCGTTGAAGGCAGCTGGGTCGAGGAGCGTCAATGCTCCCTCATCTTCCACTACCAGGGCCAGACCGAGTCTGCGAGTGGCCAGGCCGGTGAATGCGCTAATCAGATCAACGATGCGTCTCAGCAACAGCGTGTGAAGGCTATCCCGACCAAAGACTCTGTAATCATCGAGCCATCTGACTTCGACAAGTCGACTGCCGCACAACACATTCTCGCGAAGTATCCCGAGTCTGACCGACCCGAGTTTTTGCTCGTGGCTGGCAACGACCGCGATGATGAGGTTGTATTCAAATGGGCCAAGGGCTTGAAGGAGAACTGGATCATCCGCAATGTGCAGACCGTCACCCTGGGCAACAGGAACTCTCTCGCCTTGTCCACGCTGCCCAACGGCACGACTGGTAAGCCTATCATTATTTGTTATGATTGAACTGAGCTGATAATACAATAGGTCTCCTGAGCGTGTTGGCGAAGCTCTCCAAGGTCATCTGCGACTGAACCGTCTTCTAGAGCGTACCTTTCGACCGGACCCGTACACCTGAGCAACCAAGTCTGCACGGGGATTGAACCGGTTTGTTTTTCCTGCTTTCGGACATGCACGATACCAATTCACGACGTTTATGAACGAGTGTAATGGGATTTTTTTTTTCCAAGTGCGAGCATAGAGTGCGACGCGGGAGTAAGAGTGCATGAATGAGCATCAGCATTGGAGTCGGGATTATGGATGGATGGGAGGGTGGCATGATATGGGGGCTGCTGGCATAGATGGCCTGGCGTGTTCACCTAGATGTAGTTCCTAGCGGGTTTCCTAGGTCTTCCAATCTACCCCATCACAAACCTTCACCATGTTTCTTTATCTCTTGCCCTAGATGCGTGATGAACGAACCGCGGTACGCCGCACTCACCCACTCAATACCTAAACATAACAATCCCCGCCCTCTCCGGATCCAATTTCCCCCCAACACTGGCCTGCACCCCTCCAACGCCAACGCGCCATTAATCACCAAACTCACCATCCGCCCCAACACATCGACATACCGCTCTCTCACGCCCTCGACGCAATGCCCCACGCTGATCACCGTATCCAACCACTCGCAAATCTGCTCGTGCTGCCAGGCCGCATTGTACGCGCCGGGCTGCGGGTGGATAGAACTTTGTGCGAGACGCATCTGCGAGAGCGTCCAGGGGGACCAGGCGCAGATGGGGGCGCGCGCGCGTGACGGGCAGGATGAGCGCGGGACAGCCCGAGGGCAGGTGGAAGGTTAGGGTGCCGCAGCCGGGGCGGCGGGAGGTGGACCACAGGTTGGCGCGGTAGGGGGATATTGCTGGTGGGGGGGGTTAGGGGTGGTGGGGGGGCGGGATGGAGGTGGGTACGGGAGGGTGGATGGTGGAGGAATGGTATGTGTGTGGGGGGGTGGGGGGGTTTGAGAGTGGTTTGCGTACGTACCTGTGAAGAGGACGATGAGGCGGTTTGTACCGATGTCGATTTTGGGGTTGGGTTCGCACATTGCGAGGGTGTGGGTGGATTCGGAGAGGAGCTTGTGAGCGAGGAGGTAGTCGCCTGTTTTCGTCTCAGACTTCCGTCAGTTGGTTGCCCGGTGAGTACCGCGCGAAAAACAGACTAGACCAGACAATAAGAAGAAGAGGAGGAGAAGGGAGGCCTACGCACCCGCCAAAAACGGCCCAAAGAACTGACAAATAGCAAAGTCATTTCCCCGCGGCACACTCGGCGTCCTCGCGCTCGCAAACAGATACGGGCAAAACCAGCCCTTCTCACACGCCTGCCCATCCTGCGTCGGATAAATGCCAGTAAACCGCAGATCGGCATCCACGCCCATGAGTTTATGCTTGATGCCCACCTGGAGACTCTTGACGCCGGTGGTTTGGTGTGCAGCATTTTTTCCTCCTCGGGCAGCAAGTGCTCCACGATGCCCTTGTCGATGGCCTGTTCTACGATTTGGAAAACGCCGTACTTGAGCACGGTGGAGCCTACGATGGTGTCTGCGCCCGAGCTCACAATCTCGGAGATGAAGCTGTCGGCGCCGAAGGCGCTGGTTACGCCGTCTGAGATGCCGTCGACGAGGGGGGGGGGTGCCGACGAAGGCGAAGGTCGTGAAGAGGATGGCGTCGCGGTAGCGGACGTTGGGGAGGGTGACGGGGTTTGTTGTCGCCCCAGGGGGAGAGGGAGGTGGGCATTTTTAGGACGGTGGTGGCGGTCGAGACGGAGGATCTGGCGACGCGGCCGAAGAGGGTGTCGCCCGAAGAAGCGCTTCACTGAGTCTGTTTTTTGCTCGTCTTTGGGACTGGTGGGGTCGCTGTGGGGTGAGTGCTTGGAGCCGAAGAGGCTAGAAGGGGCGGTCGTGGTGTAGGCTGGAATTTGGGGTTGTGGGGGCATGGGTTGCGGTACTTGCATTATTTGCTGGGGTTGTTGGACTGTCTGTGGGCTCATCTGCTGGGCTCGTTGCTGGTATAGCTGGAGTTTCTCGGGAGGCATGTTCTGGATGATTTGCTGGACTTGGTGTTGTTGCTGAGGCGTCATATTCGGAGGGTATTGAAGAAGTTGCTGTTGTGGTTCTGTCTGCATTGGAAGCCCTTGCAGAGATTGGATGCCGTGTGTGTGGCTGCTGTACTTGGGCCTGTACCTGTTGCATTTGAGATTGTGCATAGGAGAAGTCGGTCTGCTGTTGGTGCGACACCTGTGAGAAGCCATCATACATAGGAGGTGGTCCGGGTGTGGGTATTGTGTTGTGATCCTGCCATGTATGGGGGAGGTGGAGCAGGCGTACTGCTGTAAAGCGCTATCGGAGGTTTCTCGTGAATCGACATCTTGGACTCCTCGTGGACTAGCCCGTTCCTCTGCAACAATCCCTACGCGCTTGTGGCTACGTCTTGTTGAATATGGTAGCTTGAGACAACCCGAGTTACTCTCACTTTCTGGAAATAGTATATCTGTAGGTCCCTTCGGAGAGCTGAAAACAAGTGCAAGGCTGAGACAGAAAGAAGAAGCATATAGTTAGCAACGAAGGGCAGAAGGGCAGAAAGGGTATCAGAAAGAAAGGAAAGGACTGAAAAAAGAAAAGACTGAAAAGATAAGCACGAGTGACTGAAGGACATGATAGAAGACGTATCAGGCATTCTGAGGGGGCCCAGGCGTGAGCCCTCAGCCGCGCGCCCGATACGATACCTGGCTTCAGCCTTTCCACAAATGGTGTGTAATGAAGCGAAAATGGACTGATGTAAGGCCAGCTCACTGTCTGGCTTCGATGTTAGCAGTTTACCTGATGCGCGCTGGCAGGTTTGAATGCGAGAAGTGTTGGATGTGGGAACTGTTGATGTGTTGAAGAGGGACCGGTCCGCAGTAGTATAGATGGATTAGTATGGTTTGTGCTCTCATCTTGTCCAATCTACGCCCCCCTCTACTGGGTTAGAGAGGAAACTCGCACCATTTTGCTTCTTTCAATATTTGGATTGGTACAGATGAATACAGCCATCCTGCCCAGGCCCGCGGGCGCCCGCTGCGCACGTGATCCGATGCCTAGCGCCAAGACCGATGTCATTGGCGCGAAATGTTAAGCTTTCACGACTGAGCCCACACAAGCCTCATCAGCATCCACTCCACGTCCTCCACCGCGCACCTCCGACGACACGGCGCTGCTACGCTGCTACCACCGGAGCCCTCTTACCAACTCTCCCTCGCCCTCATCCTGATGCCCATCTAGACGCTCCGCCTCCCCAGCGCGCATCCCACTCCTCTCGCCATGGCCACGGCCGGATTCAAACTCTCGCTCGCCTCGGCAAAAGCCAAACCAGGACGCAAAGCGCCGCCCGCGAAACCCCGCTAAGAAACGCCGGCTCGCCCTCGAAGACGAACATGTCGAGGACAGCACCGCGAAGCAAGCCATCACGGGCTGGGACGCCGCAGAGGGCGGTGCCGTAGCCGCCAATGGCACCAGAGAAGCCCCCGCCCCGCCTCGCGTTATTCCCGCACTACCGAACCGTGACTGGCGCGAAGAGGTGCGGAAGAAGCAGCTTGCGCGCCCAGCTGCAGCAGCGCAGCCCGCGCAGAACGGCGACACCGTGGAGAAGCTGGAACAGCCGAAGGTAGCATTCGGCCTGACCACGTTCACGAAAAAAGAGGGCGAAGAAGAAGGCGCCAAAGAAGCGGACCAGCCCGAACCCATGGACACGAGGGAAGACGACAACGAAAACGACAACCTCACCGACGAGCAGCGGCTCCAAGCTCAAGCCCTCGACGCCCTCGTCAACGGCAAAGCAACAAACCGGCACCGT
This sequence comes from Laburnicola sp. JP-R-44, assembly GCA_009805535.1. NCBI lineage: Eukaryota > Fungi > Ascomycota > Dothideomycetes > Pleosporales > Didymosphaeriaceae > Laburnicola > Laburnicola sp. JP-R-44. Next base: position 334,563 of record SELF01000016.1, on the reverse strand, counting down.
AATCCCCCTCTCCGAGGCAGAAGCCTTGCACAACGAACTGCGCGACGCGCCGCCCGCCCCCACCCTCGAAGCCTACGAAGCCACGCCCATCGAAGGCTTCGGCGCGGCGCTGCTGCTCCGCGGCATGGGCTGGAAAGACGGCGAGTCCCTAGGCAAAGACAAGAAGCAAGAAGCCGGTCGAGAAGCCCAGGAAGATCGAGCGACGGCCTGCACTGCTCGGCATCGGCGCGAAGCCCGAAGCAGCGCTGGGCATTGAGCTGGGCGAGTGGGGCCAGAAGAAGGGAGGCAAGAAGGCGGCCATGTCGTATAATCCCGTTGTGCTGCGGAATAAGGTCACGGGCGAGACGATTACAGAGGAAGAGCTGCAAAAGCGGTTAGAGACTCAGAAGCTCCTTGATGAAAAGCCGGCTCGGAGTAGTAGTAGTAGCAGCAGCATGAGGGTAAAGTAAAGATGACGATGACGACGAGCGAAGACGCAAACGGAAAGATAGGGAGCGCAGAGACGACGAGTACGACCGTGAACGGAGGAGGGATAAAGACCGGAGACGAGACCGAGATGAGGACCGAGACCACCGGCGCGAACGCGAAACCAAGTACCGAGATGACGATAGTGATCGCAGGCGTGAAAAGCGCCGCGAGAAAGAGAGACGCGACAGAGAGCGGAGTCGTAGCCCGTACGACGACGAGCGACGCGATAAGCGGAGAGAACGGGATCGTCGAGAGAGGAGCATGGATAGCGAGGATCGTCGGAGGGAGAAACGACGGGAGCGCGAGCGGAGGGGTAGAGATCGGAGTCGGAGTCGAGATGAGAGTCGGAGGATGAGGATGACCGGTCGCGACGGAGGGGACATCGTGAGTATGAGGAGGGAAAGGATGGGAAGAGGAGGGATAGGGATAGGGATGATAAGTCTTATAGGAAATAGGGGTGGGTTGAGTCTGGTTGCATTCTTTTACAACACATGTGTGTAGAAAATTGATACCAGAGCGCTAGAAGCTCATCTAGCATTGCATCCCATAAGGCATAAGGCACATATGTGATAGGATAAGACGTGATGTATCTAACTTGTCTTGTTGTTCATCTGTGTACAGAACCGGTGCAGGCCACTATATGTACCGCCTGTCTCACCAGAACCACTAAATGACTTCCAGATCCCGATCCCAATCCCGCTATGTATGTGTGGCGTTAGATTAACTACCTAGGGGTAGAACGACAAAGGCTTTCATCTCAAATAACATGACAAAAAGAGCAGAGCCCCCTGCTTAGTAATTAAAAGAGCGTAAAAAGGTGATCACAAAAAAAGGCTCCGCTATGTATGATGCGAATGTACATGAATATGCCACCCTAATGCAGCCCTGCTGAAATGCCCAGAGAAGACGGGAAAAAAGGAAACTCGCGTCATGCATGCATGCGCTCATGGTATATACTATAATGCTGATAAAATGGCAACAAAAAGAAGAACCCCGCTATTCGTCATGTTATGCGAGGAGTATCGTGTCTGACCCTTGCGGTCCTGGACGGTTGATGCGTAGTGCTTTCGTCCACGGTATACGACTTCGAAGCAGCGTTGGTGTCGACGCGCTGACCGTACTTGTCGTACTTTTCAATCAACGGCGGCGTGACAATGCGACCTCGAACCGCTGTTCGCGCGCGCGAAATGCCGGCCCGGGTGACTTCTCAGGCGGCTGCGGCCCCACGGGGCGTTTTGCCGCACGGAGCTGATCGATGCCGGGTATCGTGGGCATGGGAGGAACGTGGCCGTAGAAGCTGTGTCGGCGATACACGTCTGCACTTCCGGGTGGCTCTCCTTTGTCGTTGTAGTAGCTCTCTGGTCGGGGGGCCATTTCGGGCCCGACGAGCGCGTGGTCTTTGCTGCGTAGACGCGCGAGTTTGGCGGCGGTTTGGGCGTCCATGTTGACCATGGACTTTGCGCGTGGCAGGGCCTCGCCTAGCTGATGGGGATGCGTGGCGGTTGAGCCTCTCTTCCGGCGGGCGGCGGTGGCGGTGAGGGCGACATCGTGGCGAGCGGCGGCTAGGGCAACATCGTAAGGAGATCGACCGAGAGAGATGTGGCTGTCGTTCCGAGATCGAGTGCGGTGGATTTTAGACCATCGTGCGGGAGCGTTGGGTGCTCCTCTTCTTTCTCGGCCTTGGATTTGCGTCGGAAAAGAGATAAGCTGCGGTGAATGCTGCGGCGAGGGGATGACGGCCGCTCAGTAGCCGCACGTTTGTGATGTCGACCTCGTGGTTCAGGTGTCGGCGGCGGAGAAGGAAACTTGATAGGCTCAAGAGCAGGGAGCTCGATTTCATTCTCGCTCGCCTCCTTGTTGCTATGGTTCTTGGTAGGATATGTGCGCGTAAGGCACTCCAAGCCTGGAGCTTCAGAGAGCCGTCTGACAAATTGGCTGTTCACATCGCTGGGAATGTTTGGAATTGACCCTTCGGGTATAGGATCACACGATTGAACAATGGGCAATTCCTGGAACGACGGTCTCCGCCTTTGTAGTCGCTTCTGTATCGAACTTATGCTGTCAAGGGAAAAATGGGAAATGAACGACGTTGGAGTTTTGGGCGTGCTTAAGCTCTGCGAAAATTCGTTAAGCTCATCTTCATATGGTGCCGGTGCTGCTAACACGAGATTGCTCGGTTTATCTGCATGTGAAGTGGGCGCCGTTGGTGGGGTGTGGAGCTACGTGCTCGTCTGCTGGAGAGGGTGGCAACGGCTTTTCGGGGGTAGAAAGGCGTAGATTTTGCTCTAGCGTGCGTAAGCTAGTTGAGTCGTCTTTTTCGGCTCGATACTGACTATGACGTGAGTCAGTCGCTATTACAGGCGGCGGCGTCTTGTTGGGCGTTGTCGCAATCGTACTCGGTGTCCTAGCTCCATTTTTCTTGCCCCTGAAACTTCCCCCTGAGGAATACCCCGAGTCGGCCTTCTTTGGAGGCGGACGCTTGTTCAACGACCTCTGTCGGCTAGCCGATCCACCGACCGAAGGAGAGTAAGTAGCTGACACCGGCGCCGATCCACCGAAGATAGTTCCATCTAATATTCGTATAGCTTCCTCTCGGAAAGACAGGGGTTCATCCGAAACAAACCCTTCGTCGATATCTTCCGCTTGAACGTGCTGGGAAAGCTTCGAAGAATCCTTGGGGGCTTCCGGCTGAGAGTCAAGCATCGTGGCCAGCGTGTCTTGGCTCTTGTTCATGACTCTGAGGCGTCTGACGGGCTCTGCCTCCAAATCTTCATAACACGACTGTTCTGGAGTCTTCGGCTTTGGTGGAGCAGCATACTGCGAGGTGGTCTTGGCCTTTCGAGCGTCGTCAGATATGCCCAGGGTGCGGGAGAGTGGAGGGGTCGTTGGCTGCAGCAGTGCAGATCTGCTTCGGACGTGGCGACGTTTCTTGGTAGGCTTCATCATGAGCGGACTATCAGATAGATCCACGGCGGCAAAGTAGTCCTCTTGCGATGCCGCATTTGTCGCATTTGAATTCAATTTGGCGCTGGCAGCAGGAGACGGCTCACCATTGGCGATCCTCAGCGTACCAAGTTTCAATGACCCCAGATGTGAATAGTCCATATCTCCAGGTGTCTGGGCTCGCGGTGTAGGGCTTTCTCGTCCCTCTTCTGCCAAATCCAGGGCAATCTGGGTGAGGGGGGAGCTTCCCATCGTGTCTTGTCGCCATTTTGCCTCTTCCTTTGAATCCAGTTGAGGTGTCCTCCACGAATTCCACGTCCGCCTATTGTTCTCGATCGGCGAGTCGCGGGTCGCGACCCCTGGCGTTACCGCGAGAGAGCGTCGTCTTATGAGGGAGGAGGTAGATCGAGTCAAGATTGACGTGCGGCGACTAAGTCCTGGTTCTGCGGCAGTGGGGGCACGAGGAGAAGGGCTTGAAGCGTATGGTTGCAAAGCTTGCTCTAAAGAGCACATGTCAGCGAAGGCACGAGAGTAGTGGTGGCTGAGGCTCTAGCTCACGGAGTGCTGCGACGTCCTCCGGCGACGCGTTCTTCTGGACTTCTTGTAAGATCGAAATGGCCGCTTGGAGATCTACAGGCTGGCTGCTCTGAACGAGCGAGACCTTCGAGGCTGGCAGGTTGGACAGCCTCGTAGTAGAGCTCGCCTTGCTTCCAAAGCACGACAGCGAGTTCGCCCGCGCTGGAACCCGGCCCTGCATATTGGCAGCGATTTCTCCCAAAGCCTTATCGCCATCGAATGACTCTCGGTACCCAAACTCGGCCGCAACGGGAGACAGCAATTGCGACTTGATCTGCTGCCGTTCCTTCGTACTTAAGTTCGCGTGTCTGGGGGAAAGAGAGACAGGCGATTCGACGTCTAGAGCGTTGTTCGCGGCGAGGGAAGGCGCATTCTTGTTTGTTTTCGGCTTTCCCAGCCGGTTCTGTAACGGGCCTGAACTCTGCGCGTTGCCCATGCCGTCAAGACTCGTGGGTAGGTATTCAGAGAGCGACAGGATCCGGTGAGGCTCAAATGGCAGACATTGGAAGCGTGGCCGGCAAAACTAAAATCAGGTTGGAGATTGCAGGAAGGCGGGGAAGAAGGTATGGTAAAACTCACCCGATATCATGCCAGCGGAGGCGGGAGCTGGGTCAGGAGGGTGGGGAAGACACGATAGGCCCAACTCCAAGGAAATAGACTAGACAGCTCTCCATCCAGGCGCCCAGGTGGTTAAAATGGCCTCACCGTAGGTAATGATCTTGCGATTACGAGTCCGCAACTCGGCAAGGCGCAGAGTCCGCGCAGACTATGGGTCCACGGATCCACGGTAAACAACAAACGTGGAACTTGGAAGAGGTATCGAGGTGAAACCCCCAGCCCTGCACTGACACGGTCATCGATGATTGTGAGCTCCTCTCCAATCAGACGGGGAGGATGTCGGCGCTTTGAGGGCTTGAGGCGTTCGGTTGGCGGCGGTTGCATGGCCCAGGCTTGATCCTGGGGAGGATCTGGATGCATCAGGTAGTGCGACGGACGATCGCGGTACCGCGTCGAGTGTCCGTCGAGTGTCGTGTCCCAGTATCTGAGTGCGTGCTGGCCTCGTTCTGCAGCGCATAGGCCTGGAACATTACCCGATGCTAACGTCTTTCCGCTTTGCCATGATGCGTCTTCTTTCTCCGCTCGATTGTGCACGGCTGTCACCCGGGGTGTCATATAGGGTACCGCTGCTATATCTACGACCCCGCCTGCTTCAACTGGCACAGGAACTTGTCTCCAATTCAATTCTTTGCATCACATTGACAGAGCTGCAGCATGCAGTCATCACCGCTCCACTGCAGAACGCCTCACCCAGTTTCCGTCTCTAGTGCTCTCCCACATATTTAACTTCTCATGACGCGAGTAGCGAAATGTCGACCGTCAGTCCCAGAGTCTGCGACTCGCCGTACCTGCCTGGCCTCTGCTTTGTTTGTCCCACCGAAACCAGGAGTTCATGCGCACAATAACCGCTTCAGATATTACCGCCATATGCCAGTTATGTCAGGCGTGACAGCCGCACGAGGTCTAAACTGAAACAGCACGTAGACGCTGGGCCAGTTCTTGTGGTCCAGCCGACAACACGTACTCACTGAAGACAGGAATTTATCCCCGCGTTCGAGAAGGCCGTTGCATCTCATTTCTGGTAAATGCCATGCTTCGAAGCGATAAAGCGAAATTGAGCACTTCACAGACAGCGCGTCCGGGCGCTTGCTCATCGTCGTCATTGCTGGCAGCTGGCAGCTGTTCTTTGTCCGCCCAGGACAACAGCACAGCGGCATCTTGATCAGGATTCTACGCTCGCCAAAGCTAATCAGAGTCCTACCCACTAACTGTGTAGCTACGGACCCCGAAAGCCACACCCGCAAGCTTCGTGCCTTCGGCACATCCTCAGATCTCCCGCAGACATTTGCTACCTAGATCAATACTCTCACCCGTGCGAACTCTCTTACAATTCTCGATTCAGGGTTGTGATCGCTCCTCGGTCTTGTGAATGATTCGACACCGCTCTCTTCTGCCGCGGATCGATTCGGCCTTGGCAACTGGAATGACATCATTGCATGGAAGATGTCACCAATGTCTTGATGTAGTATTACCAAATGCGCTGGCTGCTTGTTTCCTTCGCCGTCCTTTTGACTATCCATTGCCCAGAACAAGGTACAGGCTTTGGCTCGAGGTTTCCAAAGTCGTTGTTCGTTTCACTTTCCCACGTCTGGTCGCGCGCCGCTTCTCTACGGAAAGGAGCGCGCTTTCCGGACTACCTAACCAGCACAGGAGATACCCACATCATCGGCGAAGCAGTCCGCCTTCATACAGCCTTCATACCGCTCTTACCATCAATGTGGTTCCTCTCTTACTGGGCTGTGCCCATCTTCTCATCCTTAGTATGGCTAGCGATGTTGATTGCCATGTTGACCACATGGACCACTCAAGGGTCTCCGCACTACTCGACAATGGATCCTGCTCAGCACATTGCGTACATCTCTGGTAGACAGCCTCGAATCATCATTTCTGCGATGTTACATACTGACGCGCACTCGCAGATATCGGCGCGCAAGGCCTAAAACCGCTCTTCATCGCCATGTCCACCGTAACCGCTGTAACCTTCGACCTCGCCTTTATCTTCGAACGCTGGCTCCGACACACAGGAAAACTCACACCCAACACCTCCACATGGCAGAAATTCTACAGCTTCTGCGCAATCGTCGCCTCGATCGCTGGCGCTGCAGGCCTGATCCTTCTTACTATCTACGACAGCCTCCACCACGATCGCCTCCACAACGTATTCCTTGCTCTGTTCATCATCGGTTATATTGTTTCCGCCATATTCATATGCTGGGAGTATCAACGTCTTGGGATACATTTCCGCGAGCAGTCTGTCCTGCGGTACAGCTTTTGGATCAAGCTCGCCTTCATCTTGATCGAGGTTGCGCTCGCAATTGCGTTCGGCGTCACGAAGCGCCAGAAGCTCTGGAATGCGGCGGCGGTGCTCGAATGGGTCATTGCATTCATCTACTTCTTCTACGTGCTGAGCTTCTTCATCGACTTCATGCCGGCTGTGCGCGGAAAGCATCACCAGAGCCGCGAGACGGAGATGAATATGGCGGAGAATGGAATGGGCGACGGAGCTGCGGACGGAGAACAATACTACCGTGGAAACCAACAAAGAGCGGCCACAGGATACACGAACGGGAATGAGTATACGAACGGTATGAATGGAAATGGATATATGAATGGCACGAATGGCGCCACGCATAACTTCAAACCCGCCGAGCCGGCTCCCCTACCTTCGAGGAACTTCTAAAGCTATGCTGGAGGCATACCTAAGAATACGCATTCGCAATCGAAAACACCTACATTTGTTTCTTCAGTACGACGTTGTGTATGAGTAGTATGATTGTTTGCCTCGGGCGTTTTGGCGCAAAGTTGAGGCTTGATATCCCACTGGACGGTGTAAGTGACAACCCTGCTGTAGAAATAGATCATTGTGTAATGTCGTTGAATAAGAATCCTGAGTATATCATGTTGCCGTAACCAACAAATGACTGGAAGATATGAAAATAGGGTTACCTCAAATTTTGGAAGCAGATCGATTAGATATCGGTGCGGAATTTGCATATAGAGGACGGTTGGGAAATGGGAATTTTCAAGCATGCCAGGGCGTCACGTAGCTGTCAATGTCACCAGAACAACACAATATGCGCTATCTCTATCGATTAAACTCTCGTCAGGCCGAACTTTTCCTTGATCCAACGGCGGGCTCCGTACTCCGTATTAATGGGAGTTTTTGGTGGTTGTACGGGGTGGGGATTGAGATACGGTAGCTTGGCGCACTGTGTTCAAACCACTCACGATAATTATTTCAGGGCATTTTCTTGCCGTGCTTTCTACCTCAACATGGTCTCCAATGCACTCGTCTTGGTTAGATACACACACACACGGATAATTAGGTTGGACAGTTGTACGTTGGAGGGGCAGTTCGGCTGTTCCAAGAATACCGAACCTATGGCTCACCGCCTCCATGACACGTGAAAGTGCAGCACAACATACGCATCCACATACTTATCCGCTACTATCTTGTGCGACCGCCATACCAGCATTGAGGGATATAATATTCAGGGGTAGAGTGACGCCTCGGACTCTTGAAGCTTCAGTGACGAGCCGTCGCGTGCTGTCGTCCCAACGTCGTGTCCAGCTCTTTTGGGATCGATCGATGTGTTTGTTCGTGGTGGGGCAGCAAAAGAACGGCTCGTCAACTGGGCCGCTGCCAGTGGCTGTAGTGATGTCAGGGCCACAAGACACGGGACAAGGATAGGGCATTAGCGCGCTTTTTAGTTATTACTTAATGAGCGATTTCCACGAAGCGGCGAGGCGCACGTTCGGGCGAAAAATTGAGACCTGCTCTCCCTCCTTCGCCGACAACCTCATCACACTCACCTCCCACTCTCCCGAACTCGCGGCATTTCACCCGTCGTGATTGCCGCTCCCCGCCCACCCCTCGCTTTCCCAAAGACAGCCTTTGGTCACTGCAAAGGCTCCCCCATCACTACGGCCTCGGCCTACATCGACTGCGATCTCCAAGTTGTTTCTGCTCGCTACTCGCCGCACACGTTCAACAACCTCCCTCCACCGGCTGCAGTCTACTAAGGCCGACCTCGAGCGCGCATTGTTTTCGCCCGACACCAACCGAACCCTAGAATCATCACACCAGCAGCTGCCGCATAGGAGCTTCTCTGTGGTTCTTCCTCTCGGCGAGGAAGAGTCGAGGAGACCTCGCCCACAAGCCAGTCTCGGCTTCACACCCTTCAAGCCCCCCTAACGCCCCCGGCGCCACTCAGACTTCAGCAAACATCTTATAGCACCACTCTCCGGACTGAACATCCAGGGAATGGCACCTTCGGCTATCACACCTACCGAGGAATATGATCTATCTTACCAAGACTTGAAGTCTGTCGATAGTTCCCTTGATACGACCAGCAACCATGGCGCTGCGCTATCTAAGCACTTGATTGGGGAGGCTTTGAAGAGCCGGGTTGAAGCTATTGATCCGGATACCTGCGATGTTGGCGATGAGGACACGTTCTTTGTCGCTGATCTGGGCGAGGTCTACCGTCAGTATATGCGCTGGAAGAAGAATCTGGGCCGCGTCAAGCCGCATTATGGTAAGTCGTTCTCTGCGTAGCAGTTGTGGGACAAAGCTAACTCGTAACTAGCGGTCAAGTGCAACCCCGACCCCCAGGTCCTCCGCCTTCTCTCCGAGTTGGGGACGGGCTTCGACTGCGCTTCCAAGAATGAGATTGAGACGGTCCTGAAGATGGGCGTCGACCCCTCCCGGGTTATCTACGCTCAGCCGTGCAAGACCAAGGCTTACCTGCGCTACGCCTCGAACGCTGGGGTGAAGCAGATGACCTTCGACAACGCCGACGAGCTCTACAAGACCAAGCAACTTGCTCCCGACGCTCAGTTGTATCTCCGCATCTTGACAGACGACTCGGCGAGTCTGTGCCGCCTCAGCCAGAAGTTCGGCGCGTCCATGGATACCACTGGGGAGCTCTTGGAGCTCGCGAAGAAGCTGGATCTCAACGTTGTGGGCGTTGCTTTCCACGTCGGCTCAGGCGCTTCTGACCCGAAGGCGTTCATCAAGGCCGTGCAAGATGCCCGCTTTGTCTTCGACCAAGCTGCTGCTCTGGGCTTCGACATGCACACCCTGGACGTAGGTGGCGGCTTCACGGGTGACGACAGCTTCGAGCCCATGGCTGCCGTTCTCTCCGCCTCCTTGGACGAGTACTTCCCGCCGCATATCCGCATCATCGGCGAGCCCGGACGGTACTTCGTGTCCACGGCGTTCACCATCGCATGCCACGTCATCGCCCGCCGCATCGTTACCGACGCCACCCTGGGAACCACGTCGTACATGCTCTACCTAAACGACGGTGTGTACGGCAACTTTTCCAGCATCATCTTCGACCACCAGCACCCCATGCCGCGTGTCTTGAAGAACGGCACCAACGTCTTGTACCACGCTCGCGGCTCCTCTGGCTATGACACTCCGTCTGGAGTCGAGTACTCCATTTGGGGCCCCACCTGCGATGGCATCGACGTCATCTCGCCGTCTTGCACGTTCCCGGAGGTTATTGATGTCGGTGACTGGCTCTACTTTGAGGACATGGGCGCTTACACAAAGTGCTCGGCTACCCGCTTCAATGGCTTCACGGACAACCACGACGTGGTTTACATCTGCAGCGAGCCCGGCGCTGGTGCTCTCCTTGGTCTCTGAGGGTTTCTTACTCCGTCGCGTCGTATGGGTTTTGGGTCGAGCGGTCGCGCTGCGTGCATGCACAACTTGAAAGTACTTTGATAGATGTTGATAGAATTATAGCTCTTTTCCTTGTAGCATGCGTGTTGAGCAACTCGGTGATCATGTCGAGCGCCATGAGGCGATTACTTCATACAGGATACTCAATGGAAATGTAAATAGGAGAGAAACTCCACGTTCGTATGCACATTACAAACTACAGTACAAACCCAGGGTATCCCGCAAAATACCAACACACTAAACCACCCAGATTAACCCATCCCAATATGCCTACTTTTTCATAACACTCATAAAAACCCACAAACGCTCAAACTCCATTAACAAATCCCCAACCCCCAAAACCTCATACCCACATAACGCACAACAACGCCCCCACACCAACCAACCCCACCATCCACTCCACGCTCACTCCCCTCGCCCCCACCCCCCTCGCATCTCCCGTCTCCCTCGCCTCACCTCCATCCCCCGTCTCCACAGGCCTACCCTCATCAGCCGTCTCCCTCGCACCCGCACTCGCACCCGTCCCAGTCGGACTCGGGCTCTCAAGAACAGTCGTCTCCCCACCAATCGTAACAGTCTGCCCCAGCGTCGCCGTCATCGACCCGCCAATAATATACACCGGTACAACCGTCTCAACGCCATTAACCGTCGTAGTGATAGACGTGAATACCGCACCAGCACCTGCAGTCGGAGCCGAGAGGACAGTTCGCGTGCCATCGATGATGACTGTCTGTCCGAGCGTAGCGGTCATCGAGCCGCTTATGATGTATGCTGGGATGGCTGTTGGCGTGCCGTCGATGGTGGTCGGGATAGTGGTGAAGACGGCGTCAGCGGTTGGGAGGGTAGTTAGTTGGCCGTTTACGGTGACGGTTTGGCCTGGGAGAGCGGTGATCGAGCCGCTGATTATGTAGGCGGTGATGGAGGTTTGGATGCCGTTGATTGTGGTGGGGATTACGGTTGTGTAGGGGGGTGGTGCGGCGAGGACGGTGGGTTGGCCGTCTAGGGTGATGGTTTGGCCTATGGTGGCGGTGCTTGTTCCGCTGATGATGAAAGCGGGGGTGGATGTGGGGATGTTGTTGAGGGTTGTGGGCACGATTGCGAATATTGCTGGGGGGGCTGCGAGGACGGTGGGCTGGCCGTTGAGAGTTACGGTTTGGCCGAGAGTTGCGGTAGAGGAGTCAGGGAGGATGAACGCTGGGACGGCTGTGGGCTGGCCGTTTATGGTTGTGGGGACGAATGTGAAGACTGGGGTTGTACGGGTCGGTGCTGGCGGAAGGATTTGCTGTCCTGCTCCGTTGTTGCCTGGCTGCCCGTCTCCATTTCCATTGTCATTAGGCGGGGTTGGTTGCGCTGCGCCATTGGTGCTAGGGCGATGAACATGTGGCTGACCAGGGGCGGATGGACGCAGGGACTGTTGCCATCTCGGAGCTGTATCTGATACGGAGACAGTGGACTCGATTCGAGGAATATCTGGAATCGGTATCGATGTTGGGGTTCCTCGTGGTGGTGATAGTGTTGGTGGTGCCGAGGGTGTCGGAACCTGCTTCGAGCTTTTCGAATCTGGTTTCCTGGAAAGGATCACGTCGGGCGCCTTGGTCGTCGTCTCTTCCCAGCCAGTGACACTACTCTCTCTATGGATCGCCTTGGTCGTCGTCTCTTCCCAGCCAGTGACACTGCTCTCTTTATGGATAATGAAGGGGTTGTTAAAACTCATGACAAATGTTGCCGTCCAGAGCGCGAACTTTGCCGTCGAAATATCTACGGGAGCTTCCTTTCCTGCTACGGGCTCACAGGAAGCGTAAGCAGATTCCAAGGGAAACGCGTTGTTGAACCACTTCTTGTCGGGTAGATCTCGCAAGGGGACCCAAACAGGTACATGGTTTGCGCCCTCGGGGTCTTCTTGATCTGCAATTACATCCGTGGGTTGAGGGTATAGCGGATGGGGCGTTACCTCGGCCATGGCAAGTTCTGTCGCAGTAGCACATATTGGCGTGTAGTTCTCGTCGTGAGTAGGCAGGACGCCTTGCCAATGGTACTGCGATGGATAGTCGACCCATGGTGTTGGATACGCGAATGTCGTTAACGTATAACCATCCGAGAGCGTGATACCAGCTTCAACAACCTTCGTCCCCGCCGCATTCGTCGACTGCTGATAGAGTGTGAACCACTTCGGAATATCGTCGTTGTATACAGTGTTCGTGCGAACTACTGTAGTAAAGATATCCGTCACCGTCATGACGCTGACCGTTCCGACGGTGATTGTTTCGGTGAACACAATTTGGGCTTCTGGGACCCATGAGAGTCCATAGAGCTCTGGGTAGCGGACCTCGCAGGCCGCTTCGCATGCTGGATCGGTGCCCGTTGGTTTAGGCGCAGGCGTCGATGCGTTCGTGATGGGAAACAAAGGTTTGATTCCCACTCCTATCCGTACATTAGCCACAGCTCTCATCCAACGGGCGTAGCTTCAATCTCGTACTCTGAGGTGCCGCTTGCGCCACTCCCCCAAGCGCGACGACGAACGCGCCAAGCATGCAGTTCTTCATTGCCATCGCGCGCGTCTGCCGTGCAGTGACGCCTTCCAACAATTCGTATTCTAGCGGTAGCGAGCGGGAAAAGAGGAATTAGGCATTAAAGACACGCGCCCAGGGCGAGCGGATGGCATTTTGGGGGGTTGTGGAGAAGCACGGCTCCATGAAATTGCAGATGACCGGGGGCTAGCTCAGGTCGACCTCGTATTTCGCCTCAGCTTCATGCGCAAGATATTGGCATCGCATGGGTACAGCCACATGTTGTGCTGTGGTGTCGTATCGGCGGGATGGGTATGAGGCGTGGTCATCCTCCTAACTGCTATGTATCTGCGAATTAGAATGGCGAACTTCCGTGTAACTTGAGCACTGCGGAAGATGTTCGTGCTCTGAAGTCTGAAATGCCAACATGTTGGCTTCGGCGAGGACCGAAGCGAAGCGAAGTGCACAGGCCTGGCCAGATCCTGGAAACATACCGTAAAACGAGCAGGGGTGCGGTTGTGATGGGGTTTGCGTGGCTCTCGGCGCACGGAAGGAGACATGACTGGCAGAAGAGGAACTTGAAGTGAGCATGTCTGAGATGCTCGGCACGGAGATCAAGCGCTGAAGAGGTTTTCGAGGGCTACAGAGTGGTCTTGACGACTTTCGTACCTTTTCTTCGTTGATTGGCTAACCACAACAGCGTTCAAATATCGCCCCGACGCGCCAAAATCCTACGACTGCTCGGCATCAGCCAACCATGTTTACGCGTTGCAGCTCGAATTGTAGTCGCAATCAGACGGCAACCGCGAGTCGCTTCCCGCATGTTTGAGGGTGCGAAGTTCGAACCAAGCTGGAGACGAAGCGGCCAGACGGGAACTGCGACCGTGTGGCTTCGGGCGTGTTAGTGGCGGTGCACGGCCGATTGTTCACGAGATTCCACCAACGCGGGGACTACTCCACCCCATCCCACGCGCGCAATAATATATTTTTATATTGCTCCCGCGCTCGAAAACCTGGGAATCGTCCCCTTGGGACGGAGAAAATCAGCTTCCATCGACTACCTCGGCTTTGCTCACAACTTCACAGGGTCACGGCCCGCGATTGACTGCACGTGTGACGTCCTTTCTTTCGCTCCTTCGGTCTGAATGGCATCCATCATGCGACTGCTCTACGTTGGATTCCATACGCTCGGTAAGGCGATTGACGCCTACTGCATCGAAACATCCAATCATCCACTACCGCCTAGGTACCGGAGCACTACAGAACCATAATATGAACGGGACAATGGACCAGGTTCCGCTACCGATGCTTCACACTGTCTAGAATTCCGCACTTTTTCGCAGGGCCAGGCGGAGGCCCATGCTGTGCGAGCGTTGATCAACGGGCTCATCAGCCCTCGAGCTCAATCCACGGCCATCTCTTTTCTCTCCTGTTTCCTCGTGGAACATGCAATGCAGTTCCCTGAAATCGCCCTGGATTCTGGATCGAACATTCTGTCGCCACGTGAAACCATGGAACTTGCTCAACAGTGGGCTGGTTGATCAGGTCACGAGCATCCCACGGCTGTATAGGGCTACTGTCTCATGCACTCCATGAAATCCCACCAGTCAACTATGCATGAGACAAGATACAACTGCCGGGAACCCACCCACAACCTTGAAGCCTTGAAGAGCCGCAACTCTTGCGGGATGTCGTCCCGGCCCCAGCCCCTTTTCATTTACATCCCACCAACGCTTCGCAGACGCCCATTGATTTGAGAAAATAGATTGGTATCATTTCCCGAAGAGGCATTAGATGAGTTGCTATCCAGAAGATGTCGTGAAGAAGAGCTTGCTTTGAACGCTAGGCAGCGGAACGACGGTTCGGAGTGGATTCTAGCAATATACACGCCTTGAGGATGGCGAATGTTGATGTGCATGAGGCTTTGAGGCTGAGTGTGATATAGTTGCGAAGGTATATAAGGCGGCCGTCAGGAACACTTCAAGGCCACGCTCTTCAGTCAATCATCTAGCAGCTTCAGCACTTCGCCATGTTCTCCAAGGTCAGCCTTGTGTCCTCCCTCCTCGCGGCTGGTGTGTCCGCCCAACAGGTCGGCACCCTGACTACTGAGAACCACCCGGCTCTGCCCATTCAATCTTGCTCGGCCGCCGGATCTTGCACAAGCCTCCAGACAAAGGTCACCCTTGACGCGAACTGGAGGTGGCTCCACTCGACTAAGAGCTCTGACAACTGCTATACTGGCAACACCTGGAACGATTCCATGTGCCCTAACGGCGCGACCTGCGCCGCCAATTGCGCTCTTGATGGTGCCGATTATTCCAGCACATACGGTGTCACTGCTTCCGGCAATGCTCTCACGCTCAAGTTTGTCACTGAGGGCACGTACAGCAAAAACATCGGCTCCAGGTTGTACTTGATGGCCTCTGAGACCAAGTACCAGATGTTCAAGCTTCTCAACAAGGAGTTCACCGTAAGCATGTCCGGAGTATGAACACAATATTCATGTTCGCTAATTTCCGCCTCCAGTTTGACGTCGACGTTTCGCAATTGCCCTGTGGCTTGAACGGTGCCTTGTATTTCGTTGAGATGGAAGAGGATGGTGGTCTCGCGAAGTACTCTGGCAACAATGCCGGTGCCAAGTACGGAACTGGTAAGTCCAACTAACAATCCTTTCTTGTTGCGAAGACTAATTCATTCTGTAGGTTACTGCGATGCTCAATGTCCTCATGACATCAAGTTTATCAACGGCGAGGTAAGCACGACCGTCATTCATCCCCTCCAATCTCTATCGGTCTTCTTCCCCTCTCACGGATCGAATCCCTGACATAGTGCAGGCCAACAACGTAGGCTGGGACCCTAGCGACAACGACGCGAACGCCGGTACTGGCAAGTACGGATCATGCTGCAACGAGATGGACGTGAGTAGCCTGCAATACACCCACATAGGAGTCTGACGCTAATCCCGCACGTCTAGATCTGGGAGTCCAACTCTGTTTCTACCGCCTACACCCCTCACGTCTGCAAGCAGAACGGACCGGTGCGTTGCGAGGGCAACGATTGCGGTGACGGCGACAACCGCTACGGAGGCATTTGCGACAAGGACGGCTGCGATTTCAACAGCTACCGCATGGGCGACACCGGCTTCTACGGCCCCGGCAAGACCGTCGACACAAAGTCCAAGTTCACCGTCGTCACCCAGTTCATCACCAACACTGGTACCGACTCTGGCACGCTCACCGAGATCCGCCGCCAGTACGTGCAGAACGGCAAGGTCATCAGCAACAGCGTGAGCAAGGTTGCTGGCGTCACTGGCAACAGCATCACGGACACCTTCTGCAGGGCCCAAAAGACCGTCTTTGGCGACAACAACCAGTTCAACAGCCTCGGCGGTGTGGCTAAGATGGGTGCCGCTATTGGTCGCGGCATGGTTCTCGCTCTCTCCATCTGGGACGACCACGCCGTTAACATGCTCTGGCTCGACTCGACCTTCCCCACTGACAGGCCCGCCAACGCCCCTGGTGTCGCTCGCGGTACCTGCCCCATCACCTCTGGTGTCCCCGCCGAAGTTGAGCGCGACTACCCCAACTCCCAGGTCATCTACAGCAACATCAAGATCGGCGCTATCGGCTCTACCTTTGGCTCTGGCAGCGGTGGCAACCCCCCAGTCTCGAGTACTCGCTCCTCGTCTGCCCCCACTGCGACCCCTACCTCTGGAACTGGCACCGGCGCGGCGCTCTACGGACAGTGCGGTGGCCAAGGCTGGACGGGCCCGACTACCTGCCGCCAGGGTACGTGCAAGGCGCAGAACCAGTGGTACTCGCAGTGCCTCCCGTAGATGGTTGAACATCGCGATTGTGTGAGAATGGGGCCTCCATTGTACATACAGGGCGCTTGTGTCGCTGAGGCTCGGTGTTCTTTTTTGTCAACGGAAGAATTCGGTTCTTGTATATAGCTGTCTTTAGACTGCCGGTCGCTTTTTTGCATATAGATGTAGATATTTGATATCTAGAATGTATGGGTTCTGCATAGAATTGCTTAGCTGTTTTGGTTGCTTGTGTGGGGTGCTTTTGTGTTTGGGGAGATGGATGGCTGGTCTTGTAGGAGTGAGTACTCTTAGGCACTTGGAACTTCTGTCATTGTATACTAACTAGTGGTAGGGTGTGCTGTATCATCTATGGCTTGGAATGTTTCCAGGTGCATTTGGGAGATGATTGATGGAGCTTTAAGAACTCTTGTACCATCATGTTCTCCTGGGTATCATAGACCAATATGCCGTTGGTGTGTCTATTGTATACCGAGAGAAGCCAGGACGTCCACCGGAGCATGCGTTTACCTTTCATTATGAGTAAGTCACCCCATTACAATAGTCATGTGGCCGGGTCGCAGAGGAAGCAATCAACACGTGGATACATCGCAAACATAGAAGCAGTCAAGCTCATATATAAGTCGATCCGCCCTCTGTTTTGGAACGCATCAATATATACGCAAGGATTCCAAGATCATTCAACAATTAAGTATATAGCGATTGAAATAGCGGCAATGTTCGGGGTTGCGTGTTACTTCGCTTTCAAAGCTCAGTGTGCGTCACTGTCGCTTGGTCTGTCCCTCGGGACAACACAGCGTAGGTGAAAGCACCCTCCGCAAATTTTCTTCTCCACGCCAACGCCTTTCTATATCTACTCTTCCACTCCACTATTTACTCGCACCTCGAGCCCTTCTATATCCAATTTTCAACCCAACACCCGACACCCAACCCTCAACACCAAAATGGCACCGAAGCGTCCCTCGAGCCCGCTGCCCGAAGCAAGCAGCAAGTCGAAGAAACGCAGCACGTTTCGCCTCGACCCAAATGCCGCCGCCAAACCTCTCTCAAAAATCGTGCCTACCGCGACTATGAGCGGCACCCAGTACGACGAGCGAGTTCCGCTCCCGGTGAACAACAAGTTCGGATGCTTTCCGAAGGACATGCTCGAGCAGATCGAAGCATCAATTCGGCACCGTTTCGCACAATTCCCACTAGGAACGGTGGAGGCACCAGTCCCTCGCCACCATCCCCAGTACACCATCAACGATGGCTACGTCCGCCGATACCCCGCCCCGTCCTCAAGCTACAACGCGCAGCAGCACCAATACACCCGCGTTGACGCCGCCAACCTCGCTCTCCTCGCCGCCTTTAAGAAAAACGAGGGCGAAACGATCCAAGAGGTCAAGCAGTGGAGGGAGCTCGACACCATTCTCGAGATCCACCAGCTGGAGCCGAACCCAGGCCTTCTCCAACTTCACGCTCTCTGCAGGGGCGATGTCGGATACCATTTCGACAAGCATGGCTGTCTCGCGCTTTGCTTCCTCCGGGAATGGGGCTTCTGCAGCACTGTGGATGGGACGGTGCACGGCGAGCTTGATCTCGTCTGCTACTTTGTTGAGGCGGTGACGGGCGTGCCGGAACTGCCTTTGCCTCCGACATCGTCTCTTCCCGTGTTTGCGGCTAAGCCGTTCAAGGTTTCCTTTAGCCTCCCGGGAAAGAAGAGGGTTGAGGGACGAGGGTAAGGTGGACGTTGTTGCTCGGAAGATGAAATCGAGCGTCAAGATCAAGGAGGAAGAGGAGAGCGAGTAGGAGCGTGGGGACTGGGTGTTTCTTTGGCGGGGTTTTTCTTTTCGTGGTCGTGGATGAAGGAGTAATGGTTTGGTGCGGGTATACCACTTTTCTGTAGCTGTTTGAATGTCTCATTTGTTTTTCTGTGCTATTACATTCTCGAAACATGGATGTGCTCTGATACACTACCGCAAGATGTTGTAGAACTATGGCGATGATAGAATAACATGTACTAATCCCTTACTCGATAGCTATGCCGCGCATGCATATGCATATCGGCTTCCTACCATGATACAATGGCATACTACCTCCCATGACATCCCCATACATCCTCACACATACCCAAATAAGCCTGATGTTAGTACAGCTACAGCATAAAAGGTTGAGTACAGTTAGCCTTAGTATTGCTTATCCTGGGGTAACACATTCTCGAGAAGCGGATACTGCCAAAATTCCGGAGAAGCAATGTGGTATCGTGCGAGGACCAAAGGTTGGGCTCAGTGGGAAAGCATTATATGTAGGTCGTTGTTACTGTTATCATGATTACCACTTCGGATCCAGTTCCCATCATGTTTAAAATACTCGTTTCTCGTATGTACAAGATATACCACCTAATGTACAAGCAAAGTCCGCACTGTAAGTACACATCTTCCAATAGCAGCGGGCAGTGATCGCCGTGCTTGACCTCTTACGCACCAGGCCACCGTCAATCGACCTAAGCACGCCCCTACATGCGTAGGCGCGCGAGTACCAGTCTGGAGGAATGGCCGGGAAAGTATTTGACGGAATGCGACTCCGCGCATTGGCCGTTCATCTTACACGTCGTAGTCATCGCTCTCACTTCCATCCTTTTCAGACTTCCCAGCAGGACTTGCGTGGCCCTCGAACTTTACGCTATATCTCTTCACTTGATAGCACAGGCCTTGCCATATCAAACCATTTTCGACAAGCCTCATCCACTCCTTCGATTGGGCCACGCTCGTCAGATCTAGCCAAGGCAACTCGTCGTCTTCCCACTCGAGGACCCACATGTACGGGGAGGATGGTACCTCGCCTTCCTTGTCCGGCTCTCCAATTGCTTTGAACACTCTCACGCGCAAGAACGTGGGTCCTTCCATCAACGAGGGAATGTATTCTTCATTCTGCCACTTCCAAAAGTCGTCGACCTGATCTGGTCTAGGGGGCCGAGAAGTTACGATGCCGATGCTGTCCTTAACACGAGGACGTACTATGGTTCTCGTCTCAGTTGCGTACTCCACATACAGACGTGCTAGACGCGTTAGGAGTCTTACAATTCTCACAGCCTTCGACTTCGCCGCGCAAGATCTCTTCGTAGACGCGAGGCTTGCATGCGTTTTCTGCGCGGCTGAGACATGCCTTCTCGACTTCTTTGAACGCTTCGTCCTTGTGGTATTCGACTTCGGGCATATCGTATAGGGTCATGAAAGGGATGTCGTGACTGTATGGATACGGCATGACCTGCATTTCCATGCGCTCGATTTGTGCGCCCACCGCCACGCCTGGGAGTTCTGTGACTGCATCTTTGAAGGTTCCGTCGGGCTTGATTTCGGTCACGGCGGCAGGGTCGCCGTGCGACCAGACAACGTAGAGTCCAGGAGCCATTTCAGGTGTGACTCGTATGAGCTGGCGGGGTCGACGACGGGAAGACAAGGCAAGCAGCAGCCAGGCGAAGTGCAGGTAGTGGCCGCAAAACGGCGCCCACAGTGCTTTTAGTGAGGGAGATTAATGATGGAGAACCCAACGGTCGGGTTGCAGATCCAGTTCCCCAAAACGGCTAATGGTGGTTTTTTTGAGCGTGCCGGCCCGGGCACACTTACAAGGATACTTCACCGACTCCATGCACCCGGCTGTTCGGGCGCAAGCGAGCGTGGGCGTCATGCTGGAATGCTGACCGCCTCAATCTTAGCGCGTGGGATTCACGAACATATGATTTGTCGTCTGACGTATTTGGTCACCTAGAGGATTTTGATGAAGGCGGAGCGTGGGCTTGGGCAACATCAGGCAATGGCAGTTGGACTCCTGTAGCCTGCATGCAATATAGGGGCAGCCTGAAACGTGGGGCGTGTTTAGTACCTGCCTTCTTTGCTCTACGGCACCAGACGGAGTGTATCTCACCCCACTCACGTGGACGCGTGGTCTCAGGCTAAGTCAGCGCTTCCAACGTACCGTAACGACATTACGGCCCGTAGCGGTTGCATGTAGCCGGACAGGACACAGTTTATATAGGAGTTAGTGCGCAGGTGCAAAGACCAGTATTTGGCCTATATTACTACGGGCCGTAATATCGTTACGGTACGTTGGAAGCGCTGTCAGGCTTGGATCATACAGACCTATGGTTTCAACATGAAATACAGACTAAAGTATACATTCGGTGATTATGAAATCATGTTTTTCTATACTGGGATTACAAGCTGCGTAGCTGCATGTTTCTGTGCCCAGCTAGGTGCTTCATCTTGTATTATACAGAAGATGGAATTTGAAGCATGTAGAGTGGGTATTGATTGGACGATGAAGGACACAAATGTTACCCATGGACACCGTGATACTCGTGTAGTATGTACACAACTTGATGTGTAATCTACCCATTCGTCCCCACAACTGACTATATATACGGAAGACCACGATGACAAAACCTCCTTCTATGCATTGCGTTTCCCGGCACCTGAAGTTTCCGGAGCCGGTCAGTCTCGTACCGTGACGATCTCCAACCAACAACCATGCTCATCTGGTCCGTGGATGTGCAAGACACCATCAAATCGGAGGACAAGGCAAAGTGCTGGCAGAGGCTACGACACTTGCTATACTAGATCTGTACAAACAGCATCAAAGAAACTTCCTTCGGCTTTACGAAGCGCCGCAGCTTCTCCAATCTGGGCTCGTCGGCCCGAAGCGAGAATCCTTTCCACTCTCGAGGGAGACGCCATGTTTAGAATCCAGCGCGATGCGCAAGACTACAAGGGCAGACGACAATCATGGAGTCTGCTTTGGTATGCACAAGCGGTTCATGACTATTTCCTTTGGCAATTTTGTATGCATGAGCTCCATCCATCAAGACTGCAACATACAGCTACATCACAAATTACCCAATGCTACGACCCATAGCATAAACATAGAGTATCCAGGAATTCATACCGCAGCACCTATGAGAAAAGAAATAAGATACAAAGCCCAGGCCCCAATATCTCGTCTCGAGCCAAGCTCATAAATGCATCGACATAGGAAGCCGACCCCTCCACTCCACATGCAAAAACCTCCATGCACGCAACCATCCTCATCCCATCCGTACAGAAACCTCGCATAAAGAGCAATTCACAGAATGCCAATTCTCCCCATCGCTCTCACTTCAAAAACCCCATCCAACCCACCAGAACCCACCCGCCCAGCCCGCATGCATACCTCACGTACATCGCCATCCCCCCCACCCCCACCCCCCTCCCCCTCCACCCTCTCCACATAAATCGCCGTCACCTTCCTCATACTCTCCACCAACTCCGCCATATAAAAGACTCAAACACACCCATCCCTATCAAACCCCACCCCAATCTCCCCATACCGCACAGAATGCAACCTTACAAACTCCGGATTCCGCATCCCCGGCACCCCTCAGACTCACAAACTGCGGCTTCGGATCCCGCTTGACAGACCCGTCGTGGTGCATAGCAAGGAAATGATGCAGCAGTCTGATGTTTGCGGCGCTCAGCGAGGGCGTGGGCGTGGGCGCGCCGATGCGCGTGAGCTTGAACTCGGGCGTTGAGGGGCCCGTGGCGGTGGCGAGGACGACGATGTACCGGAAGGAGGGGTGGAGGGGGGTGTCGGATTGGAAGAGGGACATTTGGGTGCGGATTTAGTTGGTGTAGGCTGTTTCGAGGGGTTCGCGCGTCTTTTCGGGGAAGAAGTTGAACTTGGGGGAGAGGGTGACTTTGATGCGGAAGGCGTCGGTGACTCTGGTCACTTGCTGCGTAGGGCTGGGAGGTTTCGAAGCTGCTGGCTGTGCATGGCGATCTTGGGGACTTTGTGTCTCTGTGTGGCGTTGTAGGTCTCCACGTCGACTGGCTCTATTTTTCTGAGGATTCGCAGTCGTAGATAGGCTCAGGGGTCGCCTTGCGCTTGGGTGGCATACTGGCAGACTTGTTGTTGGTCAAGACGGAGGCGATGGTTGTATTCAAGTTGTGGTGGTCGAGGTCAGAGGAGAGGAGCGACGCTTCTA
Source organism: Laburnicola sp. JP-R-44 (assembly GCA_009805535.1). NCBI lineage: Eukaryota > Fungi > Ascomycota > Dothideomycetes > Pleosporales > Didymosphaeriaceae > Laburnicola > Laburnicola sp. JP-R-44. Next base: position 311,938 of record SELF01000016.1, on the reverse strand, counting down.
TATCACCTACCCATGCCCCGCAAACGAGGCTCACAAGTGAGAGATGGCGGCGGTAACGGCGCTGGCACGCGCAGCTAAGCTACTAAATATCACGTTTATCGTGCAACATTGCATCAGCCGCTTACTATAGCTTCGACTTCGGCTCGCCTTTCTCTTCCTCCAATGCCTTTGCCTTCAACACTCTTCTTAGGATCTTCCCACTCGCACTCTTCGGAATCTCGTCTACCCATCTCACTCCACCTCTCAATCTCTTATGCCCCGCCACGCGCTCACTCAACCACTCTACAATCGCCATCTTGTCCTCCTCTGTCCGACCCAGTCCCTCCCTCGGCACTACATACGCCCTCGGTAGCTCTGACGCCTGCTCTTTGTCATATATTCCGATTACTGCAACGTCGTCAATCGAGGGATGAGAGACGAGGATGCCTTCAAGTTCTGCTGGCGGGACTTGAAAGCCTTTGTATTTGATGAGTTCCTTGATGCGGTCCGTGATGTAGAAATTGCCGTTTACGTCTTGATAGCCCACGTCGCCGGTCTTGAAGTACCCGTCGGATGTCAAGGCATTGGCAGTCCCCTCGGGATTATTAAGATAGCCTTTAAAACACATTTGGGCCTCTTATCCACAATTCTCCTACTTCACCTGGTGGCAGCTCCTGCTCGTCTTCAGACATGTACTTCGCCTCTTGATACGAAAGGAGTTTGCCAACCGAGCCAATGGTCTTATTCCAATCTTCCCATGGCTGCGTGTGCGTTGTAGGACTAGTCTCCGATAGGCCATAGCCTTGCTTCAGTGGGATTTTGAGGCGTTTGTAAACTGCGTCAACCAGTTCCTTTGTCAGCGGTGCGGCGCCCGAGTTCATCATGCGCATCGAGCTGAGATCGTATTTGGAGACCACAGGGTGTTTGCCGAGGAGGAGTACGACGGGTGGGACGACGTAAGCGAATGTGATCTTGTGTTCTTGAACAAATTTGCAATAGTCTTCGAGAATGAATCTCGGCTTCACCACCAGCTGTAGACCTGAGTAAATACTCTGATGTATGAGACAGGTGAGACCTAGCTTGTTAATATGCGATGCCACGTGCCGTTCGAAGCTCGATACACTTACCATAGATGTGGAAGAAGGGCAGAAAAGCCAGGATTTTGTCACCCTCTCCAGTTGGTCCACCCCGCCAACTCATATTGCCTCCCTCGCCCGCCTTTATCATCATCGTATTCGATACAATGTTTCTGTGTGTCAACATGACACCCTTGGGATGTCCCGTCGTCCCCGAGGAATAGACCAAAAAAGCAAGGTCCTCATCCGGCTTCGCTTTCGTCCTACGATACCGCGCCGACCCAGAGGTCTTCCTTATGCTCGTGAAATGCTTGACTTTGTAGCTCGGGTCGCGCTCGTCTCCCATGACGACGACTTGTTCCAAAGGTATACCAACCTTTCTTCGCCGCTTCCTGCGCGTTCTTGATGAATGCCAACTGAGTGATGATAGCCTTTGCGCCTGAGTCTCTGAGCTGGAATACAAGCTCATCGACCGTGTACGCTGGATTCGCTGGGCTGAGCACTCCACCCGCCCAATGGCAACCCCATGTTATCGCTGGCGTATCGATACAGTTCGTAGTGTACAGTGCGAGGACGTCGCCTTTCTGCCAGTCCCAGAGTGCCTTGAGGCCCTGGCCGAACTCGATGGCGGTCGCTTTGGCTTGGGCGTAGGTATACGAGCGCTTCGTGTAGGGGTCGAAGTAGTAGATCACTGGTAGCTGTCGTCAGCAACCCGCTCACGCTCCACGATTTCCCATGTAAAGGTACCTTTGTCATCCGGGAATGGCTTATCTTTGCGCTCGAACAGAAACCCCCAGAGATCGGTGTTCGGGATCGGTATTTCGGGGTAGCTCGACTTGGTAGGCATTGTAGCAGTAGCTGCGTGAAACGTGTAGTGTAGAGGTGAGTTTAAGGAGATGTAATGTAAGCGTAAGACGAACGGAAGGAACAGGAATCTGGAGGAGTTCGCCACGGACATCATGGCGGGGATCTGGGAGTCTGGGGAACCTCGGTGAGCAAGCTGCAGTGTGCCTCGGCGGTGATGATGGAAGGGTTAGTGTCGGATGCTGCCCCCATGCCACTAGCCGGTTCGGCGCTAGCAAAGCAGGCAAGCGACATCAAGCTGTCAATCTTTACCCAAGAACGTCCACTCCATCATGTACATTGTATGTACGCTCACAGTCCAGAGTTGCAAGGGTGAGAGTCTTTGTACGTTATCGCACTAGCAAGGATCATCCGTTATAAATTTGCCATCGGGAACTCTCCACACTCGTGTTCGGCGATTTGGAGAGCCCATCGGGCACTCCTCAGTACCAGTCGCGGCTTCTTCTTAGCCGATTCTCTTGATTGCAGATACGTTGCTCTCATGAATCTCGATGATGGTGCTTCCGCCTGGGCACGTCACACTAGACATGCATATACATAGACCTGGCGATTCCCAACGTTTCCCGTTGCCAAATTATATAGCTACAAGACAATCGTTTTAGTACAGTTGGACGTGATACTGCTCACCTTAGGGTAACACATGGCACTTAGACTTTTTTCCTAGTACTGAACATGTACGTTTTCAGGGTCATGCCGCCTGGCGATTTCTATCCTTGGCCGTGGCCGCGTCATACATGAAATAACGACCTGCGCTTTTTAAGGGGATTGTAAGATGCTCAAGTGCATGACGCATTTGGTTTAGGCCATGAATACAGAGGGGGCTGCGGACGAGCCACTATGCACACAAAGCCTAGTCGGCATAACACTTAGAAGAAGCAATGATTCGTACAAAGCCGCACAAAGCTGCAATTGGGTAAATATTCGCTGTATTTATGCAAGCGTAGAGGCTTCTGCAATTACGTGGTCCGCATAATTCTCTATGCCTGAAGTGCAGAGGCTGGTGTTTGCAGTGCAGTAACGACCACGCACCCTGAAGCCCCAAAAGGCAAAAACGCAGAGGCGGAGATGCCTGTAGTTATGCGCATTGTTCTAGTTACAAAAGAGAAAAGCGGAATGTACCAAAGCTTGTAGCTTAGTCCCTGCATCGCCTGCAGGGCAGGGCTATGGACATTCACGAGCCACCCAAAAACAGTGAGGCGCTATCTGTAAAAAAAGGCCTCAAAGTAGACAAAAAAAATAGTGGGCAGAATCGAACTGCCGGTGCCACGCCAAGTATGCAACAAATAAAGAAATTTGTATACATACCTTTGAAGTTTTCCTTCACTGTCCCGATTTACCAACTTCTGAATTCTCTGCCGTGGCGGAGCCGTATACCGCGTGCCACTCGGGGTGGTCTTTTTTCGATGTTGATTTGTGAAAAAATATAATATATATAGTACAAAAAAGTGGGTGGGAGACTAGTTAATCTCCGCGGTGAGTTGCCTAGGTGAGGGCAGACTATCAACAAACTTGATTTGAAGTGAAGTGCACACCTCTGCACCCCACACACTACACTCTACACACTATGCTCTACAGGTACGCCGCACGCTCTTACTTCTACTATATTCCTCTGGATTACCTTTTCTTGCAGCGTCGACATTTTGCTACGGAACTATGGCTCACTGGCTACAGCGATATCTGCACCCCCTCGGCCTTCTCTCCCTCCAGCAGCAGCCTTGTACTCCCTTCCGCGCCTCGCCGCCAACACCTCAGGTTGGGACATCTCCAGCGCCATCTTTTTGCTATCAAACTGTAGCTCACGGACTATACCAGTATCTGCGCCTCCTCCGTCTCCTCCCCCTCCTCCACTGCTCTTTGGGGCTCCCTCCAGCAGCGACCTTATACTCCCTTCTGCGCCTCGCCGCCAACACCCCAGGTCCACCTTCTCTCCGCCGCTGTATTTTGCTATCGAATAGTAGCCCACCGACTATAGCAGTATCTGCATCTCCTCCGCCTCTCCCTCCTCCCTGAGTCTCCCTTCAGCAGCAGCCTTATACTCCTTTGCGCGCCTCGCCGCCTATCTTCGCCATCGCCATCTTCTGCTGCCAAACTGTAGCTCACTGGTCATAGCGAATATCTGCATCTCCTTGGCCTTCTCCTTCATCCCCAGCAACAGTCTCAAGTGCTCGTCCTCCCATACACGCGCCGCCGCCAATGCCTCAGGGCCCGCATCTCCAACACCGCAACGATATCGTCAACAACCTAACTCTTGAAAACTTCTCTTTTGAGACATCCCACGCCCACCGCCAACGCCTCAGGTCCGCCTCTCCAGCGCCGCAACGATATCGGCGACATCTAAAACAAATCTCTTCATTGAAATTCTCTTCTCCAACAACCCACGGCCACGGCCAACGTGTCAGTTTTTTCTACTTCTCCAGCGCCGCCAACCTTTTTCGAACATCCAAGCGCTCGCACTCCAGCCGATACATGCCTCTGCCACACGACATCGGCGACAGTTACAACATATCTCTTGAGTAAACTTCTCTTCTCCGATACCCCACACCTCCGCGAACGCGTCAGATCCCACCTCCTCCCACGCCGCCGCGAAGTCCACGACGGTGACATATCTTTTTAGCAGACGCTCCGTATACGACTCGTCAAGCCCAACACCGCCGCTTTCATAACGAAAACAATGACATCTTTCCCCGACGCTTTCTCCATCCGAGTTCTTCCGCACCGGCAGCCCACTCCGTTTTGCCGCACCCCGAGAACGTTACGAACTCGGATTCTAGTTCCAAATACTATCGTGTTTGATCACGTAATGCACGCTATCGCGTAATGCACGTTTTCGGCAATTTCCGCCCATCCACAACTTGAAGCTGTACAGCTTGTATATATTGTAAAATCGTCGGATTTTCTAGAGTAATAATCAGAAGAGCTTATTTAACAAATATAGCCCTTCTATTGGCTACCTGTAGCGCTCTGGGAGGCGTATTTGACGTGTGCGCGTCGTGGGCGCGATCTCGGGCATCTCGGGCTCGTCAACTTTGACAGGCTGTAACTCAGGCTGTACAAGCTCAATATCCTTTGGATTTTTTGCTGGAGGCTTAAGGCTATGTTGATTACCCTTTTGGGAAGCTTTGAGCTCATCGCGGAGTTGTTTTTCAATTGTGTGGGCCTCTCGCTTTTCTTGAGCTTCAATAGCCTTCAGCTCGCGCTCGCGAGCGCGCTCTGCTTGAGCCTGAGCCTTTTTTAAGGCGTCGCTGTTGCAAGAGGGCTTGCTTTTCAAGCTTGCTCTGCTCTCTGAGCTGGGACTGGATGTCCTTTTGAAGCTGTATCTCCTTCTCCTCCGCGTCCTTTTGTGCCTGCCAGTCGCGAGCCCTCTGGACCTTAGCTGGCGACCCAGAAAATCGCGCCACCGTTGTAATCCTCCGGCGTCTCGAGCGCCAGGGCCTTACCCCGCTGGCGGCGCTTGCGCTTGTTAACGAGGGTCTCTTTGAGCTGAGTATTTTTGTGCTTAAGGATCTGATTTTTCGCTGAAATTGAGTGGAGCGTACGCGAGAGTTTGGCAGCCTGAGACTCGTAAATATCTCTAACAACTTGACGTAATAAGCCCTCGATTTTACGCCAGTCGCTGGCGCTAAGGACCGACGTGCGTGCTGCTCTCTCGCTTAAGCTGGGGCGCTCAGGCTCGCGAGTTTCAAATCGCTTGAGGATCCTGTCGGGATCTAAGGGCACGATCCCAGTAGCCTCAAAGGCCTTAAGGACCGTTGCTGACGTTAGCGCGCGCTCCCAGGCGGCCCAGAATATCCTAAAAAAGTCCCCTCTTTGTAATGCTGGAGAGGGCCCTGGCAGGCGTCCATAAAGCTCACGAGGCCGTTGCTGTACGCGCTCGCGAGAGGCCTGAAGACGCCCACATCCAGCGGCTGAAGCGTATGGGTGCTGTGAGGCGGAAATATTGCCAGCAGGATCTTATTGGCGTCGCAGAAATCGATAAAATCCTTTGTTACGTGAGATCCATGCCCATCAACGATCAAGAGGCGGTACGACGTCCTTGCCTTTGCTTTCGTCTCGCGGTTGAAAACACCTGTTTGAGCCAGCTGAGCCCGATATCGTTATTTATTGGTCCATCCTGAGGGCGAGGAGGAGAAAAAAGCCTTGTGGATTTCAGGGTTGAAATCCTGGAGCCAGGTGTCTTGTACGTTGCCAGAGGCTGCCTGATAAATGAGGGCAGGTGTGAGGGTAGAGCCGTCGGCGCAAATATAGGCTATTGAAGTTATCCACTCGCGATTGCCGTCCTAGAGCATTAATTTGAACTTCCCACGCTTGTATTGCTTGCGAGAAAAGACGCGCTTTGATTTAGAGAGGATTCTAATAAGAAATCCCTTCTTATCTATATTGTAAATATAGGGTGCGTTAACGTTGTATTGCTTGATTTTTTTAGCTAATAGCTTGAAGTACAGCGCGTACTTAAAGGCCGAATTAGCTCTGCGGCGTGAGGCGTCGATGCTGGATGTCCATCGCGATATTAAGTCAAGTTTGTGGCGCTTAATGAAGCGCAACGGCTAGCAAGTCCCAACGTATTTTCTAGCTATTTCTGACGCGAAGTTTCGTATCATATAGCTTGTAGGAGGTAGCCCTCGCGCTGAGAGGTCTTGAATATACTGTACGAGCGTTGCTTCCTGCGTAGCGTTAAGCATTTGTTGATTTTCGAGCTTACGCGCCATCGATAGGGTTTTACTACGCGCGCGCGCCGCGACAGAGTTAACTAGCTAACCCTGAATCTTTTAGCAATTTCTGTATACGTAAAATGTTCTCCTGGTTTTAGCGATTTGATTGCCGCAAGAGCCTCGTCGATTGGAGCCATATTGGTGGAGTTATGGTGGGTTGAATATTTCGCGATTTTGGTGGGGCGCGTGCATTACGCGATAGCGTGCATTACGCGATCAAACACGATACTCATCGGCAAGATCACATTCGGCAGGCATTTGATCCCGTCAGTGCATATCGAAGCGCAGAAAGCTTTCGAAAGACCAAGTCAAACACAAAAGCAGAACACGTAGTTACCTTAGGTAGGCATGCCCGTCTGCGCAAGCAGGGTCGCAAGCCGAGCACGAAACAGTGGGAAATCGAGTACAAAGACAACGCATTACATTATGAGCATGCTCGAAGAACGAGAGAAGGGGGGTGGAGATGCACAATCAATGTCGCTAATGAGCGGATATTTTGAGCAACGGCGGCGCCAGGCCTCGAACTGTTGTCGGTGTCTGCTGACCCACCCGTTGTCGCAAAACGTGTGACCTACTACTTTCAACGCTTACAATTCTACCCCATTAGGCAGTTCCAGTCCACGCACAAACACGAGCGCGGGCCGACGCCGACGCCCTTTCCTCTCCAACACGGAACAGTCAGTCGCACACAAATCTCCTCCCGAGATCGCAATCCTAGATTACCTTACCACTTCCCTTCTAATTGCCCCCCCAATCCCGCCGCCGCCACCGTCTCCCGCCAGCCAGCCCAACCGAACCGACCCCCGTCTCGCGCCCCGTCTCGCCAAACCCCCGACCCATCTCCAGGGCTGGAACCGCCTACAATCAACACTCGCACCAATTACCCAAAGCAGGACATCACTCACCCCCCACGCACACGCAGCCGGCGGCGCCACTGGAATTGGCACCACGCTGGCTGAATTCCGCCGCAGGCATCGACGCGGGGCGCGGGGAGATGCCGCTTTAGGAAGGTTGGGGTGAGGGTTGCGCGGGGGGGGGCGGTTTTCAGTGCGAGGGGGGGAGGTTGGGTGTTGGAGAGGGGGGGTTGGGGATGGGTGGGATGGGAGTTGAGGGTGGGATGATCACGGGGGTGGGGGTGGGGGGTGGTGAGGTGGGAGGGGAGGGTTGGATGCATGGCTATCCTACGCCTGGGTATGTGTTTAGTGCCTGGGATGCAACTCGGACACGGTATGCTTGGATATTGTTTTATCATGGGGGGGTTGTTCATGCTGGATACTCCCGATGAGATATGTAGGGCTTGTGGGGAGTAGGTATTGAGTGTGTACAACTACATGTGGCTACTTGCACTAGGTATCCACCAATTGCAGCACCTGCGTCTATATGCAGGTAATACCTGGGGAAGGGCTAGAGGAAGTAGAAGTGTACGTCCTCAGTGAGCACCCTGCACAGCGCAATACGTCTGAAGAGCCGAATCGACAGCGCACGTCACGTCACTGTTCCAACTGTACAACTCGCCACCTTGTTGTTGCGAAAAGAAGATGACATCGCCATATCCGTCACCTACGTACGCGCTACCTAGGTAACGAGGGATGATTAAAGCCACCCATGTCTATGACGAGAGAAGAGAACTAGAGGCCTACCCTCCCTCCAATGAACAAAGACAAACGCTCACAGCATACCCTGTCGTCGCACAGCGATCTGGTATCACCGCGCCAACGCCTCGAAATGCCCGATATCCATCCCCCGCATCTCCATGCTACACCCACTCCGGCATATCCTTTGTAATCCTCGGACTCCCCAACTTCATGCTCCTCGTATGATACTCCAGCAACGCCGCAAGATCATGATCGACCCGCTCATACGACCCCCCCTCAACTTACTTCTCCCCCCGATGAATCTGTCTTCCCCGCCAACAGCGAGCCGCTTCCGCACGTCCTTGGCGTACTCCAGCGCATGCCGCGCAGGTCTTTCTTGTCCGCTGAGCGCGCCTTGATGGTAAGGTAGTTGGTGAGGTTGAGCCAGACGGCTATGTCGCCGAACGACTGGACCGTAGCGCCGGGAGGCAAATCCATGATTGCAACCGGGGTAGCAGGATTAAGCAGGTGGGCCGCGAGCGTGGCATTGACCTCGTCAAGGTATGTGAGTCGTCGAACGCGGTTGTCGAATCTCTCGAGACGCAGCGCATGCTCTATGCAGTCGGCGAGCGTATCCCATATCCGCAGCTTCCCGTCGCGCACTTGCAGCGTCTTGAGACTCCAGAGGTGCGCATTGGCCCAGTGCTCGTCTTCGAGGAAGGCTTCGTACCCCGTGGCTTTGGCGATGCGGCTGCGCATGTCGTACGTCCGGATGTGGTCGCGGATGCAGCGGTGCGCGTAGTAGTTTACTTTGTAGTGCAAGGGGTCGGCGACTTCGACGGAGCTGCGTTTCGCGTCTGTGGGCACGGCTTCGAAGATGGAGAGTAGGTTCTTGCACTTGAAGACTAGGACGTTGCGCATGCGTTCGGTGCGGGTGAGCACTTCGCTGGTGGTCAGGGGGCGCGTGGCGGCTTCGAGACCGGATCGTGTGTCGGGGTCGACGGCGCTGCAGAGGGGGAGGAGGGCGGGGTAGCCGTGGGCGTCTACGAGGCGGAAGAGGCGCGATGCTTGCCTGAAGTGCTCTGCGTCTAGGCTGTCGAAGATGTGGGTTAAGAGGTTCTCTAGGCCTGTGGGTAGGGCGTTGACGCGCCTTCTGATGGTAGACACGTCGTCCGTCTCACTTGTACTCTGTATTAAAAACTCAATTGCTAGGGACGCCCATAGAAACACGCCGGAGGCTTTCTCCACGAAAGTGTGGATAATGGCGCGTTCTTCTGTGCCGTCGGACTGCTCAGCGGGGATGTTGAACATGGTGTCGTTCTGGTCAAAAGCGTATAAGACGTAGTCCAATATTCCATTCTTGGTCCATTTGTCAAGCTGCATAGTAGGCCGATCTTTGAAAGCTGATTGGCAAGCTAGCGAAGTGCGACTGGACATGCATATCTTGACGTTTTCGCGCTTGGAGGCGGTGACTAGGACGCCGAGCGCCTCTGGGAGGTCTTCGTCCAACTCGTCGAGGCCGTCGATCATGAACAGGAACTTCTTTAACGAGTCGGAGAGAAGGAGGTCAAACGCGATGCGAAGCTCGGAGAGATCGAATGAATGCAGACCACCGCCGTAGGAGGAGAACTGTTCCCAACGATCTGTAAAAAGCCATTGGACCATGTTGGGATCTTGCTCTAAAGGTCCATAGATCATATCTTGGAGGGCTTCATAGAGCAACGAGCGCAAGAGACCAACGGTTGTCTTTTGTAGATCTGTGCCGCAGTTCCAACAAAAGAAGCCTGTCAGAATACCTGGGGCATGGCCCGACCATTTCTCTAAGTATGGGAAGAGCTCTTCGTTGCGGAAAAGGTGTTTCATGAGAGTGCTTTTACCGCAGCCAGGCTTCCCTACCTCGAAGATCAGCTCTCTGTTATGTGAAGATACTCTACGATTTGCGCACCTGTCATCCAGAATATGTTCTGTCCGCTGGTGTCTCCTAACCAATTCAGGAAACCGGTAACTTCTTCATTCTGTCGCCGCGAATCGAAGATCCACTTGAAGCTCTCATCGTCCGGTTTACTGATGCTGTAGAAACGATCATCCTGCTCGGGGAAATGCAGCTGTGCAAAGATCTCATCCCGGAAATAAGCCTCATTCTCCGAAAGGATCAAGAGGTCCACCAGTCTCGAAAACTCTTCAACATGTTTCTTGTTCTTTGCTTTCCAATCGTTGGTCTTGATCGATCTCACCGCATCATCTTGCCATTGTTCAAGATAATGCGCCTGTGAGTCTTCTACGTTGATGGTTGGCAGCCCCTTCTGAGAGGATTGATCGATGTAGGCTCTGCAATGCAATAAGTATACGTTCGAGACATGCTTGGGCAGGCTTCAACACACCGTATCGCGCGTAACAGCGCTGCGTCAAGTTCTTTCCTAACCAACTGCAATTTCTTCCTAAAGTTGGTGATCTGCCCCTTGTTCAACGCGGTAAGTAGGCCTTCCCTCACGGTCACCAATGGTGACTCGCTTGAGAATTTCGCCTGCCCCTGGCTCAACGCGTCAATCAAAGGGAATACGACTTCTTTCGCGGTCTCGCTGAGCTTGAGCAGCTGCTGAACCGCATCGTCGAGCTTGCCACCCTTCTTCTCGGCACCCAATCTCTTCAACTTAAGCGCATCAACCTTTTCCGCCAGTCGGTACAGCTCATGCGTGATGGATCGAAGCACCAGACTATTTTCAATGTCCGCGCCAGCTAGCGATTGGTATACCTCGTGATCTTTGAGCAGGATCTTGAGGGCGAAGTCGACGAGTTGCGCAACGCAAGATGCTAGACCCACTGCAGGGAGAGTCTTCGGCATGCTGGCGACGGAGGACAGCATTGGCGCATGGTCGGTAGAGGGCGTGGGTTTAACTTTGGAGGCCGTTTTGACAGGTCGCCTGCGCTGCGGAGTCTGTTTGAATTTGGCGAGCCGCCCAAGCCAGTCAAAGTTAGGCATACCTAATGTATCCTGGTTACTTGGCGCAATGTAAAACCTGCAAAGTACCTAATCTGAGATAGTCGTCCTGGTCGTTATGGTGATCGAAGATCTTTTCTTCCGTTAGGTGTCGTTTTCGTTCAAAAGGTCGCAATGTTAGCGAATTTGCGGCAGGTCTAGGTGTTGGAGGATGGGGCCAAGGTGAAGACGGGCGAAGCAGCCAGAATCAGCAATACCTAGTGTAGGCTGACAGCCTTGCAGTGCACACGTGCAGGTTGCAAAACGGCCCCGTACAGTGAATGGGGTCGAGTCAACCAAGAGGGAACGATCTGCGCGGTTGACTAGACCTTCACTGCCTTTAAAATTGCAGCGTCTTTGTGTGCTAAATGCTGAGATGTATAGTTCTCATGTATGTCACTTGTCACTTCGTCGTGTTAAATGGTTTGCAAGTACTGTGTAGATGAAAGAGCACGCCGAAGGCAAGGAAATTGCGGTGGCCTTTCATGGCAGCACACAAGAATTGTGGTAGTTGAACAACTTATAATATAGGAAAGGCCAGTATACCAGATGGTGGATCATTGAGCAGTGGTTCTGAGCTTCTACCTGCCCCACATATACCCTTTCCTAGAAGTATGGACTATATACGGCGTGGAAACTGTAGTGAATTCCCAAAGTAGACGGGGGCGGGAACTGTGAGATAGAGGTTGCCTTGCCGGTAGATTTGCGTCAGAGGGCGCCGGAGCACTTTTCACTCCCAGGTGCCGGTTGACTAAGCTGTCCTTTGGAGCCCTTCATGTCACCTGCAACCCAGCGAACCAGTCTCTCCTACTACGCCGACGTCTTGACTACACGGTACCAACATCCCCTAGTATCGCCTGCACCACAGCGAACCAGTCCCTCCTACTAATCGCCCGCGTCACGCACTCTTCGGACCGCTTTCCAACACTCAGCCCCTAGCCGCACCTACACTTCGCACCGCTCAAAGCAAACCGCGCCAAAGACCTCAACAGCAGAGCCAGAATGCAGCAATCGCGAAGTCTCCAAACTCTCCTCAATGACGCGGACGCCGAGATCTACTTCTGGACGTAAGAGACTCCTTGCTCCCTCTCCACCATCGCGCATAGCGAACTGTAACAGAGGCCTCGACAAGAAACTTGAACTTCGCAAGCGGCTCGAAGAAGAGTTCCTCTTCACGCCGCTGAAGAATCCCTTGTTCAATGGCCCCATATACGACAAGAAGAAGCCCGCAAAACAGATGATCCTGATCCACATCACCAACTTCTTCACCGACGAGTACGATTTCGCGTTCTGCGTCCAAGGCTACGACAACATGGTGAGTACATAAGCCCAAGACAAGACGGCCCCCCGTATATGACCGGTACACTGATGTACAATCAAGGTGAAGTTCTTGGGCGGCACGTTTTCTGGCCAGCCGTACGATGACCCTTGCGCCGCGACGCCGTGCGCACTCCACAGCCGCATGGGACTTATCTTGGGAGAAGAGCACCAGGGCAAGAGGTATCGCGGCAAGGCCTCGAGTATGTTTCACAAGGTGCAGAAGACGGATACCAAGGGTAAGTGCCGTGCGGAATTGGAATGGTGCTGGGATATTTGCTGATCTTGCATGTCATAAGCTTGCATTGGCGGTACCTGTATGAGTCGGCCATTCGGGCTTGGGAGAAGCTCGAGTTCGACGCTGCGGGGGCCCAGGTGATCAAGAAGGTTGCATTGGAACACATCGCAAAATACAAAGCAGCCTCGAAAGCCGACACAAAAGCGGAAAGGGGGATGGGGGAGGAAGTCCCTTCGTAGAGGGGAGAGAGAAAGGGGCGGAGGATGATTTGGGGAGAAGAAGAGTTGAGTTGAGGGACGGAGGGGGATACAAGGAAATAATGAAAAGCTCGTTCAAATTGCACATATCGTACTGAACAAGAGGCCTGGAGACGCTATTCCAGGACACGCCATACCGTCTCCAAACTTTCTACTCTTCTCTGTCGTCCTCTGAATGAAGGAGATGAGAAGAAATAGGGGGCATTGATGGACTGTCGTGTGGTTAGGGGTGTCCTGGGGCCGTTGTTCACATGGTAGGCACCACCCAGGTCTCTTTGACCCCTCAACAGCCAATTGCATGCCGGACGACGCAGCCTTCGCCGCGCCGCAAGAGATGGCCCACTAAGAATCCCGATCCACAAAACGTCTACGAGCTTGGCCGTTGCTTGTCAGAGCTTATTCCTCCGCTATCCAGGCGGCCCCCAGCGCGCTGTAATTGGGCATCGTCTCAGCGTGTTTCGGCATCTCAGCACTGCGCCCGCAATCCTCCTTCCACCCGTTCGTTCGCTCTATGCGCGGCCGCATGTTTTCGGAACCCTCGAGACTCTGCGCGGAACGTTCGTGAGCCTTGCTGCGCGTCCCGGAAGCCGTTGAAACCTCGCGCGGGCGCATTCGGGCCCTTCCGGCTCCGCTTCAGCGCAAACAATAATGGCAGAGGAGAAGGATGGCGGACACAGTGGCACAGGCAACGGCAACGGCAACGACAACGGCAACGGCGCCGCGCCCAATGGTGGCGCACCTGAGACGGCGCAAAAGCTCGAGGAGAGGAATCCGCTGAATCCGCTGAGGCAGAAGACCAGGACCGACTCGAGCAAGAAGGGGCCCGCAGGCGGCTTCGACGACACGCCTGTGCCGCGCGCTCCCCCTGGCTACACGATCAAGATCACGCTGCACCGCGCGACGAACCTGCCTCTGGCCGACATCAACACGCTTTCGGCCGACCCGTACATTGTCGCCCAGCTCATCACCTCACTGCCCCCGCGCCACCGAGAGGATCCCCCCCTGCAGCTGCGCACGCCGACGATACGCCAGAAGACGGACCCGGTGTGGAATACCGTGTGGATTATCGCCAATGTGCCGGCATCGGGCTTCCACCTCAAGTGCCGCATCTACGACGAGGATCCAGCAGACCACGACGACCGGCTGGGCAATGCACACGTTGTGGTGGACTCGCTCGACGAGCAGTGGGCGGGCATACAGCAGCTGTGCTGCCCGGTCAAGAAACGGATGGCCAGCAAGCGCGCGTATGTGCTGCGCGCGCTGGCTGTGTGCTTCCACAAGGCGCAGCATATGAATGGCTCGTTGTACGTGAGCGTGGAGCTGCTGGGCCGCACGCAGGACGAGAATGGCGGCCGCGCATACACCGTGGGTCCCCAGTACTGGATACGGCACTACTCGCCCTTGTTGGGTCGCCTGCTGGGCCAGAAAGCGCCTGGGGATGGCGAAAGCTCCAAGAGCTCTGGCAAATCCAAGCCCGAGCGTTACAACTTCCAGGCGAACCAGATGCAACTACGAGGCCCGACGCCAGACGCCATGTACCACCGCTTTGTCGAGTTCAAGCCCTTTGTCAAAGCCATGTTCACGGCAAAGGGCTTCCGTGGCTTCATTCTGTCCAAAACGCTACATCACCAGCACACGCGCGTATACAACTTTGATCGCGAAACGGCCTACGAAGCATTCCCGGAGCCCTGCATAGAGTTTACGCAAAAGTTCCTCGAGCTGGTGCATTACGACCAGGGAGGCCGCATCTTCACATACGTCCTCACGCTAGACGGGCTCTTCCGCTTCACCGAGACGGGAAAAGAGTTCGGCATCGACATGCTATCCAAACACACCATGCACTCCGACGTCGCCGCCTACATCGCCTTCTCAGGCGAGTTCTTCATCCGGCGGCTCAAGCACCCCCACAACCGAACCCCCGAAGACGGCGGGCAAAACAGCTCGCACCCCCCCGACGAAATCGAAGGCGGCCCCCCCAAAGACGATCCCAAAACCGACCCCTCGTACTACGAACTCATCATCGACAACGACTCAGGCACCTACCGGCCCAACGCGCAGCTCCTCCCGCAACTAAAAGCCTTCTTCGAGGCAAACTTCCCCGGCCTGCACGTAGTCACGCTCGACTGCCAGGGCCAGGCCGACAAGATGCAGCAGATGAAGAAGGAGCAGCGCGAGCGGAAGAAGGCCGAGGGCGCCCACATCGTGTACAAGCAGATTAGCAGGACGAGCAGCATGAGCTCGAGCGACATTGAGGATCTGGATCATATGGAGGATGTAGAGAATAGGCCGGAGCCGCATATGCGGGACCGGATTCTCCGCGAGGCGGGGGCGAGGGCTGACGCGGCGAAATTGCATGTGAGGGAGTACATGCCTGGGAATAATAGGGAGGGTTGGAGGGGGACTGAGCACCAGGCGGAGGGAGCGGGACGGGCGGATCAGGGAGAGACTTCAGCTGCGGCGGCTCAGGACGGGCCGTCTCGCTAGCATGCATCTGCCCTTCATCATTTTTTTTCTGTCCACGTTTTCTTATTTTTACGATTTGAGTTTGGCTTCATTCGCGTTTTGGTCTTTGGGTTGGCTGGGTTATAGAGGTTTCTGCGTCGCGTTCGAGCCTGTGCGTCCATCAGGGGATATCTATACGTTATCTCAGGAGAAAAATGGGAATAATATGTATTCTGTGCTTTGCTCGCTCGCCTCCCGCTCGCCATGGTTGATTTGTTCGTTGTACCGTGTGCCGTTCTGCATGCGACCTTTCGTTGCGATCTAATCCCATCACGTGGACATGCATGAATGCTTCTCTACACCGTACGTAGTACATACACCATATATATCCCTCCACTAGCCCAAAAAGGAAACCATATATCACTACAAGACCAGGTATCGCATGTACACTGCGGGGACCCGGTCGCGAACCCTTAGACCCCAAAACCCCCCTCCCTCTACACCTCCTCTTCCAGATCTCAGACCTCCGACTATTCCTCTCCCCCACCTCATCAAAATGTCCAGCTCCGCCGACGCCCTCGCTATCCAAAACACCCTCGCACGCTACTGTATCGCGCTCGACACGAAAAACTACGCTCTCCTGCGCGACGTCTTCGTCGAGGATGTCGAGGCTGATTATCCGTTTCAGCGCGAGTTGAGGGGGGTGGAGGATGTGGTGAGTAGGTTTTTTTTTGTTTGGGTTGGGGGTTAGGGGTTGTGGGATGGGAAGGGGGAGAGGGAGAGGGGGCTTGATGAGAGGATAAGAGGAATTGCTGACGTGGATATGTGGTGTAGGCTGATGCGATACAGAAACGGTATGTGGGTTTATTTTTAGGTGAGGTTTGGTAGGTGCATGTGTTTATATGTGTTTGTCCTCAACTCTTACTCGCTACGCTACTACCCCCTACATTTTTCACTCATCCATATCCATTTATACTCCTCCCACTCCCCTCCCCTCCCCTCCTTCCCCACCAACCCCTTCCCACAGTTCCTCCCCTCCCCATCCCAACCCCTCATCCCTAACCACGCAAACCCTCTACTTCCCCACCCCCACCCGCGCAACGACAACAACCTACTTCATCAGCTCACAGTTCATGCAAGGCCCACACGCGGGGAAAATCCTCCAAGCATACGGGCAATACGTCGATGAACTGGTTATAGTGCAGGAGACAGTCGGGGGCGGAGAAGACTACGAGGCGGTGGGTGGAGAAGACTACAAAGAGAGGGGCGTGTGGAGGGTGAGAAAGAGGATGGTAAGGTTTACAGCGAGGGTGGGGGATGAGGGGGTTGTGTGGGAGTTTTGAGGAGGGGGGAGGTGCGCGAAGGCTTCTCCTAGAGGGAGTTTTAAGGAGGGGTGTAGATGGATGGATGCATGTGTATGTATTTAGTTATTGATTATTTTTAAATCTGTGTGTTGCGTTGTTTTGTGTTGTGTCATGTCATATGCGTATACGCTTACTATGGCCGGCTGACGTCCCTCTCGGTGAGAATAGCCCATTGAAAGCGAAAAAAAAGTGTTGTGTCATGTCATATCATGTCATATACAAAGGTGTGAGAAGAGCATCAAGTAACCCCCGGCGGAATATCCACCCACCCACCATCCGGCCACCAGACCCCCGCCCTCGTAAAATCGCTATATTCCACCCCCCCAAAAGGGTGATACTTCACAAACCCGAATCTAAAATACTCCGGGTGATCTAGCGCTCTCCTTTCCCAAGTAAAATTCATATCGCCGTCTTTATGAAGCCCTCGGAAGCGCTCGACATCATTAACAAGCACGCTGACGCCTTCGTAGCCGCGCTCCAGCCCCGCCCATGCGAACGTAATAGTTGTGGCATTGATCACAGGCGCGAGGATAGACGGGATGCCGGTGCCGAGTTGGGCGTCGCCGCGGAGTGCGACGGCCGTTTGGAGGATCGACGCGAAGCCCCAGCGGGCGATGCCGTTGATGAAGAGGCCGACGAGGAGGCCTTGGCAGAGGAGGCTGAGGCGGGTTTGCAGCGCGGTGCCGGGGAGGAGGAGGAGCGCGAGGATGTAGTGGTGGATGCGGAGGTCTAGGGAGGGGACGGCGAGGAAGATGAGGAGGGTGAAGGCTAGGATTGCGTAGATGGCTAGATAGCGGGGGAGGCGGCCTTCGACGCGGAAGCAAATGGCTTGGTAGATGACGATGGCTATGAGGACTAGTATGATTATGACGAGGGCGGTGATGGCGCCGGGTTGCTGGTTTAGATCGTGGGATGTGAGGCGTTGGATGGGTATCATGTCTAGTGTGAGGTTGTTCAGTGCGCCGACCCAACAGGCGCCTACCCACAAGATGGTCTTTTCAAATTGGGCGGTCAGGTGCGCCAGAGTTTTGCGTATACTGATGCGATAGATGATGGCGGCGATGAAGGCAGCTGGGAGGAAGTTCGCAAGAGCTGTAGACGCCAATGAAGGATAATCATTGTATGATGGAGGGTCAGACGCCATGGCGATCTGCCAGAAGATGATGACGAAGACGGGTCCGAAGAATGTGGCAGGATGTGTAGTAAATAAGGAGAACAATGCTGTGAAAATGGTAGACAGGATGAGGAGATCCCACCGTGGATCCCGGCATTTTCCAGAAGCGCTCCTGACTGCTTCGCTCCGATCGAATTCGAAAGACATGGGAAACGACGAGTTGAAGCCCACGCTTTCGATACCGTTCCGCGAGATGGAGCCATAGCTTGTCTTTTCTCCGACGAGACGGAGCACGCCACAGCCTCCACTCGCGTCCGTCAAAACTCCGGCGTGGATGGCAGAGCCGCAGATGAACGAGTCGCCGCGATAAACTGCCCGATCATCCTCTCCAGCATTCGAAGTACCGCCTATTATGAGTGGGCGATAGATTATCGACTCGTTCCCGATCGCGCGAGGGTTCAAGACGGAAACGCCACGGCAGTTGGCAGAGCAGGTAAACGCAAAGCTCGAATCCTCGAAGGGGAGGCAATTGCTGCCGTCGGGGCCACAGCTCTGGGCATCGACCCTGCAGAGAACGAATCAGTCTTGCTTCATGCCATGGTCGTTCGCAAACTTACCAAGGTCTTGCAACGCAGGAAAGCCGAACAGGCGCACCGAATCCCGCAATGTCTTCAGGAAGGCCGAAGTTGCTGAGTATGACACCGAATAAAACAAGCCATAGCATGAAGGCGCATATAAAGATGCAGACCCTCGCAAATCTTGGGAGACGCGCAAAAAGACGGATATGGAACGTTTGAGCGCGCTCCAAGATAGGCTTGATATGGTTGTCTTTCGGAGGCCGAGGCCCTCCTACCCATTCTACCACTTTGCGCATCCGCAAAGCGATTGATGCCGGTATCCCGCTCTCGACCTTCCGCCAGCACGCGCTTTCATGCCATCGGCTACGGTCTCGCACATCTCCAACTTCCTCCTCCTCCTCACTTCGTGTGCTTGCCGGAGTCGCAGATTTGGAGGAATGCTCGCCCGGAGCTAGCGACGAACTGCTCTGCTCTATACGATCGCCGTTCTCGACGCCGTCTGCGGCCGAAGGGGAGGCTTTCATCCGAAGGCTCGAAGCCATGACTGCGGTTGTCGGGCCGTCGCGAAGAAGAAATGTGAAGCCGACATATCAATAGTGATCGTTCGCGCTCCCAAGATGCCAAGGGGGGCTAAAGAGCGTCGAGAGAACGGCAGCGCCCATTGCTTCTGACGCCTGAATGTGGGAGGTTTCATGTACGCCAAGATGGCACGTGATAGTTGTAGGATCTTCTGTACTCGGGGCCCAACGTCGAAGTACTTGCGGGCTTGAGTTGGTAACTGCTCTTGTTCAATTCATGCGTTCGAGGAGGATATAAAGTTGAGTCCATGACCGCGTGGTCCCGGGGTATCCATGGATGAGTCGTCGGTGATAAGTCGTTTCTCCCGAGCAGTAGCTCCATGGCGTGAACATCATACGAAGATAACAGGACTAACGTTACAACAGTACGAGTGCCTTGCCTATGTCGACGACACTGACACTATATCAGCTTGATCGGTGTGATGAAGTCACATTGTACAAGAAGAGAAGGAACTGTCGCGATTTCAAAAAGCAATCACACGGTAAGAAGTAACGACACGAGAAAAGAGCAGTGACGGTGATCGATGGGTATTATTAAGTAACCGAGCCTCGCAAGGCGTGCGTCTATCTACAATGATCCTTCCTGCTCACGGAGCCGCGAACCGGCAAAGGTCACGATGCATCCAGAGCGCCAAGATGATGAAATACGCCAGTAAATGCACAAGATTCTCAAGCCCGATAAGGCTGATCTATCAAACATGTCGGACAAAGGCCGCTGATTAGAAGTCGAAAGCCAAGTGGCCGAGTTGGTGGGTGTCGTTGTCGCGTGGAGGGTGCAGGAGCGAAGACGCTTAGAGCATCTGGGCAAATGTCAGACTGGGTTCAGGGAGATGGCCTCACGGGAGGGAACGTACCAGGGCAGCACCGCCAGCAGCGATGAGGACGGCCATGGCTGAGCCGGCGCCAGTGGGAGCGGCGCCCTCGAAGGGGATGGTCGCTGAGGGGGCACTGGTGCCAGAGGGAGCACCAGTGCCGGAGGGGACGACGACGGCGGAGGTGGTGTCGTTGGCGTAGTTGTACTGGGCCGACGAGACGGCAGCGAATGCAGCGACGATGGCGACGATGGAGAACTGCATCTTGATTGATTGGGGGGGGTTTCGGGTGGTTGATTGGAGTAGCCGAAAAGTTGGAGTTGAAGTTGAAGTTGATGAACGAGAGTACGGGTTGATGACGAAGGACAGCGAGGGAGCGGGTTTATATAAGCGGGAGAGGGAAGCTTGCGACTGTGCTGTTTGATAGATAAGAAAGTATGTCGGAGCTTTCAGCTCTTTTTTATATGGGGACCGTCCACGGGTGGTGGGTCTCCATGGGTGCCCGCCACGCAACCCACACCGACCCACGTCTAGAGCAGCCCCCAATACTTCATCCAAACATTGGCCCAACCACTCGGTCCAGCCACTTTCCTGTTTGCACGTCCTTTGCCGATGGTGTGACCAGCCATGCCCGGCCGTGACCAGCCATGACCAGTCCGGACCCGTCGAGCCCACACACAGTGGTGCACTGTCGGCCACGCAACCAGTGTTATCCACTCGCGACGTCGCCCACCGCAACGCACACGCAATGCAGTGGAGCCGCAGCCTGACGACTCACTGCTCTGTCAAGGCAACGGCCAAAAAGACGAGCGAAGCCGGCCACACACATTCATGCAACATTCTCGCGCCACAGCCCAGCCACTCCGCCTCGCCCCTGTGACCGTCCGTGTCTCGTTGCGGATGCAAAAAATAGACGCTTATGCCGTCATTCGTCACCCCCTGTCTGGCCAGCCATGGCGCGATAAGAAAATTTATCGGAATCACCATGGTCTAGAGGTGCCCGTCTGGGCGGAAGATCAACGGCCGGTCGTGCACACTGTTGAGCCGCGCCGCCGCCGTCTCTCCTCAGCACAGCACGAGCAACGCAGTCCAGAGCCTTGGCTCAGACTGGGCCTTCTGGCTCCTGGAGAACCGCATCTTCCTCAAGAAAAACCGTGCCATAGCCGTTTTTAGCCTATCGGGAAGAGTGCTCGCGACCCCCGGCCCTTCTTCCGAGAGGCTCCGCTATTCACTCCGGGTGCACGCCCACGGGGAGGATGCCAATAATTGACCGTTATTGACGCGTATGCAAGTTGATCTCTTCTCTTTGTGCCCAGAGCGATCGCCAGGGGCTCCTGAGTCCTGCCGTTGAACGGCTGAACGAACGGCTGAACGAGCGGCGGGTGCTGGTGCTGGTGCTGGTGCTTATTACACAATTTCGCAGTTCATCTTGGCGTTCATTGGAATTTGGGCCCCGGGGGGACAGCCTCGTCCGACGAGCTTAGCCTTGACCAACATGATTCCTCCGCGCTACGGACCATAACAACACTGGAATTTCCTTCTGCACGCCTGGGCTTCTCTCTAGAACCCGCCAAGCGATAAGAGACGTTTGGTGGAGATTCAACTCCGTCCGGAAACGTCTTGTCTCAGCGTCGTGCACAGGGCCTTGAAATTCCAATTTCGCAATCTCGAACCAACAAACCCACCTACGGTATACCTACCTATTTTCTCATCCGATGACGTCGCCTTCCAACCTCCAACATTAGAACTAGGGCAAACCCACAGGTTTCTACGGCGTGCGAAATGCGGAGCCAAGTGTTGCGCGTGTGTTTCAGCGCGGTCGGTGGACTGCAGGTGATGTCGCAACTTGTGGATATAGACGCGCAATCGCAATCGGAGAGCGAAGCAAACTGCCGAAAGGTTCTAAGTTGGAACTTGAAGCGGCGCGTCGTGACGCCAGAGCCGCATTGTGGAGTGGATGTTAGCTGAAAAAATATGGAGGTGCTTGTCGGGAGTCGGAGGTGGTGTGAGGAGCTAGCTTGCATGGTCACGATTAACGTCGAGTTAGTTTGCCCGTCCAGGTGGATGGTATACATTCCGCGATGATGTACACACAGTGAACTACCTATAACACCGTTTAGGATTGAATGCACGCAGTATAATCGAACGTATGATCTAGATTCCAACGCACACCACACGTATCTACAGAACCTCACATAAACGCCAAACACGCATCATCCGTGTCAAGCGCACACTAGACTCGAATTATACCACATATTTGGACGACTGTTTCCTCTACAAAGCTATGCACCAAACTACTGCAAGAGTAAATACACCTGCAGGATTATTAGAAGCTACGTCCTAAGCCGCGCAATAGTGACGTATACCGGTACACCTCTATACTACTACAAAAAAAGCCAAAGCACTTAGGATCTACGAGCACTTCAACAGTGTCAAGGGAAGGGTGCAGCGTTGGCCAGATAGCCCCCCTCTACTCCTCATTAAACAGAACAATAACAACGTATACTATACTATACTATACAGAGTCGCGTAATCATTACAGCAAATAACACCATTCCCATGCCCACCCCCCAAATTCCCAAACCATCCCGCCCAACCGAACCCGGTTGATTTATCCCAAAACGCCCCAAAACACCATGCTATACTACAACTACAAGTCCCCAAACCCACAAACGCCCATGGCAGAATCAGAAACCCCAGGGTATCCGACACATGTATCTATGACAGGCTACAGCCATGAAAACTCACCACACTCAGCCCGCCCCATCAAGCAATATTCCCCGCAAGTCCCAAAAACAGCGCCTGCGCCGCCAACTGCAGCGTCCAAATGCCGACCTTCTTAATGCGCCGCTTGCGCGCCGTATTGTCGTCTGTGATGTCGCGCGCGAAAGCTACGTACATCTGCAGAGTGTTAGTATCTGCTACACGAACAACTAACTACACAGGATAACAAGGGGAAGCAAAACATACCTCTCGCGAAATGTCATCCATCAAGCCGCTATCGTAAACAGTCCAACTGCCATCGAACTCACTGGCGCGCTTCACAACCCTACAGTTGACGGGGATGAACGTCTTCTTGGCATTGATATACGCCACAATAGGCCGGACCAACGCATTGTTCACGTACGAGATGTCGTTTGTGAAGAGTGGGACAGCGGCGCGGACGTCGTTGAGGTGCACACGGACATCCATGATGATGAATCGTTTATCGTCGTCTTTGGCGTCGGATTGCGCCTTCTCATCTAGGGCATGCTGGTGCGCATCGAAGCCATGAGCCGCGTGGTCCGAGTAATATCTGTCGTGGTTCTGCGTCACCGTCGCCTCGACGCGGTCGTACATGTCTGACATGACTTTGGCGAGGGAGTCGTCGTCTTCATTGGGGAGCATGACGTCCGAGATAATGTCGACGTTGCCCTCGTATATCCAGGAGAAGGGGCCATCGTAGCCGCGGTTGAGATGGTCGATGTTCAGCCCGTCTATGCGGATGCGGCTCTGCTTCTTCCAGCGGCTGCCGCCTTCAGTGTCGCGGCCATCGCTGAGTTGGGCGCCCGTGTAGTTGTGTGTTTGGCGAGGGTGGATGGTGAAGAGTGAGTTGTCGAAGGAACCTGACATCATGTTTGCGGAGAGAAAGTCGTAGAATAGCCATTGCTTTCGCAATTGGGGCAGGTCGCAGGAGAAGATGCTGACGGAGAAGGGGCGGAAGTTGTTTGGCTGGTATATCGTAACCAGCAAGTCTTCCATCTTGAAAGAATCGAGCTCAAAGTCGCCCATCTGGTGATCATACTTGTAGGAACGAGGGTCAACACCTTCGATGGCGTGCACAGATGTCCTGTCCACGACCCCGCGGATGCCTTTGATCTCCACGTCTTTCAGCATGCCTTTTCCGTTGAGCCATTTCGAGAAGGAGAGCGTAACGTTGACCGTATCGATGGATATGTCGAACTGCGAGTAGTTTGTGTCTTCCACTTCATCCGCTCCGCTCGATCCGCCCTTCTCTCTATGTGCAATTGCTGCTGCCGCCGCCGCAGCCGAGGTCTGCGAACCCTTGGTGACGTTCGCGTTCTCCTGGCCAGGCCTCCGAGACACAAACACCTTCCTGAAGGATATAACGCCATCTTTCCACTTGGGCACGACAGCCGACTCGAATACAACTTTGATGCCGGACGACTTGGTCAGATAATTGCCAATCCACTGTGCGACCGTCTCCTGGGCAAAGACGGTGTTGATAAGAAACACCGTCAGCATGAAGAAGGTTGTAGTCCCAAGCAAGATCCACAGGAAATGCGCAGCCAGTATCCACGAAAACAAGGCGTATATCTCGTCCGCGTTGAAGGGGCGCGTGCTGCGGATGGTGAGCCATTTGAAATGGACAGCTATCCGCGACCAGAAACCGGATGCTGCTTCCAGGAGTTCTGCTTTGGTTGGTCTCTTGAGATGTGGGAGAGCGTGTGGGAGACGTTCGAGGAAGTGTTTGCTGGAGCTGGCCGGGTGCGCAGCTTCAGGCTCGGGTGCTTCCTTCGAGGGGCTTGAAGGCTTCGGGTGGGCTTCAGGCTGGCGAGCGAGCTGGGCTTGCGGGGCGGCGGATTGCTTGTTCTTCGGCTTCGAGTCGTTGGTCACTGAGCTCTTGTTTCGCCGGTTCGCGGCGCCGTTTTTTCGTTTCGACGGATTTGATACGGATCGTGCGTTGCGATTCCATGCCGAAGCTATGGCCAGTGAGACGCTTTGTTGGACGTTGTTCGGCCGAAGCAGCGCCTGTCGAAGGAGTGGTGTGGAGAAAGGTCCGCCATGTGAAGAAGGCGTCCAAGGCTCGAGACGTCGCCCAACTCTCGTGTGAACTCCGAATGGCCGTCTAGGGACGCAAATGCCCCCTCTTGAGGCGCCCCATCCCCCCGCGGCTGCCCTCGACAGCGGCGCGCTCTGCGTCCCCAGGCCCAGGCCCACGTCGCCGACTGAGCGCCTCACGAAGGCGGCCACGGCGATGCCTACATTTCGGCTCATTATATTCGCAGCCACCACATGGTCGATGTCTGCCTCTGGGAGATGGCAGACGGTGGTCGGATGGTGCTGGTATGGTAGGTCGAAGGTCGAAGGTAGGATGCAGAAGACGACTCGTCGGGAATGACGACAGGGAGCGAAAAAATGTCTAGCCTATCTAAGCCGCAAGCGAAAATATTTGGATATCGGACTAGCGATTTGCATCGGAGACACGCCGCACAGTGCACACCTCACTTAGGTGTTCGAGATCGCTGCGCCCAAGTAAGAGAAGAAGTTTGAAAGCCGCCGGGCTTCTTTTGGCCACACTTTTGCCTCGACCTGCCAAAGCCTTGCGACCCCAGCAACCCCATACTTCACACGCCGCACCCCGCCACCCCTCTTGCCATACAACACCCTCCAACCTTTGACCCCATACCCAACCCACACCACCTCGCACAAGATGCCCGCGCCCACCGCGCTCCAACGCGTCCCCGAAGCGCTCGACACCACCATGAACGACGCCGCCTCCGTGCCCCTCCCCTCCGACTCCACCCCCCTCCTCGACATGTCCGGCTCTCCCGTCCAGCCTCCCGCCCCCACCGAGACGCCCTCCTCAGACCTCCCCACCACCGACGAGTCCGGCCGCCCCGTGTTCCCTCCCACAGGCAGCATCCCGCTCGCCTTCAAGCGCGAGCAACGGCACGTGCCCGTCCCGCCGCACCGCATGTCCCCGCTCAAGAGCACCTGGCCCAAGATCTACCCGCCGCTCGTGGACCACTTGAAGCTGCAAGTGCGCATGAACACCAAGACCAAGAGCGTCGAGTTGCGCACAAGCAGCAAGACGACGGACACGGGCGCGTTGCAGAAGGGCGAGGACTTTGTCAAGGCGTTTTGTCTGGGCTTCGATGTCGACGACGCCATTGCTTTGCTGCGGCTTGTAAGTCTGAATCTTGCATGAGCGGGTTGTTCATTTTCCACTGCTGGCTATCGCCATCCTGGGGGACAATTGCTCACGAAAGCATAGGACGACTTGTACATCGAGACCTTCGAGATCAAAGCAAGTACTCTGTATTCCTCTATCAACACATATATGCGCCACACCCGCTATCCCACCATCCCCAGCACCCCCCTCTCAGCACCACCCACTAACCCCCACCCACCAGGACGTCAAAACCCTCACAGGCGAGCACCTCTCCCGCGCAATCGGCCGCATAGCCGGCAAAGACGGCAAAACCAAATTCGCAATCGGTACGCCCATCTCCTCTCCCCCTCCCCATCATGACATGACTAACCCCAGCCCCCAGAAAACGCATCACGCACCCGCGTCGTCCTCGCCGACCAAAAAATACACATCCTCGGCGGCTTCAAAAACAGTACGTTGAGCCCCTCGTTCCTTCTTTGACGTACCTCGGCGAGGTATCAGGAGTTGAGTTGGAGTTAACTAACAATGTACAGTTCACATTGCAAGGGAGGCGATTGTGTCGCTTATTCTTGGCGCGCAGCCGGGGAAGGTGTATGGGAATTTGAGGACTGTGGCGGGGAGGATGAAGGAGAGGTTTTAGGGTGGTGGGGGGTGAGTTGGGGGGCTGGGATTGGCTTGGCTTGGCTTGGACTGGTTTGAAGTGGATTGAGTCGATTGGCGTGGGCTATGCGTTCTCGAAGAGAAAAATGCGTGCGTGCGTGGTTGACGGGTGTGCATGTGCATGTGCATTTCAAGGCGTTTTAACGGACGGACGGACGGATGGATGGCAGGGCGAAAAATACCATTTTGTGCGTGATGGGTTTATGATTGCGTGGGATGGATAGATTCTAGAGGAGAGAATCTGCTTGCTTGCTTGCTTGCTTGCTTGCTTGCTTGCTTGCTTGCTTGCTTGATCGGTCTGGTCTTATCATCTCATCTGTCTTTTTGAATTTGTCCTTTTGATTTCAACTTGCCTTAGCAATAGACTAACTACAAGGGAGGAGAGAGGAAGGGTATGCATAACTTTCTTCCTTCCTTCTGAACGATGCAGTGCGGTGCATGTTCTGGAATCAAGGATCTAGACTGCGGATTGGATTGGATTGGATTGGATTAGGAATGTAGATATGTGGTAGGTATGAAGATTCTTGTTAATCCGCTGTTTTCCGTATCCATTTCTGTTCCTCATAGATATCCACGCTATGTCACTGTTGAATACGTACGTTCGCAACCACACACCACCCCCCTCCCACAACCCACCTCACACACCTCACACATTGCACAAACTTTATCCATCGTATAAGATTCTATTCCATCCATCTGTCATACACATCGTGTCTTGCCAAGTAAGTAAGTCATGCCCCATGCCCATCTACAGAATGCATCATCAGACCAAGTATACCAAATCCATCCGCCCATAGCCATAGTTCCTTTTCCACCCACACAACTCATATACAACAGAACAGTAAAAAAAATTGTAAACAGATGATGATAACCAACCCGCAAGACTGCGCAAAGCCATCCACAAAAAGAAACAGCAATGCCGCCAGATATCCACCTCCCACCTCCACCCTACCCTACCCAAACCTTCCCAAAAAAAGAGAGAAAAAATATAGGGGGCATGAAACGCTAAAACCATCAACCCAAACAAGAAGAAGAATATATACACACAGAAAAAAAGAAATTCACAAATGTAGTACAACAACCACCCCCACCACCTCAACAAAAGAATTTGTACACCTTCTTCCACCTCGGCCAAGCCTTCCGCTCTTCACGCTCCTCCGCAAGAAGCGCCTCAAGATTAAGCTCGCGAATGCCCGTATGCAGATCCATATTATACGAGCGCACCACCGCCGTGCGGTACAGCAGCTTATAGGGGATAAAAAAGGCAAGCGTGACAGGCAGCGCGAGGTAGACTTGAAAAAAAGACGTCAGACGGGACGACGTTGACAAAGCGACATAGTTGAGCGGGACAACAGCGACGAAGAATTGCGCGACGAGGACTAGCACGTTGAACCCGAAGCCGATCCAGGAGCCGATGACGCCCGGCTGAGACTTGAAGGCTAGTTCGTCGAGCGTGTGGCCTTGGAGCTTCCAGCCTTTGCGGAAGCGGATGTGGGCGAAGCAGATGGATGCCCATGTGAAAACGGCGGAGAGGGCGGAGAGGGCGAGAAGCCAGTTGAACGTGTCCTCCTGCTTCTTCCTGTCCGCGCCGGCTAGGAAAGCGAGAAGGCCGAGGCTAGAGGAGAATGCAATGGCAACCAGTGGACGACCTTGGCGATCAATGTAGGTGAGCACCCTGGGGGCTTGGCTTTGCTCTGCGAGCGCCGCGAGTGTGCGGCTGGAGCCATAGATGGCAGAATTGCCCACGGAGAGGACAGCTATCATGATGACAGCATTGAAAACGGAGGGCAAAACATCGATGCCAGCGCGCTTGATTGCGATGACAAAGGGAGAGGCGACCGTATCGGCATTGTTGTGTCTGGCGAGCAGCCCCTGTTCGTTGAAGGGAACCAGTATGCCGATAACGAGGAGAGACACAACATAGAAGAGTGTGATGCGCCAGAAGACCTGCTTGACCGCAGTAGGAAGCGACTTGCGCGGATTAGCCGTCTCCGCAGCAGCGAGGCCAACAAGCTCCGTTCCCGAGAAGGCAAAGGCGGCATTGACAAACGTGCCGCAGAAGCCTTTGAACCCGTTGTGGAACGCCCCGGGATCACGCCAGTATTTGAAGCCAATGTACTCCCCACCGGGCCCTCCGCCGATATTGATAATGACGCCGAGAATGATGAAGCCAATTACTGCTGCGACTTTGACGATGGCGAATACGAATTCGGCCTCTCCGTAGCCCTTGACGCCGAACAAATTGATACCCACAATCAGGATCAGGAATATGGCGACCCAGGCATTGTTGTTGACGGCTCCATGGTTCCAAAAGCTGATGGTGTATGTTGCAGCGACGATCTCCAGCGGCAGTACAACAAGCCATTGCAGGGCATAGCTGTATTGCAATTAGTCAGGCACAGATGCAGTGAGTAACAGTGATAGAACTCACTTCCAACCCATGGCAAATCCCCACGCAGGGTCTATAAAGCGCGTCGAGTAGGCAGAAAACGAACCGGCGACGGGGAAAAGAACGGCCATTTCCCCAAGGGCGTGCACTGTGCAGTACATCATGATACCGACGAGGCAGTAGGAAATCACGAGCGAGGCTGGCCCCGCATTGGCAAGCACCTGGCCTGAGCCGACGAACAATCCAGTGCCTAGGTGAATATGAGACACATGCACAGCAAATCAAGTGGTGGAAAGCATACCGATGCTCCCCCCTATCGCAATCATCTGCAAATGCCTCCCCTTCAGCCGCCTCGCCAGTGGTGAATTGGCAGTGTTGGCAGCGGCGCTCTCGACGTCGAAGACCTTGGCGTCGGTGCCCACGGTGCCCTTTGGCACCATGGTCATGTTGGGATCGCGCTTGAAGCTGTCGATGACGCGGCGGCCAATGCCTTCCCTGTGCGACGAGGACTCGCCATAGTAGGTCGAGATCTGCGAGTCCCTCCCGAAGCTCTTCTCGGTCCTGTAGTCATCGTCGTCGTTGAAGGCCATGACGAGGAGAAGTGCAGCGATTGCTGCAACCTCTGGTGGCGCGGCCGTTTCCTGGTGGTGTTGGGTGTCGTGTGCTGGGTATCGTGTGTCGTGCGGTGGTTGGGGGCCGGCAAGGGCGCGGGCGCGGGCGCGGGCGGGCAGGCAGGCTTATGTTGTCGCGGGCCCACTGAACGAACATATGCAGATTAGCCAGGGTCTGGGCGGTTGGCGCTTTGCCGCACACTACCCTCTAGGCGTGTACGAGTACCGGGGGCTAATGTGTCTGAGACGGAGATTGTCTGCCATCTGGTTGGCGGAGGAGCACGCAGGCTCGACTGCCGGGAGCAGGGAGCGTCATGTCAACGTGACGCGGGCGAAGAAGGTAGAAAGACGGCAGGCCGCCTGGTGGTTCGTGGGCGCTGGGGGAGCAACGATGAACGATGGCGACATGAGCCAATGCCCGGGGCCGCCGACTCGGGGCCCCTCGTGCAAGGGCACGGGCCCGAGGCCTCAAGCGCGGTGGGGAATGCGTTTCTCTGGTTATTGGCTGCACGCGCTGCTTCGCAAATCCACACGCTCTCGTTGCAGTGTTCTCGTTGTTGTGTTCTCGTCGTGTGCTCAGGGCCATCATTGATGCAATATTGGTCATCGACGTGCCCCGCAACGGTCGCTCTTGCCTCGGGCGCGAGGCCGGTGGCGCTCACGCTCGCTCCTTCCAGAAGACGCCGACGGCGCACAGACCCAAGCGCTATCACCACCCATGCCCTTAGCGTGTGCCCATGCACCATCATCCATCTTGTCCTGCCCGAGATGCCTCGAGCTCTCTCCTCCCGCATTTTCAACGCCTACCTGCAGTTGCACCCGCTCCCCTTCCGACTCTACTTCTCCACCATCTTGGTAGATCCGCCCTCCCACAGGTACCTTCTCCATCCTTGGCCTACTAGCGGAAGCACCAATCTCGCCCTCGCCCCAATACGGCCTCGTATTCCTCTGTGGTCAATGCTAACATTTATTATCCAATCTTTTTCCTCTGTGGTCAATGCTAACATGCATCCAATCTTTGATTTGCTGCAGTCACCGCGCCGCATCTGCCGTTCTTCCAAGAACACCTCTCCAACCTCCAGCGTGTCAAGCGATACGAACAAGAACAGAGAGCCTCCAACCTTCAGCGTGTCAAGCGATACGAACAAGAACAGAGAGCGCGCGTAAGACGGCACATCCCTGCCCTGTCTTCCCGAACGCCCAACGATATATTGATCTCTGTACTACTAGGGCTGCATGGCTGCATCTATTTTCGCACTGGCAGAATTCCGCATGCATTCGTGGCTCCGACCGTCTCATTCTGTCCAACTTCGGCTGACGCCTGGGCGTACACGTTCAGCTGACGCGCCATCTCGTGCTATCAAGAGCATTATCCAAGTCGGGTAATCTGAACCGTCAGACCAAAAGCAGCGCTGCTTCTCATCGGGTCTCACCGAGAGACTTAGTGGTCTTGCACCCTACACATCGTCTAGCAGCCAGAGTACCTTGTCTACTGCAGAGGCGTAGTCGATCCTATTTCGGCCTGGCCTAGCAGCCACCGCCGTATTCCGCTGACATATTCGACCATGGCAAGCCTTTGCCGTGACCTGCAACGTCGAACGATTTTGACGTAAAAGAAAACGCCTAGAATGCCCGCTATTGGGCCGAAAGGGACCGCCTCAATCAACCGTATCTAAGGAACGGAGCCGGGGCCGATAATTAGCAGGTGGCGTTGAAGGCGAGGGCGTAGGGGAACGGTGGAGAAAATAGGAGGCGAGGGGTGCATCAAGATTATAGGCAGTGACACGCAAAGCACAGAGAAGGTATGAGGGGGAGGTTCTTGTGGCTTATCAGGTCTATAGCTGTGCAGCCGCTCGAACTTACGGATCAATCAGCAAATGACACATATCTCGAAATTGCGTCTACCTTAGTAAAATAACTTCGTCGGGATGAAGATGTAAGTCAGCTTCGCCTCCTGGTCTATTAATGCAATCCGGCTCACGATCCAGCTTGGATGCGCAAGCTTTCCCCGCTATTATCAAACAACCTGCGGAGCTCTTGGTCGTACCTTTCCTTCTCGGCAAGCTTCTTCGCAACAACATTCGCCGAATCTTCACACCAGAAGTTTGATACCATCTCCTCGGTTTTTGTGGACAGACTACCCGAGAACCGCTGGCAGAGCTGACGCTCAACAAGCAAATACATGGCGTTCACCGACTCTATAGAATGCCAAAACCATACTCCTTTCGATTCCCACATGTCATGCATAACCATTGATAGTGAGATATCATGCCGTCTGCCCAATCTTGTCTTATGCTCTTCATCCTCAAGGATGCGCATAAACTCCTCACGCACTCTATTAAACTTGTCAAGATGCTCCCCCCGTATCTGGTCGACTCCTCTTCTGGTAAGCTAGTAAGGCACTGAGAGCTTCTCTATAGGGAGAGAGCATACCCATTCCAGGTCAATAAGGCATGTGATATTCCATTCTTGGTCAACAATAATATTGCTCGCATGGAAATCAGTAAGCTGCAGTATAAACAGCCCATTACGCCTCTCCCGCCTTAGGAAGTGGTGTGAAAGCGCCCAGAGTAAGGCGTGTACTGTTATTTAACCACAGCAGTCGTCCTCGTCATAAGCTGCGTTTAGCTGGCCGAGGAAGCGTTAATCGTAGAATGTGAGCATATCCAACACAAAAGCGTCAGTGCATGTGTATGTATCGCTCCTCTACATTACCCTCAATACCCCATCGTTTTCCAATATAATAGTCGAGCAAAAAAGTGGCCAGTTCGATAATAATACAGTGCCGTCATCATGGTATCAGAATGAACCTATTCTTAGTTAAGGGACCCGAGTGAGAGAGAGTATTAGGCGAGCCTGGCGAGCCATGTCGCGAAACAGATTCTTCCTCCGAGTCAGATCTTCCTGACTCCCTTTCCATGAGTTAGAGAGCATCTTCCCTTTGCTTGGCCCAATAAACTCAACAATCATGTATCCTGTGTATAGGTTATGGGCGGCCGGATTGCAGGTATATTGCGAGACGAGAGGATATCGGAGGAAGGCTCGGAGGCGGCGCCGGACGATATTAGCAAAACGGACATAGAAAGGCCGGTGAATAGCGTGAGTGTACTGGTGATTCCAAGTTAGCTTACTCCTAGGATGACAGGAACACGATTAGCAGGAATTTGTCTTCTATGGCGACTGTCCGAAAAGCCAAAGCCAAATAAATGAGGAATAGGGACATGAGGAGAGTTTTCCTGCATTCCACCCGTACGTTCCAACCTCGCAACTTAGCTTTTCGTCTACCGTCCCAGGGTATCTAGCTTCAGCGAGCTTGTGCGGCATTGGACAGCGCATAATAACCTTCCTAGTTTCGTTCCTAAACTTCACCTCGACCCGTATGCAGATATTGAAGCTACCTCGGATCCAGGTACGCTGGTCTTGGACAATGCAGGCTTCGTTCGGGCTTAGACCGAGGTGGTGTGCGGTGAGGGCTTCGATCGACCGTCTCTGCTTCCAAAGGTCATTGAATAACTTCTTGGTCTTTCCAAAGTAGGCCAGCTGGTTGATGACATTGTCTTCGGAGTCCGCGGCATCCTCGTACGTGACGAGACCGTGGTCGAGTTCGAGGGTAGCAGGCATGTCACAAGGACTGCTGCTTAATTAATATAAGCGACCAAAGGGTGCGGCTCTAGACACCAGATATTGGTGAAATATACCGGCGTTTTGTGGGAAGCGGCGAGGCGTTTCGATGAAGCCCGGCTGCGCGCTACACGGGGTTATATCGGGTAATCTGTTGGGCTGCCGAGCTGCGGAAAAAACACGACAATCAGTCAAAACTCAATTCTTGGAAACCCCCATCACAAAAGCATCGAAACACTTCTGTTAGTCGGCCGCACAATATGACACGTCCATCAAACGCAGCAACAGGCATCTAGCTACAACACAGCAACACGAGAGCGACGTCAGAGCCCAAACACCTCTTTAGCGCAGTCACAACACATATAGGTTTCTTTAGCCTATCGCTAACTAACAATGTATACAACTTCCCCTATTAATAAGCCCTTAGACCTAAACGGCATCACCTCTCACACGAACCACCTCACAGACACTTGGCACGCTACCATCGGTGCCACACAATACATGATGCTCATCCGTCGTTCGCGTGGCTATTATTTATAGTCCAGGAGAACTACTACCACTGTGTGCTAGGTACTGGGTTTTAGTGCCTCTTCTTTTACTCTTCTCTGCGTATGGTGCGGATCCGACCTTGGTTAGAATCTTAACACGACGAAGATCTTCAATAGTCCAGCAGAACAAAAGCATCCAGAATAGGGTCTCCGCAAAGGTTGCCAAATTAAACCCTGAAGTAGCTAACTACTTTTCGTTGATTTCACTCCCTAACATCCCAAGTCCCAAGTATGTCCCCCTAGGACCTACCATCACGCCGCTAGCACTAAGATTACCGATTTCCCGTACACTACGGCACATAGTCCTCCCTCGAGCCTCGGCACCTCCGCAAAGCCCAACCTTCCTTTATCATCCCAGTGCTCCGGACACCGGTATCCATTCTCCTCACGCACGTGGTGAGTGACAGGGGCATTGACAGCGGCACGTGCACGTCCGTACCGCTTCAACGGTGGGTGGACACTAGCATGAGTGCCTTCCCAAATAATATGAGGGGCCGAAGAGGAGAGGGCGACTTGGGGCGGGCGTTCCTTTACAAGCGCCAACCAGCTGGTGGGACACGCCTCGGTACAGGCATGTGCGAAGATAAGCGCTCCTTGCTTCTGGGCCTGTCTGATGATGATGAGGTGTTTCGGGCGAAAGCTGGCGCTGGAGTCAGTGAGACATGTGGTGGAACAGAAGATCGGAGGGAGGGAGTTTTGGGGCGTCGTGGGCGTGTATGGAGCCCGGTTCGGATGCGGGCGCGGCTGATGGGCGCGATAATGGATTTCTCTCGACTGGCGCATTGGCCTGGATGAATGGCGTCGTGTTCGTCTTCCGCGGGATTTTGGTTATGGTTATTTGCCAGTGGAAGTATTGGGGCCTGCTGCTGCTGTACATGGTGATTGATGGGTTTGACGACGCCGCTGGTAAGACCTGGAGAGTGACGGTGCATGCATGCGTGCTCTTGTCCCAGGGCCAGGGCCGTATTTATAGGTAGTTCGTACTAGAAACATTTCTACATATACTAATAGAGAAAGCGAAGCTGGAGAGGAGAAGCTGGTTGCATCCATATGTGCCTCCGACGTCCTCTAGATCGAGATACACGGGCGAGGTACGTATAGTAAGGTACATTGCGGGTGCGCCTGCAGTTGCATATGAAGCTCGCATGCGCGCTGGGGCTGGCCAGATAAGTAGGCATACATAGGCACGACGTCCAGCCTCGTGGACCTAGCCTAGGCCTGTGATGCGATGCGGAGTGGCATCATGCCTACCCAAGTATCCCACACCATGCCACACCCTCAACCTCACCGTCACCATATATATAAACCTACCTCCGTCCTGCCACCCACTACCCACCCAAAGAAAAAGCACAAAATGTACCCCCAACCATAGTCCACCCAACGAAGGATCTCGCGCAGGATAGTTCTGAAATCGGTTGCCGTCGCCAACTGGCTTCGCTCGCCTCGCCCCCAGTCGTCCTCAGACCCCTCCCAAAAAGAAGTCCTCAGACCGAAAGGTCCGCTCGCGAAACCAAGTCAACAGTCTTGCTCTCGCGCATTATCGCATGCCCCCGTAGGGACAGCGGCAGACACGCCAGCCATAGAGGAAGGCGGCAAATGGCATGTCTGGTGATCTGTTCGAGGTGCGCTTACTGTAGAGAAGGGGAGAGAGCGGGGCGGGCGGGCGTGCGGGTTTTATAAGGTGCGGTGCGGTGCGGTCGGGGCGGGGGAATGACGGGCCGGGCCGGGGCGGACGTGGAGGGGAGTGAAAGGAAGGAAGGGACGGACGGTGGAAAGAAAGAGAAGGAAGAAAGGAAAAACAAACGACGTCATGGTATTGTAAACACTTACCTTGCGCACCCATCCATCTTTTTAGCGCCGCCTATGCAAGAGTAGAGTACTATACAGACAGGTAAACCTACAAGAAAACCAGCGCTTCTACACATCATACACACGTACACATACACGGCGGAAATTTTACTCACGCAGCCGCAGCAGCCCCGTCGGGCATCTGCTGCGCAAGCTCCGCCATCTTCTCCGCCATATGCAACTCTTGTACCTCCCATCCCTTCTCCGCCACAACCCAGTCTTTCTTCTCGCCCAAAACAGCCACACTGCTCTCCCCACCGCGCTTAACAAGAAACTCATCCGCCACGCGCTGCACTTGTTCCGCAGTCACATCCAGCAGCCGTTCCCTCCGCGTCTGCAGCATGTCATCCGTAATGCCCGACAAGAACAGCCTCATTCCCTCTTGGCTGACGCTCTGCGGCGCATCGTAGCCCTGAAAAACGCTGAGCTTGGCCTCCTCGAGATCCTGCGCAGTCCACGTGCGGTCGCGTGCCCACCGGCCTGCGTCCGCCATAATCTTCATCGTGTTTTGCGGATTCGGGTCGCGGTAGCTGTACATGCCGAACAAGCCACCTAGCGAGCGCGAGTAGGCGCCGCCGCCGTAGGCACCGCCTTTTTCTCGGATCTCGTGGTGGAGGTGTTTGTGAGTGAGCAGCTGTGCGAGGATTTCGAGAGGGGCGCCAGATGCGTCGACATAGGGTACGGTCTGCACGGCGCGTGCTGAGTAGTAGACCTGGTAGGGAAGCGGGAAGAATGATTTCGCATTGCGGGGGTATTCTGCTTGTTGCGATGCCGATGGCGGCGTGATGCCTTTGGGTATGGAGTCGAGGAAGCGGCGGAGTGCTTCCTGGTTTGATGTCGAACTCTCCTGACCACAAGTAAGGGCGACACGGAACTGGTTGCTGTTTGCAATGGTGAAGGATTGGATAGCCTTCAATTTCGCAATGACGTCGCTCAATGATTCAGTTAGTGGCCGTGATGCTAGACCGGTCGTGAGCTTGACATGAGATAAGCCTCCGGTTTGCTCGTTCAGCCTGCCGACAGGCGTAAGCCCAGCCTCTGCAAACGTTCTCGCGAACGAGTGACCCGACTCGGCGATGGAATTGATTGCACCGCTGGCCGAGCTCTGCAGCAGCTCACGAATCTTCTTTTCGGCCTCTGGGCCGTTGAAATCCGTCTCGATTATAACGGTCCGGAGCAACTCGTACATATCCGGTATGTTCCGATCTAATGCAAACCCTGTAAAAGAGAAACCTTCTTCGAACTGATCAAGCGTGAGCGGAGAAGGCGAGGCATAATGGCTGACTGAAATGCCTCCCGTCTTTAGCTTGATTAGTTCCTCGAGCTGTTCCATCGTCTTGGTACGAGTACCGAGACGCATAATTGCGCTCGTGAACAGCGGAATCATCTCTCGTAGCTCGTCCGGAAGGTTTTCAAGTCTGTGAACGGCTCGGAAATAGGTCAACCCATTCGTTGGAGCCTCACGCCATTGGACTTTTACATTCCCGATGTCATTATGCCGAAGCGGTTTGCGTTCCTTCTCGCGAGGGATGTCTTTAACGTGGACAGTCGGCAAGCAGCTGAGATCCTGATTCCTCGCGTTTTCTTGTACCTCGAGCAGCTCAAGTTCTCGCTGCTCCAGATATTGCTGAGCCTCTTTCTCGTTGGGGAACTGCTTGGTTGCCTCAGAAATCTTCTCAGCCAATCGCTTGTTCTCCTCGTCTACAAGCTCTTGACTGAATGTTTCGGATGGTGTCATGGTGAAAGTCAGTGTCTTGTCGTTGAGGAGGTATTTTTCGAGCAAGCTTTCCAAGTAATCACCCTGAGCGTATTTTTCTTGGAAGGCATTCACGGTGTCTTGCCATGCAAGGGCATCCATTGGATCCACACCGTTGAACCAGCCCGGCTTCAGCCGCTGCATCATGTTCATGCCGAAGTGCGCAGTCTTGTGCTTCAAAGACAACTCTAGTTGATGAAGAATACCATCCACCTTGATCTTGTCGAAACCATTCTTCCGTGCCTCTAACAAAGTTGTAGCAATAACTTCCCGGACCTTCGGCACATCCTCTTCTTTGACAGCGTTCAGACCCACGGAGAAGACGCCGCGTTTTCCAGCACTATCATAACCTGTGTTCGGGCTGAAGTCGGCACCCAGGCCGGACTCAATGAGATTGCGATACAATGGCGAGCCGTAACCGTCCATTAGCACGCTGCTGAGCACGCCGAGAGAGAAGTTCTCCAGCACGTCGGCCGTATCACCCATGAGCCAGGTTACCGATGTCTTGAACTGACGGTCTGCCGGTACGAGGGGATCTAGCGGTCCAGGGACCGTAACTTGCTTCGGACCATCGAGTTCAATGGGCAGCTTGACCTCGTGGTCCACGGGAATCTGGTCAAACCCGCGTAGGCGTTGATCGATGTCTTTGAGATGCTCGGTCAAAGGCATGTTTCCGTACGTCAGAAGCTTTGCATTGCTAGGATGATAGTGGTCGGCATGGAACTTCTTTAGTTGGTCCCAGGTCAGATCTGTGATTTTCTGCGGATCACCACCAGAATTGTTGATTGCGGGGAAGAGGTGGTCCTGGAATCTGACGTAGAAAAGATAGCTCGCATCGGACATCTGACCCTTCATCTCATTGTATACAACGCCCTTGAAGACCAGACGCTTGGCCTCCTCGGCGCCCTCCCCTTGGGCAGCTAGCGGGTTCTCCGGCCCTATCCTCCAGCCTTCCTGTGTGAAATCGTTCTCCTGCAGCAACGGGTGCAGCGTCGCATCGAGATAGACGGACATGAGATTCTTGAAGTCCTGGGCGTTGGTGGTTGCAAATGGATAGGTGGTGTGGTCTGAGGAGGTGAAGGCGTTCATGAAGTTGGAGAGGGAGCGCGGCAGCATCTTGAAGAAAGGGTCGCGAACGGGATACCTGGGGGGCGTGGTCAGGTACAGCCGGCTACATGGGACGGAAGCTGGAACCTACTTCTCGCTGCCACACAAGGTGGTATGCTCGAGGATGTGCGGCACACCCGTGTCGTCTGGCGGGTTGGTCTTGAAGCCGATGGAGAAGACGTTGTTGGCATCGTCTCTTGCGATGTGGAGGTAGTTGGCGCCCGTCCTGTCGTGCTGGAGTTGGAGGGCCGTCAGCTCTAGCTCGGGGACCTGTTTGACGCGCGTGAGAGTGAAGCCGTGGAGCTTCTCCCCGACCTTGGGGAAGGTCGAGGGATCTGTGACGGCGGCATATCCGCGGCGGGCGAGGCGCGTGGACGATGCGTGATGCGTGGTGAGGGTCCTGCGGCAGTGCAGCTGCGGCCGGGCAGAGCGCAGCATGACGGCGGAGGGGGAGGGGGAGAGATGGTCACGGCAAGGCCAAATGCAAAATGCAGAATGCAGCGCGGTGAATGACGCCTGCTCCGCCGATTGGCCGCAGCGCCGTACACGTATTGGGGATAGTTTGCACATGACGAGGCCGATACGATGACGGGCAGCCAGGCCACCGTCTGCGTGTGTTGCCTCTGCCGTACGTGCAATAATAAACCAAGAGGCATATCCAAGCGGCGTCGACTGTTGCTGTCGGAACGGCGTGCACATCCCGGACACGGCGAAGCTGCAGCGCGGCGTGGAGCAAACCGCACGCAAGGTTTCGGGCGACGACGAACCTGCACCGCCTAGAGGGCCTCTGCTCCCCTCCCTACATCGCCACGCGACCACGATCGCGCCCATCGCCTGCCACGCGCCCCTCGCCGTCCTGCTCGTCCCGCCGCCGCCCTGCCATTGCAACACCCTCGCCCGCTGCGCCTGTCCCTCCCTGTACGCGCCGCCCGCCCACGAGCGACGGCCTGCCAGACGCCAGCGCACCGCCGCCCCTCCGGCGATTTGCGACGCAGCTCGCCCTAGTCGGCGGGTGTGCAGGGCGAAAGGACTGCCTCTGTACGCGCGACGTAGACCGGGCAGGAACGCCCTCGCGGCATACCGTCCCAAGTCGAGGCAGCTGAAGCGCCGCACTCGTCACCGCGTGTCCATCCCCTCATGGCAACCGTGCTGCACCAGCCCTACCCGACCTCGACGCCCTCGCAACACCGATCGAATCCCCATAGCATGGACACAAGCCGCAGCGCGTCCACCTCCACCTCCACCTCTGCATCCATGGCGCCCGCCCAGCCCGCGCCGCCGCCGGCCAAGAAGAGCAAGGCGAAGAAATCCACTGACCCGACGGAGCAGCAGAAGCAGATCCAGGCTAAAATTGCCCAATTGGAGCAGGATGCCGCTGGAGACAAGGAACAGGACCTCGAGATCGGTGTGTTACCCCCTTCGTCCGCCGGGATTGGCAAGAGTGGAATCATGATTGCGGCTGCTGTGGGGCCACACATACGAAGGCGACGGAAGCACGCGGTCAACACTGGCAAAATGACGTATATGCGTCTTTGCGACACACGCGTGCTGTTTGAACAGCCGAACGTCAGCCTTCGTTATGTGGCCCTCAGTGGATCGAGCCTCATGGTACCAGGTGGCTTTAACAGACAGCAGACGAGCAATTGAAACAGAGTGAGAGCTGACAGTATTTACTACAGAACGCGAGGTCAAAAAAGCAAACCGAGACCTTTCTTCGCTGCTCAATAGCATGGATGGCCCCCTGACGCGTGTCGAGGTTGTGCAGAAGAAATACAGCGAGCTTCTCTCAGAGATGAAGCGGACCGAGCGGGAACATCAAAAGGCCAAGAAGCGTGGAGACCAGCTCCAGAAAGAGAAGGATGCCCAAAGGTCCGAGCTGAACAAAGTCACCACCATGAAAGATAAGCTGGATAAGCTTTCTCGGGACTTTGCCAAAGAGAACAAAAAGCTGAAGGATGAACTGCATAAAATGGAATCTACCGAGTCCGTTGCCCGCGAGGAACTGCATCATCGTCTCGAGGATCTGATTTATGACGTCGACACTTGTCTCGCTAGCCAACACCAACCAGAACCACAGAATCAAGCTGACATAGAGCTGGATGAGTTGTGAGTGCTATCTCTGCGAAGCCCGGGCCAGACTGACGCTTTGTAGGTTCCGCCAAAAGTTCAAATCCTTCGTTGATCAATATGAGCTGCGCGAGCTGCAATTCCATTCTCTTCTTCGGACCAAGGAACTCGAAATACAATATCAGATGGCCAGGCTTGAGCAGCAGCGAAAGCAACAGGAAGCAGAATCGTCTAAATCTCACCAACTGACCAGACAGGTGTCTACCTTCTCACAAACCGAAACGGAACTCCGCACTCAGCTGAACATATACGTGGAGAAGTTCAAGCAGGTATGCTTCCCATACGATTTCAGCGTACACCATTGGTTAATACTGACCAGATGCAGGTGGAAGAGACGCTCAACAACTCCAATGATCTCTTCCTCACCTTTCGCAAGGAAATGGAAGAGATGTCCAAGAAGACCAAGCGCCTCGAGAAGGACAACCAAAATCTGCAGAGGAACAAGGATGTCACGACTCGTAATATTGCCGAGATGGTAGAGGAACGTACAAAGCTGCACGACGAAGTCGCGAGGCAGAAGAAAGAGATCGAAGACCAACGTAAGAAGATTGCCCGCTTGGAAACACTTTGCCGGGGGATGCAGGCGCAAGGGCGTGGCCAGGTCCCAATGACAGAATTGGAAGAGGATGAGGAGATCACAGAGAGCGAGTACGACTATGAGGACGACGACGAAGAAGGAAGTGCTGAATACGATGATGATACCGAAGACGACGCTTTGGAGCCCGTGCCAGAACGTCGGCCCTTCGGTCCAGTACCGCCGCCCCCGCCACCGCCGCAGAATTCTGCAAGTGCAAAAGTCAACGGCCACAGACCGGCCAATGGGCAGGTCAACGGAGTCAAGCGCTAATGGAGTACTTCTATGTCGTTGCACATTTTGTGACCTCCACATGCGAATTACGCTTGATCTGGGCGGCGACACGAGGGTCTGTGAAGGCAATCATACTTGGCTAGAGTCTGACCAAAGTACAGTTCGTTATGGTGAGGCCACTTGGCGTCTTCATGTACTCTCCTGTACGTCTGTCTGAT
This sequence comes from Laburnicola sp. JP-R-44, assembly GCA_009805535.1. Lineage (NCBI taxonomy): Eukaryota > Fungi > Ascomycota > Dothideomycetes > Pleosporales > Didymosphaeriaceae > Laburnicola > Laburnicola sp. JP-R-44. The sequence continues at coordinate 270,470 of SELF01000016.1, read as the reverse complement.
GTTGGAACTTCCTAGCAAGTGTACATTATTCCAACAAACAATGACATGTGGCTATTCGTCGTTGATCACAAACCCACCATCTGTTATCCATGCATGCGGACTAGACATCATCTGGGACCCGGGTGATGTCGGCAATGCTTATGCTGTCACAATCTATTGCGTTCTTGGAGCAGGTAGTCACTGTTTACTTCATAGCGGGTTCCCGAACATGTTGAGCGAAAACAGCAGTTGTCACTTGGTCTACGATGTGTCTTGGGCACTTGTCACAACTTGTATAACGATGGACTGACTCGCTGTCACTCGTCGTGGCTGAACGTGCCTCGGCTCGGTATTTCGCCCCCGCGTTTGACGATGGACCCTGGCTATCCCGACCGCTATACAGTGTCCTTCCCCAGCTTGCTATAGATCGCATTTAGATCTCGCATCATTTTTACTCGCATCATAGGCCTTTGTCTATTTTCTGGCATCTTCTCATACCCTAATTCGATCTGTTTACCGACGGACGCATCACACCACATCCATCCCGTCCGACCATGGCTCCGCCAGCGTTGCAAACGCCGCTCTCGAAGCTGCTCGGGATACAATATCCCATCATCCTCGCCGGCATGGCGCGCACATCCGGTGGACCCCTCGCCGCCGCCGTCTCCAACGCAGGAGGCCTAGGCGTCATAGGCGGGCTAGGCTACACCCCGTCCCAGCTGCAATCCATCATCGACGAACTCAAAGCGAATCTGTCCGACCCATCCCTCCCGTTCGGCGTCGACCTCGCGCTCCCCCAAGTCGGCGGCTCAGCACGAAAGACAAATCACGACTACACGCACGGCCAGTTAGACGAGCTGATCGAAGTGACGATCAAGAACGGGGCGAAGCTGTTCGTTAGCGCGGTGGGCGTGCCGCCTGCGCGGACGATTCGGAGGTTGCACGAGGCGGGCATCTTGATCATGAATATGGTGGGGCATCCTAAACATGCTGTTAAAGCGCTCGAGGCGGGGGTGGATATCGTGTGTGCGCAGGGAGGGGAAGGCGGAGGGCATACGGGGGATATCGCGAACTCAATACTCGTACCAGCCGTCGTGGATGTGGCGCGCAGATACAAGAGCCCGCTTACAGGGCAGCCGGCTATGGTGGTGGCTGCGGGGGGGATATACAACGGGCGGGGTGTGGCGAGTAGTTTGATGCAGGGAGCGCAGGGGGTGTGGGTGGGGACGCGGTTCGTGGCCAGCGTGGAGGCGGGGTGTTCGCGGATGCACAAGGAGGAGGTGGTGGGCGCGCGGTTTGAGGATACGGAGAGGACGCTGGTGGTTAGTGGGAGACCGTTGCGGGTGAAGCTGAATGAGTATGTTAGGGGGTGGCATGCGAGGCCGGAGGAGATTAAGAGGCTGACGGATGGGGGCGTGGTGCCGCTTATGAAGGATATGGAGGAGGAGAGGGAGGTGGATATTCCGTTCTTGATGGGTCAGGTCGCGGGTGTGATTCAGGATGTTAAGCCGGCGAGGGCGATTGTGGAGGATATGGTGAGGGAGGCGGTTGAGATGTTGAGGCTGGGGCAGACGTATATTGGCGGCGGGGCGAGTGGCAGCAAGCTGTGAGGCTGATGAAGCAGCAATGGAGCTTGGAGCTTGGCGTAACGTCGTGTGGATGGCGTACCAGCCACCAAAAGCCGACTACCTGCATGTGATGGCCGTGGAATGGATGAATGAGCAGTCCACGTCTACTAATAGTAACAAACGTCGTCATCCGGCGGACGGATTCCAGGCGACGACGGCCCAGGCCGCCGGGAAGCGTCCGTGATGGTTCGCAGGCTTCTCCAGGGCTGACCACTCAGAGGCCACCCAGGCCTCAGGAGAGGATTCACAAGAGGCTTCTTCCACGCATGTTCGCCGCTGGATGCAGCATTCACTCCCTGTACTATCTACTCTCTACTGTCCATATCCTCTCTCCCATCCGCGTCCCTACCACGCCCCGCGCCGACGCCGTGTTCTTCCTCCAGCCGCACCGCACCGTCGCGGACATTAAAGCCTACCTAGCACCCCCCTCGGTCTCGTTGCCGTCCCGCCGCGCCTCCGCCGACCGCCAGCTTCCATAGATGACGCGTCGTCAGCTCGGAACGACCGTTTACCCAGCAGCGGCGCATATCCATGCAGTCGAGTTCCAGGGCTCAGGCTGAAGTTCAGGCCCAGAGGAAGAAGGTGCGCAGCCCGCCCGGGTGCCCATGATGGACATTGTTTGTTTGCTGACGGCCGCGCGCAGCTCGCAAACTCGTACAAGCAGCTCCTCGAGTAAGCCCAAGCCCAAGCCCGCGCCCGCGCCCGCGCTGCCTGCCTGCCTTCTTGCCTGCCATGCTGATGCGCCCCTCCGCAGTGAATTCTCCGCCCCGGACTTGAAGAACGTGGGCAACTACACGCTGGGCCGCCTGATTGGCAAGGGCAGCTTCGGGAAGGTCTATCTAGCCTCCCACAAGCTCACCCAACGGCTCCAAGGTGCGCGCGACCGAGACTGTTCAGGGACTCGGGTTAACAGCCGCAGGTCGTCCTCAAGTCGGCCCGCAAGGACGATGCGAATCTTGCCCGCGAGATCCACCACCACCGCCAGTTTATACACCCGCACATTGCCAGGCTGTACGAGGTCATAGTCACCGAGTCGCTGGTCTGGCTGGCCCTGGAATACTGTCCCGGTACGGCGCCATGTGTGGGTGAAATCGCATCCAGCTAACGAGACAATAGGCGATGAGCTGTACAACTACCTCCTCGCCAAGGGCGCGCTCGAACCGGCCAAAGTCCAAAAGATCTTCACGCAGCTCGTCGGCGCCGTATCCTATGTGCACAACAAGTCGTGCGTCCACCCCACCGCGACCTCAAGCTCGAAAACATCCTGCTGGATAAGCACGAAAACGTCAAACTGGTCGATTTTGGCTTCACGCGCGAATACGAGGGCAAGGCCAACTATCTGCAAACATGGTGCGGCACCGTGTGCTACAGCGCGCCCGAGATGCTCAAGGGCGAGAAGTATGCTGGCGAAAAAGTAGACGTGTGGAGTCTGGGGCATCATTCTTTATGCGCTTTTGGTGGGCGAACTGCCCTTTGACGACGACAACGAGATGGTGACGAAAACGAAGATTCTAAAGAACGAGCCAAAAAAATACCCGGATACGTTTTCCCCCGCAAGCAAAGGACCTGTGCCAGACATTGCTTTCGAAACGGCCGATTTTGAGACCTACGCTTGCGGATATCCTGCAGCATCCCGTGGCTGTCGGAGCATGCGCCGCGGCAGCAGGAGATTTTGAAGTTGAAGCAGCAGCCGGATCCTTTTTCGACCGAGCTGGAGAAGGAGGTTTTGCAACGCATGCGCGCCGCTGGGGTGGACATGGATACCATTATCGAAAACGTGCTTGCGCAGCGGTGCGATGCGCTGGCTGGCTGGTGGGCCTTGTTACTTGAGAAAGAGGAGCGGAAAGCCAAAAGGAGGGAGCGCAAGCGGAAAGAGAGGGAGGCTGAGGCTAAGAGTTTAAGACGGCTCAGCGCTGCAAGTAGCCGCTTGGACAAGCTTGCGCCTACGATCAAAGAGATGGACGAAGAAGGCCTGCACTCAGGCCTGCTCGGGGAGCCGCCGAAGAGCCGGGGACGGGCTCTTAAGCGGACCAGTATGCACGGTGGGTATATACAGTTATTACGTGCCACGTTGACCTCTGCTAATTTGACGTAGGCGCCTCTTCGGACCTCCCACAGCTACCAGAATCTGGATCGACACCCGAGCATGATGCCGACATACCTCCGCCACCTCCGCCACCTATAGAAAAAGACTATATCAGAAACTCAGGCTCATCCTCTCGTCCGCCACCACCACCGCCCAAGGAAATGGTGAAAAGGAGGTCTCACGCAAGCATGCTCCAAGCCGTCTCCAATAACCCTGACCTCCTCAGCCCCAATGGCTTTGTCCCCAAACGTCGGCGGAAATATCAGCCCCCATTCTTGAACCACCTCGCCTCCCTCCGCAACTGGATCAAAGAAACCTCCAAACGGGCGCGGTCACCGGGCTCCAAAACCAGCAGTGCGAAATCCCCTACCCAGCCAGAAGCCTCTTTCTCCCGGCTCGCGCCGCCGCCCCATCAACACGAACCAGAACGCTACAACGCGCGCCCACGAGACAGCGACTACGACTACAACGTTACCACACGTTCCCGCCCGCCCGTCCCCGCGTCTCCTCATCCAGAAAGCGGCTTTCCATCTCGCCTGCCCCCCTCACGCCACGCTCGTCGTACCGCCGCTCCTCGGGCGGCCTCCGCGGCCGCAAATCGACCTCCTCCGTCCGTCCGTCTCCTCGATCCGCTCCATGCCGCACCACCACCACTCGCACTCCAAAGCCAGCTCCACATCGTCAGCCAGCATCGCCTCACCCGCCGTGTCCATCTCTCCAGCCACAACCACAACCACAAAACCAAGTCCCCCCACGCGTCGGTCAAAGTGCTGCCCCCCGCGACGCCGACCAACACGACGTTTCCGTCGAGCGTGCGCATCGTGCGCGCGCCGCTTAGCGAGGGCGGCGCGGCGTTTGGCAACGTGGCACCGCCTAGTCCGGGCTTGGTGTTTGCTAAGCGTAAGAGGAGTCCGTTTAAGGGGCCTATGCTGAATCTTGGGACGGGGTCGGCTGCGGGTGGTGGTGGTGGGGGGAGGGGGGGGAAGGGGTTTAGGTGGTGAGGGGCGGCGGCGGGGGGGAGTAGGGCGGTGAGTGCGCAGAGGAGGGGGAGTCATGATTTTTTGGGGGATTCAGGAGGAGGAGGAGGAGGAAGAAGAGGATGAGGGGGATATGGAGGTGGAGGAGGTGGAGGAGTTTAGTCCTGTTGGTTGGTGGGGGGTTGAGGAGGTTATTGAGGAGGAGATGGGGAAGGGGGCGCAGATGGGGGGCGAGGAGGGTGGTGGGTTGTTGGCGGAGAAGTTGGGTGGCGGTGGGGAGAGTCAGCGGGTGGTGAGTGAGGAGAAGTTGAAGGCTGGGGTGCGGGAGTCTTGATCCTGTTTCGATGTTATTGTTGACGTTGTTTGACGTTGTTGCTGATGCTGTTGTACAACAAACCAATCTTGTTGTTTTTCTTGGGTGGTTCTTGTTGGCGCTGTCGTCGTTGGCGCGCGGTTGCCGTCGCGCGGGAGTGGGGAAGCCTTTGTTTGTTGATACCTACGTACCTCTCTCTCTCTCTTTCTTTTCTTTCTTTTCTTTTCTTTTGGATATATATGTATATACGTACATACATATATATATATATATATATATACCTATGCTTTAAGGTATGGCATAGCAAGCCTAGCGCTACCAGCGTACCGTACCGTACCGTACCCGTACCAGCTAGGCTTGAGTGACTAGTGAGCGATTTTTTTTTCTCTTTTCTCTGCCTTGGGTGGGTAGCGCAGGGAGAGTTTCTATGGTTTAGTTTCTGCGTGCTTGTGGCTGTGGTTGGATTAGATTGGATTGGATTGATGGTTAGCTAACGATCGACTTGACTGCACCAGTGTGTAGCTGCAGCCTACCATCATCTCGCCTACCCTTCCTTGTGCATGCTAGGCTGTACTACCCACCCACCCCCACCCGCACCCATAAACCTCCTCTATCTATAGTAAGTAACACGTGGGAAAGGAATTATCTGGTAGTATTATGTTAGTATTATACGTACACACACGCACGCGCACACCTATGTGGCTTTAAACACAATACAAAATAGAACTATACACACACACATACGCACACGCACCTCGTTAAAACAAACACACCACACGCACAATACGCATAACATACACACTCCCAAATAAGTTAACCACCAGCCCCGCGTCTCGTCTCTCGTCTCGAATCGAACACGAACACAAACACAAACACAAACACACCCAAAACGCCTCGCTAGTCTCGCAGATAAATCCCATCTCTTTAAAAGAAAAGACCCTCCCTCCACCATCCACCATCCAACACATCTTCCATCCAAAGAAACTTCTCAAGAGTCAAGTCAAGACCAAGACTTCGCGCACAATCAGTACACGGTACAACGCCGAGAGAAAAAGCTGCATCCAAAGAAACTAAAAAAAAAAGAAAAAGAAAGAAAAAAAAAAAAAGAAAGAAAAAAACGAGAAAGATTGCGTAGAAACGCCATGCCATCCCAAACTCGCCATCCATGCATGCATATACATCGTACACACCCACACTCACAACACTTAGCAGAAAAAAAAAAACTCCATCCTCCCCTCCCTCCCTTCCCCCTTCCCCCTTACCCCCACCCACTAATTAATCATCAGCCGGCTCCACCCTCACCAAAACCTCCTCCAAAAACCCCTCCAAAAAACCCCGCCACCTCGCCCCCCATCCCCACCCCCCCACGCTCATCCCACTCATCCACCTCCCGAAACGCCCTCTGCAGCTCCCCCACCAGCCGTCTAACCTGCTCATGACACTCCTCCTGCCTCTGCTTCTTCTTCTCGACATAGGCGTGCGGATCCCGCAGCGCCTGCGCCGCCTCTTGCTTGTTCTTGAGACTGAGGTGGTACGCGCGGCGCGAGAGCGCGGCTTCCAGAGCGGGAAGAACGACGCCTGTGAGCGCCGTGATCTCGCTGGGGCCTGAGGAGGTGGGTGAAGTGGGCTGGTTGGTGCTGGGGTGTTGTGAGGAGGGGGCGGGTTTGGGGCGCCCGAAGGAGCCGCGGGATTTGGGTGAGGGTTTGCTGGGGGGAGCGGGGAGGGGGTGGGAAGGCGTTTGGACGGTGCTTGGTTTGGTCCTGTCGTTGACTAGGGGGCCGCCGAAGGGATCGTTGGATGGCGGATCAGGTCGGGCTGTTGAACCGGGATGGAGAGGTTGATGGGATGGCGACAAGGGCGGCGGGCTTGTGAGTGTGGCGGTAGTGGTTGTTGGCCAGCTAAGGGTGGAAGAGGCTTCTGGGCCTGCGATGGTCGCGGGTTCTGGGGTTGGGTTTGAACGGGGCTTTGCGGCTTCGGATGGCTCGAGGACGTGGCGTTGCTACTTGATGGTTGAGCCTGGCCACCTCGAAAAGGCGGTATCTCGGGAATCGCCATTTGTACCGGCGCTCGCGTAGGTGTAGGATCGCGGTGCGGCGTTATCTCCAAATCAGCCATATCCTCGGCAATGGAGCGCTGGAGATACTCGTCGTAGTCACGCCCCAGCAGCGGTGTCTGTCGCCGTGGTTGTTGCACAGGTGACTTGGTTGGAGTCACTAGTCCCCGACTCAAAGGATGTGGCGAGAAGGCTGCAGGGCCCGGCGATGTGCGCACTTCCTGCTTCGACGGTGGCTGGAGTGGTGGAATCGACCTCTTCTCTGGAGATGCTGGCAGTGGTATCCTTGCCGCAGTCTTCAACGAGCTCACAGGCGAAGAAGGAATGTCGAGTTTTGCTAGACGTTTTGTCGGGGAAGGAGGAGGACTGGTTACTCGAATAGTGTCTTCTGATCCGTATTGATTCTCGTCGCCAAACCCGGCGCGCTGGTTCACGACTGGTTTTCTTCTTCTCTGGGGTGATAGATTCCGTGCATTGGCCCCAGACTCGTTCATAGGCTTCAATACAGGGCCTCTTTGATTGTTGATGGGACGCACTGTACCAAAATCCCACAACTCCTCGTTGACCGGCTCTCTCCTCTTCTGCGGTGTAGCCTCATCTGATGAATCCTCCTCTTTCGGGTGGCGGGTCGAGTACTCCATGTAGCGAAAGATCAGCTCCTGCAACCGCGCTGGCTTCCCAGCTTTCCGGATGAAGTTTGTGTTCAGCAGCTGTTTCGCAGATGGCCGCTCCTTGGGGTCTTTCTTCAGACACTGCCCGACAAATTCCTTGAAATGCGCCGAGAAGTCACCAGACAGCTGTGGTGACGGGTTCTTTGGAATCAGAAAGAGGACCTTCATAGGATGTATGTCCGCATAAGGCGGCTCCCCGTTGGCGAGCTCGAGAGCGGTGATACCGAGAGACCAGATGTCCGCCTTGTGGTCGTAGCCGGACTGTTTGATGACCTCAGGGGCCATCCAGAAAGGGGTTCCGACAAACGTGTTTTTCTTTTTCTTCGTCATGGTCGCCGACAACTGCCCTGAGACGCCAAAGTCCGCCAGCTTGACTTGGCCGTTGGAGCTGACGAGTATGTTTGCAGCTGGACACGTATCAATACCACATGTCTACATCGAGGGAGGGCACCCACCTTTGATGTCTCGATGCAGCTTGTGGTCATCATGCAAGTAACACAGCCCCATGAGCAACTCTTTGAGTATGACGGCGCGATCTCAGCCTCGTGGATCGGACCGGGCCGCATCAAGTCGGCGCAGCTGCCTCCAGAGCAAAACTCCATGACAATCCACAGATCCGAGCCGTGCAGATACGAGCCATAGTACTTGGTAACATAGGGCGAGTTCATGCCCGAGAGGATCGAAATCTCGGAAATGATGTCGTCGACCTCGTCTTCGGCATTTTCGACATCGATGATCTTGATGGCGACGAGGTTGCCGGTCCGTCGGTCGACGCTGCGGTACGTCAGCATCGTGCGCGTAGCATGGCGCCGAGACTTACATACCCTTTGTAGACTTTGCCAAAGCTGCCTCCGCCTAGCACAGGGTCAGCATGACCTCGAGCCGCGTCCTTTGTGCGCCCTACCTATGCATTGCTGCTTCGTGTACAGCGTCGTGGGGTCCACCGAGCCGCTCAGGCCAAACCCCTCGGCCATGGCTCTCTCAGGTTCCCAGCGGGCGTATGCGTCTCGGCGAGGGCTGTCCAGGAACGAATCGGGGGCGCTGGACGCTTGAGGGCGAGTGCTGGAGGGCGTGCGTGCGATGCGACGCGGGCGTCCAAGTCGGTCTTGCAGTCGGTCTCGCAGTCGAAGTCGCAACGGTGACAGGCGTCGGCGGGGGAGCGGGGATTCCTACGCGAATGCGGCCGGATACGCAGCTACTGCGAAACTGTGTCGAGAGAGGTGAAGGCGTGCAGCAGCAGTCGCGGGGAGTCACTGCGGGAAAATTAGTAGCAGGCACCCTCGGTGGCAGTTCCATTCCAGAGCGCACCTCTCGAATGCAATGCGGGCCGAACTCCAGGTAGGACGCTCAACAACCGCGGACGCACCAAGGCCCAATCCACGCAGCGCTGTGTAAAGCGGTTGCGCGGAGTCACCAGCGCGTGCAAAGCAAGTATTCTGCCGTCGGAGTCGGCCCTCCGCGCCGGTCTGGTGTTTACGACAACAAATAGAAATCGCGGCGGCTACCAGCTCGTTTCACTCGTCAGGGTCCACACGTCAACACCGACACGCGCCGACGAATTGCAGACGAGATGGCCACGAAGAATTCCAGCCCGGGCAACACCTGCGCGCCGCCTGTCTACCGTTGTTATGGGTAGCCGTCTGCGGGAACAGTGATCCTCGCTGGGCACCCCAGAATCCAGATGCCGCCGCGATGCTGTACATGCAATTTCCCCCGTCACGATTGGCATACACATGCCCATAGGATCAAGCTCTAGACGCTCACGCCAACCGATGAAACCACCACCTCACGTCTCACAAAGACTTCACCTGTTTGAAGTTAGTTAGACAGCATCAAGAGCCACTGATTCGCTGGCATTACTCGAGTCGCTCTACGCTTAATAGATACTACCTACACTCTACTAGCTCTAGCCTCCCATCCAGTCCAACACCCCACAAGTTACAACTTCCGCACACTTCGGTTAATCGTTCGCATACAACCAACGCAACGCAACGCACATTAATTACACACACTACTATGCATTAACTAAAACCTATTATATTATCACACCGCAACTCCCTCACCCTCACACTTTGGTTAACCGTTCGCATACAAGGCAATACCTATCACTTATATCACATCAAAACCCATGAATCATCACATAACCAACCAACCAACCATCTATACTATGCTCCCTCATCCCTAATCTAGTCCAGTCCAGTTCCTCACACTCACCCTATCGCAATTCATTTTCAACCCACAAGATACCCAACCTTGGAAATATCTACATCACACACACACAAGCACCACAACACAACACGCCCAAGTCCAAAAGACCAAAAAAAGCGTCAAACAAACAAACATCCATCTATTCACCACGCCACACACATCGATCGACTTAGCAAAAACAAAAACCTCAAAGAGCCAGAGAGCTAGACTGTACACGCTCTCCACCCCAACACAATCCCCACAATCCTTCCATCCCAACTCATCCACCATCCCCGCTAAAAATACAATGTCGAAAATTTCGTAGACAAACCAGCAAGACATGACATGACATACCCTTTAAAGCAAAGAAAAAAAAAGTTTAGTCAACATAAGACGGCCGTGGTGTGGCTCACCCGTGGTTTGACCAAAAAATCTACTACTCCCTCCCTTATACCCGCCGAAGCCGAAGCCGAAGCAAAAGAGGAAGAAATGCGCGAATAAAACCCCATCTTTGCACGCCACGCCACGCCACGCCACGCCACCAAAATGCCCGCCCGCCTGCTTACGTGACCCAGTAGTACCAAGTCGTACGTACGTATATGTCCGGGTCCGACCGTCCAGTGTCCTTGCCATGCTATACTCTAGTGCACCCTCTTCTTCCTCGGAATACATGCGCCTTCCAACGCCTATCGCTAACGCTCGTACGTGCCGCGCATACACTTCCACGAGTTGCTTATAATCTCGATAGCCGTCGTTGTTGATCCATACTGGTACAAACACTTGCCACGTGCGCGCTCCTCACCACAAATGCGACCCCAAACAACACTACTGCTGGGTATTCTGCGCATGCTGCTGCGCAAGCTGCGCGCGTAACGTCGTAACCTCCGTCTGCAACGTGCTCATCTTAGCCTCGTGCTCCGATGCCATTTTCGCCATGCGCGCCTCAACATCCCGTACATACTGCCACATGTCGAGGCCTTGATTGCCTAGAACTTCTCGCATGCTGCCGCCGCCGTTGCTCGCACCGTGACTTGATATGCTGCTCGGTTGCGAGTTGGATACGGGCACTTGCTGATGCTGGAGCAGGCTAGGGCCGTTCTTACCACCCTGAGAGTTCTGCTTCGGAAGCATGCTGGGTGCCAACCCGGGAAGGGCAGGCAGATGGGGACCACTATTTCCCTGGGGAGGGCGCCATGCCCATCGAGGGCGATCCCCGACTAGTAGCCCGGGCGAAATTGGGGTGGGTATTAGGCGAGCGTGGGTTTGGTATGCTGCCATCGTGTCCACCGAGGCGGTGTTGTTCTTGCTGGCCTGGGGAAAGCGGCTTTGGACTTTCCGTCATCGGCGGACCTCCCTGGCTAAACATGTTCGCCTGAGTGGCCGTATAATGAAGAGATGAAAGGCTTCCAGGAGCTAATTTTGGCGAAATATTAGTCGAATGATTAGGCGAAGGACCACTAGGCGCAGGTGGATATAAATTATTGCTGGCATACGGCGCACGATTGGCAGCAAGGGGCGGGTAGGTACTGGAGTGCTGACGATACGAACCTTGCGTAGAGCTTCCAGTATTTTTGCCTCTTACGCGCTGGTTCACTGATACGTCGTCCATCCTCGTCGTCGTCGCTCTCCTTCACCGTCTTCGCCATGGTACATGACGCCATCCATGCCGTCGTCCCCCTTGCCGTCCGCCATGTCCTCATTGTCAATTCCAAAGCTAGATCGACGACCTGCGCACCCGCCCTGTCCCTTGTTATGTCGGGCCAATGCATCTCCACGGGCAAATCTACGGCCGCATTTGGGGCAGGTGTGCGGGCGTTCGCCGGTATGAAGCTTCGTATGGCGTTTGAGATCATGTAGACGCCGGAAACGAGCCTGGCAAGTGGGACATTCATATGGCTTCTCCTGGCTGTGCGTCAAAAGATGGCTTTTCAGGTTATGGTGTCGCGTGAAATCGGTAGAACAGTATGGACACTTGTGGCGTTTGGCGTTTGGCGACTTTGGACTGTTTTGGTAGCCGGGCAAGCTCATCTGGCGCGTTTGGGGCGCGCGGGTCATGTTCTGGCGGTAACGGCCCAGGAAAGGTGAAGGCACGATTACCGGGACCCTCACCCGGATTGGGTGCGATGTGCTGGTGGTGCGGCTGCGCTGGGGGTTGCTGACGCTGCTGGTGCGCGTCTTCTTGTCCTCCCATGGTCATAGGCGGAGCCGTCGCAGCGGGCGCGTTTGTGTCGTCCCCAGAGCCGAAGCTAGACAAGCTCACCGGGCTCGTTTGCATGTTGTCGCCCGTCATTCCGGTCGACTCGGGAATGACCAAGGCCCTCTGTGCCTTTTCCACGGGCCCGCTCATGTGCGCTGGCGCGTCTTTGTGGTTGTTTACTGCAGACTGAGCGGTGCCAATGAGACTCTGCACGGCGGCAAGCGCGGGGTTTGGCGTGGTCTGTCGCACTGATGTTTGTTGTCGCTGGCGCTCGTCGTCGAGGGCAGCAGCGCCAGGGAGCGGCTGTGGCGAGTGTCTTGGCGAGAGACCCCGCGGCGACTTGGTGAGATGAGCACCAAAGGTCGCGCCCGCGTGCGAATTGGGCGTGGCCGTCCTGTTTGGCACGGGGAAAGGGCCCGTGTGCGTCGGCGTGATGGCTCGCGTAGACGCAGCCATGGGGTATGGAGGAGAGCGGTTGGAGCGTATGATGTCGACAGTCCTTTGTCCAGGTCAGCATTTCACTCGCAGAGTCGCCTGGCACCATGTGCGCGCGGGTGGACCGTGTATGTCGGCACGGCAGGGTGCAGTCGGCGCTGCGCAAGACCACACACCTAGTGTTGCAGTGTTTTAACGCTGCGCGGCTTGGAACCTCAGTGACAAGATCAGCCAAGGCTCATGGCAGCATTCGCCGCCAACGAATCCTCCAGGCAAGTGGGCTGCGCGAGCGAGCCAGCTTTTGCGACGCGGTCGGGGGTGTCGCAAGATGTTGTTGCAGGGTGTTGCAGGATGCGGCTGCAGTTGGTTTTTTCAGCCACAGGCTGTGGTCTGCGGTCGGTGCTGGGATAGCGGATTAATAGAGACGGCGCGCAGCGGGAATGCAATGCAGCTGGGCGGCGTCGGAGAATGCTATGGCGCGAACGGAGGCCGCTGCGATGGGCGACGGCACTGGCACTGGCACTGGCACTGGCAGCGGGCGAGCCGGGTCGATGTCGAGCGGGCACGGAACCCTTGGGAAGTGAGGCTGGAGCTGAGCGGGCGGGCGAGGGCGATTAGCGGCAGGAGGCGCCAGGTACCGTTCGCAGGGCCCAGAAGAGAGGCGAGTCGGCGGACGTGGCAGCGCTGGCGACGTGCAGAGGCAGCGAGCCGAGGCAGCGTGCAGAGGAAGCGTGCAGAGGCAGCGAGCAGAGGCAGCGAGCAGAGGCAGCGTGCAGAGGCAGCGAGCAGAGGCAGCGTGCAGAGGCAGCGAGCAGAGGCAGCGTGCAGAGGCAGCGTGCAGAGGGGGTGGTGGGATGGGAGACTGGGAGGCGTGCTGGCTGGCAGCGCGCTCGAGGGTGCAGGCAGAGGCAGGCTCAAGGCTGGCCGCTGGCCGCTGGCCGTTCCGATGACGAACCCTGGCAAGCAGCGCCCAGATGTGTGGCTGCACGCCTGCCGGGCTAGCGCAGCGCCGATGAAATGCAACACAGACCCAAGCAAGAAGCAGAAGCGTGGAAAAACTTACAAGCACGCACAAGACGGCGACAGCGACACGCTCGAAACAGCACACCACGAGGGGCAGCAACTGATGCGACGGCAAGCGAGCGCGCGGTGGAGCATCGTGCGTGCGTGCACACAGTCTGGCCGGAGAGCGCGGCATCCCTCACACGCGGCAGGCTGTGCAAAGTGGCGGCGGCGCCCTCACCCTGCTCGGTGCTGGAACAGGAACCCAGAACCAGAACCGCCAGCGCCATTCACGTCTCGCCGCCGCCCGGCTCGCGCTGCACCGGCTCCGCAAGACAGTTCCAAACGAGTTCACTGGCCGGCCCTGAACGGTGCCATGCCCGTGGCACCGCACCAACGAGCGTCGTCCTATAGCCTGATGTCGTCACCCATCCCTCCACTCACCGTGGCTAATCTACATCAACATCCTCGCGCCACACCATCTTGCCATCTTGCAGCCCCTAGCGTTGCCGCTTGCCTCTGTCTGACCGAGGGCGGCGACCATGAAGCAGCTTTTGCCGCCCTTCCGTCCCACATACGAGCAGAGACTTGATCGGCCTGGGCGAGACATGCTCTTCAGTCTTCACTGTTCAGCCACCCGTCAGAGGCCATCGAACGCCATGTGCGATGGGTTTGAGCCTCCGGCACCACTTTCCCAGCCCGGCCCGCTCGGATGGACGATCGGCAGGTACAGTACACATATGTACATATGTACGGAACAGTCGTCTCCCAAGTTGAGTTACAACTTGATTTATCAAGTTAGAGACACACGCGGCCACCTCGCTTCTGTTTCTAAAGCTCGACTCTCCTTTTGCGAGCATTTGCCATTTGCATCTTGGAAAGTTTCTTCGCATCAAACTGCTAACGGTAGATCCAAGCGTCGTGGCAGTGCACCACCATCACGCCGGTTTGGATCCTTCAATGTGACATGGGAGGTATCGCACTCCACGTCCTACTCGCGGATAGATTCCTAGTTCGCTGCAAAGCAGCCCATGGGACGGCCACCGGTTCCGCAGGCAGCCGAATACCCGTTGGTCGCAAGCATCTCTTCTTTTCAACCATCTTGGTGTGGCACCATGTGGCACGACGTGGCACTCCAACCCACCCAAACACAGGCAAACACCCTGTCGAATCGAGATCTTCAAATGGTCTCGCGGATATTTCGGCGCCGTTTCCACAACTGGGCCGATAGCCGTAGGTTTCGCTTGCGGTGGGCCGTGGCGCGTCCTTCCGCGCGTTGTGGCTTTCAAGTTTCCACTCTCAACAAGGAAACGAGGAAACACACCGTGGGACTCGCCGAGTCGCTTGGGTAAAGATTTTTTGATTCTTTTTATCGCTCGCGCGCCACATGCGCGTTGCACGATTGGAAGCAGGATATCAGATTCGTGTGGACGGTTGTTCCGTGACTGCACGTCGTGTGGCATGGTCTTGTGCAGCCCTACCCGGGGCCGGAACCGATGCGCGTACATGGCTGAAGTTGCTGATCTCTACGCGCGTGGATATAGAAAATCTTTCGACGATTAATTCGGAAGGTTGCTCAGAGTATTCTCCGACTACTGTGTACGTCTGAAGATGAAGATGTTTTATTCGTATATTGTCATTGAACTTGGCTTTGTAGGAAAAGCCCATCCATTTACGTATCTTTTAGGATTCTTCATTCATTGATGACCGTTTACACACAACTCGACCTTCTCTCACAATGCTAATGCTACTGCCACCTACCTTTACACGCAAACAGAGTGTCTAGTTTTCGCGCCACATGTTATAACCAACCTGCACGCACATTGTCTTATCAATCGAGCCACACCCCGCCCACACATAGGTCTACACCTGCAAGCCAAAAGTCAAAGTACCCCCAAATATTCGCCCATCGCCCCTCCTGCGGTACCACACACGCAGCGCTCATCCTTTCAACCCAGCAACCTACTGTAGAATTATAGAGCAGAACAAGACAGACTGTCCCCAGTGCAGCCACGCGCTTGTGTAATCCCCCCATCGCATCGCCCCTGCCTCATCACGATGCCATGAGCCGCTGCCCGAGCACAGCCCCACCTTCCGCACGGCATCCCCGCACTCGCTTCATGCCACACACACACACACAACCTCTCTCTGCTAATCCCCCACTTTACCATCCGCTCACTATCCTTGGTATTCTATTTCTCAGCCCAAAAATTTTCCCACATCTCAACTCAAGCACCTTTGGTCCAGCGGTAGGATAATTTGCCTTCCATTCCGGGATTTCTCCAAAAACATCGGCAGCAATTGGCTCGGGTTCGACTCCCGGAAGGTGCAATTTGAGGGTGAATTTGTTTGTTTTTGTGTTTTGTTTTTGAATAGGAAGATGGTGTCTTGTTTTTTTTATGGGCGGGGCTTGGCACCTAAGTATATCCCTCCCTCCACAATATATATATTATAGATATATCATCACCCTCCTAGCTAATGGGTAGGTACACTCATTCTTCGCGTAACCTTACCCAAGTCTTCCTTCGTACGCAAATGCATGGCGCATTCCCCAGATCGCTTGAGCACATGAGGTCCAGCTCACACCCAAAGCCGAAGAAAACGAGACTGCCGCACCGCGAGAGCCTATCTAAAAGGGGCTCTTCCAAAAAACCAGTGCGTCTCCTAAGCTCCTTATTGTTAGTGAGGAGTTGGAGGAGCTCATGACAAGTTTCGAGCGTTAGGACTACAATGGCCTAAAGCTTTTAATAAACTGCTTTCGCACTGCTTCGCGCTGCTCCGCCGAACTATCTGTCTTTAGGGCTACTTCTTTTTTTTATTCTTGTGTAGAAAGTTAGCCAGCGCAGCTAGTGGGCCATTGTTTTCTAAAAAAAAAAACCCTAGAAATGTTTACGTAGGCGCAGGGTGCATGTGAAGAACATGCCGGGGGTGCTGGGCTGGATGTTTGATAAGAAGTTTGTGGATCATGCGGCATTCTGTGCTGAGGGGTGGAAAAGAGCCTTGTTCTTTTTTTTTATTAGTGTAGAGTGTTCGTTGTTTTAGCTGAGCATTAACATTATGAAGGCAGAAAGAAAGCTTCACGGATCCTGTCACGAGCTTCTGCGCCTGCTGTGTGTTCTTGTTGATAATGACAGTGATCTTTTTTTTTTGGAAGTCGTCGTATATGTCGCGCTTGTGATGATTAGCGAACAAAGCAATGTTGGGCGTTGGGCGATTTGAACTTCTAGGTCACGAATACCTACCTGGTGGCACTGAACCACGTTGGCAGGCCTGGCACTCTGCGAAGTTAGGAATATTTGAAGCATCGCGGTAGGTACTAATTGCTCTACCTAAACTGTAATTGTATTCGTTATCCTGGGGTAACACGTGTAGTATAGATGGGTAACTTGGGCTCTTTCATAAGAGAACAAAACTTGAGGGAGTAGCGTGAAGCATAAGTGCTTGTGTGTCTGTCTCTTCACATCTAAAACTGAACCGCAAAAAGAAAAAGATTCTATTCTAACGCATGGTGCTATACCTAGGGACTCCAGACAGCAAGACTCCCACTCTCCGTCCTCTTCGTGGCGTGTTCGAGCGCGCTTCAAGCTTGTTGCGCGAGGGAAGCACCGAACCAGCGTTTTTCTTCTTCTTCTTCTTCTTCTTCTTTTCTTCTTCTCTTCTTCTCTTCTTCTTCTTCTTCTTCGTCCTCCCCGTTCACGGCGGAACTGTTCCCTCACAGTCTCTTCTTCCTACTCTGGCGCGCTCTGCTGTCGGCATCATATCATCATCAGCCTCTTCGTCGGAATCAACTGCCTCATCCGCCATGCTACCACGTTTACCCAGAGATGGGTTTCTGCTGGCCACCTGGCTAGTAGTACCAGTACATTAGGAACTCTTGCTGCGGCCACGGCGGACTTTGCTGAACCTTATGTCGCGAAGTTCCAGAAAGACGGCTTTAACGATAGAGTCCAGCTTGGCCGTGGCTACTAGGAAATTTCCGTCTTCTTTCCATTCTCGGATGCCTTTCGCTTACGTGCCTTCGTCGATCTCAATCGTCTGAGTTAATCAGGTCCTGCTCTTTCATGTAGTTGCGTACGAATTCTCGGATAAGTCTACGCGAAGAGAAGGAGTATAGCTGTTTGGCTATAGCATCTCCGAGACTTCATCGACCGCTTTGGAAAGGCCGAGGCCTATTGGATGAGGCGGTGATGCAGGGCTGAGGTAAGTACGTCGGATTTCCTTGAAAGAGCGCTCTCTGCCGCTTCTTGGTTCGCTCGCCCAGCACGACATCGGGTCGTGTATGTTCCAAGAGCTCACTTTGCGGGGCTTCGGCTTGCGCAGTGGCGATTGAGTTGTTAATGGCTGTGCCCAGCTGGCTTTCTACTTCGCGGGTTTCGATGATGTGTCCCCGTTCTCTGGAGTGTTGCCCTCTGAGTCAACCTCCACACCCTAGCTTGCGGAAAGGTAGATGATGTGACTCTTTGCTGGCTACTATTGGGATAAAGTAAAGGGACGATGGGAATGGTGTTACGATTTCGAGACTATGTTGTGGGGGACCAAGCATCTTAGGACGAAGACCCAAAAGTAACTACCTTTAAGCGTTTTAAGAAGGAGTAGGCCGAGGCGCTGGATAAGGCGCTGGACGAGGCCGTGGCCAGGGCTGTTTATCTCGAAAGAGAACAGAGCCTGGAGCCAGTGGGGACCGGGCCTGCTATTACGCCTGTAGTACTCGGACAGAAATTTAAGTACTGTGTGTTACCTCAGGATAAGTAATATGGACGCTAATTGTACTTGGAATTTTGTATTAAACCGCAACAGGCGGTACCTATACTTTATCTCGAAAAAGAACAGAACCCTGCAAGGACCGCGCCTGCTATTACGCCTATAGTACTGTGACAAAGTTTGAGTACTATGTGTGTTATCCTAGGATAAGTAATACGAAGGCTAATTGTCCTTGGAATTTCCTACCCAATCGCGACAGGCAGCACCCATACTCACATGTTGTCTCCAATTAACCTCAAAACTTCCAAGCTCACATGCACGACATGACCTGGGAATTGCAGATCCTAAAATCTTCCCACCCCACGCCTCTTCCGTTTCTGATCCAAAGTCAGAACATTACTAACGTCTAAGATGTCCGGGCTCTCCAGTACTGTCTTCGCGCCCGAATGTTCTTCCTGCATCTCGCGTTTCAATTGCTCTGCCTTGCGAGCACGATCTTCGAGCAGACGCTTGCATAATTCGTATTATTAGGGTCATCCTGGGCCGCACGAACTTCTCAATGGCTATCTCGACGGCTAATTGACGAACAACAGGGTCTGCCGCCCTGGTTGCAAGTTCCACAACGTAGGTACTTGTCCACTTTTCTATATTCTTAAAACCCGACAATTAAATTGTTTACGTACATTTTAACAATTGTAACCTCCCTTGGTGACTTCATCTACGCAGTATGTTAACGTGCGCGGGAAAGGCAGGACGACTTCTAGGAAAGCTTACCTGGACCGGACGAAACGTTGCCTCGGTTTCTGTTCCCATCTTCTTCCTGCTCGTCAGTACGATGACTCCCGAACAATCGAACTGTAGATCAAGGCCAAGCGCCCCAACGTCGTCTGACTTTAAGAGCGCTCGCACTCTGTAAGCCAAGGGTCCTAGTTTCCGACAGCCCCGTGTTTCCGACACCCTGCAAAGCCCCGCCGCCGTCACCACCCTGGTTACGAATGTGTTCACAACTTTGTCAAATAAATCTCTAAAAACACAAAATAAACTGCATTTAAAGAGCTTTTAATCGCTTTCTTTCTTTCTTCGTCTACACTTAAATCACAGGCAAGATACCATTGTGTTAGTTGTCGATCCCGTGCCGAACGTCGAACTAATGCCTGCTCCGCTTCCTCCTCCTCAGAGCAACTCTCCTCCACCTCCTACGTTAGGCTTCTCGCCTTGCGAACACGTTAGGAGGGCTCCTAATTAGTCTAAGAGAGAACCTCTGCAAGACTCGCGAAGCGATTGTTTGGATTAATTGCGATTTTACGGCGTTTTTAGCGGATTTGCTTACTCAACATGCTCGCGCAAGGAAGCAATCTTACAATCCTTTATAGAGACCTCTATTGCGATACAGTCCAGCGCTGTGGCAGCAAGCCGAATATATCGTCGTGTAGCTGGAGAGCTGTTCTTCCCAGAAAATAGCTTCACAATGTCGCCACCGCGTTAAGCGTAGCGCTAAGTAGTAGATAGGGGGGGTAGAAGAGGGGGGTGGTCAACAGCCGTTGGCGCACTACAACCCACCAAGAACCCAAGGGCTTATCACACGCTCTTAGGATACAGCCCTATCGCCTCGCCTTCCACCCAGCTTGTACGCACTGCTCTCACTGCTCAAAGACCAATTTACACAACACGCTTCTGCATAAAATTCAAGAAATCTGGCCTTCCCAACCCTTCGTTGCATCTGTTAGAGCTGTATGCTCGCCAAGGAACCGCCGATACGCTGCCTTTAGACTTAAGAAACAACTAAGATCTAAAGGCTAGAGTATATGTAAAGTATAGGCAGGCAAAAAGAGCAAGTAAATAATTATTTAGGTAATATATAGTTATAAATTCGTCCGAGGTATAACTACCATAACCGTTAATAATAAGCAACCGTGCCTTAGATGGATTGTCAGGCTTAGTCTAGGGCAAGAACACCTTCTCCAGCCACTTAACAGCAATTTCGTTGCTTATCTATCCATTTTGCGAGAAGGTAACATGCCAGCTAGGATGTTGAGCTAAAAAAAACTCCCACTTAAACCACTGCTCCTAGATGCTTTTAGCCTTGAAGATGACAAGGGGGTCTAGAGCGACACCAAGCGCGGAGATACACTCTATTACAGAGGTCCAAGTACGGGCATTTACTATCTTAACCAGTACAGAGTTTGGATTTTCCTGCGAGGAGCCAATGACAAGCCCATTAATACCCTGGCCTTCCCATAATGCCGCCCTCGTCGGCGTTGTACCTCCGTCGGGGGGGAATCCAGCTCACGGTCCCGTACAGGTCGAACAAGTGCCTAATATTATCTAGAGTAGCTGCATTTATGCGTTCCTAGTTAGTCTAGCAGCCTAACTTTGTCTTAAATAGCTAGGTGGCGCCGCAAAAAGTGATTAGACCCCACTTCCTCCCTAGGTTCCTATAGTCACCCTCTTGCTTAAGCACGCTAGTTGCGATAGCTTACACTTGCGCATGCGTTAGCGCGTAACTAAGGGCCTCCTACTAGAGAATCTAGTGCTCTAGATGCTCTTCTTAAACAGTTGTAAGCCGCTATTCACTATTATAAGCGTGTTAGTAAGGTTAGGCACTATTAAAGCGGCCGCGAAGAGTGTTCTGTGGTATCCTATACTAAGCAGCAGCAGTGGCTAAAGCGACCCCAGATTTGAGGTCTACAAGTGCATTTTAGACGTCGCCCTCTATATATCTAGCTATTAGAAGACAGAAAAAATAATGCAAAAAGATAAATTGAAATTAATAAAGAATTGAATTTTTAAGAACTTATATTCGGTTGTAGTGCATGATGAGGAGGCGCGGTTGTGGGGCTGTCCGAAACACGGGGGTGTCGGAAACTAGGACCCCTGGCTTATAGCTAGGTTGAGTAACGCTAAGTGGCGCATATCACCTACATCTAGGTTCTTGACGTCGCTGAATGGAGCCCAATTCCCTATACGGGAGAAGATCCACTCTTGGACCTCGGGGGCTTCCTCGTTGAGTTGTTTTACAACTGGTTGCCAATGCACGAATTATACACAGCTAGAGGACGAAAGTTCAAGTGCATCCGGCCTTCGCATTGCCTATCCTGGGGTAACACACATACAAATCAAGTGTGCACTACTATTAGTATTTTATCCTCGTATTGTAACTCGCCTCTAGGTGGCATAACACTCACATGTCCCAGCCACTACGCAATGCTGCAGGAATAAAAAAAGTTTCGAAGGCGATGGACTAGAGTAGGGCAGCCCAGCGTGTCGCAGATGTCGCGTCTCAGAAATTCTACTGTGCAACATGTGATCTCGCATGTATGGATCAGTCCAAGCTGGACAGGCATTACCGGACCAAGAAGCAGCTCGGCAAGGTCGCGGATGCTAAGCCGAAGACGAGCTTAAAGCTCGACTAAACTTTTCATCCTGGGATCCTTTTTTCTGGGCTTTTTTTTTGGACTGTTTTGGACTTTTTGAGCACCGCTAATACTCACACAAGCATCTGATCAACATGAAACCCGAGAAGGGGGCAGAGTTCGCTGCTAGCCTGGCCAAGCACGAAGGTTATCATATCGCACGAGATAGACATCGCCGAGCACGCTCCTTCACACAACTTATTACATTTCAACAACACTTGTAGTCTGTTCCGGCGCCCCAAACATGAATAAATATATCCATGCCACCATACATACCCAGGAAATATAGAATGCCCTCGTGGTACCTAGAAACAGCCTCAGACAAAAAGAGATAAGAGAAGTTCGGGAGCTCTTGCAGAAGAACATTAGCCACATGTCATCCAGTGAAGCGCGAGACCGAGACCGCAAGCCTTGGGAATAATACAAAACCGAAGATCAAAGACGTGCTCACATGGTCAAAGACTATTTGAAGACTATAGGTAGGTAGACCGACACCATACCCCCAAGTATGAGCCATAGCAGATATACTAAGCTGACCCGCTCACGAAGCCATATCTACAAGACACCACAGCCCATCTTCACACGCATCACAACACAGCACAAGACGAAACGTTCTGAACTTTCATCGGATTCATGTGAGATACTCTACGCTCATGCACCGCCGATACTAACGCATCTATACGTAACGACTCCGCCATGACCATGCGCCCACACACGCTATGCCACCCCCTGATCGCGACGATGCAGCAAGGAAAACAAACTAAGCAAAGGGATGCCAGGGAATTGATAGCATAAAGCAATACAAACACCAGAAACCGCGACGCCGGGCCCTCGAGACCTACAGCCTTCCTGCTAGATCGACCAGGCAATACTGCTGTACAAGCACAAGCACAACCACAAGCTTACACGGCGGACACGGGGAGGTGAAGCGGCGCTGTGGTTGTATCTCTGCCCATGTCGGTGCGGAAGCGCTGAAGAACGTGGGAGGGATATTCGAGAACTGCGAGAACCGGAAGCATCTCACATGAAGTCATCACTGGTACTTAATTAGTCAAACTCCTAGGCAGCAGCATTGCGAGGCACTCACTCTCCAAAGTCTTCTTCGTACGCATTCGTGTCAGCCTTGAAGCCGACGTCGCGGGAAGCATTCAGGCTGCTCTTCGTCTTCGCAGCCTTGCTCTTCTTGCCGCCCTTCTCAGCAGCCTTCTCCTCCTTCATCTTCTCATTGCTGAGGGTAGTAAGCCCACTGGCGATCTTTTTAATCTGCTCACTGGGAAGGTCCTTGGCGATCTGCTTGGTAAATTCCTGCAGGAAGAGGGAGTACTGCGCCTTCTTGTGGTTGTTTCCGATCAGAGGCACCAGCGTCTCCCGCAGCTTGGTGAACTGATCCTTAGTCGCAGGGTTGAAGATCTTCAGCGAGCTGAGGTCGATGACATTGTTGGGGTCGCTCTCGTCGGCGAGCGTGACCGCCTTCTGGCCGGTACGTTGCTTGGTGCCTACACTGAGCCCGGCGCCGCCAAACAGATCCTCGGCGTGCGCCAGATCGGCATCCTGCTCCGTCTTGCGCAACCGGGCGCGGCGATCGGCTTCGTCTTCGTCTGTGTCGGACTCCTCTTCTTCCTCTGCAGCGCGCCTGCGCATGTTCGCTTGCCGTCGCTCCTCGATGCGCTGCGACTTGGACTTGTGGTTGGCTTTCGCTTCGGCCTCTGCCTTGGCTTTGGCCTCGGCGGCCTTCTTCGCCTTTTCACGCTCGACTTCCGAGTCCTCGGCGGCGTCCCAGGACTCTAGGACCTGCGTTGCGCATGTTAGCACGTTTGTTCTGCGGGCGAGGCGGGGCGCAGCGGACGTACATCGCTGTCCTCTTCCTCGTCCTCAAACTTGCCGCGGCGGGTGACGGGTGCGGGCGGCGAGGATGGAGGCGTGCTCTCCTCTTCGTCATCGTCTGCAGACTGTCAGCGTTGTGTACGGCGGAGAAGGAGCGGCGGCCATGTGCGTGGTGTGCGCAGCGGGCGCGGATATGACGTACCCCATTTACCAGCAGCCATGATTGCGGTTGAGCTGTGGAGCGTAGGCGTGCGACAGTTGTTGCAGGCAGCGTGGTCGAGAGGGTATGCAGTGGCAGTAGCACGGTATTTTTGGGTGCGGGGCGTTGTGCGTGGGTGAACGGAGGAGGCAGAGTGGAAATTGCGAAACTGAAGTACAGCGTCGCGGACAATGGTTGGGCTGGGCGTCACGCAGTGTCAAAATTGGAGTGCCCCGCTGCGGCCCAATCACAGAGAGCGTGCCCATCCATGCATCTTGGGCGTCAATGACCATGGCTTTACACGCATATGCACATGCTGTGCTCCGGCGGTGTATTTCCCATCTTGTTCATGCTGGTCAAGAATAGACTGACGTGAGCTTCTTTGCATTCTGTTTCCACAGCCACTCTCCACCGGAGCTTCCTTTGGTCACTAAGGAAGGAGTCATACTTGTATTGCTTATGGACAGAACCAGTCTAGCCGGAAGAGAATCTGGGCTCACGTAGTCGGCTGAGATTGCACCATTTGCCCACGCCATGTCCCTCCGTTTGTCTGGCATCACACGAAACGGAGGGAGACATGGACACGCAATTTCGTATCGTTGAAAGGCATAAGTGGTACATAATTTGTTAGATTATACATGCATACGTGTGTTCTTCTTGCATAACCTACTAGGACCTGTCATAATGGCCGTGTCAACACAAATGCCAAGCCATTGAAGCCCCCGTGTCCTTGATATCAAGGATGGATATAAACGACTCTTGAACATTACATATACAAAACCGCTCGCAATCGGCGTGCTGTTCAAGTGGCACTGGTCCTAAGAAAGGACGGCTACTCAGTGAATGCTTGGACGGTCGTCTCGTGCCGTACAGTAGCCCTGGAACAAACGGACCCCAGGGCTTTATCTCGAGATACATGCTGCAAACGCAGACTACGCAAACGCTTCTGCCTCCATCCTCACATGTATTTCCTGCGGCAGTAAGAGCATGCTGCAAAAACATCCACGGTGGAAGTCGTCGTTCGCATCCGCTCGGACCCCAAGCCAAGCCAAGCTCCTTCCCCGGCTAGACGACACCTGGTCGCGAGCTCCTTTACTTTGCAAACACGAACACAACCACCCTCACCCGCCTCCCCACACTCTCTCATTTCCTATTGCGCGATTCCGGTGTCCTGCTTCTGGGTCTAATTCTGCCTCTTTCCCTTGATACCCCCGTTAAGCCACCTGCTCTCTCGCCCCCGGTGAGCTCAGAGCTGCTCTGGCGCAAACATGTCTCAACGACCGATTCCGCTGCACGTCTCGCAGCCGGTGCTGGTGAGTCCCTCCGCTTGCCGCTGTGGAAGTCACGATGCTAACAATGGATCCAACAGCTCACAAACCTGAACATCCTCGTACGTCGGCCGATGCTGCCTACCTGCGCTCGACGCGTAGGCCCCCAGCTAACAGAGTATACAGCCGGCATCAATATCATGGCAGAATTGCGTACGTTCCGACCGGCACACGTATCTCGGTGGTTGGAGAGAGGACTAATGTGTTTCCAGACTCTCGAATCGGACAAGTACGTCTGCGTGCGGCAGCAAAACGAGGCCAACACTCCCGCCGAGACGGTCATCATTGACCTCAAAAACACAAACAATGTCATCCGGCGGCCAATCCGCGCTGATAGCGCCATCATGCATTTGACGGAGCCCATCATTGCTCTCAAGGCGCAGGGTCGGACACTGCAGCTCTTCAACCTAGAGTCGAAGCAGCGCCTGCAGACATATACCCATCACGAGGACATTGTGTTCTGGCGATGGATTAGCCAGACTACTCTGGCGCTTGTCAGCACAAAGTCGGTGTACCACTGGGACGTGCTGGACGGAAGCAGCCCGCCGACACCGCGCAAGATCTTTGATCGCCAGGAGCAGCTGGAGGTATGATGCGCGCATCTGCAGCGATGATAGGGCTGACATGAGTCACAGAACAACCAAATCATAAACTACGTTACTAACGATGACGAGAGTTGGTCGTGTTTGGTTGGAATCGCATCGCATCCCACTGGAGGCATTCGTGGCAACATGCAGCTGTTCTCCAAGGCGCGAAACGTCAGCCAGCCCCTCGAGGGTCATGCTGCCACGTTTGGAACGATTCGTCTCGACGGCGCGTCGTCCGATTCAAAGCTCTTCGCCTTCGCGGTCAAATCCACCACCGGAGAAGCCAAGATCAACATTGTCGAGGTGGACCACAATCCGGCGAACCCGACGTTCCCGAAGCGACTCATCCCGATACACTGGCCTGCGGAGGGCACCGGTGACTTCCCTCTCGGCATCCACATCGCGCACAAGTACGGCATCTTGATTGTTGTGACCAAATTTGGATTTATCCACTTGCACGATCTGGAGACCGGTACCGCGCTCTTCTTGAATCGGATATCGGAAGAGACGGTATTTACGACTGCACGCGATGATGACGGCAAGGGTGTTGTCGTGATCAACAAACGGGGACAAGTTTTGCACACCACGATTCGGGAGGATGCGCTCATTCCATATATCATGGAGAACCCGGCTTGCTCAGAAATTGCCTATAAGCTGGCATCGAAGGGCGGACTCCCAGGCGCTGACAACCTGTACCAGCAACGATTCGAGACTCTAATGAATCAGGCGAACTACGCCGAGGCCGCCAAGGTTGCCGCCAACTCACCGCGCGGGTTCCTTCGTACCCCTCAGACGATCAACCGATTGCGTCAAATCCCCGCCCAGCCTGGTCAGATTACCGTGCTTCTGCAATACTTTGGCCAACTGCTCGACAAGGGCGGTCTGAACAAGGATGAGACGCTCGAGTTGGCCCGGCCCGTTTTCGTACAGGGCCGGAAGCACTTGGTTGAAAAGTGGCAGAAGGAGGGAAAGCTGCACTGCTCCGAGGAGCTTGGAGACTTGGCCAAGCCGCACGATCTGAACCTTGCACTGTTAATCTACAAGGAGGCGAACGTGCCGCAAAAGGCGGTTGCCGCGCTTGCAGAATTGGGCCACTTCGACATGATCCTCCAGTACTGCCAATCCGTCGGATACAACCCTGACTATAATGTGCTGCTACAGCACATATTTAGGTAACAGGCCTATGCACTACTTAATAATAAGTTATTTGGCTAATGGGTTCTCTTTAGGGTTGCACCTGAGAAGGGAGCAGAGTTCGCTGCTAGCCTGGCCAAGCACGAAGGTGGTGCTCTCATCAGCATTGACCGGGTCGTCGATATCTTTCAGTCTCAAGGCATGATCCAACAAGCGACCGCGTTCTTGCTCGATGTGCTTGCGAACAACCGGCCAGAGGAGGGCCCTCTGCAGACCAAGCTCCTCGAGATGAATCTGCAAAGCGCGCCCCAAGTGGCGGACGCCATTCTTGGGAACGACATGTTCACCCACTACGACAGGGCCCGTGTTGCTTCGCTGTGCGAACAGGCTGGTCTGCTCAGCCGTGCCTTGGAGCACACGGACGACACCGCAGCTATTAAGCGTATGATCGTACATACCGACAAGCTTCCAGAGGAGTGGTTGATCAACTACTTTGGCAAACTCACTGTCGAACTTTCGCTCGACTGTTTGGACCACATGCTTACTACCAACATTCGGCAAAACCTCCAGGCCGTAATCCGCATTGCTCAGAAGTATTCCGAACTTCTTGGTGCCAATAGGATTATCGATCTATTGGAAAAGCACCGTACTGCCGAAGGTCTTTACTTCTTCTTGGGTTCCATCGTTAACGTCAGCGAGGATCCCGATGTGCATTTCAAGTACATTGAGGCTGCGACGACTGTTGGCCAGCTAGCCGAGGTTGAGCGTATTTGCCGAGAGAGCAACTACTACAATCCTGAGAAGGTCAAGAACTTCCTCAAAGAAGCCAACCTTACGGAACAGCTGCCTCTGATCATTGTTTGCGATCGATACAACTTCATCCACGATTTGGTGCTTTACCTGTACAAGAAGCAGCAATTCAAATCGATTGAGGTATACGTGCAGCGCGTCAACCCGGCTAGGACCCCTGCTGTTATTGGCGGTCTTCTCGATGTCGATTGCGACGAGAGCATTATCAAGGGTCTTTTGTCATCGGTCACTCCGGCCTCTATTCCCATCGATGAGCTTGTGGCTGAAGTCGAGTCGCGCAACCGACTCAAGCTCCTTCTGCCGTTCCTCGAGCAGACCCTTGCCGACGGTAACCAACAGCAGGCCGTGTACAATGCGCTTGCAAAGATCTACATTGACTCCAACAACAACCCGGAGAAATTCCTACAGGATAATGACCAATACGATACTTTGGTTGTTGGTAAATACTGCGAGAAGCGCGACCCTAACCTCGCCTTTATCGCCTACAGCAAGGGCCAGAACGACCTGGAGCTGATCAATGTCACCAATGAGAACTCAATGTTCAAGGCACAGGCTCGCTATCTTCTCGAACGTGCTGACGGAGAGGTCTGGGACTACGTACTCAGCCCTAACAACGTGCACCGTCGGTCTCTCGTGGACCAGGTTACGAGTACAGCTGTGCCCGAAGCACAGGACCCGGAGAAGGTTTCTGTCGCTGTCAAGGCTTTCATCACGGGCGACATGCCCGCAGAGTTGATCGATCTCCTCGAGAAGATCATTCTGGAGCCTTCAAGCTTCAGCGACAACCCTTCGCTCCAGAACCTGCTCATGCTCACAGCGGCCAAGTCCGACCGCGGCCGTATGATGGGCTACATCCACCAGCTTGAGCACTATACTCCGGAGGATATTGCTCAACAATGTATTGAGGTCGGCATGTTCGAGGAGGCATTTGAGATTTACAAGAAGCACGAGAACCATGTTGAAGCCGCCAATGTTCTGATTGAGCATATTGTCAGCATTGACCGCGCGCAAGAATATGCGGAGCGCGTCGACCTTCCGGAAGTCTGGAGCAGGGTGGCCAAGGCTCAGCTCGACGGTCTGCGAGTTACAGACTCTATTGACTCGTACATCCGGGCTGGTGACCCATCGAATTTCCTGGAAGTCATTGAGATCGGCACCCACGCTGGCAAGGATGAGGATCTCATCAAGTTCTTGAGGATGGCACGGAAGACGGTTCGCGAAGTCCCAGTCGATACTGCATTGGCATTCTGCTACGCTCGCACCAACCAGCTGCCCGAGCTTGAGGACTTCCTTCGCGCTACGAATGTCGCCGATGTGGAAGCGTCCGGCGACAAGGCCTATGAAGAAGGTTACCACGAGGCTGCGAAGATCTTCTACACCAGCATCTCAAACTGGGCCAAGCTTGCTACTACTCTTGTCCATCTCGAGGATTACCAGGCTGCTGTAGAGTGCGCCCGCAAAGCCAACAGCATCAAGGTCTGGCGCCAGGTCAACGAGGCATGCGTAGGCAAGAAGGAATTCCGTCTGGCTCAGATTTGCGGTCTGAATCTCATTGTTCATGCCGAAGAATTGAGCGACCTCGAGAAGCAGTATGAGCGTAACGGCTACTTCGACGAGCTTATCAGTCTTCTTGAGGCTGGGCTTGGCCTTGAGCGTGGTAAGTCAATTTTTCTTTCGTTTTACTGGAATTCCACTACTTACTTTAATTCACCATACTGGGAGTCTATGCTAACGAACACTTAAGCCCACATGGGGATGTTCACCTCGCTGGGCATTGCTCTCTCCAAATATCACCCCGAGCGCGTTATGGAGCACCTGCGTTTGTTCTGGAGTAGAATCAACATCCCAAAGCTCATCCGAGCCTGCGAGGAGGGACACCTGTGGCCCGAACTCATCTTCCTGTATGTGCACTACGACGAGTGGGACAACGCTGCGCTTGCGATGATGGAACGTGCCGCAGACGCTTGGGAGCACCAGACGTTCAAGGACACCATCATCAAGGCGTCCAACGTTGAAATTTACTACCGTGCTCTCGGTTTCTACCTCGAGGAGCAACCAACTCTCCTCACTGATCTGCTGCAGGCGCTTACCGCTAGGATCGATGTCAACCGTGTAGTCCGCATGTTCCTCAAGTCGGACAACATTCCGTTGATCAAGCCCTTCCTGCTCAACGTGCAATCTCAGAACAAGCGCGAGGTCAACAACGCTTTGAACGACCTGTTGATCGAAGAGGAAGACTACAAGACTCTGCGCGACTCGGTCCAAAATTACGACAACTATGATGCTATGGATCTTGCGCAGCGTCTGGAGCGACACGACTTGGTCTTCTTCCGCCAGATCGCCGCCAACATCTATCGCAAGAACAAGCGCTGGGAGAAGTCGATCGCTCTGTCGAAGCAGGACAAGCTGTTCAAGGACGCCATTGAGACTGCTGCAATGTCCACCAAGACGGATGTGGTCGAGGACCTGCTACGCTATGTAAGTTTCTTCCCGATCGTACCGGTGTGTCTACTAACCCGTACAGTTCGTGGACATCGGTAGCCGGGAGTGCTACGTAGGCATGCTCTACGCATGCTACGACCTGATCCGTCCTGATGTGATTCTGGAAATCTCGTGGCGCCACAACCTGAACGACTTTACCATGGTATGTTTCTTTGTATCTGTGATGTGGAACTGAATGCTGATTTGTTCACAGCCGTACATGATCAACTTCCTCGCGCAGCAAGCGGCAACGATCGAGCTGCTCAAGAAGGACAATGAGGAGCGCAAGGCGCGCGAGGCGTCGCAGCAGAAGAAGGAGGAGGACACGCCAATCCTGGGCTCGCGCCTCATGCTGACGCAGGGTCCAGTGGGATCGGCTCCGTCGCCGGGGCCTTATCAGCAGCCCAACGGGATTGCCCCGCAGCCGACAGGCTACCGAGCCTTTTAAGCTCACTTCTACCACGAAGACGGGTCTTGAATTCTTGACTTGAAGTCGGACACGTTTTCAGCTATCTAGTTTGAGGTTTGGGGATGGTGCAAAAGCAGGGCGGGTGCATAGATGCTCTGGTTATGGGAAGCGGTGTACTCTACAAGGCGTTGACGGGGGCTTGCCAATGTTTCGGAGCATGTCAGTCATGATGTGCGCCGGGCAGGTTCGGATTCATGTATTCTACAATAGCTAATTGATTTACTTGAATAGTCGCGTTCTTTTTGTGGTTTTTTTGAGATGTGGCTACCTAGTAGGCTAGGTAGGAGGCTAGCCGACATGCATATGATGATCTCCGCGAGGGGGCTCCACACGGGCGACGCAGGGTGCACCGGTGCAGCATTTACTGCGGCGCGTGATTCAGATTCCCTATGTTCTGTTTGAATCAATTGACGAGTTTCGAGGGGGGGCTCGGAGAGAATTCGCGCCCGCACAGGATTTCTCCGAAAGTTGTTGTTGGTAATAGCTTGGCGTGGAGCGGGATGCGATGTCTGGAAAGGCGGTAGCCTAACCCTCCCCCCCAGGCCCCCAGGAAAGCAGCACAGCAGCACCTGTACCTGTGAGCCGGAAAGGGACAGAGGGCGCGAATGTCTGAACTGGCCATCACATGACTGCGCCGGGCCCGGACGGAACCCCGGGCGTCTTTCGGCTATCAGTGCAGCGTGTGTGGCCGAAGCAAAGCGCGGGCGGGCTCTCTCGGTTGTCCCGGCGTGCCGAGCTTATGCGGGTTGGGGGAGGTTTTTTGGTTGGGACTTGGGGGAGAGAGTGGAAGCCTTGGGAGAGAGTCACTGGATGTCGGCCTGGCGGTGAGCAAGTGAGTGGCTGCGTGATGGGATGCACATGAGCGGTCAGAGGCTTTTCCAGCCGTGGGCGGGCGCGTGGGGGCGGGTGTTGGTGGTGTACAATACCTGTTACGAGGGAGGGATCACGGAATTTGGGGAGCCAGCCGGCGCGGGGCCTTTTCGCGACAAGCGACGGGCGACGGGCGTCAGCGAGGGGAGCCAGGGAAGCTCTAGCCTGCAGGAGGCCCGCGCATGCATGGAGCTCTGTTGTTTTGGATGGCCCGCATATGCTCTCCCCAATGCTGCTCTGGCTTGGTGTTGGTGTCCAGCCCTCCAATTGCACCCTGTGAAACATCTCCGAACCAGGCTTGCCGGCGCTGTTCCATGGTTGCCGATACCGCCCTCCAGCTATTCTCCTAGTTCCCTATATATCACGCCCTCGCCCGGCCGACCTGCCCACCCTCACTCCTCGCTCTCTCTCTCTCTCTCTCTCTCTCCTTCTCCCCAATTCCCCCCTTGCGACTCCCTCCACTGCACAGTCGCCCAGCATGACTTCGCTGGCAGTCGACAAGAGCGCCGTCGCGTCGTCGGCCATCGACGACAACGAGTACGACGAGGAGCATGGCGAGCACCACCCTCACCGCAACTCGGTGCACCACAAGCTGCGTGCCTCGAGCTCCATCATGCAGCTGAAGAAGCTGCTGGGTAAGCCCGCCCCGCCCAATGGCCTCCCATAAGCTCCCGTGAGTAGCCTCTAACAGCGCCGCCAGTCGCCAACCGAGGAGAGATCCCCATCCGCATCTTCCGGACGGCCCACGAGCTGTCGCTGCACACCGTGGCCGTCTACAGCCATGAGGACCGCCTCAGCATGCACCGGCAAAAGGCCGACGAGGCCTACGAGATCGGCCACCGCGGCCAGTACACGCCCGTCGGCGCCTACCTGGCCTCGGACGAGATTGTCAAGATTGCGCAGGAGCACGAGGTCAACATGATCCACCCCGGGCTACGGCTTCCTGTCGGAGAATGCAGAGTTTGCCCGCAAGGTCGAGCAGGCCGGCATTATCGTGAGTGCTCACTGTGTTGTTTAGCGTGTTGATGACACGACGTGCCCCTGCACCTTTCCTTCGCTGAGCCGAACGGATGGCGGGGCAGCTGCATCTGCATCTGCATCTGCATCTGAGCACAAGCCGGCGCCCGCCGTCCGACGCTTCTGATATGCAATCCCGAGCTTACGCGTGCTGCAGTTCATCGGCCCCTCCCCCGATACCATTGATGCGCTCGGCGACAAGGTCTCCGCCCGAAGGCTGGCCATCAAATGCAACGTGCCCGTGGTGCCCGGCACCCCCGACCCCGTCGAAAAGTACGAGGACGTCAAGGCCTTCACCGACGAGCATGGCTTCCCCATCATCATCAAGGCCGCATATGGCGGCGGTGGCCGTGGCATGCGCGTCGTCCGCGAGCAGTCGACGCTCAAGGACAACTTCGAGCGAGCCACCTCGGAGGCCAAGTCCGCCTTCGGCAACGGCACCGTCTTCGTCGAGCGCTTCTTGGACAAGCCCAAGCACACATCGAGGTGCAGCTGCTCGGCGACAACTACGGCAACGTCGTGCATCTCTACGAGCGCGATTGCAGCGTGCAGCGTCGTCATCAGAAGGTCGTTGAGATTGCCCCGGCTAAAGATCTCCCGGTCGAGACGCGTGATGCTATCCTGAACGACGCCGTTAGGCTCGCCCAGTCGGTCAAGTACCGCAATGCTGGCACTGCCGAGTTCTTGGTCGAAGGCAATAAATATTACTTTATAGAAATAAATCCGCGCATGTAAGTTCAGTATGGAATATGGCGTACTGAAGCCCGTCGGGGGAGCTTTTGTGTGTTGGAACCAGCCCGACCGCGACTTCGCAACCCGACCGCCACAGTGAACGATTGCTAATACTATGACAGTCAAGTCGAGCACACCATCACCGAAGAAGTCACCGGCATCGACATCGTCGCGGCTCAGATCCAGATCGCCGCTGGTGCCTCCCTGGAGCAGCTCGGTCTGACCCAGGACCACATCTCCACCCGAGGCTTTGCCTTCCAGTGCCGCATCACAACTGAAGACCCTGCCAACGGCTTCTCGCCGGACACTGGAAAGATTGAAGTGTACCGCTCTGCGGGTGGTAACGGAGGTATGTCGAGCCCCTTCACTTACCATCATCATCGGCTGGCTAATCTTCCTATTCAGTTCGTTTGGACGGTGGCAATGGTTTTGCCGGTGCTATCATCAGTGAGTTGACCCAGAATGAAGTATTAGGACAAAAGTTTTAGTGCATTGTGTTACCTGTGTTACTCCAGGATGAGCGATACGAAGGCCAACTGTACTCAAACTTTTGTCCAGTACGTGTACGTCAAGGATGTCTGCTAATTGTACTCAAGCTCCTCACTATGATAGTATGCTTGTCAAATGCTCGTGCCGTGGCTCCACATACGAGATTGTGCGTCGAAAAATGATCCGTGCGTTGGTCGAGTTCCGTATCCGTGGTGTAAAGACCAACATTCCTTTCCTGCTCAAGCTCCTGACTCATCCTACTTTTATCGAGGGACAGTGCTGGACGACTTTTATCGACGACACCCCTGCCCTCTTCGAGCTCATCGGCTCTCAAAACCGTGCTCAGAAGCTGCTCGCATATCTTGGAGAGCTTGCTGTCAATGGTAGTCAAGTCAAGGGACAGACTGGCGAGCCCAAATTCAGGGGCGAGATCAAGGTCCCAGCCATCATCATCGACCAGCATGGCAACAAAGTCGTCGACACCTCCGCACCAGCTACGAGTGGTTGGCGCAATATTCTCCTCAAGGAGGGTCCCGAGGGCTTCGCCAAGGCTGTCCGCGCCCACAAGGCTGCTGCCTCATCATGGACACCACCTGGCGCGATGCTCACCAGTCTCTCCTCCTCGCTACCCGTGTGCGAACCGTCGATCTGCTCGGCATCGCCAAGGAGACCAGCCATGCGTACGCCAACGCTTGGGCTCTGGAGTGCTGGGGTGGAGCTACCTTCGATGTGGCCATGCGCTTCCTCTACGAGGATCCGTGGGGACAGGCTGAGGAAGATGAGGAAGCTCGTACCCAACATCCCCTTCCAGATGCTTCTTCTCCGCGGCGCCAACGGTGTTGCTTATTCTTCGCTCCCTGACAATGCCATTTTCCACTTTTGTGAGCAGGCGAAGAAGCACGGTGTTGATATCTTCCGCGTGTTTGATGCGCTCAATGATGTTGAGCAGCTCGAGGTTGGTGTCAAGGCTGTGTGCTCAAGGCTGGAGGTGTTGCTGAGGGTACCGGTACGTGGCTATGTCGGAAATGCATGGCATCAAATACTAACTTTGACTAGTATGCTACAGTGGCGATATGTTGAACCCTAAGAAGAAGTACAACCTTGAGTACTATCTTGATGTTGTCGACAAGATCGTGGGCATGGGCGCACATATACTAGGCCTGAAAGACAGTCTGTCATCCCCTTTCTTATCCAGTTCATCGTATCACAACATATAGAGTTTATAGCTAACAATCTTCAGTGGCTGGTGTGCTCAAGCCTCGTGCTGCTACCTTGCTTATTGGCGCTATCCGCAAGAAGTAAGTTACCCCCAAGTAAAAAGCTACAGCTACAGGACAAAAGTTTTAGGACAGTTAGCCTTAGCATCGCGAATCCCGAGGTAACACACTGTACTCAAACTTTTGTCTAGTACTGTACGTATGCGACAATGCTGACTACAATCAGGTACCCCGATCTTCCGATTCACGTGCACACGCACGACTCGGCAGGTACTGGTGTAGCGTCCATGGTCGCATGCGCCCAGGCCGGTGCAGATGCTGTTGATGCTGCTGCCATTGACAGCATGTCCGGCATGACCTCGCAGCCCAGCATTGGTGCTATCCTCGCCTCTCTGGAGGGAACTGACCAGGACACTGGCCTTGATGCGCACATGATCCGCAGCCTGGACGCCTACTGGGCGCAGCTACGCGCCTGCTCTACTCTCCGTTCGAAGCTGGTCTGACTGGCCCTGACCCCGAAGTGTACGAGCACGAGATTCCTGGTGGCCAGCTTACCAATCTCATCTTCCAGGCTTCACAGCAGGGCTTGGTGAGCAGTGGGCACAGACGAAGAAGGCCTATGAGCATGCCAACGATCTGCTTGGTGATATTGTCAAGGTCACTCCCACATCCAAGGTCGTTGGTGACTTGGCGCAGTTCATGGTTTCCAACAACCTGTCCTACGACGATGTCCCTCAACAAGGCCGAGCAGCTTGACTTCCCGTCCTCCGTCCTCGAGTTCTTCGAAGGTCTTATGGGTCAACCCTACGGTGGCTTCCCGGAGCCACTCCGTTCGCAGGCTCTCCGTGATCGTAGAAAGATGGACAAGCGCCCTGGGCTCTACCTCGAGCCTATGGATCTTATCAAGATCAAGTCCGATATCAAGGCCAAGTGGGGAGACGCTACCGAATGCGACGTCGCTTCCTACACCATGTATCCCAAGGTCTTTGATGACTACAAGAAGTGGACCTCCAAGTACGGTGACCTCTCGGTGCTGCCTACTCGCTACTTCCTGTCCCGCCCTGAGGTTGGCGAGGAGTTCCACGTCGAGCTGGAGAAGGGCAAGGTGCTGATCCTGAAGCTCCTCGCAATCGGTCCGATTTCCGAGCAGACTGGTCTCCGTGAAGTCTTTTACGAGATGAACGGCGAGACTCGTGTCGTCTCCGTCGAGGATAAGCACGCCGCCATCGAGAATGTCCAAAGGCCCAAGGCCGATCCTACGGATACCAGCCAGGTTGGCTCGCCCATGTCTGGTGTGCTGGTAGAGGTCCGTGTCAAGGACGGCAGCGATGTCATGAAGGGCGACCCTATTGCCGTTCTCAGCGCTATGAAGATGGTGAGTTTACCTATGTATTTCTTTATAGACATGATAGCTAACGACGATTTCAGGAAATGGTCATCTCGGCACCGCACTCTGGCAAGATCGACGACCTCTCCGTCCGCGAAGGCGACTCGGTCGACTCTGGCGACCTTGTCTGCAAGCTTGTCAAGTGAGCCCATTGTATTACAAACTTGGAAGGCTTGAATATTTCTTGCTCTGGCGCGTGGCCGTGGGCTTGTCGCTACTACTTCGGCTTGCATGGCGTACCGTGGACTTGAGCTCGCTGCCAGGACTGTGACTAAATCGATGGATGGGAAGGATCTGTCTTTACATGTACATGTGTGCGCGTCTTGGAGCTAATTGGACGACCTCGGTATGGTGTCCGTGATTGAGGGGTGGAAAATGTGATGATTATGTGGGAGATTGGAGTATGTCTAGATCATGGTTATGATGACGATGATGATTGTGTGGATTCAAAATGGGTATATAGCGTGCGTGAATGGAGTTGGTTTTTGAGTTTATGAGAAGTCCTCTATCTCTTCCAAACCTCATCCCTACAAATCAATCTATCAATCAATCAACTAACCAACCAACCAACTAATCTTTCCCCCTCCCTCCAAAAAAAAAAAAAAAAAAAAAAAATCCTAGCGCACCCCTCCCCCTCCTCAACCAACAGTCCTATCAACCCAACACCTCCCAACTCCCAATAGCTCTCGTCATCCCCTTGCCCCTCCTAGAAACGACATAACCTCCCACACGGCCCCTAGATTACACCTAGGCTTATAATACGTCGCGCACCTCGTCGCCTTATCTGGGCTAAGCGAGTAAAGCACCCTGTTGGGGGTGGGCACGGGATATTCCCAAGGTTGGCTTTGGCTGGGGGGTTCGAGGGTTAGTACGTAGGTGGATAAGGTAGGTAGGTAGGATATGATGTGCGGGCTTGGGTTGGGTTGGAAGGAATGGTGGGGAGGGAAAGGGGGTGGGAAAGGGGGTGGACGGGGTGCAGGTGTACACGCTGTCTGGGAGGCTGTGGTTTATGATGGCGGATGGGGAGGCGGAGCGGAGATGAGGGCGAGGGAGAGGTCGAGGAGGAGGAGGAGGAGTCGCTTCATCTTATCTTGGGCATCAATGGTAAGAGACGTAGATTCTAGCCTTCTGGAATACAACGACGAAAAGCGATAGTCACTCTGTTGGTGTTGTGAGTCGCAAAATTAAAGCGCGCATCTAGGGTGCTTTATGAATAGGATGCGGATACTGCGACTTGAGCTTGTGGAAAGTACGCGCTTCGTAGGGTATATGCGTGGAATGGCGATGTTTTTTTTGTTTGGTGGTAGCCTACGCTGAGCATTTGGTATGGTGCGGGTGGTTGTTGGATTTGTCTACTGGATCTCATGGTGAGGTGTTTGTTCTTTGTCTGTCGGGAAATCTGATGGGCATGCTGAGTGGTCTACGTGTTTTTACTAGTATGCTCGAGGCCTAGATGGTCTGATCACGTCTTTGTGAGTGCCGTGATGCCGTTATTGCCTGTTGTTCATTCACGTCTGTTACTATTATGCTCGTTTACTTACTATGCTCGAAGCATAGTAATGCAGCAGCAATTTTCCAGTTCCCACGCTTGAGCCCCGCGCAACGAACAACTCCCAACTTTTGCACCACCCGCATGCATGCATGCTTCCCTCCACCTCTCTCCCTAATGACAACACCCCTCCGAGCCCCTCCCACAAACTCCCCTACACTCATAACACCCGTTCTTACAAAACCCACTCGCCGACAATCCCCCCGTAAGCCCCATGTTAAACACATAATTCCACTCCTTGCCCTCGCACGTGTCGGTGCGACCGCATACCATTTGCGCGATGTCGCTCTGGGACCGGTCTGCTGGTGTGTTAGGGGTGGGACTTAGGGTATTGGTTGGGTTGGAACTTGAAGGGATGGGGGGCGTACGGAGCTGGTCGACGACTTGCCAGCCGCAGAAACTGGGGTAGCAGGGTTGGGCGCGAGCTGCGAGGGTTGTTGCTAAGAGGGTGGCGAGGAGGGGGGTTTTCATGGTGGTGGTAGGCCGGGCTGGCTGCAGATGGAATCGGGGTTTCGTGCTCGAGGGGGGGTTTTAAGACGAGGATATTTGGGGATGGGTGAGGTGGTGGAGAGGTTATACGTAGTCGGGGAATTTTTTGGTTGTGCGTTTCGCTTCGATGGGGGCGGTGAGCGTGTCTGCATGTGGCAGCTGAAGAGGTTCAGCTACGCGGGTCTACATATGGTACTCCGGCACCGCATCAAATTACCTGGAGCGGAGTAGCACACACACACACACACGCACACTTCCCTTTTGGAAAGATCTTCCTATTAAGAAACAACACTACCACATCTATTCGGTGTGTTCTACTCTTCGCGCGGAATCAGTGCAACAATACAGCCATTCTTGCTCTGAGCCGTAAGACGAAACTCTTCTATCCACCGAACTTCAGGATCCCGATTCTCAACCCTATCAAACATTCTCGACAGCATGACCAAAACGTAACCACTCTCGGTAAAGACAAGACGCTGACCGGGACACGAGCGTGGCCCACCTCCAAAGGGGGTGTACTCCCATCCTGGACGAATAGTCTCCCACCGTTCAGGCTTGAAGCTGTCCGCGTCGTCGCCCCAGAAAGTCTTGTCTCTACCCATAGCACGATAGTTGATCTCTACCATATCGCCTTTCTAGACGTATAACAGTGAACACCCGTCTTGACCACCGCCGAAAGGCAAAATAGTAGTCTCAACACATTGCTGCTGGTTGGTCGTCGCAATCGTAGTCAATCCGTGTGCTGGAGAATCGTTCAGTTACATACACAAGTTTTCATCTGACAGAAGAAAGTGTAACCCATTTTCCTTCAACACCCATTCCAGGTACTGATACGAATTCAACAGTGCATAAGTCAACGTCTCGTCTTTAGAGGGTTCGATTTCCGCTTTCAGTTTGTCCCAAACCTTGGGGTTGCGAGCCAGATGGAAGACTACATTTGTCAAGGTAGTGGCGGCTCCATCATGAGCTGGGCTGAACACGCTAATGATGTGGGAGCGAAGGGTCCCTCTATCTTGAGTGTCGCGTGCCATTTCGTCCACCAAGCGCAGGGGCTCACTGCGTTCTTGCGATCCACGTTTGTGGTCCTCGTCTCTCAAGCGACCCAAGGCTAGGACCACATGCTTATCCGCATAATCAGTCACCTCTTGACAAGCTTCCCACCACTTCTTGTCCCGATGGAGAAACTTGAGTCGGCCGAGGACTGACCGGATACCAGTCCCACGCTGCGCATATTCGAAGGTATTCATGAAGACTTCACACTCTTTGGACTCTTTGAGGGCCCCCATAGCCTCGGCAAAGATAAACTCACTCGAAGGGTCGAGTATCTAGATATGTCAATTAGTACTTTCACAAGATCTGACCAACAGTTCTTACCAGGCGCTTAAATAACGGAACGAGGTTAACTGTGGCACCGTCCTTTGGAAGGAGGCTCAGAAACAGATCGGTGTGTTTTCTCAGCCGCTCCAGATTAGCAATGTGTACAACTTCGAAAGAAGACCTGATTAATGCTCTTCCATGCTTCCAATGCGGTCCGTCTACTACGGTGATCCCATTTTCCCCATAGATGAGTCGCCGTATCATAGCGGAGACCTTGCAGGCCGAAGTTTGGAACAGCGCTGACAACGTACTGTACTACGCGTAATAGTACGTCCTGTAGTATGTCCTGTACGCTGTACGTACGTAGCTGCCTTCTAGGCTGTACTGTGTAGCTATAATTTGTATATAGATAAGGCGTAATTATAGCTCTATAGAAGCCTTTTTATAAGCTTTTAACGCAACCTTTTAGTATTGTTAAAAAGTTGTTAAAAGTAACCTTTTTAACCTTGTAAAGTTAATCTCTTAAAAAGACAACTTTTTAACAACTTTAACACTAGAAAACAATTACTAATTACTTAATTAGGAAGGATCTTAGTATATACAGCCCGTAAACACCTTTTTAGGCTATACTATAGTTATAGGGCGTAATCTAGTATTTCTAGTAGCTCCTGTACGTATGTAGCGCCCATACAAGCCGTAGCTAGAGCAATGAGGGTTAACCGTACTGTACTACGCTACGTTGTCAGCGCTGGTTTGGAAAGTACGTTGCGTACACGGCCTTGGATACCTAGGGGTCGATGGTTCTGATAATCTTGGTACCGAAAGAGCTGACTGTGTGGGTATGGCCGTGCTGGTCGAACAGGGCTTTATTGAAGCTAAGGAGATAACCTCCTTGGAAAGCGTTCATGAAGCGGAGAAAATAATCTAGCCCCACGAGCGGATATTTGTGCGGATCTTTGGGCGCTTCGAGACAGCCATTGCGGCGCAGTGCTACTTTGTACGAGAGATACAATGCAATTTTGCCAGAGAGTGTAGAATGAGAGAGTTGTACCGACAACGAAAAGGCTTGTGTGCGCCATCGCGAGGCTGACAAACAAGGTGCGCAGGTGATGCGTTTCCAAGGACCGCTACTGAAGAGGTTGGAGACAGCGGGTATCTGAAAATTGTTGCCTACACACAATAGCTATCAAGTCCTTTTCCAGGGTAGCTGCATATGCAGGTATATTCGGGTTTCTAACCCCAAAATGAGGTCAGTCTCTGTGCGCGTGTTCGTGGTGTACGAGGCGTATCCGGAGAAGTATGTCGGCGGCAAAGACAAATCGTTGGGTCATTCCTTGCTTCGCGGCT
The DNA here is from genome assembly GCA_009805535.1 of Laburnicola sp. JP-R-44. NCBI lineage: Eukaryota > Fungi > Ascomycota > Dothideomycetes > Pleosporales > Didymosphaeriaceae > Laburnicola > Laburnicola sp. JP-R-44. The sequence goes on along the minus strand of SELF01000016.1, from coordinate 229,582 downwards.
AAATTGAGCGGTATCGACGTTCAAACATTCGAATCTTATTTGAGGATCGGACCCTGCAGGTGGTCAACCACATCCAATCACGGCCATGGCGGGGCTTTGATAGATAGATAGATAGAATTGATTTACGTCCAGTAGACTTGGCTGAGAGCCTTTATCTACATAGGCCTCCCGTGGGGCATGGGGGACGCGTCTCTCCCCGTAAGGGGGAGACGGGTCGTGCAATAGCTGCTCTATAAAAGCCTGTTAACTCTCCTAAACTCCTCCGTGCGAGTAAAGTAAGAAGTCTAGTCTAGCGCCTATGTGCGCAGGATCTTGTCCCTAAGGGAACGTTATATTTACTTGCTTCTTCAATTAAGCCCCATCAGAGCTGGTCAGCTCAAGAAAGGCGGCGAAGTCCTCTGGGCAGCTGAGGAGCTGCCGAAGGTACTTTTGTCCCTCGCGGGCGTTCGTTGGAGGCCCGCTGGGTCGCTGGGGCCAGCTGGCGAAGCATCTTCGTGCTTTCCGGCAGTGGACCAGATGGCTAGGGGCCTTTTCTTTTCCGCATGCGCAGGTAAGGGTTGCGTCCTCATGTCTGAATTTCTTGTGATACCAGGCGTAGTCACCGTGCATGGTCCGGCGGGGCTTTGCTTTGCCTCACACGTACATAAGGCGATACTGTAGCTCGGCAAGAAGGTGTATCGTCTGCAGCTGCTTCCCGGGCTTTTAATTAATTTCAAGATGTACTCTGAAGCACCAGGCGATAATTGGCCCCAATAATACCCCGCCCCATCCGTCTTGAGGTCTGATCGTTGTCACGTGATTTCTATCATGTGTAAAGCGGACGTCCACGGGTCCACGGGTAAGCGGTTACACGTCTCGCTGGGAGCATGCTGACGTTAATCGCCCTCTACCAAACTTAAATTCCGAACGCAAGTGTGTGGACTGGAATGCATTACAGTCTTGGGCAAAACTCGAGAAAGGTTGACCTTGGTCGTCACGTTGCTGAGAGAAAGTGCATGTGGAGAGGCAGAGGTGATCCACATATAGAGCTTTCTCTAGCCGTGGGCCTATATAGCTGGGTTTTCGTTTCGACACCTTGTTAGAAAAGTGAAGGATGGACGATATTTTGCGCGCAGAGCGACAAGAATCATTTGGATAGATACGAATGTGCAGAAATATTTGGATAGGTATGAAGGGACGGTATATGGCTTTTCTACACTGTGTTACATTTATTTTTTCACCTGTATCAACCTATAGAATCGACCGCGAGAAGTATCAACGAATTCTATCAAGAAATCGTTCACGCCTCCTCGTCCAACCTCACCACGACAACAATCGTCACAATAGCGCGATGACCTCAGTGGTTCCAGCACTTGAAACTGCCCCAGACATTGCTCATGCCCCTTTGCTTTCCAGGGTAGGCATAGATAGCAATTCTCGTGTTTTCTTGACAGTTATTATTTCCGTGGTATGTTGCGCAATGCCCACCGCGATCTGGCCCGAGGGAGTGAATGCCCATATTAATGTGGCAGCGATTCGTGGGCGCAGTCCATTGACACTGTCCTGTTGAGAGTGAGCACATCTTTGCACCTAACAGCATGTAATCGACTGCTAACCTAACCTTTGAAGTTGTCTTTCGTACAGGTGTAGACGCCGCCTGGGAGGCCGCGCTTTGCGATCGCGGAGGCGGTGATGAGGGTTAGGAAGAAGTTGAGGAGGAGGAGATTCATGATGGATGGATGGGAAGGGTCTGAACTGTTGGGGTTTAAGGGAAGATGAGGATGGTGTGGGTGATGGGAGGTGCGAGGCGGACTTTATGTGGGATGTTGATGCTGGGGCTTTGAATGGTGGAGATTAGGCGGTAATGGATAATGGCGAGTTCTTTGTTGGAAGGCGGTCTTGGCTGGGGATGAGGCGTTAGGCAAGGTTGTTTGCTTTATCCGGTGGTCCCGTGGCGCGGTTTTTGTAAGCAGTTGGGTAGTATGTGTAGAAAGTGTATATTGTAGAAGTATCTGTGTTCAGATGTGTATATGCCTGTGTATCGTACATGGAGTGATCAGAGGCTCGTATATAGTAGGCGAGCTGACTCATGAGACTAATGTCGTCATGTGTGACATAGCTCTAGGCTGCTTACAGTTTTCTTTGTTTGGAGTTAAGCTGATAGATATGATGATGAGCCTAGATGCTCTGGAGAGATTCTTGGGGACTAGTGTGATGCTGTTTGGATGGTGAGATGCCGTTTGGACAGGGAGATGCCGTTTGGATAGTGGGAAGCCTATTATTCATTCACAATATACTTCTCGTCTTGCTCGAAGCCTAGTCCAAACAAAAATTTTTTAGTCACTATATTTTCCAGCAACGCTACTAGTTTCTGTCACAGCGTTCTACTAGGCACCAAATGGTGCGCAAAGTCACGTGATATAGTAGGTTTGAAGGTTCTTAGTCGCAGAGCAGGGTATGCAATATCGTTAGTAGAAAGCAATTAAAACTTGTCACTGTGAACCATGATTTGGCGATACTTACTACATACTAAAATTCGAAAATGCCTACAGTAACCGAAGTCGTTTCAAATTACACTGTCTGTATGTATCCCAAAATGAGTGTGTTAAATCCGTAACGAAGAGTAAGGAAGAAATAAACTACAAATAAACGCAGTGGGGAACGCAGCCTCGGATAGAAGTCTCTCTCACGTGCATGCGGAAACAAAGGAGATGAGTATGGAGACAAATTGCAGGGGAGAAGAAAGTATTATGGCAAGAGAGTCCCGGCATTAAACTGAATCGTATAACTAAACACTCTACGAAGAAGTTTGATGTAGGTAATCAAGAGAATGATCTACTTCCTACAGCGTGCCTTGAGCCTTTTTTTTTTTTTTTTTTTTGTTGCTGCTCCGCCAATCGCATTTTCTCAAGCTTTATTCTAATCTCTAGCCATCGAACACACCTGTACAATATGAAGTTCGTTATACCGGCATACTTTGTGTACGTCTTGGATCTCCAGACTATGCTCTCTAGAGTGGCTTCGGCAAGCTTCGCCCTCCACCGAGTGACTGGCAATTACCTAGGTACTACTTCATTGGAAACTACTAGAATATGTTGAGATTGACGAATAGAATATCTGCGACGGCAACACAATCTGTAACCAGAGATTGGCGTCCGTTGCAAAGGAGCTAGATATTCGCCTAGAGGGGTAAGTCATATATATCTAGATTAGAGCTTACACATCAGATGCAGAGCAATACAGATGTTACTTCTAAGATCCTAAGGCTTCAACATCCTGGAGATGTGCTTTGCCAGTGGACCTCTCCTCCACCAGAGTAAGCCCCTGCACGCGCATAAAGTGTACGCGTGTCTTGTTCCGGCCTGCTTCAGCTAACTTTTTCGGCTATCAAAAAGACCGAGGTCACATATTGAATGACCATTGGCTATGGACTATTTATGGTCTGGATGGCACAGCATACGTCTAGTGCTTTGCATGCGCTGACAAGGACTTAGATTGCAAGTTGTGCAACATAGAAAAAAAGGGGAGCGGAAGTTCCATTGACCAACTTCTTTAGTAGTGAACCTGATGAGGCATCCACTTCTTTGATGCAAAAGAATGAGGCCAACTGCTCGAGAAGTCTACACACTCGTTTTCTCTTTCTCCCCTATTCTCTCCTATTCTCTCCTATTCCCTACTTTCTTTCTCGCACGCGACATGAATGGAGCAAAAGAGAGTCGTGGTACGTGCCCTTGGCATCCATTGGAGAAGTAGCGCCCGATTATTGAGGACAAGCGTGACTAACATATTTTTGTCAGTGAGAAGGGGCCAAATTTTTTTTTATAGGCGATATATAACTTATAGAAACCGATAGGGCCTTGAAGAATTCAACCTATTGTCTTCCTCGTCATTTTTCTGTGTAGAGACAATGACTTCCTGCTTTCATATCGATGAGTAGATGTTCAGGTCGTGAAATGCACCGCAGTTATAGGAGTTGGTGTCTTTGAAGAAGAGCGCGCAGATCGACTAGAACGCCGGGGTAGGCACGAGGAAACACGGCTGTAGGATAGGTGAGTGATAGAATACGAGCTTGGGTTGGATGAGGAAGTAGGAGAGACGAATACTTGGTTTTTGTTGAGAGCCAAGGCTGCAAGATCAAAGTCTTGGACGTGACACGGAAACTCGACTGCGACTACCTCGAGGTATGGAAGTAAGAGAGACGAATGCGTAGTGCTTGTTCAGAGCCAAGGCTGCAAGATCAAGTTTCTAGCGATGAATGACATAGAAACTCGACTGGGTGGACTTTCGAGGTGTTTTCTAAGGTGAAAAATGAAGATAAGCGCTGCACTATCTGTATCGGGACTAGTGTGTCACTGCGATGTGAAAGACAAATAGCGTCAACCTTCGCTACGATCCACTGGCTATTCGCGAACATCGATATGAGGGGAACTATGAATATAGTCATCGCTCTTGTGCTCCTGATTACACAATGTTACTCGCGACATATTCCCAAGCAGGGCGATATCAACTACGCAGATTCGTCGGCTTTCACGCTCGCGCAGCCCGCTGAGCGCGCAAGTCTTCTGTTGCAGCCACGCGATGCCAATCCCTTCAATGGATCTGATGGCATGGACCCCGGCGGCAGTGGCGGTCCTTCCGTCTTCGACGACGATTACTACAAACAGTTTGTGAAGGAGGGGTGTACGCTCATAGCCATGATGAATTTGGCAGATAGTGCCGCCGCACGCTACATCAGGCCGGAGAATACGCACCAGACCGCCGCAAGCAGTTTCAAGAATATGCAGGCATTCACGGACTGGGGCTGGGTCGAAATAAGCCAGGATAAACTCATGGAATCGATCGCTGAATCGGATGAAGCGCCTAGAGTCGATGATGCGCTGAAGGCCCTGAACCTTGAAACCGTGCAGGGTGGATTAGTCAGTCAAGGCGGACATTTTGAAATCAGGGGCTGGGACCATATTAAAGAGACGACGCACGATGGTGTCGTGTACCCTGTAAGTCAACCTTAGGTACGCAAACATGGTGCCTGGCTGACACAATAACATCAGCCTACGACCGGCCGTTTTAAATATTTGATCAATCCTTACCAAGGCGTTCTGTTAGCTTGGCAGAGAGTCGGACCCGCTCACAAGGCCAGAAATCAGGTTCCCCCAGATACAGTTCTTCCCAAGCTCAAGAATTGGCACGACATCGGATATCTCGATTATGAAAATGTAGCACGCAAGCACAATCAGCCGGTCAACCGCATGCGCGCTATATGTTCGCAGACAACATTGTAAACCTTGACACGGAGGAGACTATTGAGAGCATTCTGGGCGAGGAAATGGACTCCGACACATGCGAAAAGTAAGCACTCGAACACTCAGCTAATTACACCTCCAACACAAGAAGTGCCTGAAATGTACTCGTGTAACGTTCTGACTGTTTACTAGATACCTATGGCCAAACAGAAAGACGTACCATCCCGAAGATGATGCCTTCAAAGCCCTTCTCGCAACTCCGAATGGCCGTGGCATGGCCTTGATACTGATCACGCACAAGGCTACTTTTGGCCAGACAAAGGCTATTGGGAAAATTGATCTGTGGTGCACAACTGCCGAAGGGTCAATCAATATGCTGTTTACAGTCAATGAGAACTAGGGACCGGAAGACGATAGTGACAAAGGTATTGGAACGATGGCCAGGCAGTGGATGATCCTCAAAAGCTGCTTCAGGATCTCTTTATGCTGACATCAGCTATGGGTAAGGGAACATCCCAAGGTTGTGCTCTGATTACAGGGAATGAAATCAAAGACTTGATTCAGGCTTGAGATTATGACGTTAATTCATTTGTCAAATATGGGCCATTGAAAGTATCTGCACAGCCATCCCCACGCTAGTATCAAGTCTATCCTGCCATGTGTAAAAGAACCTTCGAAAGGTATCCTCTCCAACCCAATACTATGACACACCTGGCAAGATCTATTCATGTATGCAACGCCAATTCCCTAGAAATCTCCAACCAAGTACCCCGATGGATGATACCACCGTGAGACTCCCACTAGTTTCCATCATTGATCTGCCGAGCATTGAACTCAATACGGCAGTGGAACTTGCTATGAACAAAGTCTGTCCTCTCTGGAGAGAAAGGGTTGTCGTTGCAAAAGTAATGAACGTCGTCCTTTACATCGTAGTAGCCGCGCACCCACCCATCGACGCCCTGCATCCAGTACGCCGGCTCGCGATCCTTATAGATGGCTATCCGCGTTAGCTTACGTTTCCTGCGATCTCGCGTTGAACTTACTCCAATGGTACAGCGGGTGGTTGGCGAAGTGCATCTCCATGAGTTCGACGCCCCAAGGATCCTGGGATGAGTGTTAGCACGCTTTATATTATGGCAGCGTTTTGAGATATGAAATGGGGATTTCTGTCTTACTTGATTGTTGTCGCATCCCTCCCCTACACAACGAACGCCGAGTCTACCGTGGCTCAAGTCGTTGCCGTCGTCAAACACCTTGGCATCCCACATGTTACGACATGCCGGTCGTTGATTGTCCATGACGACCCAGTGACGTGATTTGCGATGGGTCTTGTGGTCGAAATGGTCTACGCGGTATACATCGAAGCTGGCAGAGGTGAACTGGAGCATGGCGAGGAAGACCAAGATGTGGACCCAGAACTTGAGCGTCATCATTCTCAAGGTTGCGCTTGGTACGAGCGAGTGTGTGAGGGGGTGGACAGTTGAAAGAAGATGATGGTTCAAGTGGAGAGTTGCTTTACACTTTACGCAGGGTGGGTGCCGAGTATTATATATGGTGGGGCAGAGCTCGCGTAAGGGCACGTGCCTCAATAGGTTGTTGGAAATACGGTTACATTCACCCTTGGTCTGAGCTTCGGCTTAGCTTTTCGCTGTCCCCTTCCTCAATTCGAGAGACTTACTATTTCAATTTCTCCACTGCGTTTCCAACAACCTTATTGCGTTCTATAACAGCGTTAATGACTGATGACTAAGCGTACACGCTTACTATGGCCGGCTGACGTCCCTCTCGGTGAAAATAGCCAAAGGAAAAAACACACATAACAGCGTTAAACCGTGTACCGAGAGTACGCGAAATTTAGTCTTTGAATCTTATCTTCACCTACTCTCTTACCCTCATTTAATACCTTACCTTCATGCATACTGCATCCATTCATACATAGCGAATCTGGTGGATTTAAGAAAAGTGGTAATGTTATTTATATATTAGAAATTGTTAACATAGTAGCACGAAATATTTATGAAGTAGCATGTGTAGTTGAACACTGGACGAAGGCCACACTCAAAGGGCATAAGCGCTTACACGGCTATCTTACATGCGCAGCTGTAGGCAAAAAAAAGCACTGACAATAAACAAATCAGAGAACGAACAGACACAAACGAGCAAACATAAAAGTACGAACAGAATCACCAGTATGATGGCATCAATCACTTAATTTCAAGGGGCCAAAAGCAACATCTCCAGAAAAAAAGGATGTACTATGAAATCTTACATACTGATACACATCGGGGCTCGCTCAAAGAAGTGACAATATCATAGTTCCACGTCAAAGCATTCCCTCCCCATCTGATACTCCCCTGGCTGCTACCGCTTGGATACTTGCGACCGCTTTGGCCGTGACATCAGCTCCAGGTTAACGTCGTTTCTGCTTACGATGTCCCATGACGGGGCATTTTGAAGCACCTGCACTCTGTCCAATTCTGACCATTGTATCGTTACAGGTCGAGATAATCTTGGGGTCGAAACCAGCAAGGGAACCAGTCCAACGCCCCAAAAACTCCACCCCTCTTAAAGGTATCGTAGTCGTCGACCCATCTTCCCGCATCTCAATCTTTGCCAGTCATTCGGGAGATTGAGTGCATAGGGTAGCTGTACACCGAATTAATTGAGTGGCAGCGGTCTGTAAATCCTTCGTCGAGCTTCAGCAAGACACAGATACTCGTACAGGCCTTCAGGATCTGCCAATTTTGTGTTGACCGCTATGAGATAGTTTGTGATGCGAGTTTGGTACCCCGGTATGTCATCGCTATCGTATAACTGCAGAAATTGGTACTCGAGACTATCTGACTGGGTAGCATACGACGACGCTTTGATTGCATCAATCCATTTTCCTTCAAGGTCGTATGTCCCGTCGCCAGTTAGTGTTGTCTGACTTGGTACATAGTCCATGAGAACTCCACGTCGCCAAGAGTATACGTGATTCCAGAAGTCCAGCATAAGTACGGCCCTGATTGCCTTGCTAGAGATCAAGCTCTCTGGAAAACCGTCACCGAGGGTACCGATGGACTGTAAACTGCTCACCCCCTGTGCGTCTTCGTAGGCTGTTTGGAGTATCACGAATGGGACACCCTCATTGTTGGGCGAGACTTCCAGGAACTTTGTGAAGTTTTCTGCGGCTGTCTGCTTTCCACCACCAATTGTACCCTTGTTGAGAACGACCATGGGAACGCCAGGTGGTACAGGGGCATCATCATCGATCTCTTGAAGAAGGCAGAGCCGAAGCCGGTTCCGGGCTGCCTTGTACATACTGTCGTCGAATGTAAAGTTGAAAGAAGACAAATCAGGCTGTGCACATGTGTCTCAGTCTGACAGCGATCATTGCCCGCTGTGTATTCACATACCACAAGACCAAAGTCCGTCCCCGAAAGGAGTAATTCAGAATTGAAGAACAGATTCATGTCTGCTGTAAAGGTTGTGTGCCATCATCACTACTAGAATCGTCGCAATGTGACCGTAGTAGTTAACAACAGATGCGCCATCCACCTCTGTACATTGGAGAGACTCGGCTTTGGGCTACCTACCGTTGCTGGATCCACAAAATCGGTACTCAGCCGGGTGCTGTACCATTTGGTAACGGAACTCTCTATAAGGTCCTGGAAAGGGGGAGCATCACGAACACTTGCTCCGCTAAGAGCCGGTAAACCCGGTGCTGTAAGGTAGGGTATGTCTTGTAGAATTTTCTTCGTATCCTCTGGAATACATGCAAGAAATGCCAAGTTTTCTCCAGACTTCCAGTGGTACCAAGGCCTGTCGGGTGTAAGATTGGCACACCCGGAACTAACAGAATATTACTTACGATCTGCGTTCTTTCATGATAAAGGCACCATGCACGTGACCGTTGAAAGGTCCTAAGTAGGCGGCATCATACACGCTGTTGTCCGAAAACGCGTCAAAGGAGCTGCCCTGGTAGATCCATGCTTTTGCCACGCCCGGTATCTCGACCTGATCGAACTGCAAGATGTGAGTACATAATTCGAGGGGTATTTTGTAAGGGATAAGTAGGGTAGCAATTAGGAATGAGAGACTGAGTTGATTGTAACAAGCTGAACAGAGAAACTGCTTAAGTAGCAGAATCATGATCAGCAACTAGTCTACATCAGGTTAGTTGTATCATGTGATATCGTACTCCACACTAACACACCTCCCACAGCACAAAGGTAGCGGAGTGCTGTAAAGTATAACAAAGCAAAATGAGTGAATATAGGGCCTCTAGGGCACCTCCCTAGAAAGAACTCTATTAGGTAACGACAGATGTAACAAACTTATCCTCTAAACTAATAACTTGTTAGCGGATATTGGTCATTCCTAATTGCTGCAAGAATCGCTCGTGCTTGCTACTATCAGAGAGAGACTTTGTCAATCCATCAGCGGGCATATTAGCAGTTCCCATCCAGGTAACGTCAATGTTCCCGGCTTCAACTTGCTCGCAGATCCACATCTAATGTACTTTAATATGTCTAAGCTTCGTGTTAAGCTTTTCTTTGTCCTTGTTAGCGATAGAGACTGTTTTCTAGTTATCGCAGTACAATGTAGGTCGAACCTCTGGATTAAACCTAATAGCTTCAAAGGTGTTTATCCACTAGGATAACTCAGTGCTAGCAGTTGACAGGGCAAACAGTTCGGCCTTAGTAGTTAATTTAGTAACAGATCTTATAATTTTTGCCTTCTAATTAATAACCATACCGTAGAGCTTAAACACATAGGCGAATAAGCTTTAAGCAGTATCAGGATCGTTAGCAAACGCGGCATCAGAGGCACTAAAGAACAACAACTCCTCAGCTTCCTTATTATTAATTTAACTAATGTAGTTGGCGTTCTTAGAGCGTGCTGTTGTTACTCTAATTGCCCAGAATTGGAAGTTGTATAAGTATTGCCACACAGACTTAACAGCAGCAAAATGCTTTTAGCTTAGATTGTTTAGATAGCGGGCAAGTATCGAGTGCGCTTTTGCCACGTTAGGCCGGGTGAAATATAAGATAAAGCCAAGGCATCCAACTAGGATCTGATATAGGCGGGTGCGCTCCGCGTTAGGTTCATCTATACTTGGGGGGAGATAAGACTCGCGCAGAGGGACCTTAGGGTCAGACTTGCTATCAGTCAGTTCAGTCAGTCAGTCCGGAGGGCTCCGGACTGACTGAACTGATGTTTGAAGGTCACTGAACTGGACTAAACTAACTGCCAAGACTTTTTAGGTACATTAAAACTAACTAAACTGAACTAAACTTGCTGCTGCTGCGGACTAACTAGACTAAACTAGACTAACCTAAATTAGGTTAACTAATATTAAACTAGGACAGCTGCTCTTATATTTTTGAAATTTCTTCTTCTAATAGTACACGTGCTGGCCCATAAGTAGACGTAGTTGCTAGCTGTATACCAAGCCTCTTCCAGCTCTTCAAACTCTATAAAGCTGCGACAAGCTCTGGCTTTATATAGAGTCTCCGCATGCCTAACATGTCGCCAAGCTCGCTAAATGTCCACTCGCAGTCTGCTACTAACGCTAGTATCGTAAGTATGTTAATAGCAAACTTAGAAAGTACTAGAAATTATCCAGCAACTAACTCCTAATAGAGCAGCGGGTTAAGCGACAGCCAATCCTCTTCAGCTAACGCCGGTTGCCGCCTCCAGATCTCATATTTATCCTCCTTCAGACTTGCCTCTACCTGCCGCAGATTAGTCTCAATCAACAACTGCAGAAAGGCTAATCGCGATGCTAACAGCCCTAGCTAGGGCTTCTTTTGCAGCGGCGTTATTGCGTCAGCTACGTCAACCGCAGCGTTGCGTTGCTCCGCTCCTGCCACATTCGCAAGAACGCCTAATGGTTATTATCAAGCCAGCCGTCGCGATAGTGGACGCCGTCGCGGGCGGTGATATATAGGTGTTAGGCACCTTCTAGAGCGCCGCAAGGTGGTTCTTGTAGTGCGGGTGGAGGACTGTAGCGGCGTAGTAAACAGGCGCGTTTATCGAATTTTTCGTAGTACTCAGCAAGCTTACTGTGCGCAAGGTTAACGTGCGTAACAAGATGGTCTTCGGGCGCGTCAGGATCTTCGTAATTAATGTCCTTAAGGCGGTCTTTGAGAGCCTCAAGCTGGTCAAGAAGCCATTCAAACGTTACTAAAACCTCCCATATAGCGCCGTGGCGGCCGTGTTGGCCGCGGCCTTCAAGCAGCCGTGTAGCTTCCGCAAATGGCTCGAGGAGTTGGATATATACTCCGTAATCGTCGCCCAGTCCTTGCCGCTTAGGCCGCCCTCGCGTACATATAGTCGCGGCTGCGCAGCAGGCAGCTGCTCGCGGTTCTTCCGGCGTCGTAATAGTGCTGTTGCGGCGCTGTGCTCCTTAAGTTTGAACTTAATATAGCTGTTGATAGGACTATATAGCTCGGCTGTGCGCACAAAAGTGTCAAAATAGCTATTCTAGCGCGTCTTAACAGGCTTAATAAGTTGCCGGATGTTAGCTGTAACGCCTATCGCCTCTGCCTCGTTATGCTGCAGGCGCTCTAATAGCTGTCGAGTTTGCGGCGTGCAGATGGACGCGATTACGTCAAAAAGGACGCCAATAGGGCCGTACTTACGCCACTCATCCATGTACTTCTCCTCGTTGTTAAGGTGAGCGGCGTCGTTCTCGTACGCGCTACGATCTTTACCCCAAATTACTAACTGCGCGCCTAGGTTGAGGATGATGTGGCAGCAGCAGCGCAGCCGCCGCTCGCTTGCAGTAAAGTTAAACTCCTCTGCTAAAGACTTAACCGCAGTATTGTTGTTGCTTACGTTATTAAGCACAAAGTATCTAACGCTTATGTTGTTAACACCAAATAGCTATAGTATTGTCGCCGCTACTAAGGCAATATTATTGCCAGTGTGCGCCCCATAAAGCTTAGGCAACCCGAGCAAGTGGTTAACTAGCTTGCCCTCGCTGTTAAGGTAATGTACGCAGAGGCCGGTAAAAGCGTACCGTCCGCCAGTTGAGGTCCAGTTGTCAAAGGAAACATGTATAAGCGACCGGGCTTCGCGAAGGTAGGCGGCAACGGCGGGTACGTACGCGTTGTACTCAGCAATAATATGATCGCGGAGCGTCTAGTGGCTACGCCAAAGGAGGGCTTCCACTAGGGGACTTGCGGCCGCAATTATATTTCGAAACTGCGGACTCTCTATTACGCGTAGGCTCTAGTTGTCAGTAATTACCTAGTCCTTTAGGGCGTCTTAAAACCAAGAGGATAAAAATCTTGCCGCTATCTCATTAGCAACCTTCTAGGAGACCTCTACACCTCTAGACCTCATTATGTGGACTTGTGATTTTGCGAGCGCGCCTATAATATTGCCCTCCTAGCTAGCAATTAGTATAGGTCTGTTAGGTCCAAGTGAGTGCCTAGGCCTATTGCTTAAGAGGTGTCGACCGGCGTTTGTAGTGCTATCAGCCTTGTAGTAGGCCTCCTGTTGCCGCTGTTGCTTGTGGCAGATCTGGCAAAGCCAATAATTCTTCTTGTGCTTGCGGTGCCATACGCCCTAGCCGTGGCGGTAGATCCAGCTTCTTACTGCGCCGCGACTGCGCTCTGCTTGGCGTCGCTCCAGATACAGCACGCGCTTAAAATCAAGCCCGACATAATAGTTGTTGTCGTCAGGTAAAGTCCGCATGTATTGCCACGGGCTCGTCAGGCTAAGCCTCGCTCGCGGTATCCCCAGCAGTGGGCGCGTTCGATAGCGACAGTAGAGGAGAACTGCACTTATCGCGTTCAACAAGGCGGCGGAGGCTTGAGTTCAAGGAGTAGACATAAAGTACACTAAAATATCTAGCGGCGAGAGTGTTGTCGCATTAGGTTGCTGGAGCGGGCGCAACGCGTCAAGGCGGCCATGTGGCCGTAGCGCAATTAGCAGAGCCTGATTGGCTCAGGGATTATATTTAACCCATACAGAACTAGTGCCTTCCTATTTAAGCCTAGCGCCCAGCTTAGCTGCATCAACAAACCGTGTTCTAAGAAGTTGCTATCATAACTGCAAAACACAGCTTCAAATTCAGTCTAATTCAGTCAGTTCAGTCAGTCCAGAGGTCTCTAGACTGACTGAACTAATATCCAGAGGCCTCCGGACTGACTGAACTGATATCCGGACGGAACGAAGACTGACTGAACTGACTGCCAAGATTCAGTCAGTTCAGTCAGTCCGAACTGAATAGACTGACTGGTAGCAAGTCTGCTTAGGGTGTCGGCTGCCCTAAAGGAGATTGTGGTCGTGGCAGACTTTTGCAATGTAGGAGTCTTAGATCATCTAGACCTTGCCTTTCGCATAGTCTCTAATAATGCGTATCCCTAGGAACTAGCCTAGTTCTCCCAAGCTTTGTGTCTCGTATTGTTTCATAAACTCGCGTTGAAACTGTTGATGATATTGTTGATAGTATCAGCTTGCCAGACTCCGCAACAAGCAAGTCAATCAATCTTGGAGTTGTTAATTGGCTTGCTTGTTAGTAACGTCATTGTCGCTTGATTGTAGATTGATTGTTAGTGTTTTACGCAGCTTGCTTGCAACTTAATTGTAGATTAACTAGATTAGACGCTAAGTGATCGATTTTATATACAATTACTTCGGATAAGTACTCTACTCTTGTATATTGTAGTCTCGTACAATATCCTCATCAGAAAGATCGTCCTCATCGTCGCCCTTAGCGCTCTGGTACTGAGTGTTGAAGCCAGCTCTTGACCACGCTCTTACTAATTGCCATAGTTGTCAACAATCAAGCCAATCCAAGCTGAGGCGTTAGCTTGGATTGCTCGATTTTTGAGGGCGTCAGCTTGGATTGTTAGGGCTAACAAGCTGAGATCGTGAGCTTGATTGAGGCTTAATTTGATAGGCTTGATAGCCTGTACTGGCGCTAGCCTTGGTGTTAAGTTTCGTCGTCCCAAGTCGCCAGCCCGCACAAAAGCTCTATATTGTCGTCGTCTGCTGCCTCCTCCTCCACCACCTCGTCGTCGCCTCCGAGGCCAGCTCTTTGCCACCGTCGTACGCACTGTATTGCCGCTAGAAGTTGAGGTCCTAGACGTCGTCGTCGCGGCTCTAAGAGGTCGCCCAGCTCACTGAACAGGCGCTCACACTCACAGCTTGACGCTGGGATAGAGAGTACGTCAAGCGCAAGCTTACTGAGGCTAGGGTAGCAATCGCGCATGCTCACCCAGTATTTGATAGGGTTATCTGCGTGTTCTGTACCTCTCTCGGCTGCCGGCTCGCTGCGCTTCCACCTCTTAAACTCGTCCTCGTCGGCGGTGAGGCTGCTGGCAGTACTAGGGTTGAGTATACTGTCGATCGCGTCGTCTATATCGCTTGGGATCACTGCCGACGGCCTTACCGCGCGCGGTGAGTTGTTGTACTGCGCCCAGAGCGCCTGAAAGCTGGCGTTACTAGCCTCGAGCCAGTTGGGCTTCTTAACCCACGCCTTATCGCAGTAGTACTTGTACATTGGATGGAGTATTGTAGCGGCGTAGTACGCGGGCGAGTCGTCCAGCTTAGAGTAGTAGTCATCGGCCTTCTGCCAAGCTGCTGCGCGCAAGTTGATTGCAATGTGATCCTCAGGCGACTCATCGTGCTCGTTGTAGTTAACCGCCTCGTACGCGTTGACGCGCTGCTCGTAGTAGGTAAGCAGGTATTCGAATATTGGAATTATCTCAGCAATAGCCCCAAAGCTGCCGCTTTTTCCGCGCCCTTCGAGGCGCTTTGTAGCAGTCTTGAGCGGTTTCAAGATGTTTATGTACTCTGTAATCACTGCCTAATTAGCACCTGTAAGACTGTCTGATCGCATCTACGGCTGCGCAACTGGCAGCTTGTTGCCGCGACTTTGCGCAAACGTGTCCTCCCTTTGCACCTGCTGTATATGGTGAGTAGCGTAGGCGTTGACTGCAAACTGCAGCTTTACAGCACGCTTAAAGCATGAGTAGTACGAGTTCCACCGCGTAACGACGGGTTTAACGGGCTCGAGGATCTTGCGATCGTCGGCTGACGCGCTAGACGGCAGCTCAGTGTGGGCGAGGCGCTGGAAGTCCTCGAAGAGCTTATGCTGTTGCGGCGTTTTGATGTAGTTGATGATACTGAGCAGTACGCCAAGTGGGCCTACGCGCCTCCACTCCTCTATGAAGTCGTGCTCGTCGGTGAGCTCTTGTACGTCGTTGTCGAACGAGGCGGCGCTGCCCTTCCCCCAGAGGAGCGTCTGGCCGATAAGGTTGAGCGTGTGAGGTCCGCAGCGGAGGCGCCGATGGGTGACATTAAAACCGTACTCTTGAGCTACTATTGCAATAGTACTGTTGTTGTTAGTAGCGTTATCAAGCACAAAGTAACCAATCGACTGCGACGTAATCTTAAAATCCTGCAGCGTTTTTTATAACGATCTCGGCCATCCTCTTGCCACTGTGAGCGCCTGTTAGCTGGGGCAGCGCTATAGGCAAGTCCTGCAGGTCGCCTCTGCTGTCGACAAAGTGCGCAACGACGCCTAGAAAGCCACGCTTGCCGCCCTTTGTCGTCCATCCATCAAAGCTGAGGTGTACTTTGCTGAGCGCCTGCGACAGTTGCAAGAGAACGCGCGGCTTTAGGTGCTCGTACAAGCGCGCAACGTACTGGGAGACGCTTACATGAGACGTCCAAAGCGCTCGTTCTGCTAGTGGGTTGGCAGCTTCAAGGAGGCGTCGAAAAGCTGGTGTTTCAAACTCAGAGAGAGGGTGATTGTTCTCAACAAGCCAGCTAACAGCTGCCAGCCGGAAGCGCTGGGTATTAAAGCCAGCGAGCTCGTTAGCCATCTTCTGCGACACGCTGTTGTTGCCGTCCTTAAGTAGGCGTTGTAGCTAGGTAGGTTTTGCAGCAACGGCCGACTTGCTATGGCTATAGCCGCGCTTAGGCAGCTCTAAGTGTCGCTGCGCTGACGATGTTGAGAGCGTCGTCTCATATATCCCCACGCCTGTATCTGTGTACTTATGCTCGTAGCAGTGACGGCACACGAAGTATAGCTTACTCGGGTTCTTTTAGCAGCGCAACGCGGTAGCCATAGCGATAGATCCAGCTCTTGCGCGACTTCTGCGACGAGAGCGGCTTTATATACTTGCGTAAACGCCCCCAATTAATTCCCTCAAAGTCGTCCATAAGGCTCGCGTCCAGCGCCTCTTGTAAGGTCTCATTATCTGGGGCTGCTGCTGACGAGGCTGCTGTTACCCTCTCGCTGCCCTTGGTAGGCGCGACGATAGCGTCTTTAGGCCGCGACTCGCGTAGTTGCGACTTAAAAGTTGAAGCCTGGGACGCCTCTACGAGAGCCCTGCGAGGCGACAGACGCGACGGCGATGGCGATAGCTGACTATCGACGGGTATAGGCTGGCTGACCGTGCCGCGGGCGGTGGAGGATTTAACGCGTTTCTTCGGGCGAGTAAGGTTATCAGAGGCGCGTTTCTTAGGAGGCATGGCGGTGGCACCACGATAAGGGCGACAGGAGCAAAAAAAAATAACGCGATATTAGGTTGTGATGAAAGGCACAAGTTTTGGCATCGTGTGTTGTCTATTGGAAGGCGCGTAAGAGCCTGTACGAGGCTTAGAGGCTACTAAGGCACTAACTACGCGCGATCATGTGAGAGGTATTAGTGGACCATCCACTCTTTTTAATAGGTTGTTTAGTTAGGGGGCTAGTGGAGGGAGTATAGTGTTGCAGAAGTTAGGATAATTACCTGCCTCCCCTAGCAAAAGCGCCCTGCTAAAAATAGTAAAAGATATCGCGATCGCTCCTGCTAAAAATAGTAAAAGATATCGCGATCGCTCCTGCTGCAAAACGAGCAGCCTCACGCGCTACCTTAATTAAGCCTATTAAGCTAAACAATTAAACTGACCCTCCTTAGCTTAGATTGCTAACAAATTAGTATAGGCGAGCTTGACTTGATGGGATTGATAGTTATTAAGCTATTAATCAAGCGCTTGCAAGCCGCTTGATTGTTGACAAGTCTGCTAATTGCAGAGCTGCAAGTAACTCGCTGCCAATAGCGCGTCGTCTAGGCTCAAGTAGGTCGCCGAGCTCACTAAGAGCCGCTCGCAATCGCAGCTTGATGCTAGGATAGTTAGCATATCGATAGCAAACTGGCTTAAATACGGGTATTTTGAGCGCATTTATATCTAGTATATAACTGGGTGCCCATCGCCCAAGTATTGCTCTTTGCTCCACTCTAGCTCTTAAGTCCTCCAGCGCTCGTACTCGTCGTCGTGAGCTGCCTCCTCTCTCGTGTTGTTGCGGCGTACAAAGGCGCCAATTACGTCATCTATCCCACTTGCAATTGTCGTTGTAGTTGTACAAGATAGAGGGCGCTGGTGGTGAGGCTTGTACGATTGCCAGAGTCGTTGAAACCCAGCGTTGGCGGCAGTAAGCCACTCTGGCTTGTCTGCCCAGCTGTTCTCGCAATAGTACTTGTAGTATGGATGGAGGCAGACAGCGGCGTAATAGACAGGCGAGTTGTCGAGCTTGTTATAGTAATTGTTTGCCTTACTCTAGGCAGCGCGTAGGTTAACGTGGAGGTGATCCTCGGGTGCGTTAGTGTGGTTAAAGTCGACTTGCTCGTATAGGCGCGTACGCGCTTCGAGCGCGCTGAGTACGTACTCAAAGACTGGTATAACCTCGTAAATAGCTCCAAATTTGCCTGCCTTGCCCCATCCCTCTAGCCTCTCTGTAGCAAGCTTAAGCGGCTGCAAGCAGTCCTGGTACTCTGTTATCACTGCCTAGTCAGCAGCTGTGAGACCAGTGGATCTCATCCAACTTAGAGCATCTGGCGGCTTAGTGTTGTTTTGTGCTGCGCGCCTATCGTTAAGAGTAATACAGTTGATGTAGTACTCTGCGTAGGAGTTATAGGCAGCTTAGAGTTGAGTTGCGCGTTAAAAGGCGGCATAATACGAGTTCTACTAAGTAACGACAGGCTTAATAGGTTTAAGTACTTTAAGACGCTCTCTAGCGGGTAACTTAGCGTTAGCAGCGCGTTAAAACTCTCTGAAACGCTCATACTGTTGCGGCGTTTTAATGTAGTTAATCACGTTAACTAGTACGCCTAATAGCCCTTCTTTGCGCCACTCCTGCATGTACACCTTCTCTATATCGAGCTGTTTAGCAGCGTTATCGTACGCCTCTTTATTGGCGCCAAATATAACAGCCTAGCCGACGAGGTTGAGCGTATGAGGGCCACAGCGGAGGCGTCGATGGGCAGCGTCAAAGTGGTATACGCGAGCAACTGCGTCAATTGCAGTGTCGTTGTTAGTGGCGTTGTTAAGTACAAAGTAACCTAGCTTGTTGTAAGTAATGCTGTATACTTTAAGCGTCTTAATAATAGTCTCTATAATAGCTTCGCCTGTATAGGCGCTAGCAAGTTATAGTAGGCTAATAGGCAAGTCTTGTATTACTCTAAAGGCGTTAGCAAAATGAGCGATAACCCTAAGATAACCGCGCTTGCCACCCCTTGTCGTCCAGCCGTCAAAGCTTATGTGTATCTTACTTGCAGCTGCTGACAGAGACTGGATGACCTGGGGCTGTATATAGAGGAACAGGCGCATCGCGTACGTAGCAACACTTCGAGGACTTACCCACAACGCTGCCTCTGCCTCTGGATTGGCAAAGTTAATTATCTCTCGAAACAACGGCCTTATAAGCAGCTCTATTGGCAAGTTGTTATTGAGTAGGCAAAGTACTGCAGCTTGTTGAAACTGCTGTATGTTGAAGTTACCTATCGCGTTGGCGGCGTGCTAAGAGACATTAACACCAGCTTCAAAAGCCTGCTGTAAAGAGAGCTGCCCACTAGCTTGCTGGCGCTGTTTTACGCTATCCTTTAAGAGCATATAGCCTTGTCTTTGCTAACTAAGATAAGTAGTAGCTACTGTTGTAGCCCTAGTAACGTCGAATATACCACTGCCTCCAGCATTAATAACCCTATAAGTATGGCAATACTTACATACAAACCATACTCGATTCAGATTCTTACGCTTAACAACACAAATAGCTATATTAAAATATCTAGCTTTTAACGCGTTGTTAAGTTGCAAGAGGCTTTTATAAACCCTTTTAAACGCTCCCAATTAATACTATTAAAGTTATCGCTATCTCTATTATCTCTATCGCCACCTCCAGCTTCCGTTGTAGCTGCTGTACCAGCCTGACTGCCCTTGGTGGGCGCGACAATCTCTGCCTCTAGCTGCAACTCCAACAACTCCAACTCGAACGTTATGGCCTGGCTCGCGGCAGCTAGGGCTTGACGGGGCGATAATGATCGTTGAGATGTGCGTTAAGATAGGCGTCGAGATAATGGCTCCGAGGAGCGCGTACGTTTAGTAGAGGCGGTGGCAGCGGTGCCAGTAGTAGGAGCTCGTAAGCGTTTGGCCATAGTGTGGGCAATCAGAAGACTGAAAAAACGCGTCTGTACGAAGGAGCTCGTTTTTAGTGAGTCACCAGCCACCACACACTAGTCACTAAGGCTGGTGACTCACTAAAAACGAGCTCCTTCGTATAGGGGGCAAAGGCGACTTTACAAGCGCGCACAGACGGGTCTAATACGACTTAGGATAAGCTAACAGCAACACTAAAAAATTATCTTAAGATAGGCTCTCTAGCTACCCTAAAATCCTTATTAGTTTTACAAGCAAGATAAGCAAGTTAATTAAAATTACTATATATAGATTAACTTGGTACGAAATTTGTATAGGTTAAGATTGACTTAATTGGATTGAGTAACTTAAGCAAGTCAAGCAAGCGAACTAATCTGGATTGCTTATTGCGGAGTCTGCAGCTTGCTATTGGTGAATAAGCAAGAGATACCTTTAACTTGCGTAAAGCCCATATCAACAAGGGTCATCTTTAGGTGTTTGTGCCACAGCGCTGGGGAATCCTTAAGCCTATACAGTGCTCGGCGTAGTCGCATTATATTGCCTAGTCTGTCTTGGAACCTATCTGGAGTCTAGACGTAACAGAGTCAGGCCAGGTACGCGTTGAGGAAAGCATTCTTGACATCGTACTGGTAGGCAAGGAGTCCAAAGGCGCACATGATAGCGATGAGGAAGCGGAGCGTTCGAGCCGCAAGGGTAGCTGCGTAGGTATTATCCCAAGTCGTCTGCAAATCTCCTCTCACAACTAAGTTGAGCTTTGTAGCTAGTTAAGTAGCTATTAGCATTGAACTTGTACGTGAAAACCCACATTAGCGGCAGGGTCTCAGCATCTAGGTGCTCCTTCACATTATCTTTCACCTTCTTAAATACACCTTTGTAAAGCTGCTCCTTAATCTCCTTATCTATAGCAGCGAACCACTTATTAGCATCAGGGCGGGATTTGACCTTAGCCTAGTTCTTTAGTAGCGGCGGCAGTTAATCACAGTAAACCTTTAACTCTTTATTTAGGGGCAGTTTGCACAATTGCTGTAGCAAACATTTGCTAGTATAGAGAAGCGTGCGTACTAAAATAGTCCCTAGGCGTATCGTCTCCTCTACCACCTCCCTAACAACGGGGACCCTAGAACGATATTGTCTGTAGCAATATTAGGGTTTGTCTATCTTAGAGCGTTATTCTAATAGCGGTTTAGCGCAGTATCTCTAGAAGTAATCTCTCTCTAGCTTTTTAGTTGAGAACGATTATAAGTGCTAGGTACTGGTGTCTCTTAGGGTGTGAGTAATCCTTTATAGGCCTCCTGTTAAATTTGCTCTTTGGCATTATCTGGCCTAGTAGCCTCTTCTTCTTAATCCTTAATATTATCCTTAACTATATGTTAACAATGTGTTATATCACAATAGATCTGCTTAATAACAGGATCTTCCTCCTTATCTAATAAATTGATATTAAGGACTCTGACTACGCGTTGTATCTCCTCCGTTATAGGCTCAAGTTGTAGAGCCAAGTAGCGTTGGTCTCGTACAAAGACAATATTACGTGTTCGAACAACACTATCAGCCCTAGGAACCCATACACAGAAGATATTCGTTCCTTTGTATCTAACTAGCCATCCAGTAATTAACCTTAACTCGAGCTTGTCACCTTTGGCCACCTTAGTATTACAGAATAGGGCTTTAGCACCAATAATGTCTATGTGTGCAAGAGACGGCTTCACCTTGCGTACATATTTGTAGGGCGTCTTCTAGTTAAGAACCTCTATTAGCAATCGATTAAGGATGTAAATAGCTGTTAGGTATAACTTGTTAGCTAGTTCCTTGGGCAAATTTGCTTCAATCCGCAAAGCTCTTGCCGCAGTGATAATAAGGTTACCAGCCTTCTTGGGAAGGCTAGTCATCTCTTCTGCACCAACAGCACGTTGCTCAGCTGTGATACCTAGGTCTTAAAAGACCTCCTAGAGATTAGTATAACCCTTTTTGTTGTTACAGCAAACGTATATAACAATTGCGTTAAACTAGGTCTGTATAAGCGCTAGTATCTGTCGAACTAAGCGCGTCAGAGTCTCCTTCTTCTTATCACAAAGAGTCTTCCTTAAATAGTATCTGCTATGTTGACACACAGCGTATAAGAGCCACTTGTCCCTATTATAGCAAGCTTCACCCGTCTTCCTAAGTTATATAAGGTCAATACCAATACGTTTAAAGGGGCGTGTCGCAGGCTCGCGTTAAGGGCGTTAACTAATAATCTTAGAAAGCTTTAAGTTAATGCACTTTTTACATTCCCTCTATTGTGGAGCTTAGGGGCCAGTGATAAGCTTGATACTATCTACTGCCTGCTCTAGGTGTTCAACCGCGCGTCGTCCTGCATGAGCTAGCATCTGATGAGCTTCTATAGGGGTAACTTGTAGAGGCTTGCGCTCTATACAGCTTAGCTTAGCTAACTTCGACTAAATCGCGAATATGTACAACTCTAATACGTTCAGACGTGTTGCCTTATTAGAGTCTATAACCTAATAGCCACCCTGCTTATTAAGTGTGCAGAATATGTCTATTAGAGCGCTCCTCAGATAGAGGCAGCTACGTCCTAAGTCGAACTTAATACTAACTGCTTAACAGCGTGAAAGTGACACTACTAATGTGAAGAACGTAGGGATAAGTGCTACCTATGTTATAGTTACTCAACGTTCGCCAGTTAGAGTATTAACAAACAGCTTAACATTTCCCCACTTATATATCTGCAGGGCTTGCGTGCCGGCTAGTAGGATATTATCTAGGTGTGTCTATCTCGGATCTTCTCCTAAGTCTTTAGCCAATAGTTTGTAACATATAGATTAGAGCTAGGATCCAGTATCCACTTGTTAATCAATAGCGGTAGAGGCTGTCAAACAGCAGCTATACTAAGTAGAGTAACAACCTAAGCTGCGTTCTAGCTACCTTGCTAGTGCATAACTACTCCTATTAAGTTTTAAGCATTTAATAGAGGGTGACTAGTGTCTATTAAGAAATTATTCTTGTTAGCAGCAGCTGCCTTTTCACTAGCTTTCTTCTCAGCTCTAAACAGAGCTGCGCTTAAAGGGTTGCCTTTGCCTAGTTTCCTAACTCTATTAAACTTAGCTAAAACAACTAGGTCGGGCCTCCATCCAGCAGGTTAGAGAGAAGGCACTACATAGAAGCACTACTTAAATAAGTGCTATTCCCCACAGATGCAAATAACTATACGTTTCTAGGTGTTGCTGTTAGTGTTTAGACTAGGGCATCCTAAAACGGCGTATATTCCAAGTGCTAACGCTACAGGGTTTAAGGTGCGTCAGAACTGTTAATAGTTCTCTACTAGTGCAACAGGATCCATATACAGGGTTCCGTTTATCTTAGCTCGCGTGATCTCCTAAATTTCGTGCGTAACAAAGGACTCATCAATTCCCCTAATTGCTTAAAGAAAGTCCTGCTATGCCTAATAGTCCTAGACTTTAGGTAGTTTTAGTTTAATCATGTCGCAAAGGATAGTGATATAGCTCTTATACTAAGCATCTATATCTTCTGTCGTTATAGAACCTTCTTAATCTTGTCGTACTGCTCGAGCAACTCATACTTGCGTTCTGCTACTAACATACAGAATATCTTCTTAAGTTGTATAAGTTGTTTGTAGGGTGTTTTAGCATCCTTAATAACTAGAATATGCCTGCTAGCAATTGTCCTTGCAATCTCCTATATTAGGTTGTTAAGAGCGTTCTCCTTCTTTTACTAGGCTGCCAGCTTTATTGCGTAGAACCTATACTAGAAGGTGTAGTCCTCTTATTCAGATTTCGTAAGTTTGTCTAGTTCAATATTATTGTCGCCCTAGATAATACTTAAAGCTTTGTTAGGTGTGTTGTCCTTTTTTAAATAAGCGTAGTAGTCGCTTCTTAGGTTTCTTATTATAAATTTTCTTAATAGTATCTACTATTAAATCTGGGTTACAATAGTCCTAGATCTTGTATGCATTAGCAGTCCTCTTTCGCAGAAAGATCCACTTCAACCAATCGCTTAGCTTATTAAGGATAATTGTCTCTTCTTAACAATTAGCTTGTCCTCTTTGTTGCTTATTATAGCAAACTAGAGCTCGTCAAGTTAATCTCTATTATAGAAAGCGCGTGTGTAGTAAGTAGGTAGAGTGTGAACTGCAGTTAAATTAAGCGTAGGCCAGGCTTATAACTATAAGGGATTAGTAAGGTAGCAATTAAGAATAAGAGACTAAGTTGATTGTAACAAGCTAAACAAAGAAACTGCTTAAGTAGCAGAATCGTGATCAGCAACTAGTCTACATCAGGTTGGTGGTATCATGTGATATCGTACTCCACACTAACAGGATAGCTTTGATGACCTTTATGGAGGAACGTCACCATTGCAATTGTTAAGAAACAATTACACCCAGAGTAGGTCCAAAGCCCAACTCTTCACAAACACGTTACAGAAGTGCGAAAAGACAAAGATACGCGAAGCTGATAATAAGGGGGCGGGGGGGAGGGGGGCAGCGGGGTGTCGCACAGGCACAACTCCCACCCTGCGGCCTGCGGCGGAACAGCTCCGTGGGGTTGCTGTATTGGATCCATTTGAACGCCATCCGCGGCCCACTTTCGTCATTGATACCAGACCAACCGTTCGTGAGCGCGCAACTGTCGCCCTGTATTAGAACTTGGGGGTCTCGTCCATGCATGGGAGTAATTGCGCGCGTCTTGTGCTCATACTAATGGACTGGGGGATGCCTGTAATAGATGGTCTTACACGCGTGCGATATATCCACGAATCTGAAAGAAGACTTCGCGAACTCTCGGTACACGGTATATATCCACGAATTGTAGAGGAAGGCGTCTTTAGGGGCTATGTGCCTGTGGTTGTAGTCACGGCTAACCTAAGGAGCGAACGAATTAAGGAGGCTTTAGAGGTGGGCATAGATGATGTTATTTTAAAGTTGTTTTAGATACTGGAACTTTGTGCTTGTATTTATAGGACTATTCAGGGGGTGAAAATTGAAGACAGGGAGAAGATTAGGTGATGGGGCTTGCGAGCTTGGAATAGGAACTTTGTATATTTTTAGAGGCAGGGTAGAATGGGTATAGCGTATGAAGCGGTATTTGATTCTATTGAGATAGGGAAGGTCACGTGATATATAAAGCTTATGGGTGCTATACTAGAAATGGAAGGTGGGGTGAAGGCTAATTAAGCATAGGCTATCAACTTCTTGGATTGTTCTGTAAGAAGGAAAAAAAGTACATAAGTAAATATGGAAATTAAAGAATGTTCCAATGCTCGGCGCATTGCCCGGTACGTTCTTAGGTTTAGAGCCAAACTTTCATTTACCTAAGGCACGCTCGGATGGCCCCAGTTACGTGAGTATGCCAATTTGTCACCGGATCGTATGCATATTTGCCTAGTCCGCATATGGGGAGTTAAGAGAGGCCCCGCTTTTACCACAAGGGGTTCTCGTTGCGGCATGTTTGGAACACAAAGTATATTTGGAGATATGCTCACTTCAGTTAGAGCCGTGGACCTAACTAGCATCGGCACCTCGAAAACGCCACGACAAGACCGTCGCAAGAAAAGAGTACAAAATGGGCAACAAGAAATATAAAATTGGAAATATACTATCGAAATCCCCAATTGCAAGTCTTATGGAACCGCAGAGATGCTAGCATCGTCCAGAAAATGGACATTGATAGCCAATAAACAATACAAAAACGAAAAGAAAAATTCCCAAGTCTAAACGATGCCCCGCCCCAAGACCATCTAAGGAATCCCATTGTAATATCCTTCAATCGTCCAGCTCAATGGGTTCGTCGACGGACCTCCCTGGTGCACTCGGAGGCTGAGCTTGCCCTCGTGGGCCTGTACCCTGCGCCGGTGCTTGCATGTTGGACAAGCCATGAGCAGCCGGAAACGGTCCCTGGAGCATTTGGGTTCCAGGGTTTGGTCCTACCCAGGGTTGGGGATAGGCTTGAGCCGCTCCGTGGCTCAGTTGGCTCGTCGGCTGTCCATATGAGGGGGGCATCCTATAAGGCCCCCGATACGCACTTGGAGCCGGGTAGTAACCGTGGGGTATATGGCTCCACGGCTGTGTGGCTGGGATTCGTCTCCACGCTGACGTTTACGTGGAGCGCTCGGAAGCTGGGCATTGCGTGGGTGAGGCGCAAACTGCGGAGCGCTCATCTGACCAAATGCTCCACCTTGCATGGTCATCGGCTGCGAACCGTTGATTTGACCATACGCCCGTCCCGGAAATGTACGGACTCCCACAAACTGTTGCAGGCTGTCTCCGGGGTTGCGACGGGGTTCCTAAGCCAAGCATGCCACCCAAATTAGGGCCTGGTGGAGTCATTCTCGCCCGCTTCGACGTGTAGCTTTCGGGTCGCTGGTCACTATCGCCGTTTTGGCGCTTTCCGAGTGTGCTTCGAGGCTGGGTACCTTGGTCTGCCATACCTGCTTGGGTAATATTTGTATGGCTGTTTTGCACCAAGGTCGCTCCATCCTTGTTCGTACCAGCGTTTTGATCGGCCTCCTTTCCATCGGTAGACTCTGGCACCGCCTTCGGGGGGTTTGAAGCGTTTGGGGAGTTCTCCGATTGAGCAGGCGGCATATCATTCTCCAGCTTGGCCGGAAGAGAGCCATCCTTCTGAAAGCGGCGAATATCGCGAACGAATTCTTGGCAGACTTTGTGGTTGGTGTCGACGTTTGTAAAGGCTTCTTCGTACGTCTTCCTCCTGCCGTCCACGTACTCTTGCTCAAACTTCTTGTACTGCTCTCCTGCTTGGTCGCCCCAACAAGAGAGATCGGCAGTGCCAGTCAGTTTCATGAGCAAGGCCTCTTCACCCTCCGCGCAGTAATCTGCTGCTTGGAATCACCGTTTCTGATTTGAAACGTTCGTCGCTCCTTGGCCTTTTCCAAATCCAGCTTCACCTTTCGCTCCACGTCCGTCGGGTAGTAGGGATCAGGTCTCGCTTGGAGGATCTTGTCGTCTGTCAAATCCACGCTGAACTTATCCGGATGAATCCTAAGTATGTTGAGTATCGCATCCAGATACACATTGAATACGCCCGCAGCAGCAAAGGAACAATCCGGGATGGAGAGTTGGAGCACAAACTTGCTATCCTGTGCAGTGTGCGGGAGGACCTTTTCCTTCAGGAACTTGAGATTGGCCGTCCACTTCGCTGACTCGCCGATGGAACCATCGGGTGCGTCCATGTTGAAGGTTACGTGACGTGCCTTCTTCCGGTCCTTCCGGTCCACACACGCCACTCGATGAACTTCCCAACCGCACTGGTTCGACAATCGCCTGAAGTTCTGTGATAACCACCATTTGCATGCCGTTTCTTTGACTTCGCGCCATCCGTTCGGGTGCGATGTGTCCCAGCTTTCTCCTCGTAATACGTGTATTTATCAAGGCGGGTTTGCGTGGGGACCTTGGACCTCTCTTCCTCAGGACAGGGATCGGTGGCAAAGACAATGGTGCTGTAGAATGGCCCATTGGGAGTGAGCTCTTCGCTGACGGGTGAGCAATCCGGCTCTTCTGGGGGATTCTCTTGCGGCTGATCCTGAGCCGCTGTCGGCTGTTGTGGGTCGGCAGTAGGGTCCTGGGTGTTGTTCTTGCCCAGTCCCACGTACGCTCGATCCGCCAGACTCTCGCCGTTTTCGTGTCCTGCTTGGGCACGTTGAATCTCGGCCAACTTCTGGGCTTTCGTCTTCTTTCGTGACTTGCCCTTCGTTGGCTCCGGCTCAGGCGTCTCGGTCGTGGTGGCTTTCTTCCCTTTCGTCTTCCTGGGCGCCCTACCCTTCTTCTTTGGTTCCGGCGCAGGCGCAGTATCGGTGACCTCTAGCGTCGTGACGGTAGGCGCTTCCGTATTCCTCGGGGAAGGGGCTATCGAGGCTTCCTTTGTAGGAACAACCTCGTTCTGGGGCGAGACATCGACGGTGGTGTCATTAGCCGGTAGCTGTGATCCGGCGCTTCGGTTCGTAGGTGATACGTCGCGCGGTGCAGGAGTCTTCGCGGCATCGCCGGTCTCCTCTGCTTCAGTCAACGACTGCTTACCAGCAACAGTGCCTTGGAGCAGTTTCTCCTCGAAGTCGCTCCAACCTTCGTCATCTTCATCGTCTGACTGACGGCGCTGAGTATCAAGGAGCCAACTGCCAGCGGTGTTTGGCCAGTTGGCAAAGTCCTCGTCGGTGAGAATGCGGCCGTCCGGTTTGAACCGAGCGATCTCCTCTCCGTCGTTGCCTCCGTCTTCTTGAGCCTGGAATCCAGCCTTCATTGCCCTTGTGAAGTCTTCGTCAGAGTCGGCGTCGGATGGGGGCTCTGCGACGGTGTCGAACTGCTGAGTAAGTTCGTCGCTCTCGTCTTGCTGGGCGTTCAATACCGCTTCCAGTGCCTTTGTAAAGTCTTCATCGTCTTCATCGGCTTGGAGCTCTGCGACGTCGCCGTGGGCATGTCCCACGTTGGGCTGCGGCTCGTCTTCGTCGGAACTGACGTCGCTATCATTGGACTCCTGCGAAGCAAATTGTGAGCCTGAGGCTTCGATTTTGACGTAGGATTCAGACTGTCTTACCTGATCTGCGGGAGCGAATTCAACGCTCGCGGAAACGGTGGGCGGAGAAGGGGAGCGATGCCCTCGAACACCTCTCGCAGTGCTGAGAGGACTGCGGACTGTAACTCGCGAAGACTTGCTGGGGATGGACTTCGCGCGCTTCATCGGTGACGGGTTGTTGTCACTGGCGACATCTTCAGCCGAACGCTTTGGTGCCATTGCGATTTGGGTGGCAGACTTCTACGGGAGAGGTCAAGTGGCGTTGATAATGGAGTTGTGGAGTGGCGCTGAGAAAGGATGTTGAGAATTGGAGTTGAGAAGTTGATACGGGAAGTTGTGGGTGGGATTTATGGGCGAGGGTGTGTTGAGGGAGTTATGGTGTGGGCGGGCGCGTCGTTGAACTACTGTGCGGGCAGCGGCGTGGCTCTCCGGGAACTTATTGTCCTGGCCAGGACAATATCGAGCTTTCACCCTTCTTATCTTCCCGGACGCCCATTGGCAGAACGATTGGGGTAGCGGCTTGGCAGTGAATGCCCGCAGCTCGTGACGTGGAGCTAATCTGCTGTTCATGGTGGCTGAACAATGCTTACTCATTGCAAAGACGGGTGTGTATGGAATTAACGTTGTAGACCTAAATTAACTGAAATATAATACGACAGAGGATGAGAAGAATGCTTGAGAAGGTAGTTGCATATATATAAGTCATTCATCACTGCGCGTCTTAGAATCGACACACAATTCAGACACAAAGGCGCGTACATATAATATGTTCATTGTTTTACACTACACTATCATGCGACATACAATTGCCATTGTCAACATGGAAGCAAACCTGGCATCCGTAGCCGTGACAAGTTGTAAGCCAACAATTCCGCTTGCTTCATGCCCCACCAATCAAAATGGACATACACTACTCTTACCGTCTGCTTACTAACAAATCAATGCTGAGATGCTCGCAGCTTCGACAAAAAAGCCACATTTTGCTGTTCATGCTGTAGAAAGCTCTACGATCAATCGTCTATCATGCCTTCATAACATCGCACCGATCTGTTACTCCAAATAAATCAGGATCTCTGCCCTCTTGCTTGATGAATGACTCTGGCGTTTGCTATACGCCAAAGTGTGTGGGTGCAGTCTCCTCGTCTTCTTCCTCCTGCTTGATGGGTGTCTCTGGCATTTCCGATGCAACAGAATGTGTAGCTGTCTGAGGAACCTCCAGTGGCGGGAACTCTGCACTAGGATTTGCAGCCTTTTCCTCGTAATATTTGCGGATCTTCTCCTCCGACATCCACGGAAGAACAGCGGCGATCTTCTTCGCCTCAACTGCTGGGTTAATGGACGGGGCCGCGGATTCTTTCTTCTTCTTTATCATGGTCTTGAACCCCTCCCGCTCCTCTTCTCCCGAAGATATGGCCATGCTGAGCATGAAAGTCAAGATTCTGAACGAATTCGCTGAGGAACCGGTGTTCGTTGAAGATCTCGTTGCACTTCTTGGTGCACTCGGCAGGAAGCTCGGAAAGAATCTCTTCTCGCAGCTGAATCATGTTTTGCTGATACACCCGGTCGATTAGGTTATAATCGGCTGGGATGTTGCGATTGCCCGTTCGAGCTCGCTCCGCGCCTCGCCGCTGCAGCTCAAAATCCTCCGCCTTCTGTCGCTCCGCGTGATAACTAGTGCCTTTGCGCTTGCAGATGAGCGGGAAGTCTAGCTTCTTGCGCTGCTCGTGGACATTGTACTCGGGATCCGCAGCGGTCGGGTAGTACTGCATCAAATTGGCCGTCAGAATAGATTGGCCGCCATCCTCCAACTCCACCTTGAAGTGACCCGGATACTTTCGAAGCATGTTCAGCATAGAGTTGGCGTAGTTTCTAAACCGACCCGCGGCCGCATGCCTATTCCACGGGATATTCGTCCGGATCACGATGTAGCTATCTGGCATCGCCATCTTCAGCCACTTGTCTATGCCCTCGAGCGTACTCGCCCAGTGCTCAAGCTCGTTCTGGGGTCCACATGGGGTTCCCTCGTCTAGGATAACCAAGCGTGCAGCGCGTCGCACGGAAGATTTTTTGATCCTAGCCATGCGTCCATCATCCCGCCAATTCTTAAATTTTCGAAGGGCGCTAAGGCGGGAGTGGTTGAGCGGACCCATTACGGTGTAGTGTAGGGAGGGGGGAATGGCGTCGGCGGTGAAAGTTACGCGGGACTTGAGACGGCCGTGGCCAAATTCGCCAGGTAGAATGCGCTCGTGGGAGCTAGGCAGGTCTGTAGGGTCTATGGGTTCCGGCGGCGGGGTCTTTGGCTGCGCAAAGGCTTGAGTTTCGGGCATTGCTGCAACTTCAGCATCTGTTGCGACTTGTGGATATGGTTCGAGGTTAGGATCTGCTGCGACTTGAGCACCTGCTGCAACTTGAGGATATGGTCCGACTTGAAGACCTGATGCGGCTTTAGGATGTGGTGCGACATGAGAATATGTCGCGACTTCAGGCACTCCTTCCACATCTCGAACCTCTTTCTTGACGAAAGCGTGCTCGAAATTAGCAGCAGCAGCCACCCACGTCTCCCGTTCGAGCTTTCCCGCTTGTCGCTTGTATTTGTAATAGTCGGCCCATGGTTTCCCGCCCAATGATTCAGTCACCCAGTAAGGCCGCATAGGAGGAAGTTGATATCCACTCCCACCTCCCGAGCGCTTAAAAGAGCGGACTGGTGATGTATCAGTCGGTTTGGGTTCTTCCTTTATCTTTGTAGCAGCGTCCTCATCCTTGTCCTCTTCTGCGTCTTCGTCTTCGTCATCGTCGTCATCCTGCTCCTCTTGTTCCTTGACTTTAGCTCCGTATGCAGCCCATATTTCGTTGGCGTCGAAGCCTTCAAGGACAGGCGTCGTCTCCTCGGACGGCAAAGCCTCTGTCTCTGCGCCGGTTGCGCTGGCTGCGTCACAATCGTCAGCAGGCAAACCATGCGCATAATTGTGCTCATGCATACCTTCAGCTGGAAAGTCGCTCTGGCTCTCATCCCGCATGCGCTTCGTGTCAGGCGCATTGCGCTCTTCGGATGCCGGTCGCGCTCAGTGCGCTCTCATCGGCAAAGCCTCGTCTCACGGTGCGCTGGCTGCGTCACAATCGTTCAGCAGGCAAACCATGCGTCAGTGCTCATGCATACCTTCAGCTGGAAAGTCGCTCTGGCTCTCATCCGGATGCGCGTGTCAGGCGCATTGCGCTCTTCGGATGCCGGGTCGCTTTTGATGGGCCATTGTATCAGGCCTGTAGTAGCTTTTAATTTTGTAAACTTCAGGTAGGAATACAGGAATGGGTATACGTACACTTCAAATGTTCTGCAGTTGATTGTTGTGGTTGAGTCTCTGCTATTTGGGTTTATGTGTGCGTTCCGACGATAAGAGCAGTTTTATATAGGGAGGCGGGAAATGGGGAGGGGGGAAATACTTACTCTGTGTGTTGACAATGTGTGAACAGAAGCTTTGGGTGGTGCGCTGGTTGGGGTGGGACACCGAAGGTGTTGTGTTGTGATTTGGCTTGGTAGAAAATAGCAGCATTGTGTGTTAGCAGGGCGTCGTCTCTGGGCAGCCTAGAGCTGTTCATCAATACGTTGCAGTGAAACAGTGTTGTCATTCACTCAGCACAGCCCTCACGGTGTTGTGAACGCACATGTATCCTTCTGTATTGTTTCATTATGCACACGTCTTCTATGCGCTACTGCGTTTTTCAGGTTATCATAAGACGTTCAAAGTAGTCGTAGCAAGTGCGAGAGCCCGACGTATTCTCTCGTGGATCTATGCGCACCCGAACTGCCCTGCACCGCTTCCACAGGCCAGAAGCGGAGAACTTTAGGCGCAGGCACACACTGCTTATCTTGAGGTCCAATAGACCCTATGCCAACACAAGGGGTCTAGAAGGCCGCCTTGCTATGATGTACTGTGGAAATCAATTAGCCTTAGCCTACAAAGGTAGGATACATGAGCCAAAGTGTTGATCCCGGGTAGTCACCGTAGTTTCTACTATCGCTAATTACCCATATCTCCGCACTCTTCTCTTGCTCTCGTTCACGTAATTTGCCCTTTCTTTTCTCTGGAAAACGTTGCCAAGGTGCAGGCAATGTCACGTGACTATGCATTAATTTTCTTTCCACCCTAGTTGGGGCTTTTTATGTAAGGTGTGTCCCTGGGTCGCGAGACGCACGGGTGTACCGAGACAATTTGTGAGGAAAATCCTCTCCGAATTTCCCCTAACAAAATATATAGCACTTTGAATGATACACAAAGATCCCTATAACTATCTAAGTCTATGTTTCCAGATTTTTGTAAGGTTGCACTAAGTGGTTGTCGTTCTATACACCTATTCGTCAACGCCGTAAATTGCCGCCTTAAGATCTCTCCCTTGTTTTCTTACAACATACTAGGCCTCTCTAGATTTCGGAGGTATAACAAGAAAGCCCGATCAAGAAAGATGTTTTTCCGCGCTTTGAAGTCTAATTTGACTGCGAGACGATAGATTCCGAACGTTCGGATGTCGGCTGATCAACCCTTGGAATCCTTGGAATCCTTGGATGTTTTAGCGGGTTTCTTATTTGCATTAGCGCTACTGAAGTTTGCTTATATAACATCGGTATTGAACAGTAAGATACCCTTCAGCCATACTGTGGCGCATTGTTCTTTTTTTAGAAGAACCGCCATGTGCCGGTCTCTTTGTTTCTTTGGGGGTCGTTTTGGTGCCCCCGCCTTGCTGTGCCTCGCCTCGCCTCGCCCTCAGCTCCTACTCTCCAACACGATCACCAGCATTACTAGCAAGTATGGATAAGGCCAGTCGAGCTTTAGCGAAAGGCGTTCCTCCTGACGTGCCGAAATCGTATCGAGCCCTAGCAGACCATAGCCAGGTCCCCGCATCGACCCTCCATCATCGCGCACGCGGCCGACGCTCCATCGAAGACAAGGCTAAGAGTCAGCAGTATCTTGCAGACTGGGAAGAGGATGCCCTCGTTCAGTATTTCTTACAGTCATCAGACTCGGACACAACCAATACGAATCAAGTTTCTCCCCCCACTAGCAGACTTGTCAACAATCAAGCGGCTTGCAAGCGCTTGATTGATAGCTTGATAACTATCAATCCCATCAAGTCAAGCTCGCCTATACTAATTTGTTAGCAATCCAAGCTGAGGAGGGTCAGCTTGATTGTTTAGCTTGATGGGCTTGATTTAAGGTAGCGCGTGAGGCTGCTCGTTTTTGCAGCAGGAGCGATCGCGATATCTTTTGCTATTTTTAGCAGGGCGCTTTTGCTAGGGGAGGCAGGTAATTATCCTAACTTCTGCAACACTATACTCCCTCCACTAGCCCCCTAACTAAACAACCTGTTAAAAAGAGTGGATGGGTCCACTAATACCTCTCACGTGATCGCGCGTAGTTAGTGCCTTAGTAGCCTCTAAGCCTCGTACAGGCTCTTACGCGCCTTCCAATAGACAACACACGATGCCAAAACTTGTGCCTTTCATCACAACCTAATATCGCGTTATTTTTTTTGCTCCTGTCGCCCTTATCGTGGGTGCCACCGCCATGCCTCCTAAGAAACGCGCCTCTGATGACCTTACTCGCCCCGAAGAAACGCGTTAATTAAATCCTCCACCGCCCGCGGCACGGTCAGCTAGCCTATACCTGTCGATAGTCAGCTATCGCCATCGCCGTCGCGTCTGTCGCCTCGCAGGGCTCTTGTAGAGGCGTCCCAGGCTTCAACTTTTGAGTCGCAACTACGCGAGTCGCGGCCTGAAGACGCTATCGTCGCGCCTACCAAGGGCAGCGAGAGGGTAACAGCAGCCTCGTCGGCAGCAGCCCCAGATAATGAGACCTTGCAAGAGGCGCTGGACGCGAGCCTTATGGACGACTTTGAGGGAATTGATTGGGGGCGTTTACGCAAGTATATGAAGCCGCTCTCGTCGCAGAAGTCGCGCAAGAGCTGGATCTATCGCTATGGCTACCGCGTTGCGCTGCTGAAGAACCCGAGAGTAAGCTATACTTCGTGTGCCGTCACTGCTACGAGCATAAGTACACAGATACAGGCGTGGGGATATATGAGACGACGCTCTCAACGTCGTCGGCGGCGCAGCGACACTTAGAGCTGCCCAAGCGCGGCTATAGCTACAGCAAGTCGGCCGTTGCTGCAAAACCTACCTAGCTACAACGCCTGCTTAAGGACGGCAACAACAGCGTGTCGCAGAAGATGGCTAACGAGCTCGCTGGCTTCAATACCCAGCGCTTCCGGCTGGCAGCTGTTAGCTGGCTTGTTGAGAACAATCACCCTCTCTCTGAGTTTGAAACACCAGCTTTTCGACGCCTCCTTGAAGCTGCCAACCCACTAGCAGAACGAGCGCTTTGGACGTCTCATGTAAGCGTCTCCCAGTACGTTGCGCGCTTGTACGAGCACCTAAAGCCGCGCGTTCTCTTGCAACTGTCGCAGGCGCTCAGCAAAGTACACCTCAGCTTTGATGGATGGACGACAAAGGGCGGCAAGCGTGGCTTTCTAGGCGTCGTTGCGCACTTTGTCGACAGCAGAGGCGACCTGCAGGACTTGCCTATAGCGCTGCCCCAGCTGACAGGCGCTCACAGTGGCGAGAGGATGGCCGAGATCGTTATAAAAACGCTGCAGGATTTTAAGATTACGTCGCAGTCGATTGGTTACTTTGTGCTTGATAACGCTACTAACAACAACAGTACTATTGCAATAGTAGCTCAAGAGTACGGTTTTAATGTCACCCATCGGCGCCTCCGCTGCGGACCCTCACACGCTCAACCTTATCGGCCAGACGCTCCTCTGGGGGAAGGGCAGCGCCGCCTCGTTCGACAACGACGTACAAGAGCTCACCGACGAGCACGACTTCATAGAGGAGTGGAGGCGCGTAGGCCCACTTGGCGTACTGCTCAGTATCATCAACTACATCAAACGCCGCACGCCGCAACAGCATAAGCTCTTCGAGGACTTCCAGCGCCTCGCCCACACTGAGCTGCCGTCTAGCGCGTCAGCCGACGATCGCAAGATCCTCGAGCCCGTTAAACCCGTCGTTACGCGGTGGAACTCGTACTACTTATGCTTTGAGCGTGCTGTAAAGCTGCAGTTTGCAGTTAACGCCTACGCTACTCACCCATATACAGCGGGTGCAAAGGGAGGACACGTTTGCGCAAAGTCGCGGCAACAAGCTGCCAGTTGCGCAGCCGTGGATGCGATTAGACGGTCTTACAGGTGCTGATTGGGCAGTGATTATAGAGTACATGGACATCTTGAAACCGCTTAAGACTGCTACAAAGCGCCTTGAAGGGCGCGGGAAAAAAGCGGCAGCTTTGGGGCTATTGCTGAGATAATTCTAATATTCGAATACCTGCTTACCTACTACGAGCAGCGCGTCAACGCGTACGAGGCGGTTAACTACAACGAGCACGATGAGTCGCCTGAGGATCACATTGCAATCAACTTGCGCGCAGCTTGGCAGAAGGCCGATGACTACTACTCTAAGCTGGACGACTCGCCCGCGTACTACGCCGCTACAATACTCCATCCAATGTACAAGTACTACTGCGATAAGGCGCGTGGGTTAAGAAGCCCAACTGGCTCGAGGCTAGTAACGCCAGCTTTCAGGCGCGCTCTGGGCGCAGTACGTACAAAACAACTCACGCGCGCGCGCGGTAAGGCCGTCGGCAGTGATCCCAAGCGATATAGACGACGCGATCGACAGTATACTCAACCCTAGTACTGCCAGCAGCCTCACCGCCGACGAGGACGAGTTTAAGAGGTGGAAGCGCAGCGAGCCGGCAGCCGAGAGAGGTACAGAACACGCAGATAACCCTATCAAAATACTGGGTGAGCATGCGCGATTGCTACCCTAGCCTCAGTAAGCTTGCGCTTGACGTACTCTCTATCCCAGCGTCAAGCTGTGAGTGTGAGCGCCTGTTCAGTGAGCTGGGCGACCTCTTAGAGCCGCGACGACGACGTCTAGGACCTCAACTTCTAGCGGCAATACAGTGCGTACGACGACGGTGGCAAAGAGCTGGCCTCGGAGGCGACGACGAGGTGGGTGGAGGAGGAGGCAGCAGACGACGACAATATAGAGCTTTTGTGCGGGCTGGCGACTTGGGACGACGAAACTTAACACCAAGGCTAGCGCCAGTACAGGCTATCAAGCCTATCAATCAAGCCTCAATCAAGCTCACGATCTCAGCTTGTTAGCCCTAACAATCCAAGCTGACGCCCTCAAAAATCGAGCAATCCAAGCTAACGCCTCCTCAGCTTGGATTGGCTTGATTGTTGACAACTATGCCCACTAGCCTTCTGTCTTGCCCGTTATCGAAACGAGTCGGAACGACCACCAAAGCCTCCAGGCAAGAACTAGTCAAAGGCATTTTAGGATCAGCATCCAGAGGTTCAAGCAAGGAGAGTAAAGGCTCTAGATTGGAACCGCCATAAGAATATTATATACAGTAAAGTCGTACACTGGGTACGAAGTTATCCAGAAGGTATTAGACAATCCAGCGGTTTCAGCGGAGAACGTTTACAACATGGACGAGACTGGAGTCATGCTATCCATGCTAGGCTCTACGAAGGTCCTTGTGAGTAGGAGCGATATGCGAAACTATTGAGGTGCTTGCGCGTAAAGCGCGAGGCTGTAACTGCGATCGAGTGCATTAGTGCTAATGGTAGGTATTTGAACCCTATGGTTATTTTGCCAGCTTTGACTTATTGGAGCAACTGGAGTACCTTTGAAACTCCTAGATGGCAATACGCATTATTGGATTCTGGATACACTGACTCTTACCTTAGCCTTTAGTAGCTCCTGCGTATTTTTGACCCTAAGACTAAGGCACAAGCTACCGATACATACAGAGTACTTAAACCTCGAGTGCTAATCTGCGATGGGTTTAGGACGCACGAAACCCTTAAAATCCTTAAGTTCTGCCTCTTGAACAAGATCATACTATGCCGTCTCTCCCCTCTTATACTTCCCATAAGCTACAGCCATGCGATGTATCTACATTCGCCCCTCTCTTAAAGCAGCCTATCGTGACTAAGTCAAACGACTAGAACGAGGGGGGGGCGTAAACAAGATAGGGAAGGAGCATTTTACGTCTCTGTATAGCCCTACAAGGGTCAAAGCCTTCACACCTAGGAATATCAAGGCTGGCTTCGCGGCATGTGGGTTGTTTCCGTTTAATCCAGATCGAGTGTGTTAAGGTCTATGCCAAAGCCGCCTGAGCTAATCACGGAGGTCGACAATGTGATGCCTGGGCCTTGTCAACTGGTAAGGATAGACCAAACCGCAAGACTGGACGATACAGTCTCCTAAGACGCCAGTATTAGCGGAGGGTTTCAAGTCGCTACAGAATATGATTGTCCAGCAAAATACTTACGCTTGTGACGAGACGGATAGATGGCGTCTATATAGGCTTATTTAGAAGCTTGGTAAAGCTGCCCAGATGTTATTCGCAAAGGGTCTCCTTTAGTATAACTATATTTAATTCCTAATGACAATCAAACAATGAAGCGAAGGTTCGTTGGTTAACGAAGGCAGTAGTGCTAGGGACGGTAAGGATCATGAGCTATGAGGACCTTGTGGAAGCTCGAGCTAAGCGTGATGAGCAAGAGGCGACTAAAGAGGCGAAAGGCAAGGGGAAACGTGGACGTAAGCGTAAAGCCGTTGTGCCAGAGACAGAAGCAGAAGCATCTCAAGCAGGACCAGCAGAGCCGACAGCAAAGAAGATACGTAACGTCCATCACTGCTGGTCGAGAAACACCCCATAGCGAGATGAATCTATTGTTTAAGCACCACAATTCTTCCACTTGTGAGCAGATACAGTAACAGCGCCTATAATATTTTTCTTTAGACATTTTTCTTCTTAGAACTAGTCTGTAGCGCGAAAAATACGACGCTTTTAACTATGTCGCCGACCATTCTAGTCACAGCATTTAGGACCGCTTTAGCTTTGTACCCCTGCTTCTTCGCGGGCATTAAATACCTCTTTAAACTTTAGAGCAGCAGGATGATAGTTCTACCTAAGGAGAAAATAATTTCAAGTTTTTAAGACGCTCTGCTTCTAAAAATATGCACTCCGAATTTATCTGTGCAAAGTAGTCTACGGTGTGTCTTGACACATATATTTAACACGCTTACGTAATAGACACCAGGTAATTACCTCCCTGTATTGTATTCTACGCCACGCCTTAGAGTGTGGCGCTCTTCTTGAAGCTTCTATGCATAACGTTAATCATATAATGGCTATTTTAACAGCCGGGCGGTGCGCGCGTTTTTGCCAGATTTCTTGTGTCGTACACTCGCTTGCACACTCGGCTTCCGGTATACAGACTACGCAGTACTCTGGTCTTGCAAGGGTCCCTGTTACACTAAGTGGAGTCTTAACCTATAAAAGAGTAGACCTCGTGCGTATATTACTAACACAGCCTACGAGCAGAAGCTCTCTAAAAAACACTGCCTCGTTTCGCCAAATAATTATTACATGCCTGCATATAATGCAAGTATGTAACGGTTTGCTCCTTGCCCAGAACCACTCTAATACGAGTTGGGATAGCTCATCCCACATCAGATCGTCAATTCAGCGCAGTCCTCCCCCTCTCACATACCGTAACAGAATACAGGCAAACGCTCGCATTGTAATGCCATACCCAGATCTGCTACGCGATAGTGTTCAGAAACAATAATTGCAGTGATACCAGACTATCGGATACTTGAGTACTTTCAGTTGGCCTCTTATCAAAGCGCAAGACCTTTTGCCCTCTGCTTCAGCAGCTGTCTTCCTGTGCTTGTCCTTCTTAGATTTAAGGCCTGCTCCTCTTTCTTGAGCAGCTTTAACACTGCCTTGTTATTTTCCTCGACTGCTAAGTCTCGTGCCGTCTTCCCATCCTTGTCTTTTGCCTTTATGTCCGCCCCCCTGAAAATCAGCAGCCTCACTACTACCTCATTCCCTCTTAAATCACCCCCCAACGCTGAGACTGCCTCATGTAGTACTGTTTGCCCATCGTTAGTTTTCGCTTTAATATCCGCTCCTTTGTCCAGTAGCAGCCACACTACCGCTTTTTCCACTGCAGAAGCTGCCCAGTGCAGCGCTGTCCGCCCGGAATTGTCCTTCGCGTTCACGGCCGCCCCGCTGTCCACCAGCAGTTGCACTACCGCCTTGTTCCCTGCCTCAGCTGCCCAGTGTAACGCCATCGACCCATCACTCTCCCTTGTATTCACGACTGCTCCTTTGTTGAGTAGGATCCGCAAAACCGCCTCGCTCACTCTCCAAGGTTCAACTGCTGAGTGCAGTACTGTCCTCCCAAAAGAGTCCATCGCATTAACGTCTGCTCCGCCATCCACCAGCAACTGCACTATTCCCACGTTCATTTTCCAAGTTGCTAAGTGGAGCGCCGTACCCCCAAAGTTGTCCTTTGCATTTACATCTGCTCCTTTGCCGACTAGCAGCCGTACCATCTCCTCATACCCTTCTTCAGCTGCCCAGTGCAGCGCCGTCTTTTTATACTTGTTTCTTGCGTTGACCTCCGCTCCGTTATCAATCAACACCTGCACCACCATTTGGTTCCGTGCTCCAGTTGCTACATGTAGTGCTGTGTTTCCATTGCTGTCTTTCCTATTTATACGCTTCAAGAATCGCGGTTTTAAACTTTCCCAAGCGACTTCGGTCTGTACTAATGGCACGAACCCCAAGTAGCATAGCATGTGTAACAGTGGTATAGTTTGAGGCAAAGAAAGTAATTTCTTCTTCCTGTATGCCACCCACCAATGCCTCCGCAGGGTATGTTTAGTACAGAGAAATTGCTTGAGGGTATAAAGGAGCTCGGCATTCAGGGCTGAGCAGCCCTTTGCATGCTCAGGCCAGTAAAGCGTAGCATATCGCAATAGCAGAGACTCTTGACAGTCTAGCTTAGCGTCTAGGTTAATAACCCTTTGTTGCAAGCTGCTCTGCGCAATGCAGTCAAGGCACTTTTGCGCCAGCTCGAGGTGCGAAGACTCTACTATAATTCGAAACGCCTCTAGCACTGCATCGCTGTCGCGCTCTTTGCGCTGCAGATAATCCCGCGCTGACTGATGGACAAGGCTGACCTCTTGCTCTTGTACCTTTAGTAGAGGCCCGCACAGAGTAACATTGTCGCGTACTACTTCTTCCACAGTCATTTGAGGAGTGGCTTGGACGCCTACTACCGCTGCTAGCTCTTGCAACTGCAGAGGGCGAGCGGCCATAGTCACCCAGCGCAAGATTGTCCGGCTCACGTCTCTCCGCTTCGCTGGGATGCGAAGCAGCATGCGGCTATATATCGCCGGAAGGCCACTCGGCAGATCTTCAAGGGCTTCCCAGATTTCAATGCGCGTCTGCTTCTGCAACAGCTCGTACATAGCGAAGCCTACCCACAGAAACGTCCCTTCAGCGCGTTTAAGAAGGGCTGTCTGTACAGCTGTATTGAAGTTGTTATTGAAGCCTTCTATTCTCGACAGCTCCTGTACTCGGGTTGACACGAACAGCCTAATGTCGCTGGCTACCTTCTCGTCGTTGTCCGGATCTAGCCTCACCCTCGTGCGGCCCTGCAGTCCAGGTATGTCTCGGCTGACGATCGCTAGCTTGAACGCGCCCTTGATCGACGATGATGTTCCACCAACAAGCAGACCGAGTTTTGGCAACAGCTCTTTCAGCGTGCTCTCTTCGCACTCGTCGAGTCCGTCAAGGACGCAGAACATCGTCCCGAGCTCATTGTCTGCGATCAGCTTGCTGAAGATGATCCACAGAGCTTCCAGAGACGACAGCGTCTGCTGCGTCTTCTCAGGCGTCTCAAAGGACGGCAGCGCGTGCTTAATCAGCTGCGGGCGCTTGACCACAATCTGGTGCACCAGTCCGCGTAGCACAGCGACAGCCGTGTTACGCCTCTCGTCCTGGGCGCTGCAGAAGAAGAACAATAGCTCTGCGTTATCTATGCTCGCTGTGTGCCTCTCTAGCTCCTCTGTCAGGAAGATGGACAGCATCGTCTTGCCCTTGCCGGGCCCGCCCAAGATCCACACAGCAGGCGCGTGTCGCTATCGCTGTTGCCATCTAGCCAGGGCACGATAGCTCGCATTGTGCGTAATCCACTTGCAGGTTCCCACAACCCTCGTGCCTTTCGCGC
Organism: Laburnicola sp. JP-R-44; assembly: GCA_009805535.1. Classification (NCBI taxonomy): domain Eukaryota; kingdom Fungi; phylum Ascomycota; class Dothideomycetes; order Pleosporales; family Didymosphaeriaceae; genus Laburnicola; species Laburnicola sp. JP-R-44. The sequence goes on along the minus strand of SELF01000016.1, from coordinate 188,241 downwards.
TGATCAGGCTCTCGCGGTCGACGTGGGGATCGGTGAGGAAGAGAGCGTGGCGGCACGCGCTGGCCGCCCGGTCTGACGCGTCTGTTCACAAACATGTTAGCAGCTAGCGTTATCAGACAAAGACTATTCAATGTACCTTCGGCACTCGTGGAGCCAGCAAAGTGCACGTCTCTTGCTGAGCCTACGAAGGCTTGTGAGTGGTTCTGAGTGGAGACCCCGCTTATGTGCTGATGGTGGGGCAGGCCTTCAGACATTTGGCCTAGGCTACTCGCAACGTTGGATATCTTCTGCACGACAGAGCCAGAGATGCGGGTTTTACTCTTTATGGGAAGTTTTTTCTCGTGGGTTATACGGATCGAGTCTCGAGTCGCGCGTAAGCAAGGCATCGCAGTGCATGAACGCGGCAGTGTTTGCACTGAGGAGCGGGCTGAGCCTGGTTGTGCGGAGCCTATGAGCTTCTCTGTCCTACCACACCGCAGCCGCCACACGCAGCACATGAGCGTTTTGGGTGTATTCTGGGCGCCTATCATGGCCTCTCAGCCGTAGCTGAGCCTTGCTAGCGAGGCGTCCAACACGTAGAGGAGACTGCACTAAGCTCGGCCATATAGTGTTCGGCCACGTATAGTGATCGGCCACCCCACCACAACGCGTTACTCACTTTTTGATCATCTATATTCTCAACACCACGCGTTCAAAATGGATCCCCGTGAGTTGGCTATACAATCTGCTATCTGCGATCTTAATGCTGGCGTTTTTACAAGTTAGCGGAAGGCTGCTAAGGCCTGGGGCGTTCCCCGATTAACGCTCTAAGAAACGCATCAACGGTCGCTAACCTAACGCGATATAGCTCACTTAAATCAACAGCGATTAACACTGGAGCAAGAGCACTTTCTAGTAGAGTGGATACTAGAAGAGGACTTACGCGCACAACCTCCCTCTCATCCAGACTCCGCAATAAGCAATCCAGATTTGGTTCGCTTGCTTGACTTGCTTAAGTTACTCAATCCAATCAAGTCAATCTTAACCTATACAAATTTCGTACTAAGTCAATCTGTATAGTAATTTTTAATTAACTTGCTTGTCTTGCTTGTAAAACTAATAAGGATTTAGGGTAGCTAGAGAGCCTATCTTAAGATAATTTTTTAGTATTGCTGTTAGCTTATCCTAAGTTGTATTAGACCCCCGTCTGTGCGCGCTTGTAAAGTCGCCTTTGCCCCCTATACGAAGGAGCTCGTTTTTAGTAAGTCACCAGCCTCAGTGACCAGTGCGTGGTGGCTGGTGACTCACTAAAAACGAGCTCCTTCGTACAGACGCGTTTTTTCGGTCTTCTGATTGCCCCACTATGGCCAAACGCTCACGAGCTCCTACTACTGGCACCGCTGCCACCGCCTCCACCAAACGTACGCGCTCCTCGGAGCCATCATCTCGACGCCTATCTTAACGCACATCTTAACGATCATTATCGCCCCGTCAAGCCCTAGCTGCCGCGAGCCAGGCCATAACGTTCAAGTCGGAGTTTGTTGGAGTCGCAGCTAGAGGCAGAGATCGTCGCGCCCACCAAGGGCAGTTAGGCTGGTACAGCAGCTACAACAGAAGCTGGAGGTGGCGATAGAGATAATAGAGATAGCGATAACTTTAACAGCATTAATTAGGAGCGTTTAAAAGGGTTTATAAAGCCTCTTGCAACTTAATAATGTGTTAAAAAGCTAGATATTTTAATATAGCTATTATATTGTTAAGTGTAAGAATCCGAATCGAGTATAGTTTGTATATAAGTATTGCCATACTTATAGGGTTATTGATGCTGGAGGCAGCGGTGGTATATTCGACGTTACTAGGGCTACAACAGCAGCTGCTACTCATCTTAGTTAGCAAAGACAAGGCTATATGCTCTCTTAAAGGATAGCGTAAAACAGCGCTAGCAAGCTAGTGGGCAGCTCTCTTTATGGCAGGCTTTTGAAGCTGGTGTTAATGTCTCTTAGCACGCCGCTAACGCAATAGGTAACTTCAATATATAGTAGTTTCGACAAGCTGTAGTACTTTGCCTACTTGATAACAACTTGCCAATAGAGCTGCTTACAAGGCCGTCGTTTTGAGAGATAATTAACTTTGCCAATCCAGAGGCAGAGGCAGCGTTATAGGTAAGTCCTCAAAGTGTTGCTACGTACGCGATGCGCCTGTTCCTCCATATACAGCCCCAGGTCATCCAGTCTCTGTCAGCAGCTGCAAGTAAGATACACATAAGCTTTAACGGCTGGACAACAAGGGGTAGCAAGCGCAGTTATCTTGGGGTTATTGCTTATTTTGCTAACGCCTCTAGAGTAATATAAGACTTGCCTATTAGCCTGCCACAACTTGCTAGCGCCTATATAGGCGAAGCTATTGCAGAGACCGTTATTAAGACGCTTAAAGTATACGGCATTACTTACGACAAGCTAGGTTACTTTGTACTTAACAACGCGCCACTAACAACAACACTGCAATCGACGCAGTTGCTCGCGTATACCACTTTAACGCTGCCCATCGACGCCTCCGCTGTGGCCCTCATACGCTCAACCTCGTCGGCCAGGCTGTTATATTTGGCGCCAATAAAGAGGCGTACGACAAACGCTGCTGAACAGCTCGATATAGAGAAGGTGTACATGCAGGAGTGGCGCAAAGAAGGGCTATTAGGCGTACTAGTTGACGTGATTAACTACATTAAAACGCCGCAATAGTATAAGCGTTTTAGAGAGTTTTAACGCGCTGCTAACGCTAAGTTACCTGCTAGAGAGCGTCTTAAAGTACTTAAAACTATTAAGCCTGTTGTTACTTAGTAGAAACTTGTATTATGCCGCCTTTTAACGCTTAACTTAACTCTAAGCTGCCTATAACTCCTACGCAGAGTACTATATTAACTGTATTACTTTTAATAATAGGCGCGCAGCACAAAACAACACTAAGCCACTAGATGCTCTAAGTTGGATAAGATCCACCAGTCTTACGGCTGCTAACTGGGCAGTGATAACAGAGTACTAGGACTGCTTGCAGCCGCTTAAGCTTGCTACAGAAAGGCTAGAGGGATAGGGCAAGGCAGGCAAATTTGGAGCTATTTATAAGGTTTATACCAGTCTTTAAGTACGTACTTAGCGCGCTCAAAGCGCGTACGCGCCTATACAAGCAAGTCGACTTTAACCACACTACGCACGCACCTAAGGATCACCTCCACGTTAACCTACGCGCGCTGCCTAGAGTAAGGCAAATAATTACTATAACAAGCTTAACAACTCGCCTGTCTATTACGCTGCTGTCTGCCTCCATTTATACTATAAGTACTATTGCGAGAACAGCTGGGCAGACAAGCCAGAGTGGCTTACTGCCGCTAACGCTGGGTTTTCAACAACTCTGGCAATCGTACAAGCCTCCTCACCACCAGCGCCCTCTATCTTGTACAACTACAACAACAACAATCGCAAGTAGGATAGATGACGTAATTAGCGCCTTTGTACGCCGCGCAACAATACGACGAGAGAGGAGGTAGGTAGCTCACAACAACAAGTACGAGCGCTAGAGGACTTAAGAGCTAGAGTGGAGCAAAGAGTAATACTTAGGCGATAGGCACCTAGTTATATACTGGATACAAATGCGCTCAAAATACCTATATTTAAGCTAGTTTGCTATTAATATACTACTATAACTATTCTAGTATTAAGCTGCGATTGCGAGCGGCTCTTTAGTGAGCTTAGCGACCTACTTAAGCCTAGACAACGCGCTATTGGCAGCGAGTTACTTGCAGCTCTGCAATTAGTAAGAGCGTAGTTAAGAGCTGGCTTTAACACTTAGTACTAGAGCGCTAAGGGCAACAATAAGGACGATCTTTCTGATGAGGATATTGTACGAGACTACAATATACAAGAGTGGAGTACTTATCCGCAGTAATTGTATATAAAATTAATTACTTAGCGTCTAATCTAGTTAATCTATAATTAAGTTGCAAGCAAGCTGTGTAAAAACACTAACAATTAATCTACAATTAAGCGACAATGACGTTACTAACAAGCAAGCCAATTAACGACTCCAAGATTGATTGACTTGCTTGTTGTTGCGGAGTCTGCTCAACATTGCTGAATCGCTCATTTGGGGTTAACTTGAACCCGCTTCTTGTACGAGTAACCTTATGGGTATCTAGTTGATATTTAAGTCGTTGATTCTCTCAGCCTCTAGCTGGGCTGCCCTGGTGTTGCCTGCCTCTGCAATATACCTTGCCTGCCTTGCCAAGCACTATCCGGGTACTTCGTGAAAGAGATTCTAATAGTAATAGTGCCTGCTGAGCCTTATATAAGGCATGTGAGCTTCGAGGTGTATTAAAGAGTGGATTTAAGGCAGCTAAAGCCTGGCTGCTAGGTGGTGGAGGAGTAACTGGCCGGCTAGTTACTTGGGATGACAGCAGTACAAGGCCTGGGTTGTATGGGCAGAGGCCAGAAGCCCTCCAGCCAGCTCGTATAACACGCTCTGATAGTCCTTCTTCCCTTGCCTTGTTGTATGATGTAACAAAGCGCTCTTTCTTAATAGGTGCTGCGTCATCAAGGGCAGAGAGAGCTTGAATCTTATCACGGTACTTAGATTTGAGTACTGAGAAAGGAGCAAGATCTAGAGGCTGTAAACAGGTGGGAGGCGTGAGCTAGGAGGTACAGGAGGTGGATCTTGTTGACCTTGCAGAGCCACATGAAGTCGATAGGTGTATAGGAGCTATGGCCGTCAAGAAGGAGGAGTCGATAGCCGCTGTTAGATAGTGAAGTATTTGGTATAAAAATACGCTATAACCATTCATATCCAATTAAGTTCAACGTCCATCCATTCTCTAACGTTGTGTATAGCCAATCTGGTGTGTCTTGTGCTAGGAACCAGGTAGATTGCAGATGCTTGCCCTTAAAGATAACTAGGCATTAAAGCTTAACGCCGACGGCTGAGATAGTCTCAATAATCAATACCCACTCGCGATCCTCTGGAGATTTGATGTAAGCTTTCTTCTTTAAAGAGCTTGCAAGCACCTGGGCATTCGTACATACCCCTAGTGCGCACCCAGTCTCATCCATATTCCACATATCTTCATATTGTATGCCTAGCTCTATTCTTGTCCGCTCAAACAGCTCAAGAAAGGCCTTTATAGTGTCGTAGTTAGCTGCTGTTGTTCGTGCGCTCTCAATTGTTCGGCCGATAATAGATGCGACGCGTGGGTTGCGGGCGATAAAATGGGGTATCCATAGTTGCCCTAGAGGCTCGTAGTCACCGTTCATGTGCAGGATTCGGGTGGCCATTTCTCGTACGCGTGGATGAGAGCAGACTCCGCAACAAGCAAGTCAATCAATCTTGGAGTCGTTGATTGGCTTGCTTGTTAGTAACGTCATTGTCGCTTAATTGTAGATTAATTGTTAGTATTTTTACACAGCTTGCTTGCAACTTAATTGTAGATTAACTAGATTAGACGCCAAGTAATTAAATTTATATATAATTACTGCGGATAAGTACTCTACTCTTGTATATTGTAGTCTCGTACAATATCCTTATCAGAAAGATCGTCCTCTCATCGTCGCCCTTAGCGCTCTGGTACTAAGTGTTGAAGCCAGCTCTTAACCACGCTCTTAGTAATTACAGAGCTGCAAGTAACTAACTCGCTGCTAATAGCGCGTCGTCTAGGCTTAAGTAGGTCGCCAAGCTCACTAAAGAGCCGCTCGCAATCGCAGCTTAATGCTGGGATAGTTAGCATATTGATAGCAAACTAGCTTAAATATAGGTATTTTGAGCGCATTTGTATCCAGTACATAACTAGGTGCCTATCGCCTAAGTATTGCTCTTTGCTCCACTCTCTCTAGCTCTTAAGTCCTCTAGCGCTTGTACTTGTTGTTGTGAGCTGCCTCCTCTCTTGTGTTGTTGCGGCGTACAAAGGCGCTAATTACGTCATCTATCCCACTTGCGATCGTCGTTTGTAGTTGTACGAGATAGAGGGCGCTGTGGTGGTGAGGCTTGTACGATTGCTAGAGTCGTTGAAACCTAGCGTTGGCGGCAGTAAGCCACTCTGGCTTGTCTGCCTAGCTGTTCTCGCAATAGTACTTGTAGTATAGATGGAGGCAGACAGCGGCGTAACGCGTAATAGACAGGCGAGTTGTCGAGCTTGTTATAGTAATTGTTTGCCTTACTCTAGGCAGCGCGTAGGTTAACGTGGAGGTGATCCTTGGGTGCGTTAGTGTGGTTAAAGTCGACTTGCTCGTATGGGCGCGTACGCGCTTTGAGCGCGCTAAGTACGTACTTAAAGACTGGTATAACCTCGTAAATAGCTCCAAATTTGCCTGCCTTGCCCCGTCCCTCTAGCCTCTCTATAGCAAGCTTAAGCGGCTGCAAGCAGTCCTGGTACTCTGTTATCACTGCCTAGTTAGCAGCTGTGAGACTAGTGGATCTTATCCAACTTAGAGCATCTGGCGGCTTAGTGTTGTTTTGTGCTGCGCGCCTATTGTTAAGAGTAATACAGTTGATGTGGTACTCTGCGTAGGAGTTGTAGGCAGCTTAGAGTTAAGTTGCGCGTTAAAAGGCGGCATAATACAAGTTCCACTAAGTAACAACAGGCTTAACAGGTTTAAGTACTTTAAGACGCTCTCTCTAGCAGGTAACTTAGTGTTAGCAGCGCGTTAAAACTCTCTAAAACGCTTATACTATTGCGGCGTTTTAATGTAGTTAATCACGTCGACTAGTACGCCTAATAGCCCTTCTTTGCGCCACTCCTGCATGTACACCTTCTCTGTATCGAGCTGTTCAGCAGCGTTGTCGTACGCCTCTTTATTGGCGCCAAATATAACAGCCTGGCCGACGAGGTTGAGCGTATAGGGCGGGGCCACAGCGGAGGCGTCGATAGGCAGCGTCAAAGTGGTATACGCGAGCAACTGCGTCAATTGCAGTGTTGTTATTAGTGGCGTTGTCAAGTATAAAGTAACCCAGCTTGTCGTAAGTAATGCTGTATACTTCAAGCGTCTTAATAATAGTCTCTGCAATAGCTTCGCCTATATAGGCGCTAGCAAGTTATGGCAGGCTAATAGGCAAGTCTTATATTACTCCAGAGGCGTTAGCAAAATGAGCGATGACCCCAAGATAACTGCGCTTGCCACCCCTTGTCGTCTAGCCGTCAAAGCTTATGTGTATCTTACTTGCAGCTGCTGACAGAGACTAGATGACCTAGGGCTGTATATAGAGGAACAGGCGCATCGCGTACGTAGCAACACTTTGAGGACTTACCCACAACACTGCCTCTGCCTCTAGATTGGCAAAGTTGATTATCTCTTGAAACGACGGCCTCGTAAGCAGCTCTATTAGCAAGTTGTTATTAAGTAGGCAAAGTACTGCAGCTTGTCGAAACTGCTGTATATTGAAGTTACCCATCGCGTTGGCGGCGTGCTGAGAGACATTAACACCAGCTTCAAAAGCCTGCCGTAAAGAGAGCTGCCCACTAGCTTGCTGGCGCTGTTTTACGCCATCCCTTTAAGAGCATATGGCCTCGTCTTTGCTAACTAAGATGAGTAGCAGCTGCTGTTGTAGCCCTAGTAACGTCGAAATATACCGCTGCCTCCAGCATCAATAACCCTATAAGTATGGCAATACTTACATACAAACTATACTTGATTCGGATTTTTTACGCTTAACAACACAATAGCCATGTTGAAATATCTAGCTTTTAACGCGTTGTTAAGTTGCAAGAGGCTTTATAAACCCTTTTAAAACGCTCCTAATTAATACTGTTAAAGTTATCGCCATTTCTATTATCTCTATCGCCACCTCCAGCTTCCGTTGTAGCTGCTATACCAGCCTGACTGCCCTCGGTGGGGCGCGACGATCTCTGCCTCTAGCTGCGACTCCAACAACTCCGACTCGAACGTTATAGCCTGGCTCGCGGCAGCTAGGGCTTGACGGGGCGATAATAATCGTTGAGATGTGCGTTAAGATAGGCGTTGAGATAATGGCTCCGAGGAGCGCATACGTTTAGTGGAGGCGGTGGCAGCGGTGCTAGTAGTAGGAGCTCGTGAGCGTTTAGCCATAGTGGGCAATCAGAAGACTGAAAAAACGCGTCTGTACAAAGGAGCTCGTTTTTAGTAAGTCACCAGCCACCACGCACTAGTCACACTAAGGCTAGTGACTCACTAAAAACGAGCTCCTTCGTATAGGGGGCAAAGGCGACTTTACGAGCGCGCACAGACAGGTCTAATACAACTTAGGATAAGCTAACAGCAACACCAAAAAATTATCTTAAGATAGGCTCTCTAGCTACCCTAAAATCCTTATTAGTTTTACAAGCAAGACAAGCAAGTTAATTAAAAATTACTATACAGATTAACTTAGTACGAAATTTGTATAGATTAAGATTAACTTGATTGGATTGAGTAACTCAAGCAAGTCAAGCAAGCGAACCAATCTGGATTGCTTATTGCGGAGTCTGATGTTGAGAGTATTAAGGCTGCCATTGACCAAGCGGCAGCTCAACAGGCTAAACAAGCAAGCGCTACACCAGAGAAACAAGCTCAAAAAGCAGCAGCAGCAGCGACAGCGCTTACTCTTGATTCTATGTGTGTACTGAGTGGCAAATATAATTGTTGTTGTTGAGAAATCGCGACTCCAAACTGTGTGTGGCTGTTTTGGGTGGGGTGGCCGATCACTATACGTGGCCGAACACTATATGGCCGAGCTTATCTAAAAAGCCGTGTGCGAACCAAAGACCGGAACAAGACGCTGCTTTCAGCTTCTGGATACAACAATCACTCCTATCTACAGTACATCTTTTGTGTTTATGAAGACGTCAACAAGACAAACCCGATACACACCGAAAGATTCACCATGGACCCTTTCAGCATCACAGCAGGTGCTATTGGCATCACCGGGGTCGCCACGACAAGCATCGCGCAGCTGCACGCTCTCATCGACGGTCTTTCCGAAGCTCAAGACGTAGTGACAGACGTAGCTTCTAGCTTGACTAACTTAGAGCGTCCGCTAGCTACGCTCGAACAACTCATCATCTCGGACGAGGCTACTTCCATTGCGGCCAAGGAGGATCTCAGGAAGGCTGGTGTCGCCGAAGCGGTCAACAAGTGCGGTGATGCCTGCAGTGAGTTCAGCAAGAATTTGACCAAGTGGACCAAGCATTCGAGCGCCACGAAGCTTTCTCTTCGAGATCGACTCTCCGTTGGCATGTGGAACAGAGAAAAGATTCGTACGCTTAGGACTCAGCTGCAATCGTGCGAGGCCACCGTACATTTTGCCGTTACGAGCACGCAGCTGTAAGTTCATCACCTACCCTCACCCAAGACAGCGCATACTGACCTCACGAAAGGATGGTCCAACTGCGGTCCGAAAAGTTGTCCGAGGCTAATCGCGAAATTGTGAAACGGCAGCTGCAAACTCTTGAGACGAAGATCCAGAAGCACCTCGATCTCACTAAGAGGCAGCAAGAGGAGGCCGAGAAGAGAAGCGCAAGCAAGGACTGCAGGAAGAGCCGGAAGACGAGGAAGACGGCGGTGCACAGCGGACGCTAGCTATCAAGGAGATTGAAGAACAGTCACGCCTACTCGAGGCCGACCAAGTGTCTTGTGGAGTGGTGTTCTCGCAGGTATGGTCCAAACGGAGTGGTCAAGACATCAACAACGTTATAACCTTGGACAATTCACGGGCACTGTGGGGGTGGGGCTGCCGGAGAGCGTGGTAGGGAAGATCAACCAGCGCATCACTGGTGTGAGGACCGAAGGAGGCTCGCTAGTTGTCGTAGGTGTGTACAGCGGGCAACATCAGCTTGAAGGGCCTTTGATGCTTGGGAGTGTCCTTTCTTTGATTTCACGATGCGGTGTGTCAGTATCTATAGCACTGATAGCAGGACACTAATGAGAAGCTGCACATGCTCAGACTCACAACCGTATATGCTCCAGGGCCCCACGTCAATAGCACAGGCTACCCAACCACGAGCTTCGCACACTGGTTTATGCAATCCGATCAAAGCATGCGATGAGATCTATCGCGGGGCGCAAGGCTGGGCCGCTCATGTGCATAGGCGGGCTCGGCTGCAGGGGGCCTGCCACGGCCTAGAGCAACGACTAACTAGCCTTCAACTCCACGCATAACGTTGATTCTGCGCCAGTGAGGTCTATTTAGAGTTTCCCGCGCTAATGCACTTCTATGTGGTGCCTGCGTATCTCTCAAACGCGTAGACCCAGGCAGTTTTAGCTACATAAGCAAAGTCTGCCGGCGCGGCGCACCTGATGGTATCCGCCCCGATCTGCAGAGTGGCTCAACAGCAAGCACAACAGCGCTGTCGAGAAAACGTCCTCTCCATGCCAGTAACAGCAGTACGGCCATGAGGAAGTCTACCGTATACCCTAATGTGTGGATTGCTGCTGGCCCTTCGCGTTGCCGTAAGAGAGTGGGTATCGTTTCCACGAAAGCGTCGCTGTCATCCTCACATTGATTGGTGGTGGCAGCCATGACTAAGGGTGCGTTTGTGCCGAGTTGGTTTCTGCGTGGTTCTTCGCCATTCTGTCGCCTGTTCGACAGACTCCAGCAGTACCAGACTGCCTCCCTCGTCGGCAAAGTCAGGTCATTGCCAGCCCTATCGAGGCCGCCTAGGAAGCCTCTTCGAGCCATACTACCACGTGAACAGATAGCGATTCGGCCCGGCCTCACCTTCGAGTAACGATGAGACGCTTCTCTCACGAAGCGGACGTCTCTTTCGACCCCACGCAGCGGTACGACACGTTCAGCGATGTGCAGTCGGTGGAAGGTGATCGAACGCTACCTCCAAGTACCTGTCGTCGGTCTTAGGCGATTCCACATTGAGTCGCACGTTGCGTTTCCATACCTCACAAGGCTGCAACGGGCTGGCGCAAGCGAGTGTAGACGGGCTCGGCTTTCTCCCGCTGGCCGACTGGGATGATTACAAACAGCTACGAAGAGGAGACACCAAGCCACCTGCGCTACTCGATTGAGTGGAAGGTAGCCATCAACAACAGGGTGATCGCTAGAGATACAGAGCAAGACGTTGTCCTGGCGCCCGCTGTGTATATTGGGAGATGTACCTGCAGGCAAAGGTCGACAAACTTGTAGATAGGAAGCTGCCGCACAGCAGCCAGGTGAGGCTGGATGACACTAGTGTTGTCGCATCTGTGAACGACCGCTCGGAGCGTGACTTGACGAGGCGGTTCGACGACATGAAGATTGACTGGTCGGTAGTCGAGAGACAGTTCATTCGATGGAGTGACCCGTTTCCGGTCTGGTAAGAAGCTAAGAGTAGACCTCACTTTCAATTATAAAGATGCAGGCTCTTCATCAACGGCTACAGCGAACCGTGGGAACAAGCGAGGCTCATGCGCTACCCAGCGGATGCTTGCCGATCGGGCTTCTCAACTCAATGCCGAGCAGCAGAGCAGCGGACAGGCCTCTGCGTGGGTAAACGTATATACTTTGATGCGATGTCCTGGCCCGCCTTGTAGCCTTGGTCCGCATTGTTGGCGTGACCCGTTCGGCAAGAAACACTACAAGCTACGTACTCACCATCTCAGAGCGCTGGCGGGGCTGGTGGAGCAAGGTCACCGATTAGACACCCATGATGATGTGCCCGCAGATATTCGCGAGCAGTTGTACGCTGAAGATCATCCACGGCTGAAACGGCGCCCTCAGGACAGCGCGCCTACACCGGGTCTTCCGCCAATCACAATCAACAATGTCATGCCATCTCCAGCCAGTGAGTCGCCCTCCACGGCATCTGTCAACAGCACTCCAATGACAAAGAAGCGATCCTCAGGAGGCAATCGAATTGATATTCCCGGCCCTCGCGACATAGCCGTGGCCGTCTATAGCGAGTGGCAGCAATCCATGGTTGTGGACCAGATGTTGCAGCTTGAGTATCAGAAGGCCCGTGATGCGACGCTGCGGGACGGGCTGGACCTAGAACAGGTGTTTGAGGACCAGGACGCCGACTTCTTCATCCAGAGCGGAGAGTCAAGCGGGGAGTGGCACGTCGGTTCGTTAGAGACATTGAAGTATGGGCTGAGCTGTATAAGTTGGAATACACGGAGAGGGAAGACTAGGGTGGAGTACATAGTATAGTATCGCGTGAGGATTGCACCGTTAGTTCACTCAGACATAAAATCCGCATGCACATTTCTATTGCACTGCTTGCACCTTTCTCAACATTCTTCAACCGTGACCCCAGCATGCCGAAAGTGCGCTTTGGCGATATCCTCCCTACCGCCTGCGACGCTGACGCACCATTCGAGGAAAGCTGCGAAGTCCTGTTCAGGATTGTTTTCATACCCATGCCAGTAGTTCTTCTTGATGAAGCCCTTCAGGACGCCGAAGAAGTCTTCGATCGGGTTGAAGTCGGGCGAGTACGGCGGCAGAAACTCCAGCTTGACGCCTGCACAGTCGCACAGCACCTTGACCCGCTCACACTGTGGTGGAACGAGGCATTATCCATAACCAGTACAGACTTTGGTTCCGGCCAGCGACCGCAATGCTGAAGAAGCTGCTCGATGAAGTCCTCAAAGACGGCGCTGTCAGTCGATCCCTGGAACACTCGCGATAGGAGTATGCCGTCCTGTGTATATGCTGGCAGGATCTGGTATCTACGACCTCGATGGAACTGTGCAACTTGTACAGGTGCGACGCCGAGCGGGGCCCAGCCAGTGCGCCTGAAGCCCACGCGCTTGTCGCATCCGGACTCGTCCACGTAGACAAGGTGGTAGGACCGATAGGCGGAGAGGTTGTGGAGGTAGTAGTCTCGAAGATCTGCATTCCGTTCTTTTGCGATCTGGCGACTCGCTTTCTTTGTCCAGCCTATTGACTTCAGAGCGCGACTTACCGCAGAAACGTTTGCCAGAATTTCGAACTCGTCGTACAAGAACACTACCATCTCATCTTGGTACATGCCTGGCTTTTCCAGCAGCTTCTCACGTAGAGCATCTAGCATTACCGACGTTATACGACGACGGCGCCCGGCACCATTGAAAGGCGCTTTAGTGCTGCCGAAGCATCGCATATTCGCTCGTATGGTTCGGACAGTGCGGTCGCTGCAGCCGGCAGCAGCAGCTATATCAACGGACTTGACAGACTTGCTTAGTATCATATCCCGGATCATGGCATGCTGCGATTCTGCGAGGTTAGGGGCCATGCTGAGATCGTAACCTATAGGTGGAGTCTTGACGTCCTGCCGTTTGCAACGCGCGAACGAACGCTGACACCGCGACAGCCTTGGCGTAGTAGAGATTCCTCAGGCAGGTTGTCTTCCTACGGAACAACACGCCTGCGTATTGAAAGGCGTGCCAGCAAGCAAGGTTCTTAATCGGCTGCAAAGCGGCATGCTCAGGTGCAGTATATGGACTTCTACTCCCGAACCCAGACATGCAGCCTTGCCGCTCATCTCTTGATGGATGTGCTGAGCTCTGCAGCTCAGCCGCACGCTCTGTAGCAACATGCAGCCTCACCAACCGACTGCCGCAGAACAACCTGCAATAACAGCTCGACTCAAAAATCCCTTTACTGGGTGACTGCACGATCTGACACGGTAGCGCAAGCCCGGCAACCGGTGTGCCTGAGGAGAGATGTCTGAGAGCCCGAGGCCCCACCAGCAGAGCATTAGCCAGGTCTCCACCCAACAGGGCTCACGAGCCTATGTAGGAACCTTCAACAACTGCCTCTTCAGCAGCACTGAGGAATCCCAAAGTTCGTCCGCTGCGCTCTCTTATCCTTTTTTACTTCTTGTGCCAACTGCTAACATGGATCCCTACAGAAGCCTTGGAACAAGCGGCCAACGCGTGTCGCAAGGTCCTCTTCCTCGCCGATCCCCACGTCGACCGCGAGAGCCTGATCAGCGCCAAAGGCACGAGAGTCGCGGGCACCTGCGAGTGGATCACACACAACGAGAGTTACCGGGCCTGGCTGAACGGCGATGGTGGTGGCAGCAACAACGACAGCACGCGCCTGCTGTGGATCTCCGGCGGCCCGGGCAAGGGCAAGACGATGCTGTCGATCTTTTTAACGGAGGAGCTAGAGAGGCACACAGCGAGCATAGACAACGCCAAGCTGGCGTTCTTCTTCTGCAGCGCCCAGGACGAGAAGCGCAACACGGCTGTCGCTGTGCTACGCGGCCTAGTACACGAGATCATCGCCAAGCGTCCGCAGCTAGTTAAGCACGCGCTACCATATTTTGAGACGCCTGAGAGGACGCAGCAGACGCTGTCGTCCCTGGAGGCTCTGTGGATCATCTTCAGCAAGCTACTCGCAGACAATGAGCTCGGGACGATGTTCTGCGTCCTTGACGGATTCGACGAGTGTGTGAGGAAAGCACGCTAAAGGTGCTGTTACCAAGAATCGTTAGCCTGCTTGCCAGCGGAGCTCCATCAACGACTCAGGGCATTTTCAAGCTGGCGATCATCAGTCGAGACATGCCTGGCCTGCAAGGCTGCACGAGGGTCAGGCTAGACCCTGACAACGACGAGAAGGTCGTCGGTGACATTGAGCTATTCGTGTCTACCCGAGTCGGGGAGCTATCGAGGATCGAGGGATTCGAAGACGAGTTTCGATCATCCGTACAGACAATTCTACTAGCACGTGCCGAGGGGACGTTTCTGTGGGTGGGCTTCGCGATGCACGAGCTGTCGCAGAAGCAGACGTGCAGTGACATCTGGGAGGCCCTTGAGGATCTGCCGAGCGGCCTTCCGGCGATATACAGCCGCATGCTGCTGCGCATTCCTACCAAGCAGAGAGAGATGAGCCGCGCGATCTTGTGCTGGGTGACGCTGGCTGTTCGCCCGCTGCTGTTGCAAGAGCTGACTGCTGCGACAGGTGTCCGCCCCTTTGCCCCTCGAACGACGCCCGAGCAAGCGACCCGTGATGCGATTACTCATTGCGGGCTTCTGCTAAAAGTACAAGAGCAGGAGGTCAGCTTTGTCCACCAGTCGGCGCGAGACTGAGACTACTGCTGCGCGTAAAGAGCGCGACAGAGATGTAGTGATAGAGGCGTTTCGACTTGATTTAGAAAGTGCACACCTCGAGCTAGTACGAAAGTGTCTTAGTTGCATCGCACACAAAGCGGCTTGCAGTATAGGGCTATTAACCTAGATGCTGAGCTAGGCCCTCGAGAATCTCCGCTGTTGCGATATGCAACGCTCCACTGGCCTGAGCACGCAAAGAGCTGTTCTGCGCTAGCAACAAAGCTCTTTAACCGTCGTGCGCCTTTCTTCCAGAAGGAATCTCCTTTGCGCATACACTGGTGGAAAACCTATGACAAGAAGGTGAAAAGGTATCCATATAAGCCTCCACCATTGCTGCATATGGCGTGCACTTTGGAGATTGTACCATGGGTAGAAGCAGAACTAACAGAGAAGAGCTGGTGGTCTTGGTTCTTTAAGCGCATAGATGAGGCGGATAATGATGGACTGACGCCATTACACTTGGCAGCTAAGAAAGGGAGTGAGGCGGTGGTGCGGCTGCTGGTGGACAGAGGAGCGGACGTCAAGGTGAAGGACAATCATGGAGGGACGGTGCTGCACCATGCAGCTCAGGGAAGAAGAAGAAGAAACGAGGCAGTGATGCGGCTGCTGGTGGATAGAGCAGCAGACATTAAGGTGAAGGACAACGATGGGAAGACGGCGCGCTGCACTGGGCAGCTTATAAAGGGAACGAGGCGGTGGTGGTGCGGCTACTGGTGGACAGAGCAGCAGACATCAAGGCGAAGGACAACGATGGGAAGACGGCGCTGCACTGGGCAGCTAGGGGAGGGAACGAGGCGGTGGTGCGGCTACTGGTGGACGGAGGAGCGGAAATCAACGTGAAGGACTACTATGGGAGGACGGTGCTGCACTGCGCAGCTCAGGGAAGAAAGAAGAAGGCGGTGGTGCGGCTGCTGGTGGACAGAGGAGCGGACGTCAAGGCGAAGGATAACAACGGAATGACGGTGCTGCACAAGGCAGCTTCAGATTGGGGAGCCAACTGGGGAAACAACTGGGGAAACAAAACTGGGGAAACAACTGGGGAAACAACTGGGGAAACAACTGGGAGTCAAACAACTGGGGAGTCAACTGGGGAGAGACAACGGGGGAGACAACGGGGGGGATAACGAGTCGGTGGTGCGGTTGCTGGTGGACAGAGGAGGAGATGTCAAGGCAAAGGATAACGATGGGAAGACGGCGCTGCATTGGGCAGCCTATAAAAGCAACTGGGTGGTGGGTGCGGCTGTTGGTAGACAGAGGAGCGGACGTCAAGGCGAAAGACAACGATGGGAAGATGGTGCTGCATTCGGCAGCCTCAGCTTGGATAGTGAACGGGGCGGTGGTGCGGCTGCTGATAGATAAAGGAGCGGACGTCAAGGCGAAAGACAACGATGGGAAGACGGTGCTGCATTCGGCAGCTGAGGAAAGGAACGAGGCGGTGGTGCGGCTGCTGATAGACAAAGGAGCGGAAGTTAAGGCGAAGGATAACAATGGGATGACGGTGCTGCACACGGCAGCTTCAGATTGGGGAGACAACTGGGGGAACAACTGGGGGGGAAACAACTGGGGAGACAACTAGGGAGGCAACTGGGGAGATAACGAGTCGGTGGTGTGGCTGTTGGTGGACAGGGGAGCAGACGTCAAGGCGAAGGACCACAATGGGACGACAGCGCTGCACTGGGCGCTGCCGGTGGATAGCGAAGCGAAAATCAAGGCGAAGGACTACTATGGTTGGATGGCGCTGCACTGGGCAGCTTAGGGAAGAAAGCAGGCGGTGGTGTTGCGGATACCAATGGATAGAGAAGCGAACGTCGAGGCGAAGGGGGAGGCGGTAGGTAGCATAGCAGAATGCTCTTCAAACACATCACGATGTAGCGTAGCAAATTCATGTAATATATGTGATACTGTATCGTGATGGTTGCAACGAGGTATTAGTGAGCTTTCGCCTTGTTTAGTCTTTGGTAGGATCCATGTAGAAGCTACTCCTAATGGAGGTAAGGCTATGCTAAGCGAAGCAGGGCCCCTGTAGGCTGAGCGTTTTGTGTTAGCGCAGACCAGAAGCCGATTATGCAAGGGAGCGTACCAGCTCTCTCGTGCTTTTCCCATCGCTCCAGTCCATACAGTAACGTCCATCGAGAAATAGCCCGTGCCGAGGAATATGACGGGTAATTACTTCAACTTGAAGCAAATCCAATGCCGTGCACACTTTGATTTCTATTTTGCCTTATTCAAACTCCCATCGCGAGTCTTACATGCCCGCCTTCAACATAAGGAATCAAAGGTGCTGGGTTAGTTAGAAACTCTACCACGAGGAAGACCATGCATTGTTCATGCACAGCTACAGTTTATTACACCAAGTTTCATTCCTATTCAACCTTAATAAATTCCCAGATGATTCCTTCAGATAACTTATTTCCAGTCCTCCCTAGCTTCTGCAGCCCTTCTTCGTTGATTACTATGGGTCGAAGTGTCCACCAGTCTAACATCTGCATGATACAACCTCCCTTTAGCACCGGAGTGATAGTAAAGTGCCTCCATGCATCATGCTGTTCTGCCGAGCACTTTAGTCTTCCGTTCCATTGATCGTGACACAGAAACTTATTCGAGATGCGATTTCGGAAACCGACCCAGCCTTCAGTTTCTACACAACACCAGTGGATGGAGCCGCGGCCGCCGGGGGGGGGCCAGCATAACCTGCCCGTCAAGCAGTGTAATTACATGCCCCGACGAGATAGAGCGGATGATAACGGTGTGAAACCGTCCGACGGGACACCGCTGGATGTGTCCCGATTTTCTACGAGGTCTGCGGCGGCAACGTTTTTCGGAGGTTGTGTAGTAGGCGTGTAAATGGAGTTGTCGGGATCGGAGCCAGATTCAGAGTCGAATTGGCTGAGGCTCATGATGACGTATTTGGCCGGCGGAGAGTTGTTCTGTTTTCGAAGATTAATCCTCCAGAAGATGGCTTGGTCAGGTGTTTGAGCAAACCTTTAGCAGCTCGCAGCCTTCTTTGGACGTTGTCGTGGTGGGTTTGTTAGACGGAGGAAGTTGGGCGTGGATTTGGGGATAGCCTAGGTCGACTGATCAGGCCCCCCGGCTGGCTTCGGATCCTAGCTAGCGCGGCACTAAAAACCATCAACACGTGACCAGTTATGCAGTTCCAGAGAGCTGACTTGGTGACTGGAGGCACGGGCAAACGGCAAATTTCCGCCATACCACTGCTTGGCGTAATAATTTCCCATCTACCACTGTATTGAATACACTACCACACACGTGACGTCATCTCGTAAAATATCCCACATGCCACTTTTTCTATCCCAAATGCCACTCATTCTAACCCAATAAAAAATTTAGCGGCCCCGCGCCAACAGGCGGTTGACCCCCAGCTGATGGGCGGTTGGCCCCCGGCTTATGGGCGGCCACTCTCCCCGGCTTATGGGCGGTTGCCCCCCATAAGCTAGGCAGCCGACAGCCTACGGTGTTTGGTGAGTACCCTACCACTCAACACCAAAACAACGACATCATAATACGGACTCTAAACTATCCCTTTTAATTTGCTACTTTCATCTACTAACGTTACCTGAGAGCGTCTGGGGAGGCGCGAAGCCCACTAATAGAACAGTGGCATTTGGGACAGAACCGGTGGCATCTGGGATAGAAACAGTGGCATGTGGGATATTTTACGAGCTGACGTCACGTGTGTGGTAGTGTATTCAATACAGTGGTAGATGGGAAATTATTACGCCAAGCAGTGGTATGGCGGAAATTTGCCGCACGGGCAAAGCTGCTCAGATCACATGACTACGGGTCTGTGATCAGCCCGTGTCATGGCTCCGCACAGCCACAGGCTGAGCTCTTGATTGATTTAAATAAATTACATAGTGCCAGTTACGTGAGACTTGCAGGATGGTATCACACTAGCCTATATTAACGATTCTTTTCATTGAAGGTACCAACACACATGGGGACCTTGCGTGAATCTCTGTGCGACAGGAGCCACAACGCTAATAGTGGCTTTTAAATTCTGTAGGGGAGATTACGGGCTTAGGTAGAACTTTTCAATAGGTTTTAGTAGCGTCAAGAGCGTGATGATTGTGCTGTAGCGGGAGAAGCCTGTTTCGCGATAGAAGGGGCTCTTTACAAGATCGGCTACGGCGACGACGACGCGATGGTAATTTTTAGATGCGAAGATGGGCGCATGTCAAGGATCACCTATATTACAGGCCTAATGTGAAAATATAATAGATAAAAACGTGTATGCAGAGCTTGAGTGGTGCAAAGTGGAAGTACCCCTCATTTTTTTCGGCGCGGGGTGTTTCTCGACCTGCAGTGACGGACGTTAGAAGTGGACTAGACTTAGAGAAACAGCGCGCTCCAGTGGCACGGATGTATTAGAAATGTAATTTCACTTACCATTTTTAAAAATCTGTCATTCATTTATGAAGCAACAACTGACTAGATTATTACAGACGGCTTGGACTTTGAGGTCAGATGATCTGATTTGCTTTGTAAGATTTGATGCAGACGGTCTGCACAGCCTCAGGCTGATGGCTGACTAGCTTAGCTGTATGAATGACATAAGTAATTTACAGCGATCGTTAGTCTCGGAGATCAATTCGTTCTAGCCAGGTTTGGCAGGTCTTTGATGAGAAGTACCAACCGGGGTGGCGAGTTCGCATAAACTTGCGCACCTCGCCAGCCATAGGGCTGATATTGATTACCTAGCACCAAAGTAAGTCTTCGAGGGTCCCATGGACCGATATGTAAGTAACATAGAGTCGTAGAAGTATTGTGGTTGTGGTATATGGAAAGGTCGCAAGATCGCTATGAAAGAGCGCCTCGCACGCCTTAGGCTAAAAAGTGTGGATAGGATCGTATTCCTCAGGCCAAACAGGGCACAGAGTATGTTAAGAGGGTACAGAAATTATTCCGGTACAGCTATAGTAAGCGCTAGTCTTTATGAGAGAGAATCCACTGCCTAAAGTCGAAGTACCTCTACTTTGTCTCGCTTCACCGTGCGTCTCGCCACCCAGGGAAGTAGGTTAGTATATTCGCTTCTATTAAAGCACATAATTAAGCGGTTTTAACATACCATAAATCTCATACAGTGAGTCGTCAATCCCACACTCGGTTTTGAGTGGGCCGAATCAAGGAACGAGAGCTGGCGTTAGCACAGAGCATTTTAGGGAACTAATTAGGAAGACCCAATGTAGAACGAGATTTTGAAACTCTATTCATTCTCCGAAAATGGGTCTGGGTGTGGAGTTCTTATTTTGTGACACTCATCCATTCATTCATCTAGGCACCTCAAACGAAGTAGCAGGAAAGTTCTCCAACCAATGGCAAGAAGACCCGCGATATGGCGCGACCCAATTGTTCTAGGCGATACATCAGCCAATATTTGGATCGAAATATATAATTTGGTTTATGGGTCGAGAAAAAGTCACTAACAACGTAGCTAAAGACGATCAGAATGCACACATATAATCCAGAATGATCAAGAAGACTTCGCGCTCTCGGTACACGGTATGACGCTGTTATGGAAAGCTGTAGGTATGGTAGAAAAACACTTTGAAACAAATAGTCCAGAATAACTTTATATTTACCAACTATTTATTTTATTTTTTCCGTAACTGTTCTCACCCAAAGGATATATTAATCTATATCACCTCCCGCGAACAGCATCGCAACGACGGAGTCTCAGGGCGTCTTTCGCCAGTTCTACACTTGATGAGTGATGAACCAGACGCACATTGTGGCCGTGATGCGTCTGCGGTGTAGACGCATTGACACTTACATCTTGGCCAGGAAAGAAAACTGAATGGCCGGGGTCGGGATCCAGTCCGTTCCATTACACCAGGGCGTCGAATCGATTCTTGGACATTGCGATGCGATTTACTAGCCATAGGAGTATGCTGGCTAGTATCTTGTGGGACCGCCTGGGCCACTGGCGGCTTGTGTTGAGCCTTGGGTGCATTTGACCAGGTGGCAATGGTATGCGCACCTGGAATGGGACCAGCCATTTCGTTCATTATGTTACGCAGTCGTTGGTGCGTCCGCTGGCTCTTCTTGGGGGAGGCTCCACCGAAGCAGCAAATCGAAGCAAAGAAGCCCATTCTGTTTGATTTATATAGAAACTGTCAAAGTTGTTATACCAATTTTTTACCTTTTAGCCAGTTCGCCCATGGCTAAGAATTTATATATTGAAGAAGACGCATGACTGTATATCCACATTGTTTTATGAATGAATAGTGTGACACCACAGAGAGATGGTAGCAAATGCACAATGTAGTAAGCGGAGAAGCTGGGCTTATGTATTTCTCGTCATCTGAGATGTGACACAAAATTTGCAACTGGCTTCGAAAATGGTTCGATTTTTGTATAGACCAGTTTGTTGTTCTGGAATAGCATCTCACACAAGCAAACAAGATTCACCATTGTAGTCAATGGAGTTGGCGGGGTTAGTCAGATGATCAGACAAATGTTCGCATTTCTTCGCATGAACATTGAAGAGGTCTCAGGCTCTTCAATCAAGCCAGTAGTGAACCGCAACCTTGTTTAGCCAGTTCCAATGCCGTCTTCATCACACATCCACGTCAGTCGTTCCGTGGGTCACATGGTCTACCGAGCAGAAGACTTACAGCGGGAACAATTGCGAGAATATCGACTAATTGCGTCACTGAGTGTTTCACTTTCGCATCTCTTAGCCTACTGTCAAAGGCTAAAAATTTCTCTAGAACCAATTCGTTCATGGGTCGTGAGACGCACACAAACTAACCAGGTACGTGGACCCAAAAATCACAAACCGCCGAAAGGGCACGTGACACCAAGATCGCGAACAGAGTTTAGCATTAACAATACTATTCAAGTTGTCTCAGAGCCTACTGATCATTAAGGATCTGATGAGCTGCAAATGCCTCTGCACCATAGTTTGTCAGTAGCACACCTGCCGATGGCCCGTTCCCAATTACTGCGACCGATGACCCGTTCCCAATTACTGCGATGACCCGTTCCCAATTACTGCGACAATGACCGTTCCCAATTACTGCGACCGATGACCCGTTCTCAATTGCCGCGACCGATGACCCGTTCTCAACTACTGCGAATAAACACCAATTGCGCTATCGAAAGCCTCGTTTAGCACATCCTTCCCCAAATCAAGGAAGGGCGCCGTATTCGGATCGAATTTCGTCTGAAGAGCTGTAAGGAGGCCACCCGTCTTCTCTTTGAGAGTCTTCAAATCACTGAGCACGATGCCCGCCAAGAATTTACTCTTGAAGGCGGTGTACTATTTCAATCAGCCCATTGCCCGCTGGAGATGTGTGAAAGGAATGAATGCACTTACTTTGCTCTCCACCGATTGAAGAGAACCTTGGATTGGTGCAAGAGTGCTGGTCAAAGCCGTCAAAATAGCCAGACTCTCATTGTTGGTAAACTGAGCACTTTGCTGTGCGGTTTCCGTCGTGTCATCAATAGCGTTCTCTAGCTTCCTCTCCGCGAGGACGACGGCGATCCCCTGGGGTATAAGGCCAAGGAATGAGCCATCGAATTTGTTGACGGCAGTGTTGAGATTGGCGGTCGAAGCATTGAGCTGGGTGATATGTTCCAGGATCTGGTTTGAGAGACTCGGTTCTTGACGCTTGAGGTCCGAGACCAGATGCGTCTCCTTTGTTGGGAGTGCAAAGGTCAAGGGAAGAAGCGCGAGGGCGACGGTTGAGAAGAGCATCGCGGGCGGAGGGTTCAAAGTTCGTATAGGCTTCGGGCTACTGCAATCAAGGAGACTTGGCGTATCGGAGGATCGGAGGAACTCTGGTGGGCGGGCAGGTCTGCATCTTGGAGGGAGCTGGCTGATATTTAAACTTGGGGGAGGAGTTTACTCTACCTGGTCTATCCTTCCGTCATCTTTGCACGATCTTATGCGAATCAGATGATGACAATATCTGGTGCTTGGTTTCTATTGCCATGGACGGGAATGGACGGGAATGTAGCCGTTAGGTGCAAAGCTTTGATGCATTCGGTCTCACATGCTATGCATCCCACGCAACGTTGTTGGCATTGTATTGGTCGAATAGCGATGGAGTGCGGGAATTCACCGCGCATTGAATTGTCGATGAGGGGTTGCCTAGAACGCTTAGATATGTTTACTCAAACATGAACTTTAACGACCGAATCATCCTCCCGACTGCCTAAAACGCAGAGGATTGCGAGGGCCATCCGGTGTTCTTGACTAGGACATGGGGCTCTTCCTGACGGGGGGTTTGCGGGGCCTCGCCTTTCCCGAATCTCTTCGTGGAGCTTTGACTGCCGAGCCGAGGCATATGCTTACCGTCAACCAGGAGGCATGGGCAGCGCGAATCCTTTCGCAGGGCTATTTCTCGTCATTTGACGTCTTTTCACCTATGACGCGCTAGACTCTCGTAAAGTCTGGAATATGGATTGGGGGAGGAATCAAACTCAAACATCTGTGGTTAGCGCGCCCGAGCGTTGAAATTGAAATAGTTCGCCGTTTGGTGTTTGGGGTAAATGAACAGAGCAAGGGTGATCATGGGGTGGCGGCTAGCCACATCCGGTCAACCGAGGCCGCTTACGTAGCTGCACCCCCGCAACTGCACGCGTGTGATTGCGTTCCCCGGCTTGTATCGATCCTATGTCAAATAATCATATTTCTCTCAAACTCTTGCTTTATTCACGGCAAGCCACGACGCGTCATACTAGCTCGAAAAATAATCAACAGCACCGTCGCTCAACCCAAGGACTACTTTTAGGACGTTAACGCCCTGACAGTCGTAAAAGACGCCAACCAACAAGCAGAGAGACATACCATACACAAGGCACACTTTAGCTCTAACAAAGTAATTCTATCCTTGCAATACTATACATGCATGCACATCAACTACTTACTTACCTACACCTCACACATAACTCCATACTCACACAAAACAAAAAATCCCCTCACCTTCAACCCCCATCTTCCAATCTCTCAAATATCTATTTTCAATTATCTATTCTCCTACTCAACACCACGTCGCGCCTGCGCAACCACTCCCCTCCTCTCCCCAACCTACCCAACCCTCTTACTTCCCACCCTCCTCCTCGTCCTCCCCCTCCTCCACACACCCCAAAGCAACATACCGCCCCCGCCTAACCCACCCAAACCGCACACACGCCGCCCGCCAATTCCTAACCGCCAACCCTCCCCGCCGCCCCGAAGCCGCAGACGTCTCATTAATAATGCACCTACGCGGCATATCGCACGTGTCCAGCAGGCCCCGCGCGTCCTCGCTATCGTGATAGTGGCCGCAGGAAAGGGAGATGCTGTTCGGGGTGGGGATCGGGATGTGGATTGTGCGGACGGCTTTGGCGTCTGCTTCGCGGGGTGGTGTAGGGCGAAGGAGAAGGGGGCGCGATGGGAGTGTTAGGACCAGGGACGAGATCGAGGCTGTCTGTTCGAGGGCGGGGGGATAGAGCACCGGCGGGCTTGCCGTTGCGTCCGGCTCGGACCATCGCGATGGCACGGGGGATGCACACGGAGCGCTTGCGGTTGTAGCCGCCTCGGCTTAGCTTCTTGATAGGGGGAGAAAGCAGCAGGGTGGGATTCTCGGATGGGGTGGGCTCGCCAGGGCGAGCGTGCATCTCTGCCGCCTCTTCGTTGTTGGGAAGGGGGATAGCGGGCTTGTCGTTGTACCCGCCTCGACCTACCTCGGCGACATTGCCCGTCTTAAGGCCGCTCCCGACAGGCTTCCGCGCGATAGAACGGTTTTGCTTGGGTGAGAGCATTGTTTTGTTTGTTCGTGAGGGGATTGAAAGTGTGATGTGTGGTTGTCGTTTTGGTAGTAAAGGAAGTAGAGTGAGTGCTACACTGTTGTTTAGCTGTTGTGGGAATTAGAAGTTGGTTAGAAGTTGGTCTGGGGATTATAGTGTAGGGTGGGAAGGGGGTATATATATGTTGGGGTGGTGCATTGTTTTGTCGTATTGTGAGCATGTAATGGAGGGGATGTGTGTCGTCGTGCGCGGATAGGACATTGTGCGGATTAGAATTCTGAGCGCACAATGCGTATTCTTCTTCCGACTAGCTAGCTAGCTAGCTACATGACATGGTAGCCCTCCCTGCTGCTGATGGAATCCGAGCTGGCGATGGAAGACCTATCCGAATAGAGGAGGAAGAAGCAAGCTCCATATCCAGCTCACAATCCTCCTGAAGCATCCCCACCCTCCTCCACTTGGCTTCCACCCTCCACCGTCCCAACCACCCACCCACCTTCCTAGCAAAACCGCATCAACAACCCTTCTTCCCTCCTACTCGGTGCCCGCACCTTCTCCGCATCCGGCCATTCAAACCACAGCTCGCACTGCCGACAATGCACACTGCTGCACCCCACCATCTTTCAAGATAACCATCTGGCACCGAGGACACAGCCGCGCATCTCGCCGATACATCTCCCTGACGCTCAAATAATCATTCCTCATCCCAGCCGCAACCGCACCTTTCGCCCGATCGCCGCCCGCCAAACAACTACCATCCCTCCGCCATCCTCCCGCACGCTGATAATCCTGACACGTCTTCCCCGCATGCCACGGACTCCGACACGCATCGCAAAACCTCCCCTTACACCCGGGACACTCAACATGCGGATACCCCCACGTCTCCGCCGGCCTGAGCGTCCACTCCCCCCCGCATCCACACCCCGCAGGACACACCCATCTCTCCCTCCCATACAGACTCTTTACGAGCTCGTCGTTAAACCCGTCTCTTAGCTCCGGCGGTAGGAACGCACCCGCGAAGTACTTCCACGCGTGGGATGCGCCCCAGGGCGTGCACCCGGGCTGGATGCACTGGATCCTGTCCGCGCCGCGCGTCTGGTATTGCGTGAGGACGTACGCGGAGAGGCACGGTTTGCAGACGGGTGTGGCGGCTTCGACGTCGTAGCCGTTGATGTCGGATTCGGGGCTGATGTCGTAGGAGGGGGGGAGGGGGAGGGGCGAGATGTGCGGGTAGCAGCGGTGGGGGATGGTCTGGGAGGATGGCGTGTATTCGAGGAAGGAGGTGGGCGGGAGGTCTTCGGTGCAGATGATGCATTGGTGTTTCGTCTGTGGAGGCGTGGATGCGGATGGGCGTGGTGTTTTTGAGTGGCGCCTGGGGGGGAGGATACCGCTTGAGGGGTCTTCGGGAGACGGAGAGTCTTCGATGTGAGTAGGAATCGGAAGGGGAGGGGGGGGTGGAGGTGACGTAGGGGCTTTTTGTGCGAGGCCGTGACACATGTCTTTGGTAGGATTCGGAAATGGAATGGAAAATGGCGGCTCAGAAATGCTTTCGCGCTCAACCGAAGACATTGGCGTAGATGTCGCCATTTGTGAAATTGGAATATCGTTACCGGGGAGCGCAGGCATATATTGCCATGGGAGCTTTTTTATCTGTCGAAGGAGGGCGGGGCCGAAGAGACGTTACCCGCAAACATGTGCTCAGCAGGAGGAGTTGATGATTGATGATTTTCATAATAGTTAAATGTGATAGCACAGCCTTGTCGGATACAGGCGAGCCTAATCTAGCATCGCAAATCCACACGGTGAAGGATGCCGTCTTCGAGCGCGTAGGCGTTCTTAAGATAAGTAGCGAGTTGATAGTGCAGGCAGACTGTGGCGCAGCGAAGGGAGCCGACGCCGAGGAATGCAAGGCAGCAACACATGCAGCCCCGCATCGAACCTTTAAAGCTTTGGACGTGATTACAACTTACAACCTTACAACCTTATAACCACCCCATTGTGTACCATTAAATACACCAACCCGCAAACACCGCTAGTATCTATTTCATTCTAGTAAAAATAAAAACCACACTCCTATCATATTCCTACCCCGCCTTAGTCTGCCTCCATCTTAAGTACCTTAGGCAACAAATAAGCCATGTTCCACAGCCCCTCACGTGCTCTAGCAGTATGGATCCATCATCCATGGATGCATGGATCCATGAATTTACCCCGCCATACCGGTCAGACCCACCACTTCCATACATGCAATCGTTGCAACCGACACGATTTTATCGGTGGAAGGGGCCGAAATTTTTTTTTCGGGCGATATGTGACTCACAAGGAGCCGAACCAAAGTTCAACTAGATGCGCATATGCATACCACGACTATACTTCCATCACATGCGACTGTTATACTTTGCCGGGTGACCATACATGCAAAGACAGCCCAGTCGAGGCAAAAACAGCCTTACCACGTTGCTATGAATGCATATGATGTACGACTATTATCTTATCGAGTAGCGCCCCAGATCCAGGCATATAGTTATAGTTAGAAGCCAACATAACCCTTTATTATTCTACCTATAGTAGAATACTAACGCCACATACCTTAGCCTAGGTAGCTACAAATACCATAGCAAGCAAGAAAAACACTCTGAACACACTCGACGCCTTACCAGACTTGCTATCAGTCAGTTCAGTCAGTCCGGAGGGCTCCGGACTGACTGAACTGATGTTTAAAGGTCACTGAACTGGACTGAACTAACTGCCAAGACTTTTTAGGTACATTAAAACTGACTGAACTGAACTGAACTTGCTGCTGCTGCAGACTAACTAGACTAAACTAGACTAACCTAAATTAGGTTAACTAATGTCGAACTGGGACAGCTGCTCTTGTATTTTTGAAATTTCTTCTTCTGATAGTACACGTGCTGGCCCATAAGTAGACGTGGTTGCTAGCTATATACTAAGCCTCTTCCAGCTCTTCAAACTCTGTAAAGCTGCGACAAGCTCTGGCTTCATATAGAGTCTCCGCGTGCCTAACATGTCGCCAAGCTCGCTAAATGTCCGCTTATAGTCTGCTGCTAACGCCGGTATCGTGAGCATATTAATGGCAAACTTAGAAAGTACTGGAAATTGTCTAGCAACTAACTCCTAATAGAGCAGCGGGTTAAGCGACAGCCAATCCTCTTCAGCTAACGCTGGTTGCCGCCTCCAGATCTTATATTCATCCTCCTTTAGACTTGCCTCTACCTGCCGCAGATTGGTCTTAATCGACGACTGCAGAAAGGCTGATCGCGATGCTGACAGCCCTAGCTAGGGCTTCTTTTGCGGCGGCGTTATTGCGTCAGCTACGTCGACCGCAGCGTTGCTCCGCTCCTGCCACATTCGCAAGAACGCCCAATAGTTATTATCAAGCCAGCCGTCGCGATAGTGGACGCCGTCGCGGGCGGTGATATGGGTGTTAGGCACCTTCCAGAGCGCCGCAAGGTGGTTCTTGTAGTGCGGGTGGAGGACTGTAGCGGCGTAGTAAACAGGCGCGTTATCGAATTTTTCGTAGTACTCAGCAAGCTTACTGTGCGCAAGGTTAACGTGCGTAACAAGATGGTCTTCGGGCGCGTCAGGATCTTCGTAATTAATGTCCTTAAGGCGGTCTTTAAGAGCCTCAAGCTGGTCAAGAAGCCATTCAAACGTTACTAAAACCTCCCATATAGCGCCGTGGCAGCTGTGTTGGCCGCGGCCTTCAAGCAGCCGTGTAGCTTCCGCAAATGGCTCGAGGAGTTGGATATACTCCGTAATCGTCGCCCAGTCCTTGCCGCTTAGGCCGCCCTCGCGTACATATAGTCGCGGCTGCGCAGCAGGCAGCTGCTCGCGGTTCTTCCGGCGCGTCGTAATGGTGCTGTTGCGGCGCTGTGCTCCTTAAGTTTGAACTCAATATAGCTGTCGATAGGACCATGTAGCTCAGCTGCGCGCACAAAAGTGTCAAAATAGCTATTTCTAGCGCGTCTTTAACAGGCTTAATAAGTTGCCGGATGTTAGCTGTAACACCTATCGCCTCTGCCTCGTCATGCTGCAGGCGCTCTAATAGCTGTCGAGTTTGCGGCGTGCAGATGGACGCGATTACGTCAAAAAGGACGCCAATAGGGCCGTACTTACGCCACTCATCCATGTACTTCTCCTCGTCGTCAAGGTGAGCGGCGTCGTTCTCGTACGCGCTACGATCTTTACCCCAAAATTACTAACTGCGCGCCTAGGTTGAGGATGTGGCAGCAGCAGCGCAGCCGCCGCTCGCTTGCAGTAAAGTTGAACTCCTCTGCTAAAGACTCAACCGCAGTATTGTTGTTGCTTACGTTATTAAGCACAAAGTATCTAATGCTTATATTGTTAACACCAAATAGCCGCAGTATTGTCGCCGCTACTAAGGCAATATTATTGCCAGTGTGCGCCCCGTAAAGCTTAGGCAACCCGAGCAAGTGGTCAACTAGCTTGCCCTCGCCGTTAAGGTAATGTACGCAGAGGCCGGTGAAAGCGTACCGTCCGCCCAGTTGAGGTCCAGTTGTCAAAGGAAACATGTATAAGCGACCGGGCTTCGCGAAGGTAGGCGGCAACGGCGGGTACGTACGCGTTGTACTCAGCAATAATATGATCGCGGAGCGTCTAGTGGCTACGCCAAAGGAGGGCTTCCGCTAGGGGACTTGCAGCCGCGATCATATTTCAAAACTGCGGACTCTCTATTACGCGTAGGCTCTAGTTGTCAGCAATTACCCAGTCCTTTAGGGCGTCGTCTTAAAACCAAGAGGATGAAAAGCTTGCCGCTATCTCATTAGCAACCTCCTGGGAGACCTCTACACCTCTAGACCTTATTATGTGGACTTGTGATTTTGCGAGCGCGCCCCTCCCGGCTAGCAATTGGTATAGGTCCGTTAGGTCCAAGTGAGTGCCCAGGCCTATTGCTTGAGAGGTGTCGACCGGCGTTCGTAGTGCTATCAGCCTCGTAGTAGGCCTCCTGTTGCCGCCGTTGCTTGTGGCAGATCTGGCAAAGCCAATAATTTCTTCTTGTGCTTGCGGTGCCATTCGCCCCAGCCGTGGCGGTAGATCCAGCTTCTTACTGCGCCGCGACTGCGCTCTGCTTGGCGTCGCTCCAGGTACGGCACGCGCTTAAAAAATCAAGCCCGACGTAATAGTTGTCGTCGTCAGGTAAGTCCGCATGTATTGCCACGGGCTTGTTGGGCTGAGCCTCGCTCGCGGTATCCCCCAGCAGTGGGCGCGTTCGATAGCGACGGTAGAGGAGAACTGCACTTATCGCGTTCGACAAGGCGGCGGAGGCTTGAGTTCAAAGGAGTAGACATAAAGTACACCAAAATATCTGGCGGCGAGAGTGTTGTTCGCATCAGGTTGCTGGAGCGGGCGCGCAACGCGTTAAGGCGGCCATGTGGCCGTAGCGCAATCAGCAGAGCCTAATTAGCTCGGGGATTATATTTGACCTATACAGGACTAGTGCCTTCCTATTTAAGCCTAGCGCCCAGCTTAGTTGCATTAACAAACCATGTTCTAAGCAACACTAGAAGTTGCTATTGTAACTACAAAACACAGCTTCAAATTCAGTCTAATTCAGTCAGTTTAGTTAGTTAGTTCCAGAGGTCTCTAGACTGACTGAACTGATATCCAGAGGCCTCCGGACTGACTGAACTAATATCTGGACGGAACGAAGACTGACTGAACTGACTGCCAAGATTCAGTCAGTTCAGTTAGTCCGAACTGAATAGACTGACTGGTAGCAAGTCTGCGCCTTACCACCTCCTCTTCCCTAGGAAGACGTAACCGGCAGAAATCTAGACAGAAAGCCCGCATATAGGCTAGCGAGTTAACACGATTCCTAACAAGTAGAACCATGCATGCACTAATATCCTAGGCCGTAGCGCTGTTAAAGAAAGGCCAAGTAGAGCTAGCCTAAACCCTCGTGCTCATACGCCTCCTTTGTAAACTAGAGAGCGATAATACTCGCAGCCATACTATTACGCTGCGCGTAAGACAACAAGCTAATATCCATATTGTTAAAATACAATGCAGAGATTATACCGTGTACCGAGAGTGTGCGCGAAGTCTTCTTTTAAATAATGCAGAGATTATACCGTGTACCAAGAGTGCGCGAAGTCTTCTTTCAGATAATGCAGAGAATCGTCCTTCTACACGCCACACTCGCCAGCATTACCGTATATCCTCTTACACCTTTGCTCTTCCTCTTACATTATAATGCCGCAGCCTCTTTGTTAGTCCTGTCCCTGTGTAGTAGTAGCACCTCATCCACCAGCACCCCAAAAAAAACACCACCCTCACCCACCAACCCCTCCCACAGCGCGATTCGAACCCCTGCCCTCCCTCCCCTCCTCTCTCCCACCCTAGTAAAAAAAAACCCTCCTCCAGCAAAAAAAAACCAGCAAAAGAAACTCGCCCCGACCTCAGGTCGAAAGCTACAAAGAAAACCCTCTCGGATTTTACTTTTGGGCAGTTGTGCAGGGGGGAAACAGAAACAGAAGGAAGGGGGGGTCGAACACTTACTCTTCTCAACATTTGTTCGATCACTTCGAACGATGGCCCCCAAACCGCTGGGCCATCCCATCATCAGGAGCGCTGAATCATTTGGTGAGAGAGAAAGTTCAATTGGGGAGGTTATATAGTATAGGGTGGGGATAAGGCGGGGTGGAGGAGGAGCGGGTGGGAGGGTGTGATGGGCTGGGTGGCGAGGCTGAGGTGAAGGGCTGGGGTGGGGCGGGGAAGGATTGCAACACCAGAGGATGGAGGGGATTTAGTATCATGGCATGGGACGGGGGGCGCTGCGCTTTGGAGGCGGCGGCTGGGCCGGGGACGATGTCGTGGCCTTTGGAATGTTGTGTATGATGCCCTTCTGCATCTATGACTCCAGCATCCGTAGGGCCCCTGCCTGGAGCAAGCCCGACTCATACAGCGATGATGACTATGCAGCTCTGTAGGCATCTTCAAGCGGTTCATCGACTTCATAGCCTGGTTGGCCTTGAGTTGGTTATCCGCCGTGTATGCTGCCTTTCTGCATCTGTGACTCCATCATCTGTATAGCCCCTGCCTGCAGCGAGCAGCAAACAGCGATGCCGCATTGTGAAGCCCTCCTAATACAGCGGCGACAGCCATGCAGCGTCATAGACAAATTGAAGCAGATCATCGACTCAGCAGCCCCAGCTCGCTTTCATCTGGCCATCGCCGTGCATGCAGCCCTTCTTGCAGGTGCCTGCAACTGCACCTGGGCGTCATCCGTACAGCCCCTGTAGCGAGCAGCGCTGCCGCGATGCCCACTGATATAGCGATGATAACCATGCAGCTTCACAGGCACATTCACGCGGATCTTCGACGTAGTAGCCCCGGCCTGCGAAGGTATGATGATGCTGCTCACCCTCCGCTTTCACACCCGCAACCTCGTCAGACACTACCGAGCCTCCCCGCACCGAAAGCCCTCGCCGCGAGGCCAACCACAGCAGCGCCGACAGCAGGGCAATCGTATACGCATATTCAAGCCGAGGTTCGACTTGCCATCGTCTCGCTGCTCTCCCGCCCCTATCGCATCGACGAGTTCGTCTATAATTACTGAAGACATTTCCTGCGCCAACGAACCTGACCGCGAGCGAGGCCAACCACAGCAGCGCCGAAAGCAGGGCAATCGTATACGCATACTCAAGCCGATGTTCGACTTGCCATCGTCTTGCTGCTCTGCCGTCCCTGTCGCATCGGCGAGTTCGTCTACGATCACGAGAAGCACTCCCGCACCCACGACCCTTACCGCGAGGCCGCCAACGACAGCGACAACACAAGGGGAAGAGGGATCGTGCAGATATAGGCAATTCGAAACTCAGTGTAAAAGGCCGAGCTGAACTCCTTACGAAGATCAGGCGGGATCTCGCTCTCGGGCATGATGGTTGATCACTAGGCACTCCCGCACCCCGGACACTCACCGCGAGGTCGCCAACGACAGCAGCGACAAGACAAGGAAGGGGGATCGTGCAGATATAGGCAGTTCGAGACTCAGTGTAATAGCTCGAGCTGAACTCCTTGCTAAGATCAGGCGGGATCCCGCGCTCGTGTATGATGGTTGATCACTAGACACTCCCGCACCCCCGACCCTCACCGCGAGGCCGCCAACGAACGATAGTAGCGATGGCACAAGGGGGGTCGTAAAGGTATAGGCAATTCGAGACTCTGAGACTCCCCGCGCCGACGACTCTCACCGCCGCCAAAGAAAGCAGCGACAGCACAAGGGGAATCGTGAAGATATATGCAATTCGAGACCCAGAGACTTCCCGCCTACGACCCTCACCGCGAGCCCTGGAGGCCGTCAACGAACGATAGCAGCGACGACACAAGGGGTATTGGGAAGATATAGGCAATTCGAGACTTAGAGACTCCCCGCGCCGACGAATCTCACCGCGAGGCCGCCAAATACAGCAGCGACAACACAAGGAAGGGGGATCGTGCAGTAGGCAATTCGAGACTCAGAGACTCCCCGCGCCCACAGCCCTCACCGCGAGGCCGCCAAAGACAGCAGCGACAACACTCGGGGGATCGTACAGACACAGGCAATTCAAGACCCAGAGACTCCCCGCACCGACGACTCTCACCGCGAGGCCGCCAACGACAACAGGGCCGACACGAGGGGGATCGTACAGACACATGTAACTCAAGACTCAGCGTTACAGCTCGAGCTGAACTCCTTGCTAACACCAGCCGAGATCTCCTTCTCGAGCATGATAGATTCCAACGCCGCAGCTCGCCCCCCGCTACGCAGACGATCGCGACTCGAACGGCCAGACGGAGCCAACCACACCAGCAAAGATATCTTTATAATGGCAAGGCAGTCAGGGCGCATCTCTGGACTTGGGATTTCGATCGCGCTGCTAGAGACCGGCGTTAAGTCGTTCTACTGAAGACAGGCAGTTGGCGTCCGAACACGCCTTCAGCTGCTGAAGGAAGACGCCCACCGAACGGCCAACGAGGCCAATGACAGCAGCAGCAACAACATGGTACAACAGGAATACAAGTCAGGCTCAGCGGTGTGTTTGGGCTCTCAAGCCTGTTGCGATAGTCGGCCGTCGTAGTGCTTGTACGCGGAATGGCCTCCGGCGCCGAGGTTCGCCTTCTGCTGCTCAAGACAGCCGCCGCGCCAATCACCCGCCCAGCGTCAACCATGAAACGACACCAACCTTGCAGCTCATTGTGCATGCGTAAAGTCGGATAAGTCATCAACACCCTTCACGCAGCTGCAGCTCCGGTTCGGCGGACATGATACTTGCAGCCCCCGACACAGACATAGACGTGCCCCGGTATCGACCACTTTTGGCACCGCAAGCCGTCGATGCCAACCCGAACAACGACGCCGGCCCTGGCAGATTTTGCGCCTACACGAATCGATACTTGTCTTGGAAGCACAGGAAAGCAACTGGCTGCCATGGTTACTCTCTCAGACGTTTCCCTTCGTAAAGGCACAAGTCCTTCGTGGTCGTGTATGTTTTGCGCTGCGGCGCCTCCCTGCCTGCAAGAATGACATGATAGCGGCGGCAATACTTGCGACCTCGGAAACAGACGTGAGCCGCTCAAGTGTCGGGAAACTCTGTCGCAGCCAGCCCACTACTGTCTTGACTCCACACGAAACCGAACGACGATGACCGGCCAGCGACCGACGGAAACGACAATCATAACCCGGGTAGCCCATGAGTATACGCATGTCTGGATGTCTCAGTGGCCTTTTGCGCAACAAGTTTGGCTCATATGCTGACTTTGTCGAAAAGGGAGCGATGACCGACTCGTCGAAGACCTGCCCCATGATCTTAAACACACAGGCAGCCATACCCCCAGAGGCCCTGCGAGCACGATAATCGGATGCATACGACAGAAGCACACCAGCACAGCCAACTCGCCACCGCCATTAACCCCTTCGAGCGAAAGACGACCGACGTCCCCATCGCGACCGCAAGCCCGAGCTCAACGAGAGCAGTCTGCACACCCACGAACGAATATTCACCAATATCCCCTCCGGGAGCTCCTGTCTCGCAAGCTAGCTTTCCCGCCTGACTCCTCGAAGAACGGGCGGGGCCAAGGTGCATCTCGTCATGTCTATCATCGCGCGAAGGCTCCATAATCGACGCGATCCATGTTGTTTTAGGCCCCACGGGTAAACAAGGCCGTCCCCTCCTCCATAACTCTAGGGCGTCACACACGCTTCTGTCCCAAACTCCGCCTAAAGCGAGTGTC
Source organism: Laburnicola sp. JP-R-44 (assembly GCA_009805535.1). Classification (NCBI taxonomy): domain Eukaryota; kingdom Fungi; phylum Ascomycota; class Dothideomycetes; order Pleosporales; family Didymosphaeriaceae; genus Laburnicola; species Laburnicola sp. JP-R-44. The sequence goes on along the minus strand of SELF01000016.1, from coordinate 153,238 downwards.
GTCGACCCATATTGTGCGAGGCACACAGCCGGCGGTATACGCGCGAAGAGGATGTCGAGCGACTCGGGAAATAGCGGGAAGACATGACGGAGTCCCATATGATTCATATTGCCACGGGCATCGTATAACAGCGGCAAGAGCAATTGAGATATTCCCACATTGGCTAGGATGACGCCGATAGTCACCCGGGTGCTCCCTCGGTTGCTTGTTGGGCTTTGCAGGAATGCTAAATGCCATAGGCAGAGCCATTGGTGTGCGATCGAATCGCCCAGACCTCATATCAACCACAATCAAACAATCCGCCCTTCTTGTTTAGGGGAAAGATTTCGATGCCGTCAGTGCGCATATGTTGCGTCCACCGGCTCTGATGATAACGACCACCGTGAGGTCAGGCCAACGTCCCACGGTATATTCACTGTGAACACTACCGCGCCTATCTCTTTCTCCACACCATAACGAAGGAAACATCACTCTGAACACTACCGCACCTATCTCTTTCTCCACGCCACAACGAAGGAAACACTCAATCAACCTAAGAACGAAAATAAAAGAACAAAACAGCGACAACAATGCACAGGCTGGCACCAAATCATGCTGAAGTTCGACCCCAAGGAAGAACCCTCGAATTACATTCACGAATGACAGCACTTGGTAGAGGTGAAGCGTAAACGAGGTATAAGGGACTGGTCCCATAAACCGATCCAGGCTCCCCAGGTCGAAGGACAATTCCTAAATGCATGCATACCGCAGCTCTGGATGGGTCGTGGAAAATCGATCCACCTCGAGGTCTTCAGATTCACGCGCCCTTGCGGTAGAGCGTCTGAAGTTGTCGAGCAACGCAGTCGAGAATCAGCAGCGACGAGATTTCCACTTGCCGCTGACGCTCAGCCATCCAGGAGGAACAGCAAAACGACTGAAATAGATCTGGGACGGTTCTCTCCATTCGCAGCACGAATGTCCGATGGCTGGTTGTTTACTCGGCCTGACGAGAACAAAGACGCAATACTGCATTGTGTTTGGACTCATTATGCCCACGGGAAGGAGAAGTGGATCTCGAACATTATGAACAATGCGCATTGTTCGCCAGTATCCGTTGGAGGGTCTGTTTCGACGATGCCCGAAAGCTAATCGGTACCCTTAAGGAGCTCCGGAAAAACAGCACGACTCCTGCAGACCGTCCAGCATGCCAGACATAAGGATAGAGAGAGTAAGGTGCCGGGTCATCAAGCTCTTGGTGGCCTAGCAAACCTGTATATAAGCCTAGAATGACGATATCGGGTTGTCGAAGCCTTGTAAAGGGTCAAGTCAATGCTGCTCATCCGAGTACGAGCAAACGAGCAAACGAGCAGACGTAGAAGCCGAAGAGAGCATCTGTTCATAATCCGAAGAGAGCTCGGATGACGGTTCTCTGGTACATGGTAACCGGTGGGGATCGGACCTCACAAGAACACCTCTGTCTTGAATGAGGCTCTGAGCAACAGCGCCGCGGCAGGGCGACAGAAGCGAGGCGATATGCAGGCAAGCAGTGTCGGGGCTCCCAGCGGACTGGAGCACTGGCAATAGGATCGGCGACGATGATGAAGATGTTGATGCACTCGATGGTTGTTCATCTCAGAAGAAAAGCCGAAGTGGGGAGGCTAGGCTCGTCGCAGCGTCCCACCGGGAACACTGTCAGGGTCCGGCCGTTGTAGCTTGCGGCCAAGGTGCAGCCTGCCAGCCATCTCGGGACAACGCAAAACACGGGTGGGTTTGTAGGAGCATGCATGATGATGTGAGTGTCATGAGCAGACGCTGAGTTGCTAGCTGCGAGGTTGCGACCTAGGGACGTCGCGACTCTCGACGCACCTGCCGTGAGGATCCAGTCCCAGTGTTTCTTCCCCCCTAGACAAAGCGGGGTGGGGCACCATTGGGCGCCATTGCGCGTCTCCTCCAGATATCGAAGCTCTGCCGTGCACGCAGTAGTTGTTCATGCTGCCCGAGGATGGCTCTTAGCTAGCAGCCGGGCGAGATGGATGATGGCTGGTCGCGTCCGTCAGCTCGATGGCTCGATGGCTCGATGGGTGAGGCTGGAAGACGGCTGCAGCGTCCAGGAGAGCGGTAGCCGCTTCGGGGCATGGGACGGCCTGTGCTGGTGGGAGAGCAGGGCAGGCTCGGCATCGCCACGAGCAGCTCGCGCGGACAGGAGTGGCGCCTCTCGGATGCGCATGGCTGAGCTGGGGGTAGCAAAAGACGAGCGGGCTTCCTCTCAGGAGGTTCTAAAATAAAAAAGAGACAACGGGTAGCCGAGGGCGGTGCAGAGGAAATACGGAATGATGCAAAGGGAGGGACCGGAGTGCCCACCGTCAAGGCTTGGGGCAGGGAGCTTAACGCTTGGTGCCTGGCATGGGAGCCGGACCCACTCGAGGACAATTTTAGCACATGCAGCGCTGGAGGGAGCTGCTGAGGGTTGGATGCTGCTGAGAAGCTGCTGATTGCCGCTATTCCATCCAAGGTTGCCTCAGCCAAGCGCGGTGCGACGGGGGGATCGGTGGGACTGGCCGCGCATGCATGCATACAGAGGAGAGGAGAGGCTGTAATGTTGAGAGGCGACGACGACATCACGCCCTCATCATGTGCATGCCTCAGCACAGCGTGTGAGGTCATTGCGCGCGGCCTCGGCACCTGGATGCGTGCAAGCGGACGCAGAATACTATTTCCTATTCCCCACGCGTGCCAAACTCCTATATCGACCAGGCACCATCATTGGCAATTGCAACTTGTTTGGGAACGCCCGTGCCCGCCAACGCCTCCTCGCCCTCCTCCGCTCTCACTTCCTCGCCAGCCTCCCACACGCTTCCCACCATCCTCATCCTCGCTCCCCCGACGCTCGTTGACCGGCCCTCGACTCTGCCCGAGCGTGCCGCATCGGCTGCTGCCCGCCTCCTGCGTGTCTGGTCACTACCCCTGCCCCTGCCTCCCGGGGCACAAACAATTGCATTTTCATCGACCGACACGGCACGGAAGCAGCGCCTCCTATTGCGCCAGCGCTGTGAAAGCCCGGGGCTGTCGATCGTGAATCGTGGTACTGCTGGTTGCGCCTGCCGACCTGACCCTCTATCCAGATCCCAGACCAGTCCCTCGTTCTTTCCCACGCCATCGCATCGCTCTTTCCCACTATCGCATCGTTCTTTCCCACTCCAAGTCGAGCCCCAGCCCGCCGCACCACGCACCCGCCTCCCTCGGTCCAGTCGACCCCCCAGCGCGTGCCCCGCTGCCGCATGCCTCTGTCCGTCCACGCCATCTAGTAATAATAGGCAGTCCCATCTCCGGGCTAGCACCGCTGTCCGCAGCTTCTCCGACACCTCCACAACATGGTCAAGGCCGGCTTGTTGGGCTTCGCGGGGCGCCGCAAGTCTCAGGGAAACGTCATCGAAGAGGCCAAAGCAGTGCCCACGCACGATGCTGCGGTTGCCGCAGAGCCCGCCTCGGGTGGCGGCTTCCGTTTGATGAGCACCACCGAGGCCGAGGCGCGCAAGATGGAGGAGAAGCGTAGAGCACAGGAGAAGGCGAACAAGTTCCGACCCTTCAGCAGCTTCAGCGCTGGCAGCAAGGCGCGGAACCGCTCGTTCGACGAGGACTCGCCCGGCTCCTCGAAACGGTATGTCGAACACGTAGCCAGGTGAATCCTAGCAGCTGATTGTACGTCCAGGGACAGCAAATCAAGCAGCGGCACGCAGTCTTCGCGACCCTACAATAACGGTCAGTACGGATCCACGTCTACGCTCCCGTCCTCGGCCGACACAGACTCTCATGACAACATTTTCGCCATCCCGAGACCACACTTGACTCAGCAAAGCAGCTCGGCGAGCGGCCGCTCTTCGACCATGTACAAAAAAGAGCTTCCTCCAGTGCCGAGGACAGACTCGAGACCATATGGCGAGCCAACCTCGCCCGTCGGAGGTCAGGGACGCGTGCGCGCCATGACATCGTCGAGTTACGCCAGCACCGCGAAACCGCCGACTTTGGATGCGGACATGCATTTTGGTACGAGTAGCTTCGACGACCTTTTCAGTGGACTCGACCGCAAAGAGTCCCCTGAGCGGGCGATGGAGCCCCCCGGTCGGTCTCTCCTTGACGGGAAACGCACATTCCAAGCAGAACCAATCAAGATCGACGCAAAGTTCGAGGTCGAAGCTCCACTCCAGTCGTGGGATTCCCGTGGCTCTGCCGACAATCTTATGTCATCTCCGCGGTCGCCCGGCGATGACTTTCCGCCGCCCCCTGTTCCTCCGCACAGGTACGGCCAGTACGCGCCTATCGCCTCCCACAGCCCTGAGCCCCCGGGCGCCAGCGAATACGTCGACAAGGACGCGTCCATCGTACGCCAATCCGACATGTCTCGGAGAACAGCCCACGAAAGCTCCCCTGAGCGAAACACTACGTCCGTCTCATCGTCTACCCCGTCCTTGCAAACCTCGCACTCGCCTCGATCACAATCGAATAATACTACCCCAAAGGCGGCCTTGCGCACTGCCGCGTCTCACATATCTGAAGATGATCACGATGATCTCTTCGCGTCGCCCAAACCGAAACCGCCGCCACCGGCACCGAAACTTGCTGCGCCAGCACCAACGCAAAACCATCGCCCCCAGCCTCCGTCGACGGAGTCGGGTCGTCGTGTTATGACGCAGGCCGAGTTTCGTGCACAGCAACAACGAGCGATGGTACAAGCAGACGAAGATAGTACAGACGAGGAAGACTACGAGGATGAGGAAGAGGCACAAGAGAGAGCGGCACAAGAAGCGATAGCGAGGCGGAAGAAGCAGCAGATGGATCTTGCAAGAGAAACTATGCGCCGCACGACAACTGCACCAGGGAACTCCGCTCGTCCCGATAGCGTCACGGAGCCATTTGCTATGGGCTTCCCATCTGAAACGTCATTACAAGCGGACGAGTGGGAAGATGAAGATGTTCCGCTGGGCATTCTCGCCCAACACGGCTTCCCTAGCACATCCCGCAACAGGATGCCAACGCAGCCGATGAATGCTATGCCATCTTACTTCCCTGGCTCAACAATTTCCCTTCCAGAACGTCCAGCCTCGGTTGGAACCGGAGAGAACCGTGCATCACAGGCCTTTAGACCAGCGTTTGCAAGGAACCTTCCAGACGACCCCCACGCATCGTTCATTGGGGGAGGCTTAGTTCGACCGACAAACCGAGAATCGCTGGGCTTCAGTCGCGGTCCTGCTTCTGTGGCAGGTGACTCTGTGAGCGGCATGCAAATGCCCCTGATGGGCTACCCCGAACCTCAGCTCACAGCGCCCTCGTTGGTTGAGCAGATCCACATGCGAGACATGACGAAGCAAAAGTACATGGGCGGGGCCTCGAGCAAGAAACCTCAGGGAGGGCCATTTACTGGCATGCTCGGAGCGCAAATGAACCCCGCTGTTCAAAGTGGACCTCAGACGCGCATGTCTATGATGAACCCGAACATGAACATGATGGGACAGCCCATGGGCATGCCCATGATGGGGGGCAATCAAATGGCGTACCCCATGCAGCCCAACGACATGATGCAGATGCAACAATTTCAGCAGATGCAGCAAATGCTTGCGGCACAACAACTACAGATCCAACAGATGCAGATGCAGCAAGGGCAAGATCCCCGCATGTCGATGGCATTCCCCAGCAACATGTCCGACCCGCGGAGGTCCATGGCCTTCCCCAACAACCAAATGCCGCAGCCGCAACCAGACCCGCGCATGTCCATGGCAGCCCCCAGCTTCCTCAACGTCCCGTATGCCCAGCGCCCCATGTCCATCATGCACGTCGGCAACCAGCAACCCCCAGCACCACCACAGCGCCCCTTCTCGACGCCCATGGGGGGCGGCACGGCACCCCTCAGCGGGGGCTACACGCCGTCGATCGCGCCGTCGGAACGGTCCAACATTGGTCTCTCGGCGCGCTACCGCCCTGTCGCTACGAACCACGATGCGAAATCTAGCTCGTCGATGACGCTGCAGGCGTCGGGGGGCGCGAGCCAGGGTGCGACTTCGACGGTTAAGGGGATTCTGAAGAAGAAGGCGAGTTTGGCGCAGGAGGAGGATGAGGATGGGTGGGGGAAGTTGGCGGCGAGGAAGGGGAAGTTTGGGGGCCCGCAGGGGAGAGGGGATGATGCGGCGGGGTTGAGGGAGCTTGTGAGGGGGGTGGATGGGTTGTAGTCTCGCTACGTTGGTTTGTTGAGTCGTGTCATCGCTTTTTGTATTGGCGGATGTTGTTTTGATTAGGTGGAGTGAAGCTTCTTGGTTTATATGGAGCGCTTGTGGGTGTCGGGGTTTGGGGTTGGCATTTGCATGTCTGGAGTTGGGATTAATTTTTGATTTTGATTGATTTAGCGTGTAATTGTGTTTGAATTGTGGTGGGGAGGTTGAAGGGGAATATGTGGGGGGTTGTGGGTTGTTGTGTGGGAGGGAAGAAGGGGTGCTGGGGTGGGCGTAAAAGCCCTTGGCATTGTTATCGTATATTTTATAGTGCTGGAGAGTGGAGTAGAGTATGTAATGTGTGGTTTTTGCTTCTAATTGTTCGAAGTTCTAATTGTGGTTGTTGATGATGGGTATGAAATAAAATAGTAAGATAGGAAAGTAAGGGCGGTTTTTTTCTAATAGAGTAAGATGCGTGGCGTGGGGTTTTTGGTAGGGTAGGTGTTATTATTGTGGTATATAGTTATTCACGTATATATATAGAGGAGTGAATAACTAGATGGAAATCTACGTATAATTTAGTGATGGGCGATTCGATAGTAATTACTATTAAGAAAGTAATTACTATATAGTAATTACTATTTTGCCAAGATAGCAATTATTATATAGTAGTAATTGGCCTTTTATATAATAGTAATTACTATTGAAGTAGTAATTACTATTGCATAAAAGGCCCATCGCTGGTATAATTCAGCCTGGCCGGCCAGTCCATACATCCAGTCCCCTTTTCCTTTTCCTATTTATCCCAAAAACCCCAAGGGCAACAGAGATAGTGCCCTTTCATGGGTCATTCGACGTTATTCTCCTCATCTGCCTTGGATCTCTTTCCTTTCTTGCTTTTCGACTGGCTATGCTTGCTCCAGGCATAGATGATGAAAGCTAAAATAGTCGAGGGTATAGTCAAGACGAGCCAGACCCACACGCGTCCGGCGTCGTTCATCCATTTGTTCTGGCTGAAGAATGGCATTGCGAGGAGGGCCTGGGATGCACAGGTACAACCTGATCAGCTTGCTGACTAGTACCAAAAATGCTACAAATCAGAGCGCAACTCACAGCAAATGATGTCCCGGGAAGGAAAAACATGGTAAGAATGGCAATCTCCCGACAAGTTAGGTTCTAGGCCGAGTAACGGGTGACACATTCGGGCCATACCGTTTTCATGGAGATGCTATCCTCTTGCATCTCGAGCGTAATCTGCTGCGACTGATCGGCTATGCGGCGTGAAATTTCAGCCTCTTCTCGGCTGGCATTGAGCAGCTCGACGACCATCTTGTCGTTCGATACCTGTATGTTGTTGAAAAGCTAGTTTCTCGTCAGTGCGATTCTGCCGAGCAGATGATGGAGGGAAATCTCACTAGGGCCAGTATGTTCTGAGTCTTGTACTGCAATTCTTGTCGGAACGTGTTGACCGCCTTCAGTTGCGCGGCTATGTGCACCAGCCCAACGGATAGGCGTTGGCCAGCCGACGTCTCAGCTTCGTTGCCCTGGCCACGTTGCGTTTTGAAAAATCGGTCGTGATGGACTGAGAGGTCGGCGACAATGTCTTCAAACCAGCCAAGCTCGGAACCATATCTGTGGAGGTGTGCAGCCATTGTATGCAAAGCCCTGCTAACCTCTGTATTCATATCGCCTGTCTTGGACTGCAGGGATCCCATCTCGCTTTGCAGCCTCTTTTCCTGCTCCATGTCAGCCCTTGACTGCTGGGGACTTGGACGAAATGCTGTACATGAGCAATGAGTTGATTGTTGAAGCTGTCGAGAGCATTCCTCCACCATCTGAGCGCGCTTGTGACGAAAACGACATGTATGAAGAATGGATCGGCCTCGCAGCGAGCCAAGCCAGCATTTTCTAGCTGCTCCGAAATGCGTTTTTGCGGTTCTTCGACCACGCGGCTCCACCGCCCGTCTTGCAGGCTGATGCTCATGGTTGTGGTAGCGCACTTGGCACTGTCGTATTGGAACAAGACAGCGATCTGTGACCCGCGGATGTCGAGATTCTCGCTTTCTAGGTGCAAGTAATTGAATGGGTCCATTTGGTTGCTTCCGGCTGTGGTTTCTTGATGTTTCCTAATTGTATCGGTGCATTCCACCTGGACACGGACTGGTAGCATGTACCACATGTCGAAAGAGCCGGGGTTTTTGTCCAGACCTGACGCCCTGTATCCACGTTCTGGTGGGAGGTAGTATCGTGCCAATGAACTGGCGAATGCAGGCGGAGCATCCAGCTTCGCGAGCAATAGCCGGAGGGCATCTCCCGATATGCGGAGCTTCTTGGAGTCTTGCGGCATCTTCACCTTCTGTGACGTGAGGAGGAAACGGTTGACAAAACTACGACACCAAGTATAAGCATACGGAGGAGTCGCGGAGTGGCCCGTTTGGAGCAGTCCATGTTTACTCACAAGAACCTAAACGAGCCCATTTCCTCACTCTGGTTGGAGGTTTAGAAATGCGTCCACAGTTTCAAGATGGGACTTTTACCTTCAATTCTTGTGCGAGCTGCAGCGCATCTAATTCACGAAAGTCTACAGATGCGTTAGCAGCAGTCTTCCATGATCACCAGACGCAATTTGCGAAAAGAGGGCGGATTTCTTACCACGGCTCTTCGTCCAGTTTACGTATCTTACTGCCGTCTGGTTGGAAAGGAGGTCCGCTTCTAGTTCCCGCAGAGCTGCAATGACATCTTTTCCGTAATCGCTATGCGGAAGCGCGCATTACTAAAGGATGACCATGACGACGAAACGGCGCGTGGAAATTGTAGCATCTAAAGCACTCACAGATCAGGTTGGTAACTCTTGAGGTTGACGAGCCAGTCCGTCCATGCATCTGCCTCAAAAGACGAGCGTGCACTGACTCTTGAGAGAGCTCTACTGGGAGGGTATAGGGTTCCTCGGTGGTTTCTTCCATGCTCGGAGGGCTCAGCGCGGTTTGATGGGTCCATGCCGTCGCGTGGGACGCTTTGGGGCTCCTGCAACTTGGACAATTCCATGTCAAGCAGATGGAGGAGATGTTCTGGACCGCACAACCGCAAGGCTGGATTGCACTGTGAGGCAGCCGACCAGGCTCACTATAATTATATGTGAAATGTTCAGCCTTCGCTTGGCGCAGGTCCGCGTTCTCGCACAGCCACAGCCATCTCGCACAGCCGCAGCCATCTCGCACAGCCGCAGCCGTCTCTCACAGCCCCGGTCCCCGCCAATGCTCAAGTCAACCACAACCGTTTCCACTGGGCAAATCTTTTGTTCTCTATCACGACATGATGAAGCACGAAAAAGAAGTGTATGCTAAATCGTTCCCTTCCGCCTGGCTTAGCGCTGCTCATGCTCCACCGAAGCCCGTAGAGCATGTCTCCGCCTCAGAAGCACGGTCCCAGCGTTCTGCGCGTTCGTCCGTCTCCGAGCGCGAAAGCCACGCCCTTTGCAAAAGCGCTCGCGACAGCGTAGATGGCAAGACAATCGAAGACGGTACCAGTAGCGATACGGAACGTGGCCCTACCCCGCCGCATGGGAACGGGTCGTCTGCCCCACCGACACCAAAAGGGCACTCCGCGGATGAAGGACGGGGAGCCACCACCAAGAAACAGGACGCAGCACTCGCAGTCCCCAAATTCCGACGGCCGAATCCGACAAGGCGCAACGGCTCTGCACCTGCGGCCGAATACTCGACCGTCTATCCCGCGTCATGGACCATCGCTCCCCACCGAAACGCATCTCAGCCGAGCCCTGCCGCCAGGCCCGTAAATGAGCCATCCTTGGAGCCTGCGACCGTACCCTTGAGCGCGGCGGTACACGCTGAGCCGGACCGCTCGACAAGCACCACTAGTCGAGGAGACGTCGGCCCTGTGTCGCCTCTGCGCCGACAGCTCCAACGCAAGTTCCAAACAATCTCCCATCCTTCGCCGCAGGCGGGAAAGCGAGATTGGCGGCCCATGTCGGTCCATGTCCCTACCTTGGGCCGAATGCAGCAGTCGCTAATAAATCACTCCTACTCAACCGAACACCCGCCCGGGCCGGTACGAAAAGAAATACAAGCAACGCCGGATACGCCTGGAGTACACCAGTCGAGCAATTCCAATTATTCGACCATCGAGCCAGCGTTGACGCAGGCGCAGAGGTTTGCGTCGAGCACAGATGCCCGTGCGAACCGTCGGATGGCCTCTACGACATATTCTCAATATGGCAGTGAGGGTTAGGAGACGGGCAGTGTTAGTGTTGATGAGCATATCTCGCAGCCAGGTGCACTATGCAAGGGAAAGGCACTACACCACTTTCTGTCCAAGGAAAACCATTTAGCTTATCAACTCGACCATCTACTAACAATCTATCCTTCATATTGCAACAATTTCGTCGGAGCTAACCTTCCGGGTCTTGCTCGTATCAAGTCATTCTGGAAGCAGTTTCGAAAATGGAACAAAGGACCGCCTTGAAAAATCAGATGAAAGGAGCTTGCTTGCAATATGCGCTATGGATGGTCAGTCGTTTCGCCGATTGTGTCCCATGTCGGTAGCTTCGCAATCAGTCTCTCCGCTTTACCAGCACTGATCTCAGATGGCTCCAAAAGCACCGAAGCTAGTGCTGGTGTCTTCGCAAGGGCTACATAGTGCGAGTCGGAGGATGGCCATGCCTTCGTCTCGGACCTGTACAGGTAGTGCACGAATATAGCCATTGCGTGACCCGACTGAGACTCCACCGAGTCGGCAAGCGGACCCAGCTTCTTAAACGCAGTCAAAAAGTCGCGGTCCAGCAAGGACGCCGCAGCCAGCTCCTCAAAGCTCAGCGAAAGCCTATCGCGTAGTGATTTGCGTTCTCCGAATAGGCTTCTTGTCAGACCAGCGAGACCCCGAAAAGATGAGAATTGTCTGGCCCCAAGGGCCTTGTCTCGCCGACCTTGCGCCAGAGTCAACACTCGTGCCATTTCGAGGTGCACGAGGACACGGCCTACAGCCTCGACTTTCTTATCGAACTGCTCAGTGACATGGAATAACAGCCTCTGGAAAACAGTTTTCTTAGCAATGTTTCGAAGTTGGGGGCGTGTCGAGGCCAGTTCGTTGAGGACATCGGTCATCACGACAAAACCTTCAATAGGATACTGGAAGTAGTCCACCGAAGATGAACGAACTGCTTCGTCCGAAGACTTGGTCAACACTTCGCTGAATGGTTTGAAAACCGTGGGAGCACCTGACATTGACCATGTGAGTGGATCTGGACACTGAATGGACTGGACAAGATCCCGACAGGCCCACCGTAATGCACCACAAAGAGACTTCTCCTTCACTTTGTTCTTGGACTCCAGTCTCCGCAGCGTCGTGCATAGCACTGCAATGAAGACCAGTGGCGCATCATCCGAATCAAAGCGTTGCTGAAAGGCTTTCTCAAGCAATCGATTGTACGCTCTTTCGTTACCCGAATACGGAACGAGCGTCAGAGAGACGGTAGCCTTGTCCTCGCCGACCATACCACCCGTCTGCACGAGCGTGTTCGCGCAGCCATCGCAATACAAGGCTGGACAGATGATATCTGTTTCGCGGAAGTTGCCCATTGCTAGCGGAAACGCGAGTTTGGAATTACTTCCGACGGCAGGGAAATCCTGGGTCATCTGCGTCCGCGGCGGCTCTCGCAGCAACAAAGCCATCGGCGCGTTCTCCTCGGCGCATAGCGGGCATGTACCCTCCAATGCTTTTGCCGAACCTCCAGAAACGACGAACCCGGTAGACGAAACCCGTTTGGTAGGCCTGGTAGATCTGACAATTGGTGTCGCTTTGATGACGTCTAGACTGAGACTTCCAGCTTCGTGTGTGTCGGAGTACGACCTGTCGACTATGGATCCAAGAGTGGTAGTGCGCCGTCTGGATTGATCCTCGGCGTCGGCCCACCTCGCGTTCATAGCGTAAGAATAAGACGAATTCGAGGCCCGTAGTTCAGCTTGGAGTATGGAAATAGCTTGCTGGTCGTGGGCGCCGCTGCCCGGCGTGCTCATATGCTGCATTAGGCTCGTCATGGAGGACACCGCCTTCTCCTCCACCGCAGGAATGTCCGAAGCCAACAGCTCCGAAGGGTCCAGCTCTTGTTTGATGACCCATTGGCGAAGACTTTCTGCCATACCTCTGGTTTGTGCGGTCATGGTCAGCGTTCTCATGTGCGAGGGATTCCCCAAGAGTGCATCGATGATTTTCTTGTCCGAAATACGACCGGCGAGGAGATGGGCCAAATTGACAATCAGATCGGAATCGAAGTAGATCTCGTCGGCTTGCAAGTTGCGATGGTCGGGAATGCGGACGCAACGCAATTCCTTCAGTGAAATACGGGGCAGATCGTCCCAGGTCGTATCGTCATTCAAGACAGGCTGCCGCTGGTTGTGCTGCTCGAGTATCTCCGAGAAGGTCCCTTTGCACTGCAAGAGATAATAGTTGTCGCTCTGCGTGTCCTTGAATAAGAACAGGCAGTCAGGAGCAGCTGCAAAGACGGAGACGCCAACGGATATATTGCACGTGGTAGGCCGTCCATACAAGTCTCCAAAGATGATGACAACGCATGCTGTCCCATGGAGCCCCTTGGAAGAAAGCGTCTTTGCGAACCGTTGTTTTTGAGATATCCGGTATTTCCCCATCCGTGAGGAGAAACCAACATGATGAGTTTTGCAGTGCGGTGAGGCTAGAAGCATCGTTTAGGAGGACTTCCGGGTCGGTACCTCCGTATGACGAGAGGCTTGATAGTCCAGATAGTGGTGTAACGGGGCCTGTGTGCGCGCTCCAAGGGAGAACCCTGGCCGCATCTCTCACCGGGTCGCTGAGCAAGTCGCTGACCGTGCGAACCGCTTGCTGCTCGTGATGCAGCCTAGGCCCGAGGGTGCTCCCTGAGGTGTCGATTGCGAACGAAATTGTTGCTTCCGAGAGGGGAACCCAGTCTTGTTTGGCTGGTGTATCACGCTCCGGATCAGGCTCCGCTGAGCTGTCTCCCACTTCCGTTACACTGAGTGCATCTTGTTTACGAGGGCCTTCGGGTGGGTCTAGTACCGGCGAGGCTGAATCTCTTTTCAGAGGCTCGTGTGACGCATCAGCTGAAGGCGACTTTGCTGTTGCATCTTGTTGCATGTTGGCATCGGACGGGATCTCTGTCATTGTAGGCGTGAAAATGCGAATAGGCTGGTGATGGAGTCTTTAGGATCCGGGAGGGGCTGCTGCTTTTGAGCGCATTTGCAACGCTGCCTGGCAGCATCGGTTATCAGGCGGCGACGCCTTGCAGCTCTTGGCACGGTGAAGAGAGGCTGTGCCAGAAGCTGGAGATGGGTTGCAGCCAAATGCGCCTCGCATGGTGTTGAGAACTACACTAAACTACTTGTAGTGTGGTATCACTCAAAGAGAGGAGTTGTTAACGAGCAACCCCTCAACGACATGCATCCATGGATCCGGCAGCTTCACGTGACCCACTCCCGCGAACAAGCTAGCGTACGCCACTACGTGTTGTTAGTATTAGTGTTGTTGCTGTTATTATGATTTTATTTATATACAGAGAAGTAGTGGCTAAGCAGATATCAACTACCTACAATCCATCCAGGCAGGCCAGTCCGCACCTCAGGTCACATTTTCCTGTTCCTTTTGCTTTTTCATGCCCAAAAACCCTACGCCACTACTGGCAACAACAGAGATATCACCAAGCCAAGCCAAGCTAAAACGCTAGGGCGAAAATTGGTGAATGCCTCTCTCCTCCCTACCCTCCATCTATCTATCCACCTAAACCACCCCAATTCATTCATTCATTCATCTAACCCTCCCTCGCCCGCCCAACCGCCCTCCTCAACTCTCCCTTTACCTCCTCTCTACTACCCTTCCCCTGTTCTCCACTTTCTCCTCTTCCACCTCCAACTTCATCCACACGTAGTATGCTAGCTGGTATGTGAAGAGGGCGCCGAGGAAGGCTTTGAGGACGGGGTAGGAGTGCGTGCGGTAGAAGGTGGCCTGGTTGTGTGGGTTAGTTTGTTGGACTTTTGAGAAGAAGGGGTGGTGGGGGAGACGTACGGCGCGGGGTGGTGGTTGGTGAGGGGTGGGTGTGGGCGGTTCGGTGGGTGGTGGGGGCTTTGTGGTGTAGCTGTGGGTGGTGGGTGGGAGGCGGAGTTTTGGACTTGGATTTAGTCTTGGTCTTGGGAGATGGATATGGGGGAGGCGGGTTGCGGCGCGGAGGAAGCGCGTTGTGTACATGGTGGGTCGGGTGTGGTGCGGTGTGGTGTAGGGTTTAGCCTTCGCTCGCCAGGTGTGGAGCGCTTGTGTTATCTCTCTCTTTGCAAGCGCAACGTGGTAACAAGGCGTACGTCTGGAGAAGAAGAAAACGAGCGTTGGTGATGAGATGGATTCTGGAAATTCAGAAGAGAGATAGCTGAAGCTAGAGCTCCACTCGCAAGCCAGCCAAGCTCAGCGACAAAGTCGGCAAACCCCCGAGCTCACCTCCGCACGTCAGGCCAAACCGAGTCTAGCTCCGACCCACCGGCGCGTCCGTGCACCAGCGCTGTCGGGACGGACACCTTGCATCTGATTCACGCCCGAGTCGGACGCCCTGCCCTCACTTCGGTCTGCCTCCGCGCAACCCACTACGCTCAACTCTCCTCACCTCGCACTCCATCTACCGCTCTCCTTCGCACCCACTTAACCCCGCAACAACCACCACACCATCACAATGGTACGTCTATCCCTCCGCTAGACCTTACACCCCCCTCCCCATCCAGCACCCCCAGCACCCCCAACACGCCCACACCCCCCTCCCTCCCCCCTCCCCCCCAACAAAAACACCCCCCAGTAAACTAACCCCGCCCACCCGCAAAACAGGCCCAAACCCCTCAACAACGCGCCGCCAACGCGCGCTTCGCCCGCCGCGAAGAATCCAAAATGGGCAAGCCGGAGCAAGCCGTCAAGCGCAAGCCGCAGGACTTCAAGTCGCCCATTTCGAAAGGCTGGATAAGTACGCTCGCTATACAGCCCTCTCCTCTCCTCCCGTCCTTGTCTAACCGCCCAACCCACCCCCCCTCCTTTTTTCCCCCTTTTCGCTGCGACGTCGCTGGCTAACCAACGCTCGCTACCAATAGTCGTCCTCGGCTTCGTCCTCTGCGGCGGCCTCCTCTTCGAGCTGTTGAAGCTGTTCTTCTAAGGAAGTTGTCAAGCTTCTCTCGAGCCTCCGCATGCCCATCGATCTGCATCTGCTCAAGGCAAACAATCCCCGGGGCGGAGGGGAGCGCGGCAGGGAAATAAGACATGGACAGATGGATGGATAGATACCATGCATGCGTTGCGTGCGTCCATCATGTTCGTTTCTGTGCCCATGGGTCGGCTTTCCAAGACTTGGGATGGGTGGGCCATGGCATAGTCATCTCATCAACGTAGAGGACCGCGGACACGTATATGCATGGGTTGACATATCAACCTCCAGCCTTAAAACTTAAACTTTCTTCTTCTTCATGTGTTCGAGATATAGGGATATAGGCGTTCAGAGAGAGGGCAACAGCATGCTATTGATAGCTACACCTGCTATCACTTGCTCTGTTTCTTGCAAGGGGACACAATTCTCAAAGGCTAGTAGATAGCCAATTGTACGCACTACACATTCACATTGCCCGGATGGCTGCATACGCGTCATGATATCATATCGTACTTGCTCGTTACCTCTTGGCCTCCTAGAAGGTATATATCTCGACGAGGGCAGCCATCTACGCCTCATCAACCACCCCCTCATCCATAGCCACAACCCTCCTCTTCTTTTTCTTCTTCTTAACCTTGGCCTCCTCCTCCCCCCCCATCCCCACCCCACCAATCTCAACCACTCCCCACCCCCTCGGCCCTAGCCTTCTTTTTCTTCTTCTTAACAGGCGCTACCCACCCCTTCGCCTTCATCTCCACCAAGCCCAGCGCCACTGCCCATCTCAGCTGCCATTCTACCCTCACCCTCACCCTCCACCTCCACCCTCCTAACCTTCTTCTTCTTCTTCCTCACCACGGTCTCCCCCCCCTTAGCCTCCAACCGCTCACTCGCCCTCTGCATCTCCAACCTCAACCTCTCCACCTCCGCCAGCGCCCGCTTCATCTCCACCTCCTCCAGCTCTTTCCGCTCCACCTCAAACCGCGTAAGTTTCCTACCCGCCACTCCTCATCATCCAACGACAACGCCCCAAGACCCGACGATCGACCTCTAGCAGGCTCTTCTTCCCCCGGCACGCGCACCCCCACCCCCGCTCCCCCCCCCTCCCCCCCCCACACCCCCCCCCCGCCCCCCCCCCCCCCACCCCCCCCCCCCCCCCCCCCCCCACCCCCCCCCCCCCCCACCCCCCCCCCCCCCCGCCCCCGCCCCCCCACCCCCCCCCCCCCCCCCTCCTTTTGTTTTATTTTTGGCAATAGTCGTCCCCCCGGGCCGGGGGTCCTGTTCGAGTTAATCCTACGCCTCATCAATCGCCCCGCCCCACCCCCGGGGCGGAGGGGAGGTGCGGCAGGGAATGGGGTTTGGACAGATGGAATCATCACGACCCCCCCATATTTGGTTTCTGGCGTCGGCTTTCCTGGCCATGGCCTTTCAACCCACGTATATGCATGGGTCCTCCCTTCTTGGGGAATGTGTTCGAGATATTGGGATATAGGCGTAGGGAACAGCATGTTTTGCTATGACGATCTTCTTCTTAATGATATATATGTTGCTCGTTCTGCCCTTGGCCTCCTCCTCCCCCATCCCCACCCCACCAATCTCACCACTCCCCACCCCCTCGGCCCTAGCCTTCTTTTTCTTCTTCTTAACAGGCGCTAAGGCCCTTCGCCTTCATCTCCACCAAGCCCAGCGCCACTGCCCATCTCAGCTGCCATTCTACCCTCACCCTCACCCTCCACCTCCACCCTCCTAACCTTCTTCTTCTTCTTCCTCACCACGGTCTCCCCCTTAGCCTCCAACCGCTCACTCGCCCTCTGCATCTCCAACCTCAACCTCTCCACCTCCGCCAGCGCCCGCTTCATCTCCACCTCCTCCAGCTCTTTCCGCTCCACCTCAAACCGCGTAAGTTTCCTACCCGCCACATCCTCATCATCCAACGACAACGCCCCAAGACCCGACGAGTCGACCTCTAGCAGGCTCTTCTTCCCCCGGCTCTGCGTCTGGCCCAACCGCGACGAAACAATGTCTTCACGAGAAGAATGAGCCGCATCGACCGGACCGAGCGTCTCGTCGCCGATAATTTCCACCCGCGGCGTTGGCCGCCCGCGGGGACTTCGCGCTCTAGCCATGTTGTTGTCCTCGCCAGCAGGCGAAGGGCCGCGCTTCCCGAGATCCAGGTCCATGATAGGTATCGAATCAATATCTATCTACTTCTGTGTTATTTTCCCGGACGATCCTGCCGAGCGGCGTGGCTGCTACGCTTCCGCGCTCGCCTTCGGGGTCAATGTAAAAGGGGTCGTCCTTGTAGCGCTCTCTGCGCTCTGCTTTTCGTCGTGCGATGATGTCCGGGTCGAGATACTCTTCCTCGGTGGCGTTCTGGTACGATGTCGGTTCCTTGTGGGGGGGTTCTAGGCGGTCTGATGTGGAAATGGAGGTTGGGGGTTCGGTATATGAGGTTAGAGGTTCTGTATATGCGGCGTACACGTCGTCTGCGTCTGTCTCGAAGCCCTCTGTTTCGGCTTGCGCTAGGAGACTGTGCAGATTGGGGTTGATGGGGGTATCGAGATCTAGATCTTCTGGAATTGGCACTTTGCGCTGAGCGCCCGGGGCCACTGGATTCAATTCGGCGCCTGAGAAGAGGGCGGGGATGGCCTGAGTGAGCAAAAGGGGAGGGTCGGTAAAGTCGCCATGTGATTCGCCTATTTCTGTTCCAGAGGCAGCCTCAGATGCCAAGCGCATGAGCTCGAGGTATTCGACGGCTCGCTCTTGAACTTCCAAATTTGGATGCGTAGATAAGGGTTCGAGGAAATGTATGATTCGGGCCATGAGTAGACCCATTAACGTCTTCCGTTCTGGAGTCCAGGATATCTGCTCATTGCTCGCAATATTGGCAAAGACCTTGGGAAAGGCCTGGAGGTATATTGCCAGAGTCTTCGACGGCAGCTGCAACGAGGTCGGGTGCAGAAGTGAAGATAAAACAGGTTCAGGCTTTGTGAGGTGAGAGGCAAATTCTCCAACCAGCCAGCCAGCATACTCAAGCACCCCTTGTCCGCCGTTTCCAGATGAAGGGGGGAACATCTGGTCTCGACGGTCGACAAATACCAGCGATTGTGCCGCGTCAACTGCTGCTGGGCGTACACTCCTGACTCGTATGGCTACGTTCTGTAGTTCTTGTCCAATACCACGGCCTACATCATCCGATTGATTGGAGTCATCCAACTCATTCGCAGCACTAGACTTTGTTGAAGGCGAGACTCGGACCAGCTGTACCAGCACGTCAATATACCACTCAAAGTCCGTAATGTTGGCATAAGTGTCACGCGAACACATTTCCAATATTCTTCGAATGACATTTATTCGATAATCCTCGGGTAGGGGTGGCGCTTGGTCCGATCGTTGTTCGTGCGGCTGAAGAGACTCCTCGGCGTCCGAATCGTCCGACTCTGCATATGGAGTGACACCCGTCGCTCGCGCAGGGTTATTTCTCGTATCATCGGCAGCATTTGCGATGGGTGCATTGCGTAGCTGTCGCATAAGACGTCCTACGATAGCGGTAAGGTTGTCGCTGTTGACCATGCCGACTACTACCAGGTCGAGAGCGCGCATTCGTATTGAGATGTCGGGGTCGTCAATGCACTCCAGAATGACATCTTGCTGGCGTGACACAAGATATGGGTGGGATCGGACGATCTTGTCAAATGCAAGCAATGCGACATATTTCACTGCAAAGGAATAAGAAGGGGCAGTGGGCCTAATTTGGAGTATCGCTTACAGTTCGCATCACCTTCCATGACCATCATGCCTCGGAGCTTGCCGACACACAGTCTTGCGACCCTCCTCGCCTTCAGACGTACCCTCAACGGCTTCGAGAATGCCCCCTTGGATGATTCCACTGATACACTCGTACAGCAGGGACATGGCTGACGTTTCCCGGATAATCTTTGTCAACGGGGGAAGAAGTTTCTTGATTAGTCTGGGCTCCAACGGGGTAAGTGTAGCAAACTGTGACAGTCAGTACGAGCCGTGCATAGCGAGACGGAGACTGACGAGCTTGATCAGCTTGATGGCCATCCAGTTGTTCCCACCCTCGACTAGCAAGTCAAACAACCGTGGCGCTAGAGGAAGAAAGTCCTGCGGCCTCCTCCATCCTAGCTCACATACAACATTGACAATGGCGGCAGTGACACTGGGATCCTCGTGGGCGTCTTGCAATCTCTCTTTTATTTTTGGCCATGCAGGCCTCAGCGTCTCCCTCGGATATACTAGTGCTAAGCGATACAGCGTGACGACGGTCTTCTTCCTTATCATCGAGTGCGAGTGCGTCAGGCGTGGTATCAGATCCGAGAGGAGAGAACTCGCCATGCTCGGGTTGATGACGTGGGGGATGGCGATGAGTGGAAGGGAGATTACGGGCGGCGCTTGGGATTCGAGATGTCCTTCTTGAGTTGGTTCTCGGCCAGCAGCAGGACCTCTGTATCTCTCCGGAAGCTCTGCACGGCCGCCAGATAGCCCGTCCGCTTGTGTCTCCACTTGGCCGAGGACATGACTTCCCAGCACGTTGAAGGAGGCCCAGGACATGTCGTGGCCGAACATTTCGAGGTACGTGAGCTTCAGCAGCGCGGTCGACTTGAGGTCCATGTCGTTGGAGCGGATCTCTTTGCGGCATTCCTTGATTGAGTCGTCGATGTACTCTTTCTCGCTGCCCTTGTGGTTGCGCAGGCCCCGAATGAGGTCGTACAGAGATTTTTCAAACCTGCGCAGGTTAGCGACGAGCTTGGTCGTATGCCCACCACCACGGGCCGGGGGCCATTCCGTACATGTTTGCGGCGCTCAGGGAGCCTCGCGCAGCGGTCTGCCAGGGTGTGCGCGAGCTTGAGGAGGGGCAGATGGGCGGCGATGTGGTGAGCCAGCAGGCATGATCAGCGAAGATATGCCGGCACGAGAGGGGCAGGAGCGTAGGAGCGGGCGGTGAAGAGATATAGAGGCCCGGCGAGCACCGTGGGGACGTTTGGCGCGGTGAATGGCAGCTTCGGGTGGTGGTGGGTAGGTACCATGGTAGACTGTGGCAGCGTTGACGTGCCTGATCTATGCCCGCCGTGCCGCACTTTCGCCGACGGCAGCATCCCTGCACCGGCCTATGCAGTCATCCACCACCGTATTGTGTCGCCCGCCTCACATCCAGCATTGCTCGTCTTGCGCCCAGCCGCCGAAAACCAGCATGGCGCACGCGAACCTGCTAACACCGCCGTCGCGCGCGCATTCCTCCGCCAACCGCCCTGCGGCTCTCCCAGAGAGCCCCGCTCGTCCTCGCATCCTCGCCCACGTCGTCGTTGCCGTGGCCGCTATCGCTCCTCTTCAGTCGCGAGACACCCGAGACGTGGGCCATCCACGAGAATCTGCTCCTTGCGGCCTTGCGCACCGGCGACGATGCGTCGGCGCGACAGATAGTGGACCGCCTGGCGACGCGCTTTGGCGCCAGCAACGAGCGCATCATCGCCTTGAAGGGCGTCTACGAGGAGGCCCTGGCCAAGGATGACAAGGAGCTGGAGCGCATCTTCAACGAATACGAGCAGGTGCTCAAGGACAACCCAACAAACCTCAGCGTGCGGAAGCGGAGGATCGCCGTGCTGAAGAGCCTGGGCCGGACCACGGATGCCATCACAGCGCTGACGGTGCTGGTTGAGAACAGCCCGACTGACGCCGAAGCGTGGGCCGAGTTGAGCGAGCTGTATGCGAGCACCGGCGCATGGGGCCAGGCCATCTTCTGTCTGGAGGAGGTTTTGCTGATCATGCCGAATGCATGGAGCGTGAGTCGCCGCAGCCTCTGGACCAGTAGGGACCAAGCAGCTGACCCGAGTGACAGGCACACGCCCAAATAGCCACTCTCCACTACCTCTCCGCACCCTCCTCCATGCCCGCACTCTCCCTTGCACTGCGACACTTTGCCCGCTCCGTCGAGCTGAACGACGCGTACCTCCGCGGCTACTACGGCCTGAAGCTGATGTGCCAGAAACTGATCCCGTTGCTCTCCGAGTCCTCCTCGAGCTCAAAACACAACAACAACGAGGACCATGTGCCACCGCCACGCCTACAGTCGGTCAAGAGACTCGAGGAGCTCGCAACGAGCAAACTGGCCGAGATAGTGCGGCAGTACAACGCACTCAAGGGAGGCAAGAGCGGGTATGACGAGGCGGAAGTGATTGCGGCGCGGGAGCTGCTCGACAAAGGCGACAGGACGGAGAGGTAGAACATGTACGAGGCGGAAGGCGCATGGAGCCACGCCGTCACGAATAGGTCGGAAGCCTTTGGAATGAAAGCTGCCCTGTGGAGGCCATATTTGCCCATGGGGCGCACGCTCCGAACATGTTCATTGCAATCCTAACTTGCACATGCGCTGATGTGGTATACTGGCGTAGCTCGTTGTCCACGTCTTCCTCGGAAATCCTTGTGCGTTCGCATTCTTGCTCGACTTCTACTTTGGCCCAAGGCTTGCCTCGCTCCTTCCCCCTTGTGCTTCCGGTCCCTGCTTGCGTCTCACCACAACTCCTCCTTCCTCGCTCGTGTGCACTCGCTTGCGTACAAAATCATCATCGCGCACGCCAGCCGGCTCTTCCTCGTCCACAGCACCCGTGGGCGCATCCCGTTGCATCTCGTCTTGCAAGTGTCTACCGCTTACCTGAACTGGCGCAGCTCCCTTCACCATCTTGGAGGTGCATGGCTAATGTTGGCACTCGAAATCGGGTCAGTCTCGTCGGCTCACGCAGTATACGCACCCCCTGACGGTACAGATATGGCGCTCACTGTCCCTTCGGACAGTTACGACCACCTCTCTCACGGCACGCGAAGTGCTTGCAGCGTTGCAACGGCCGAATCAGCCAGAGGGCATGCTCTCTCCGACGTGATCGAAGATGACGGCCACAGCCCCCCTCGGCTGCCACACCCCCGTCACAGCGTAGAGACCGACCTGTCCGGCGCCTCTTTCTCTCGTGAGAACCGGCCTTACTTCTCCACCTTACACCGTCATTCTTTCCACGCCGCCTCTTCGACCGCTGCCTACTCGGAGAAACACCATGACCTCCTCCAGAACCCACTGTTCCAACACGTCCGTACGTAGGTTCGGAACCCTGTGCCATGGAAGGGTCTGACACGGGCGTCTAGGCAGAGAAGCTATCCGAGACATGTTCGCCTACGCCGAAGCCCACGGTCTTCTTGATTCCGATGAGGACATTATCCCCGAGAGCGCCTTCAAAAAAAGCGACATGCGAAACTATGCCAGCTTCATCTGGTTCTGCTTCCGCGACTCGTTCTCCAACAATCCCTACAAGCTACACTGGGCTATCTACCTCGGCATGGGTCTATCCCTCATCTGGTGCGTCTTGCTCAAATGGTACATCGTGGCCAGCTTGCTGCGCAAATGGTGGCAAGCATATACCAGTGGAAATGGGGAGATGGGAAACATTAGCAAGCAAGCTATGGATACGCTGGCGAGCGTATTCCCCGTCGTCGTCACGTTTGTGCTTTTCCTTTTTCCGCCGCTTATTGCGAATACGTAACTGGAAATTGGGCGAGACGGTGTGTTGATTTGGACCGGCAAGCTATTACGAGCTCTGAAGCGCGGAGTGATAGGATGGGGACATTGGAGGATTGGAATTGCTTGATTGGGACACAGGATGCAAGCAGTCACGGGCTGAGTAAAGGGGGGCTCGTTCGTGTAAACGACAAATATGGTTTTGCATTTATTCACCTTGACCATCGTGTGCGCGACTACGGTGCCTAGAACTCGCACTGCAGGGTCCAAACTTGCCCCAATGCAGTTAGGCGCAACCCCACGTCGCACGCGGGCAAAACTGCGGTGAGGCTGCTGCAGCTGCCCCTCCAAAACAGAGAAATATATCCCTGGGCCGTCTCGCCGCCCCAATTCCCTTGCTAACTCCCTTGCCCTCGAGTCCCGATATCTGGTCAATTGGGTCCTCCGTTCTCGTTGAGTACTGTTGCAGTGGAATTTTTGCCTCGGAAGATAACACTGCGTTCAAGATGGCTGCCGCAGCGTCCGTCTACCCTCCCCTCAAAGACCGCCCGATTAAGAACACCGTCCTCCTCTTCGATGTCGACGAGACGCTGTCGAAAGCTCGCAAGGTAATCAACGCCTCTCGATTATCTGTCTTAGCACAATGTCATACCGCGGGCCGTTCGAATGCAGGCAGATCAAAACAATAACACCACACTAATGCCGGTGCCAGCTCGCGAAGCCCGAGATGCTCCAGCTCCTCTCGGAGCTCCGCCACAAAGTCGCCATCGGCTTCGTGGGCGGCTCCAACCTCATCAAGCAGCAAGAGCAGCTCGGCGGCAACATCGACGTCATCACCCTCTTCGACTTCTGCTTCTCCGAGAACGGCCTGACTGCGTACCGAATGGGCGAGCAGCTCGCGAGCACAAGCTTCATCGGTTGGATCGGCGAAGACAAGTACAAGGAGCTGGTAAAATGGTACGCGAACGACGCAGCCTGTCCCACCACCCAAGGGGACCAACCACTGCGGTGCTCACGGGACGCAGAACCCAGACTAACAGCTCCCCCCCCCCAGGATCCTGCACTACATTGCCGACCTCGACATCCCCATCAAGCGCGGCACCTTCATCGAGTTCCGCAACGGCATGATCAACGTCTCGCCCATCGGCCGCAACGCCTCGGCCGACGAACGCAACGCCTACGAAGCCTACGACAAAAAGCACCACATCCGCACCACCATGATCGCCAAGCTCAAAGAAGCCTTCCCGGACATCGGGCTCACGTACTCGGTCGGCGGGCAGATTTCCTTCGACGTGTTTCCCACGGGCTGGGATAAGACGTATTGTCTGCGCCATATCGAGGCGGACAAGGAGAGGCCGGATGGCGTGGATTATACGACTATTCACTTCTTTGGCGATAAGACGTATGAGGGGGGGAATGATTTTGAGATCTTTAGTGATGAGAGGACGGTTGGGCATTCGGTGGAGGATCCCGAGGATACGTATCGCCAGTTGAAGGAGATGTTCTTTTCTTGAGTGGGGGTGGTGTGATGACGCACGCTGATTGCATCAAGGACGAGAGATGTCGTATGAAACTATGCCGCTGAAACGAATGTTGAGGTGGGAAAAAGTAGAGGGATACGAATACCATGATTGGAGATTGCATAGACTAGTACACTAACATAAATAATCCGAGATCAATCGTAAAGCGGACTATAGCATACCGTTCTCAGCTGGGGCGATGGAATGGTGAAAATGAACGCACATGACGCGATATTTGTATAGATATGTCGAAACCAAAAGGAAGGAAACTAATTGTGCTGAGCATGCACGCCAAAGGTCCAAACATAACTTCACCTATGTGGTTCTGTCCTATTCATTACGTTGTAAGCTTTGTTTATTTTCTAGATATACATTGCCACTGCATGGACAGGAGCGCTCCGCTCAAGCCCGTCTTTGCTCAATAGAAACTTCAGCAGATAAAAACGTAACGTACAAAACAATGCAAAGGTAAAGAGTGATGAATTGGGGTAGGCCGAATGGCCGGCTAAATAATTAGAGTTGATACGCCAAGGAGTAGGCATGAATAATCTTGGTACCACCCTTAGACCCCACGTGGTGCTACCTCATACGAATAGCCAAATGGGTGGTACGAATACATGATGGCGTTAGGGTGCCCAGCAGGTGACTTTCGTGCCTGCGCATAGGTTTTGGCACCCGGTATGGGCCTACTGTATTGAACATCTTCGTCGTGTGGAGATTCTAACCAAGGTCAAGTCCGCACTATACACAGAGAGGAGTAAAACAAAAGGCACTAAAACCTAGTACCTAGCATATAGTAGTAGTAACAAAATATATATAAAATAATAATAATTTTATTATTAACTTTCTTTACAGCAGCATTGTTAACGGCAGTTAATAGATAGTCTGCTATCTAGCATAACTAAGTTACATGTCATCTCTCAACTAGTGGACCGTTGGAGAGCCGCAGTGGATCGCGGAGTCGCAACCGCGGGAGCAGTGTATGGGCCTACTGGAGTCTTGCATATAAGCACCGCTCTAACCGCATTGGGTGGCCAATCACAAGTGCCCGTTCTCCAATTCCACCCCACATCAGTCAAACAGGAGGGGTTGATTGGTTCTTAATGCGGTTAGAGCGGTGCTTACATTTGGCTTTTAGTGTAACGTTAGCCTATCCACACCTAGACGAATACACTTCACTTCCACCTACGTCCTCCATCAACATCATGTACCTTAGTCAACTATTCTGGCTAGAAACAAGCGATAGAGAGAGCTTAGAGTATACCAAGGCAGAAGTAAATTTCTTGTTCTTGCCTCGCACGCAACAACTCGCAGTGTAGCATGGAAGCTATTACAAAGGCCGTCCGCGGAATGACCGACGCTAGGAAGTATATGGCTGGCGCTGTGGCTAGAGCACGTACTGTCGCAAGCCTGCCTCTTCCTCGGAAGAAACCGTTGGGGTCGCCTCCATACTAGTTCGCTTGGCCCCGCTCCCTCCCACGCCCGAGGTCCGCCATAGATGCCCGTATCGAGCAGGACCCTAACATACTCAATTCAGCCCAGCTTTAGCATCCACTTTGGCCAGAAATGCACAAGTCATCATTAATCATTGCACTATTATGTCAATTCTGTACACTCGCATATCGTAGTTCGAGGTACTGGACAGTGTAACAATGCCGCGGCCTAGGAGACCAGATGCTGGAACACCCAAGACAAGGTCGCGCAATGGATGCTGGTACGTTCGCCTAAACTGCCCACTGTTGAAGTCATTCACGGTCCGCTGATTGGAATATAGGCCATGCAAAACGCGTAAAATCAAATGGTAATTTCCCCTGCCTTCATACTTTACTCCACTAACCAGCAATCACCCGAAAGTGGAGAGAAGAAAAACCGCGATGCCTTCAGTGTGAGCGTCACGGAGAGATATGCGACTACAGCATTCGACTGAACTGGGGGTGGTCGTACGAAGAGAGATGTTACCAATTCTAATACCGACTCCGGGTCTAGCACGACGGCAAGTCCATATAGGACAACCTTCTCGCCCTATGGAAATTCATCGCCACCTTTTTCTCCTGTGTCTCTTAATAGTCACCAAAAACGGAGAAAAACGGGGCAGCATGCAAGATCATGTTCCACTACATATGTGTCCACTCCCGATCTTGCTGCAATTGATCCCCGAACTCGTAAGTCAACCCAGAGATACATAATACACATAGCTGTCATGGTAATCGGATGCCAAACTTGTAGATGCAGAGTAGCCATATAAAGGCACATACAACACGTTCCGCGAATGGACTTTGCGATGGGTACCTAAGGTATTCTCCACCTCGAGAACCGGAACAATCGCCAACATCAGGCTCGTTC
This sequence comes from Laburnicola sp. JP-R-44, assembly GCA_009805535.1. NCBI lineage: Eukaryota > Fungi > Ascomycota > Dothideomycetes > Pleosporales > Didymosphaeriaceae > Laburnicola > Laburnicola sp. JP-R-44. The sequence goes on along the minus strand of SELF01000016.1, from coordinate 126,496 downwards.
CACACTCGGCAATGTCATGGAAAACTTGACTACCCGTTCTCTGCAACGGCCGGCTTCGACGCAAGCAATGCATCATCAATGCCACCGTCTATGCGCAATAGTGCTTACCCAGCACTTATCGACCATCGAGTTGTGGAATCGGTAGATTCAACAGTGTTCCAACATCAACGGAGCTGGTCGGCAGATGGGCCAGCCGCCTCTAATCCATATCCTTCTCAACCCAGACCGCCTCAATCATGCAGCGCGTTCAATACAATGCTACCGAAGCCAGCTTCGTCGTCAGTCAGGGTCGAGGAGCCCGTGTCCCGCACTGGCACAAAACAATCACATCCTGCATATACTCCTGCGGACCTGCGCCGTCTATCTGTACCATCACTATTAACTGGTCCCCCAGGCGATGGCACGAATCGTAATGGCCAATGTCCCGCCGGAGACAATGAGTACACCATCTACGGCTACGACATGGGCCTTCCCGATTTCGATATTCCACAAAACGACGACCTCAACGCCATTGCTAGTTTCAGCCCTACAAGCGGTGCTGAGAATGTAGACGACGAGTGCTTGCACGCCACCACAAGACCGCGTGTGAACGCCATGGCTTTCGAAAAAGACGGCTATTATGCCAAACCGGTTCCAATCCAGATCTCAAAGTCGCTGGAGCCGCTCCCTTCGGTGCGTCTCTGTGTATAACCCGCCAACACATTCGGGACATTCACTTATCATACGCGCATCCGCTTAGTTACTCCTCGAGAACCCGATGAATCTCCTCTACTTCCACCATTTCTTGAATCACACGGCCCGCATCCTCGTGCCCCACGATTGCGAGAACAACCCCTTTCGTCGGATCTTGCCTGAAAGTAAGTATGCCCCACCACATCTCTATGCCGCTCGTGTGTGCACTATCCATCCATACTAACCCCCGCCCCCTCCCTCCCAGTGGCCGTCAAAAACTCCAACATCCTATCCCTCCTCCTCGCCTTCGCCGCCTCCCACCGCGCCCGCATGCTCTCCCCACACCGAACCCGCAACCCGCATCGCCCTCTGGGTCCGCGACGTCTTCCCCCACCTCCGCGCCTCGCTCGCGTCCCCCTCCGCCCTCACAAACGACACCCTCGTCCCCGCCATCATGATGGCTTCCATGGAAATCATCTCCCCCAACACCTTCGAAGTCCCCATCCCCTGGCAAGACCACCTCGCCATAGCCCGCCAACTCATCGTCGCACAACAACGCCGCACCCCCACATCACCCCTCCACAAAGACAACCCACCCGACACCACAACTTCCTTCCTCGCCCGCTGGTTTGCCTACCTCGACGTCTTGGGCTCCCTCAGCGGCGCGAAAAACGACACACCTCTTGGTCCTGCGTACTGGGACACTCACACTGCCACTGCCACTGCCACCGCAACCGCAGGTGTAGATGTAGACGCATCCCCAGACGACCAAATCGACTGCCTCACCGGCTTCACAACCCGCTGCATCGCCCTCCTAGCCGAAATCGCCCACCTCGCAAAACACATCTCCCCCCTCCGCCTCGACCCCCTGACTGGCTCCATCCGCACGTCCTACCAAACCCTCGCCCGCCGTCATCGAAAAAGCAGATCGTATCCGCGCTGCCCTCCACAAAGGCCTGGAAAACAACACCATGGCGAGATCTTGTTGTTGCTCGCACCCTTCCCCTTCCTCCTCTCTCCATCCCCCGAGCCAGTAGCACCACCCGCCGCCCCATCTGGATCTATCCTCAACACCACATCCCCCCCTCTTCACCCACGCCGCCCTCCTCCACCTCCACCGCAGAATCTACAACCACCCCCGCACCCCACCCCACCATCCAGCGCCACGTCGCCGCCATCGTCGCCCTCCTGCGCCGCATACCGCGCGGCTCGACCGCCGAAGCCTGCCTGCTGTTTCCTATGTTTGCCGCGGGGTGCGATGCGGTGCGCGAGGAGCATCGAGTGGAGATCGAGGGGAGGTTGAGGGGCGTCGAGGCGGTGGGCATGGGGCAGGTGGGGAGGGCGAGGGGGGGTGTTGGAGAGGGTTTGGGGGGAGGGGAGGGCATGGGAGGGGTTGGTTAGGGGGGAGTTTTTTGGGGTAGGGCTGGGAGTGGGAGTGGAGGGGGCGAGGGGCGATGGTGTAGACATACAGACATGCATATACGTACATGGTGAATGGAGATGTTCATTCTTCTATACAATGAACCGAATCCCTGATACGATAGCCCTTACTGATACATGACAGTGATGGCAAGGCGACAAGCACACAAACCTTGCATACCAGTGTCCATATGCGTCGGCGAGACGACGCCGCCTTCAACGCATGTGTGTCTTCGCTTCCATCAGCCATCCGTCCCAGCATCGACTCCCCAAAACCACGTTTTCCCAGCCTTTTCTCCCTCTTCCACTTGCCCCCATGCCCACACACTAAACAGCTGTCGCGAAACATAGGAAAAAGCACAATGCGGGGCCTTGGCCACATCACTGACTCGCCGACCTCTTCCTCGGACTCCTCTCCCCCCGCTTAAGATTAAACGCCCGCTGATCCTTCAACCACCGCCTATAATCCGCCACACTCCCAATCTTCTCGCCATAGTAATCCGGCACCGGGTTCGCCATCGACGACGACGTCGGATCAACACGGTGCTTCTTGATGCGGTCGTAGAACTCGCGTTCTTTCTGTTGAACGCGTTAGCCCTCTACTCACGCGTATATAGTATCCATGCATCACGCAACTCATGCAAACTCACCCTCTCAATCTGCCCCCCAATGGCCCGATTCCGCACATTAAACAACGCATTGCTGAAAAACGGGCCCAACGAGCCACCCCATAGTCAGCATAGCCGCGCTGCTCAACCCCGTCGTGAAAATCGGATCCAAGCCGATCGTCTGCGCCAGCGCGCCGTCGTACCCTTGCCCGATGAAGACTTGCAGTCCGACATAGGTGACGCCCACGGCTGTGAAGCCCGGAGGTGACTTGGCTGATCCTACGGCGCGTCTTGCGCAGCGCGAAGAAGTCGTTCCAGGTGAGTTGTTGCGAGGACGCGGAGGTGCTGCGTGGCGCGGGCGAGGCCGTGGTCGAGGAGGCGTGCCGGATGAACAAGGCAATTGAGGAGGGATGGGTCGGCGTGAAGAAGGGCGTGTTGTTGGTGGAGAGGGAGGGAGTGGCCGTCGTTGAGGAACACGGTGCTAGGATTCCGGGCTGCAGACGGAAGGTAAATGCCCTCGTAGGGCGCAGCGCGCTGGAAGCGAGCATGGTTACGGGTGGTGTGCTGTAGAGCGAGATGGGTCGCGTCGTCGAGCGAAGGTTAATGCGGCCGAAGTTGCTGTGACACTGCGGCAGCTCCAGAGTTCGGCGCTCTTGGCAAAAAGTAGAGCTGCGCTTTTCTTACGCGGATGACTGTCGGATAAGCACCATCGAGGACGGATGGGAATCTTGTAGCGCTCAATGCTCGGCGCGTTTCGACTGGATTAGATTGGAGAGAGGCAGGAAACACCGCTGTGAACTCGACGCGTATTTCCTGGCAACGTCATAGGCAATCGCATCCCGGGTGATGGCACGCCTTGACCATCTGCTTATGTAAGTTAGCTCATCGTACACGGGAATTGATAGGGGGACCACCACTTTTACTAGTGGCACCACCCTGACTAAGCGTCACCATGACTAAGCCGCAGACGCACACAACATCGCGCTCCTGACAATGCAATAGAGGATTGAGGATTGATGTGCAGAGGCGCAGTTGCTAGATACATTTAAAATGGAATTCTATAGATCAACTAATTGAATCAACGACCCTACCCACGCCCTACGGGGCACTGAGTCCTTGTATGACCTTCTATATGGCAATTGGAACAGGTTGGAGGCCTTTTCTTGTATCCTTGTGGCAAGCCACTCCCCCGTGATAGTCCTTCTAATGCCTTAGCTTCTCCAACCTTAAATAATGAAGGACTCCTCTTCTCAGCTTTGCCTTAAGAGGTTAGAAAGGGCGAAAGGCGAACAGCGCTGCTTTATAGATGTTAGGAGACGAGGTTCCAAGATCAGCCTAAACGAAATAGAATATTAGAATATGTAATAGAATATGGAGAATTTAGTACCTATATGGAAGAGAAGAAGACTCCTCAATCCGCCAGAAAGGGTGTATTTCCTCAAGCTCGATAGCCGATTTCGACTCCAATATATCTGAAATTCGATAGGAGCAGGGCAATCCCATTGTTTTCTGCTAAAAACGTTTGTACATCGGGCTAATGGAGTCGTTCCTGTAGCCCCGTTTGACTTTGTCATGCTGCTGAACTAGGAGAACAATAGCGTGCCTTAAGACCCTGCAAATAATGTTAACAAAAAGCGTCTTACTAGGGAATACAGGAATAAAAATGCGGTCCTGAGCAAGTGCCGCAGTAAGAGCATTAAGCTGCCCTTCAACACTCTTCTCCACAAGCTTAAATACTAATAAGATATTAGCTGTGGAATTAGTGATCCAGTGCTTTACAGCGGCATGCGCTCCCTCTACTTATAAGGTTGCAGTATTTCCTAGATGTAGCCACTATCGGGACTATGCCACTACAAATTTCTCTCGATGTACAAGCCATGTCTTATTCAAGTAGCGGGAACACATGCTGCTTGTCTGCAAGGAACGCCTCTATCTCGCTTTTAGCTTGTTTATAGAGCCCCTCTGTATGTGCGGTACAAATCTTAATCCAGCGGCCAAAGAAGTCGTTGTATTCCTCATTTGTCAAGAATTCCTTCTTATAATTTGCTTGGACATTCTTATGAATGTGCCATACATAAAGAAGATGCGGAAACTAAGGGACTTCATTGCTAATTGCGGATAGAAGTGCGGCATCTCGGTCTGTACACAGTACAGGAGGTTCAATAGGCAGCTTAAGAAGCGAAAGGAAAGAGCGTAGAGCCTATAGGTAGCTTTCGGCTTGTTCGTCCTGCATAAAGCAAAATGCAATTAAGAAGCGAGCGAGCATTTGTTAGAGCAACACTAATAATATAGAGCAGAGGCATGCAGTATCAGTTTGTCTTGTAAGTGCAGTCAAGGAGGAAGACCCTATTATATTTGTTAGCAAACTTAATTAACCTCTTATGCGCGAACATAAGAAATATTATATATTTACCACTATCACACTGTAGTCTATGTTCCTAGTTTCCTTCTTTCAGAAGTTGATCTATAAGGTGTTCCACTAGTAGTAATCTCCCTTCTAATTGCTTAATACGCTTAGCCATATATATGTTGTAGATGTTGTGGCGAGTAAAGAGCGCAGAAGGGTTCTTATCTTGAAGAATGGCTTCAATGGCTTGCGGTTTGACATTTAAGTCTAGACAGTTGAGCAATCTCTGCCCTTTGTTCGGCCGTGTGAATTTTCGCGCGTGCGGATGTGCTACCAAATCGTTAGCCCCATGTGTATGTTGCGGGTTCCTCACCTTAAGATCCCAAGTTCCATCACTGCGGCGTGCACCGTAAAGCTGAAAAGGACAGCCAATCTGTCGTGTTAAGGTCTTTCTACGCTTGGAACCGTCAGGTGCATTAATCCGGTCGTGGTATTTCCTACCAAGATCGCAGCCTAATACCACATTCTTGTTCGCGGTTGAGCGTCGAATTGTGAGAACATAGCCATGATCAAGAGCGAATTGTCGCACAGAAGAAATAAGTGCTTCTCGGTCAGGATAAGTGGATTCAGAAGGAGGTTCCATAATAGTGTTATTTCCAGTGGAGTGTGCAGTGACAGGAACATAAACAGTCGTTGCTAGGGTGCTATGCGGAGTCTGCGGCTTAGTCATGGTGACGCTTAGTCAGGGTGGTGCCACTAGTAAAAGTGGTGGTCCCCCTATCAATTCCCCCCATCGTACACAGCTTGTTTACGACAGCCTGCTTATATGTAGATTGCTCTTGGAGGTCCCGGGGGCAACATTGCACTTGCTCTATGAACCTGGGCAACGTCAGTCTACCAAGCTCACCGTTTTAGCCAAAAAATTATATCAAGATTGGGTTTCAAGGAAACACGCGCGCCTGTGCCTTGAACTGCTACTTCTGACAACTGTCCAACATGTCTATCTGCAACTTTCTCGCATATTGCTCTCGTTGCCTCCCACCCAGAGGCTCATACCCAGCCCACACTGCGTCCTCTTATTAATGCCCCATGTGCCGTAACCACCAGACAATTGCCACACCTCCAACTGCGGAAGCTAACTCCGTAAACAGGGAGATTACGCAGAGCGTAAAATCTAGTGTCGAGAGAGAGTCGTAAACGATTCGCGTGTTATCCAACTTACAAGCCCTTGATGCCTTTCGCCTTGCTCGCCGCAAGGGCACCAGACAAGGCAAACTGTGTGTTGATACCCTCAACCCGGTGCGTCGAGTTGATGTTCTTAACCAGCGTGATTTGGAAGCAGGTAGCGGAACCTTGACGCGAAATAATAGTCGAATAGGCGAGGAAGAACTCCCAGATGCGGAACCAGCGCTTGCCGTACTTGGCGGTAACCTTGTCCTTGTTGCCAATCCAGTTTGCGGTACCATTTCCAGAGAGTGGAAGAGTAGTGCACACCGACGGTGTCAATCTGCTTGACTTCGAAGCCGGCCCCTTCGAGCTTGTCGACGACCCAGCCAAGGGGTGTGGAGGCGTCGGCGCCCGGGAATACGTACTTGTTCATAAAGAGGCCCCATGTGAGATCCTCCTCGAACTGCCAAGATTTACGTAGGCCAGCGATCTGGAGAAAAAAGACACCATCGTCGTCTAGCATGTCGCAGACCTGGGAGGCGAAGCCGCTGAAATGGCGGACACCGACGTGCTCGGCCATTTCGAGGCAGGTGATCTTCTTGTAGCCACCGGATGGTACAGGGATGTCACGGTAGTCCATGCACAGGATATTGGACTGGTCCTCGCCAATGCCGGATTTCCTCAAGCCGTTGTTACCCCACGCCGTCTGGTTACGACCGAGCGTTACACCGGTAACATGAGCACCATAGTTGGTAGAGGCGAACCTTGCCAGCGTTCCCCAGCCGCAGCCAATGTCGAGCATCTTCTCGCCCTTCTCCAGACCAATCTTCTCGCAGACGACCGCCATTTTGTTATCCTGGAGCTGCTCCAGAGACTCCTCGCGGTTTTGATGTCGGAAATAACACCGGACGTGTAGATCATGCGTGGACCAAGGAACCAGCCATAGAAGTCGTCTCCGCGATCATAGTGGTCTCGGACTTGCTCCTCGTCTAGACAACCATTAGCAGACATTCCAAGATAATGGTATGCGGAGAGTAATAGTACGGACCTTGAGACCTCGTGTGCATGATCATCTCCGGGAGCATGCCGAACAAGAAGTGCTTTATCAATCCGAAGGTGAAGCGGAAGTTTGCCCAGTCGTGGCGCAGCTCCATGACTTCGAGACAGTCGCCCTTGAAGTCGACATCGCCATCGAAATACTTCTCATAGAATGTCTCCATGGGAATCTTCTTGTGGCCCACTGTAGGTCTCGCGCGGTCCTCCTGCTTGTGGAACTCCAAATAGGTCTCGATGGGCTTGCCTGGGAACTTTGCTTTTTCGTTCTTGCGGGGGGCGATCTCAGAGGTGATGATCCAAAAGGCTGCGAGAATGGGGAGATCCACAATCAGAGCAAAGAAGAGCCATGTCTTCAAGCCGCCGCCGAAGCTGTACGTAATGTAGCCAGGGACACCGACGAGGAGCGAGATGAGCAGAGAGTTCGAGAAATGGTCGCGGCTGACACCGTCCGCAGGCAGAGGGGCATTGGCAATGGCAGGGTACTATGTTCACACATCAATTAGCGACCAGATTGTTCAGCATGGAGCTCAATGGCGCGTGGCGCTCTCTTTGAGGCTGGTGGTGCACATACAGAGGTAGTCCGCACGCCGCTATCGAAGGGCGGCGCGCTCGGCGAGGGTGCCGGCGGCGTTTCGATGAATTCGAAGTTCTCTTCGGACGTCGACCCGCTCATCTTGTTTGTTGGTGGTGAATTTTACAAGATGCCTCTGCGAAATAGTGGGCAGGTGCTGAGGGCAACGCCAAGCAGGAACGGTGTGTGACGCTTAGCGAACAAAATCTGACCGGGGTACGCGAGCCTAACAAGGGACCAGAACGTATCCACATGCATGCGTGTTCACCGATAGTTTTGACCAGTAGGACTACCACCTACACGTCTGCCTGCAGGATGCGCTTGATGCTCTCTATCTTTGCCCCAGTGACCCCGACCGACAGTAAATACGCCTCGACCCCACCATGCTTCTCCTCGAGATGCGAATGCACCCTGCTAACCACGTCTGGCGGACAGAGGGCAAACTGTTCCGATAGACCAATGCTACCAATTTCTTTCAGGCGCTCCGACTTCTCCGCCTCGAGCTCTGTCTCGGATAGCAGATAGTCTTTTTGGATGGCCGTCATGTCGACCTGGAGCAAGAACAATAGAAGCATAACAATTAGTCCTGTCCGATCTTTGCCCTGCGTGCAATGAACTAGCACGGGCCAATTCTCTTGTTTCGCCAGCACATTGAAGACCTGCTTAACCTCGGATGTGCATACGTTTAGGGATTCGATGGCGAGCCCGACAAGACCCATCTCTTCCATGTGCGGAGCGAGAATTTTGATGGCATCCTTGCGGTAGCCGGCCGCCATCAGCCCGACCAGCCTGAAGAACTCGCTCCAGGAAAGCTTCGAGATGAGCATGCGGGAGAACGAGGAGCCGTTGAAGTTGATCTCGTGATACGCGACGCCGGGTATCTTCAAAGGGCCAGCGACGTCGTCGTTCGATTGTGGTACCACTGCTGATGCTTTGACCTTCGCATCGCGCTTCTGCGCTTGCTCGATGTGTTCTGTCCTGGCGAATGTTAGAAAAAGGATTAGAAAAGATATATCTCATCTCACTTTGTGCGCAAGTCGATAATGCTCTTCAACTCGCACTCGGTTACCAGTCGTTGCCGGTCTCGGATGGTTGCCTCGTCTCCTATGATCAGCCATTGTACGCGCCGAAAGTTGCCTTCAGGTACCTGGCCTAGCTCCTCGATATAGCAGTCCCGTCTTTATGCGCCTAGTGTGGTATTATCAGTAGGCATCCTTGGTTCCAAGCCCTGGCACAAGCCCTGGCAGAGTACCTTTGACCGCTCTCGTGATTCACAAAAGCCCCTGCATCGCGGAAATTGGGTTATACTATTCAGAAATGGGTTGGTTGCTTCCATGGCGAGTTCAATGATACGAGTATACTTTGGTCAATCTATATGCTGTGTGGCGTTGTTCTGGTTTCGAGATTCCTTCGACAACGCAGACGTCGATCCACGCACACTGCAAATTACTACGCTAACCGCATGTAGGCCAGCGTACTTTGGACGCTCCTCACGCTGCATTGGACTTATCCACAGTGTTTCAAGGCCACAGATTTCTCCCACTTAGTTGGAATAATCTATGCATGTGAACTGGAGCATTTAAGAATTAACTGTTTTTGGACCGAGTGGCGAGATGAACTACCTTTGCATTGCATTTGATGCACAACGCTAATCAATCAGGATTTGTACCATCACGATGAGTGACGAAGAAGGCTGGACGTTAGGCTACCATAGGACAGATATGCTAACCCAGTCGTTACGAAATATTACGCACCAAGGTGCCTAGTTTGACGATGACCTACCCGCTGTGAAGCGTGGTGTGATAGGTCCCAGGGCAGCTCCCCATGTATAGGTAACAACCTGGAGCGTCCAGTCTTGTTCGTCACCCACTGTGCGTCAACTCCAAGGCGCTGCGGGTGTACAGTAGATATTCCAAGGCCAACAGCTGCGTGTCCGCTTTGGATGGATGAATCTAGATTTGGCGTGAACATGTGTTTCCCTACCGGGGTGTCGCCTTGGAGTCCAATGAGCGGCATGGGGGTTGGATTGACGCCAGGATCATGGCACGCTACGCCAGTACGCGCTGTGATGTCATCGAAGGCGCCCACACCTACGCCCTACATCATCAGCCATCATCAGCCATGCATGTTCTTGGGATTTTGCTTCGATACACTTCTGCGGTAGATCGCAAGTTTGAAATTACTACCTATCCTAGGCTACCCCAGAACCGGCACAGAAAATCCCGACTGACCCATGGCGGCGCAAACACACGCAGCACCAAGCGGTGCTGACATTGCCACCCGGGAGCGCCCCACGGATCCGCCATGCCCTGACCCTTCGACCCACAAGTCAAAGAACACTACACTCCAAGACCACGCATCCGCTGCAGCCTTGTACAGCACGAGACCCCCACGAGCAGACACCCAGAGCCCACTAGGACCTGACGGCAAGCTTTCATCGGCTGGTGAGTCGTTCGCGTTTGCACTCCTTGCACTCCTACACTTCAGGCGCTGACTGCAACTTCAGGCGCTGCAACCAGTTTGAAGCACGCGCAAGCTCACGACCTTCCGGGCTTTCCTGTCGTCGGCATCGACCCCACGCACATCCGCCGGGACGGCGGCGCATCTCGCCAACGCGAATTTCAAGAGCCCCGAGCACCCAAAGTCACAGCAGTCCTCGGCTGCCGGCAAAGCAGCGCTACTAGCACATGATTACAAGATGGCTCCGCTGTGGAAGCCTGAAGCCAGCGCGGCAGGCTCAAAAGCAGCTTTGCTTGCACACAAAGGCGGCCCGAAAATGAATCTTTGGCACCCCGAACCTCACGCCGAAGGGAACTGTGCGGCGACAATAGCGATGAGCAGGAAGGATTTGGGCCCTCACGCGGACTGGACCAGTGCCGAAGATGGCAGAAAGAAAGCTCTCATCGCTGCGACTGGTGCTCTTTCAGATTCGAGACGAAAGCGATCCCAGTCACATCCTGTTGCACCACCAATCTATCCCGACTCACAGAATTCTGCTAGGAATGCGCTTAGTGCTGCCACGCTAGCCTCTAGCCCCTCAATGAGAGCCGCGAAACCTACAATTTCAGCCGAGTCAGACTCGAAACCGATTGGGTTCCACTGCGATGGAGGCTGCACGGATCCAGCATTCGAAGGTGTCACGAGAGATGTATACGTCCAGTCCACCTGTGGCACTGGAAGTGGAAGAAAAGAAACGGCAAGATGCCCTCCGAGCTTCTGCGATATCCATGGCCAAAAAAGATGTATGATGTGCAGCAACATCACATTGATCAGGCGTCCGGACGGGCATCACAATCGCAGGCTCATTCGGGAGCCACAGCAGCTCAGAACCAGCAACCGCATACAAGCGAGGAGAATCTTAAAAAGGAAGCCATGCGCTATATTGGCATCCAGGAAGCTGCGCAAAAGCTAGCCTCTGAGAGACTGGCTAAGATCGGCCCAGATGAGGCCACGAGGTATCGAAGCTACTATGGTTATGATAAGCCGGCACGCACGAGGCTGTCTATCCGCCGAGGCCGAAATCGAAATCGAGCGTCCAGCAACCCAGAGACAGGTGACTTGGACGATGAAATGCAGTCTCAACGGATACGCTCTCAAATGTCTCAGTTCAATAAAAGACCTAGCACAGGTACGTCATTGAGGGTTCACAGGCACGTACTCTGTGTGCATACTTATGGACCCCGTTTCCCTTAGCTACTTGCTTTTTTTTGCTGACGTCCGCTGCTACCTTCAGGTTGATGCAAAGAAGCGAGATCAAGATCGGAAACAACTGTTTGCAGCCGCGGAGCGTAAAGTTCAAGCGCAGATGCTCGGGATGGACAACAAGGTATTTGACGAGACGGGCAAGCTGTCACCAGCAATGGTGGAGGAGTGGGATGCCAAAGCCCGCGCGAAGGCTGCTGCCAACAGCGAGGCACGTATGGAGAACCACGGAAAGGTGCACATCGGGCATGGCAAGTATATGGATCAGTCTGAAATTGATGCAATCGCCCAAGCTAGGATGCAGCCTACGCTGGACGAGATCCACGAGAAGACGCAGAAGCGGTTGGCAGAGGAGGAGGAGCAACGGTTGGAGCTGGTGGAGAAAAGACGTCAGGAGCAAATTGAAAAGGAGCGTGCTGCTGAGATCAAGGCAGAAGAGAAACAATCTAAGGGTAAGCTAAATTGTTTTATTAGCATGCCGATGACAACTAACGTGTCGTAGCGGAAGAAAAGAAAGCCACGAAAGCCAAAGCTGCCGAAGAGAAGGCGGCTGCAAGGCAAGAAAAAGAGGCAGAGAAGGAAAAAAAGGCAGAGGAGAAGCGCATGGCAAGAGAAAGCAAGCGAAAATCAACAGAAGGTGGAGCAAAACCGGTAGCAGCCGGGACAACGGCACTCGGTACTGCAGCAATCGACACAGCAGGAGGTGGTGACAATACGGACATCACCTCTCCGGCTGCAGAGCGTGTTTCTACAGATGAGAACCACAGTGTTTCTGGTGACGCTACCTCGAACGACGTCCGCCCTACTGCAGCGCAAGAAGCAACGCCAGCTTCTGCATCTGCCACATCCCCCACGTCTCCAACCTCGCCTACGTCGCCAAAGGCCGAATCAAAGGGCATCAAAGGACTCTTCAACAAATTCAAGCGTCGCTCCAAGCACGGGGGCACCGCCACAGAAGCTGAGAAGCCCGGCTTTATTGGAGGGGCCACTTTACGAAAATCGGAAGCGAATTCTGGCCACGAGTCTGCAGCTGATAATCCGGTCCCCACCCATATACCAACCGTCGACGGGGAAGGCCGCCATTCCGATGTATCTTCGCTTTCTGCAGGCTCGTCAAGAGGGCGCCGAGTGGAGCGCACGGTGACGGACGACAGCAAAGTGTCTGAACTGTCCGAGTATGAGGAGGCGCGGGACACGTTCAACGAGAGTTTGGCGCTGCCACCAAGCTTCACCGCGGACGCTGTGCGTAACTCGGGGAGCCCTGCGCGTGACTCCAAGTTCCATGAGGTGCTATGAGAGGCTCCCCCCATGATGAGGACTGGGGGTTTGATGTATTACGAATGTATGACATGTTTGTGTATGTTCTCTGGATTTTGATGTTTTGGGACCTGTATATTTGGGCGTGGAGGGGAGGCAGATTGGCAACGGGGCGGCTTCAGTTCGGTTTGGCTTAGCAATTAGCGGGTTCAGATGAGCTTTCCCAGATGCGCCTGCGCAATGAGCTGTTAGACGTCGTATGTGAATGATGGTGGTAATACTACCGGTGGTAAAGAAGGGATAGGCTGGCGTTGGCATTGGCGGGCGGATTCGGGGCCGAGGGCGGGCGGTCCCAGCGTGAGCGTCTTTACACGTCAGAAACAACACTCCCCTGGCATGATCCCTCCCAGAGGCTCGCACTACCTTTGCTACCTACGACAGCGCTCCGCCCGCCGCCCAAGGCCCGCCGCCCAAGGCCCGCCGCCCAAGGCCTAGACGCCCCTGCCCACCGCACAGCTGGAGGACACAGGCTGCCTGCTGCTGCCGCCAGATGGACGTTGATAGGCGCACCCGACTCGGCACAGCTGATCGAAACGAGCCCAATCGCCACCTTGTACCCGCTTGAAACGCAGCACCGCTTCCCGACTTCCCACACGCCCTCCAGCCCGCAGCGACACTGGCCCGTCGACGCTGCACCCGCCGCCGACATGTTGCCTTCCTCCGAGTCGTCGCGCCGCCGCAAGAAGGACCCCGACCGCGACCGTGACCGTGACCGTGACCGCGACCGCACCCGTCCCAAGTCCAAGGACGGCAAGGAGAAAGATCGGGAGCGCCACAGGAGCAGCAAGTCGTCGCGGCCGTCGGGCACCCGCAAACCGCGCTCGACAGCATCCAAGGAATCCAAGGAGTCCAAGGAGGACGACGGCGAGCACTCGGCGGGCGAGCGCCTGCGCACGTCATCCACGTCGACGCCCCAATCGCACAAGATGGCCGTCGTGCCGGAGATGGCACGGCGAAGTTCCATGGGCACGGGCTCGCTGAACGGCTCGCGGACGAGCTTGTCGTACCCCTCCTTCTCCAAGACGCACAGCAAGGAGAACGTCTACAAGCGCGAAGACACGGCCGAGCCCAGGAAAGCGCCGCTGACGCCCGAGGCCACCGACGTGGGCGACGGCCCCAGCCAGGACAAGGAGAATGCACCCGTGCCCGCGCCGCCCACACGAGCGCCGCCCAGCCCCCCGCTGACAGCGACGACGGCAGCCGATCTCCGGAAGACGGCGAGTGCCAACAGCATGCGCAAGAGAAACGCCGATGCCATGCACAAGGAAATGGCAGACGGCAGGCAGAGCGTCGACAGCGGCACCCGCCTGACGCCGGACCCGCGGGGCGGAGCCGCTTCACGCTCGAGCATCAGAGCTGGCGAGACGGACGGAACAGATCTGACATCGACTACCGCTAGCCAGCCCAGTACCGTGCGCCCAAAGTCACCAAAAGCCGCACCGCCGCGAACCAAGACGGCCAGTCCCGCAAGAACGCGGCCGCCAGTGCCCGCAAAAGCGCCATCGACGACGCTACGAGCACGCTCGCGCCAGTCCTCAGAAGTCACACAGTCGACAGCTTCAGACTCCACCTCCGTGCCGCCAGATCACCGCCCATCGCGCCAACGTAGCCCATCTCCCACCAATTCGGAGGTTTCCCCAGACTCGGTGGTAGACTCGTCACCGCGGACGCCTACCCAACATTCAGTACTGCCTTCAGTTGTGTCCGCTAAGAAGGTTGCGAGGCCGACTGTCGACATCATCACCGACCCTCTTTCACGCTCTCAGTCCGTGGATTCAACCTACAATGCATCTCCTCTTACACCGCCTCCTCCGCCGCCCCCGCCTGCTCTGGTCGACCCACCGAGGGTAGATTATCTGCTTCAAAACGGGGGACTGAGCCGACCGGTTCCTCGTACTCTACTAGCCGCCATGGATGGCACTCCAGTACCCGCATATTCACAATACATGTCGCCACGCATATCTGGACCGCAGACACACGATGCGCGAACCTTCTTCAACCCTCTACAAAAGTTGTTGGATGATTACAATGCAGTCATGGATACCAGTGGCTCCTTGGCAGTTGCTACAGGCTATCGTTCCGTAGCGCGTCGTCTGCTCGACCGGCTCGAAGCAGTCTTCGCACGCAACATATCATCCGAGCAGTGTCCGTGCATCATGTGTCTTGATAAACCCATGTTCGAAGACCAAGCTGGGGTAAACTGGGGCGAGATTCTCGAATTGGTATCTGGGCGATGGGATCTACCTCCTTGGCCGCCGGTTGATTCGGCTGCATCCAACGGCCTGGGCATTGCTGAGCTCGAACCGCCCTGCCAACGTATCGACGTCGATGTTCCGGAGCAGTATCGTGGGCATTATCAGCAACAGTCTCAAAAGACTAAAGTTGCGGTGCAATCGTGGTTATCCCACCAGCAAGAGGACATTCCAGAGGACGCAGATGACGAAACACTCACGTTCGCAATGCTCACCCGTCTTGAGCAATCCCAACGACCTATCTTCTACTCCATACTATGGGGTATGGACACGCCGATGACCACTCGGACCCCAAGAGAAAGCAAGCCAACCCCACAGTATATCACCAAAGCCGCACTGGCATTACAGCGGTTATACCGTCTCTATTCGCCTCCCCGAGACCAGCTGGTAGTCATGTACATGATTCGCAACCCGGACATGCACAATACGCTAGCCACCTTGTCGGCAGTGACTAAGCACGAGTGGGAAATCCTAGTTTCAGGCCGCTTCGACGGCTTCCTTTGGTCTGGCGCCGAGACCGGCCCAACTGAATCTTTCTCCCGCGGCCCTTCCCGTGGCCCATCCCGCACCCCCTCGGGCGAAGTCCCAACAACAGGGGGCCCGCAGCGCTTCGCATCTCCCTTCGGCGCCAGCCCTTTCATCCCCTTCAGCCCCGGCCCTTCACCCCGCCCCGGGTCAACCCGTCCCGGCCCTGCTCCCGTCCAGATCGACGAAGAAACCGAGATTGCCGTTCTCGCCGAAGTCGAGCGCGAAATCTACCTCGGCATGGAAGCCATGGAAGACGCCTTCGAGCAGTTGCACATTGCGGCCGAGAACGTACGACGGCGGCTACGCGAGCGTGGCGCTGCGCTCTCCATGGTCGCGCAGTCGCGGCGCGGGTCGCTGGGCATCGAGGTCCGGATGGATACGCCTGCCGGGATCAAGGATCGCGACGTGGATGAGTGTCTGGATGAGCTGAGGAGCGAGATTGGGCCTGACGATAGCGCGAGCAATGTTAGTCATAATCGGCGGAGGAGGGGGCATCGGGCGAGGGAGAGGAGGGTGCAGACGCCTGCGGCGGTGGAGGAGGGGGAGGAGGGGGGGAGTAGTCTTGCTGAGAGGGTGACGAGGAAGTATTAGTGCTCTCTTTTTTTTGTCAAAATGAAGTTTGGGGTTGGAAGTTATGACGGACGTTTTTTTTTTTGTGTGGGATGTTTTTGGTCCTGGGGACATGCAGGCTGGGTTTGCTGGGATGGATGGACGTTTCTAACGTTGGTGGATGTGTGGGCATTACTCGCACACGCATCTCACATGACAGCGGAGTGCTGAAGCTTCTGTGGCGATTGGTGGATTGTTAACCAATGATGTTTTCTTTCTTTTTTTTTCTTTCCTTTTTTGTGTATAGATCGAATTGGATACCCCCAACAGAAATACTATATAAAACGCAAAGCAATGCAACGTAAAGTAAAGTAGAAGACACGCGTGTGATAACTTTCCAAAGTACGCAAACATCAAAGTATACAAACTCTACTAACCTACTATCTAAGCACGCACCACACACCTACAGAACAATAACCCGCTCATAAAAGTATACTACCTTCTTCCCTATCTAACTATTTAAACCACCAACTCCCTACGCAATGTCCACTAAGCGCCCCAATAACCCACCCCCCCAAATATAATGTATATCTACTACCACACTATATAACTCTCCCTCCTTCCCTCTCCTCTTCCTAACCCCACCCCCCGCTAGCGGTGGCAAGTACGAGTACCATCTCACACAGACTGCATCTGATGGTGACTGATAAGCGAACTGCTGTATTGACCATGCCGTTCTGGTGCTACGTCGAGCCTGCCACTTTAGAAACCATCTGTTCGCAACACCTCTTTCGCTAGGAATTGTTCTGCTCGCTAAGTTCCGCCGCCTCTAGCCGCCTCACTACAAGGGCTTTCGCGAGACAGTATGGCATGGGGATGTTGGCACCCAAGACGGAGAACCATACCATTCAGTTATCATCCCATAAAGATAACGCTTTTTACCAGTCAGTAAGAGCGCACGCTACAGATCCATCAATGATTGATGTCGGCCGATGCCCAATTTCCCATCCAGGCGGCAATCCATGACGAGGCACGCAAAAATGGGGCAATCATGCACCCTTGGGTTATTTTCTCCAACCATTTTCGGTGATTCACAAGGGTCTGATTCGAGCCCGTCAGCAAGGCGGAGACATTCCCCTCCCGCATGACAGCCAGAAATGAACAAGTGCATGGCGCCCGCATATAAAGGACGCAAGTCATATCTGGAGCTAGCTCTAGCTAGCTACGAATACCGGTGCCGAAATACTGGAAGAGGTAAGTGAATATTCCAAATTTCTAAGAACATTCACTCCCAACGCGGTCTGACCGGTGAGAAATATTAGCATCGTTCTGCTCGCCGAAGTTGTCTTGTATCCTTTGGGATTGGCAGGTCGTGCAACTCAGATTTGCCGTACGTAATTATAGAATCGCCCGAATAAAGGGCTGGATATCGAAGTCTTAGAGATGTCAACAAGCCTTGAGTCTGAGCTGGCCCGCAACGTTTGGATTTCTCAGCCGCCTATAGTGGATCATGCCGCTATTTCTATAGAGAGGATGTCAGATTCTGTCAGAGAATTCTGTAATAAGTG
Organism: Laburnicola sp. JP-R-44; assembly: GCA_009805535.1. Lineage (NCBI taxonomy): Eukaryota > Fungi > Ascomycota > Dothideomycetes > Pleosporales > Didymosphaeriaceae > Laburnicola > Laburnicola sp. JP-R-44. Next base: position 108,740 of record SELF01000016.1, on the reverse strand, counting down.
AACTGACATGTTTACGGTGCATTACATTTATAGAGGAAGGATCAGGTGCGCAAGGTCACAGATAACACGACACTACCTACTCACACTACACTTGGATTGTAGGATATAGACTTGCTGCAAATATGGGACCACTTCATAGTTTGCGCGCTCTGCAATTGAGCCACTTTTTCAGATCCAGGGTCCCTGATGGAAGCCACCAGGGTCGGCCTGCCTTGAATTTGAATGATGCCCGGCGATCGCTATGACGGTAGGGTAGCCTTCCTGTCCATTCAATAAAGCTAGGAAGTCCGATTTTTTTTGAGAGCCACAAGTCCCCTATCTGCATTATGCAGAGGACAGAATTAGGACTTAAACAGGGTGTGGTCGCAGAAGTCAGATGCTTCCTCGGAGCCAGATGTTCGTCTCTGCGGAGAATAGTCAGCGCTTAGTGGCTGTCGTAAAAGATTCAGCTCAATGTATGTAGTAAGCAAGCGCCACAACGCCGGATGTGTCTAGAAACCACCAATGCTTCGGTGTGAAAGAGAAGGGCGTTGGCCGGTGACGGGGCGATAATAGCCGGCGCGAAGCAGCAGATTGCTAGACGGCAGGGGGCCAACTCACCCGGCTTATATATGCGCGCACTTGCAGCTTCGCGACACGGGGCAGCTGGCTCGCATCCGTGGTAGCCAATCTTGGGCAGACGAAGGCACATAGGCGGACTTCGGTCCTTGCAGAGTTAGAGGAGACGGCTGTAATCCATGAGAGACCTGTCCATTGCGCCAAAGACGGCATATAATTGTTCCAGAATGGAGTTGGCTGATTACTGCGGGGTCAACGAAAGTTAAAAGTCTTCTTGTTGCCCTTCACATCACAGTCAACACCATCGGCTTTCTTCCATCATGGCCGAAGCATTTGGTGTCGTGACTGCCGCTGTGGGTTTATTTCCACTCGGTCGTAGCTGTTGCGCGTTCTCGTGTAAAAGCTGACCGCCTCAGTGGTAGTGATAATAGGAGGACCTATATTAAGGATAGAATTAAGGTACTAAGGTATAGATATAGCATAAAGGGCTATTTATTGCCTATAGTAATTCTGCTATTTTTGCTACTCTTTAAAGTTTTATAGTTAAATAGTAACTCTAAAGTTACTATCTTATAGTTTGCTATTATATAATTGCTCTTTATAATTATTATATTATACTTTAGCTCCTTACTATAGCTAATCCTAATTATGCTTTTTTTATATATATTTTAGCTATTAAATCTTAGTTATACTTACTATTAAGTTTAATAATTTATAAAAGGTTAGGTTAACTATAAATAGATATGAATAAATAAATGAATATATTTCCACTATGCAGAGGTAAGTAGAACCAATCACCTGAGAGCCTAAGTCTGAAGCCTTGTAGATGGATTCCGCATGGTGAAGGATGTCCTAGGAGCCTCAGACACATTTCAACACGTTGCTGGAAGGGTGCAAAGTCAGATCGACGTCAGGATCTCCCCTGCAGTGGCGAAAGTCATCCCTGGTCTGACATAGATTAGATTTTTGAAGAATAAAAAAGGCCATGGGATCTGAATGGGAAGCCGTGGGGGAAGTTTGAAGACTACGCAAAGGAAAACGAGCCCGGAGCGCGAGCGATTGGACATGAGCTTGCGTTGCTATCGTACACTCTATGCAATGCCAGTAAACTGCTGAGCAAATATGGATCGAAACTAAAGGACCGTCATCGTCATGACCGGAAGTGAGAATAGTAGTCTTGATTCTATGCAGCGCTAACCTTGCTGTAGGATTTATCCTCACAGACGACAACAACAACGCTGAAACTTTGGTTGGCAGTCTAAGAGAACGGAATGATGCTCTCAACCGGTTCAGCCCGCTCCAGAACCAGGTGATACAAATACTTAACATATACTACGTCATCGGCAAAACTGCTCCACCCGAACAGGTGGAGGCGCTCTTTGAGGAAGAAAAGCGGGCTAAGAAATCGGGGCAAAAATCGTTGCCATACCGGGAGTTCGGATGTATCGGCAAATTCTCCAACGCAGTGAAGAAACAAAGATGGCCCCAGAATCCAAGAAGATTTGAACTATCAAAGGTCAAGACTAGCCCAGACTACCGGGTCTCAGCATCGCAAGACGCGGAGATGGCGCTTTTGAGAGAGTTCCCGTTTGGGAATCAAAGGCGAGTCGTATACATCGAGTGGATGTCTGGCGGAGAGGATGTCGAGAGAAGATCGAAGGCGAAGGCACACATGCTCTCAATCACGATGTCGGAACAGCTGCTGATTCCGACCTACTATGGCATTCTCGAAGATGGTGCATCGCCCTGCAAGCGGTTCGGGCTAGTGCTGGCGCCACCACCTCACATCAGGCACACTAAACTCGAGTATATATATGATGCCAGGGTCCATCTCTCGCAAACGGAAACCAAAGTCCTTGCGAACAATTCTTCGGGAGGCAGGAGGCAGAAAGGAGGACCCTGCAATTTCGGTTCCATCTGGCGAAGAAACTTGTTAATGCTGTACACAAAATTCATTGTGTAAACTGGATTCACAAGTTGCGTACATTTTCTTGTTCCATACCTTGGATATCTACATCCCAGGCAGAACCCATTGCTGATTGATCCCTCTAGGAATATTAGGCCAGGGTCCATCATGTTTTTCCCTACTGTGTGACTAATCACTCAACGCCCGGGCCCACTCAACGCCCGTTTTTGCCGACAGAACTATCAACGCTCTACAACCTGTAGAGCGTCAAATATATAGTAAAATCACTAGATTTTTTGCAGGCGCACTCCTAGGAGCATGTAAAACTAATGCGCAACGATAAATTACTTGCGATAACGCTGTGGGAGCTGTACTGTACGGGTGCGCGTAGCTCTAGGGGGTGAGGACACCCTCTCTTCAGTCAGTAGACTCCTGATCAACAACAATAGTCTCAGATCTCTTAGGAGCTCGTTTTTTTTGGTGTACGAGGTTTGACGCCCCGTCGGTTACCCCCCTCAGATAATTGTATATCACCTTTGAGTTGCTTTTCAAGCTGCTTTTGGAGCTGCTTTTCAGCTCGCTCAAGAGCCTTAGCCTCCTTTGCTTGCGCCCTCAGTTCTCGCGTCGCCAACCTCTTGCGCGCTCTCTCCTCTTTAAGAGCTTGTTTCTCCTGATTTTTGACAAGCTTCTAATGTTGTAACTCTAAGAGTTATTGTTGTTGAAGCTTTTTATTAGCCTCTATTTCCTCCTGCCTCTCGTGGGCCCTCTGAACTTTGGCAGGTGAGTAAAAGACAGCACCACCATGCCAACCTTCAGGTTTATTAAGTAGGAGAGGCTTGCCACGTTGGCGGCGCCTCTTCTCATTGAAAAAAGCTTCCTCAAGCTTGTTGTATTGGTGTTAAAGGATCTAGTATTTAACCTTAAGCTAGTAATAACTTTGCGATAGCTGTTTGCGCTCTTTGGCGTGGTCCTCCGCAACAACCTCCTTTAGTATTTACCGTACTTTACGCCAATCAGAATTAGAGAGGTTTAACAAGCTACTACAACTTGATCTAGGGCTCTCTTGCTCTACAACGAACTTTTTAAGTATAGCGTCTAGGTTATAAGGCGACAACCCAGTACACTTAAAAGGTTTAAGTATTGTTAATTCTTGAAAGGCTTTTACCAGGAGGCGTTAAAAAGTCGATAAAAGTCGCGTTTAGTGATTGCTAAGAGGCCCTGGCAATTGTACATAAACTCGGAGAGCTCTATACTATACGCAGTGCTTAGAGGCTTGAACATCGCCACATCAAGTAGTTGTAGAGTGTGGGTAGCGTGTGGCGGAAAGGTTGTAAGGAGTATTTTGTTGTTATCACAATACGTGATAAATTGCATGCTGACGTGAGAGTTGTGGCCATCCAGGATAAGTAGTTGGTAGGCTGTACGAGCTTTCTCCTTGGTCTCGCGATCAAATACTTGTTTAAGCCACGCCAAACCAACCTTATTGTTGGTCCACCCACTTGGTGAGCTCGTAAAAAAGGCCTTGTGGAGTTTTGGATCAAAATCTTAAAGCCATGAGTCTTGTATATTGCCTGTAGTAGCCTAATAAATCAAGGCTGGCGTCAACGAGGTGCCGTCGGCGCAAATACAGGCAATTGTTGTTATCCACTCTCTATTGCCGTCCTGGAGCATTTGCTTATAAGGGCCCCTCCTCATACATTTGCCGTGAGAACACTCTTTTTATCTTGCTGAGGATTCCAATCAAGAACCCCTTTTCATCTATATTGTATATATATGGCGACTGTCGATACCGTACTGGGTCATTTTCTCGCCTAAAAGCTTGAAGTATAAGGCGTATTTGGTAGCAGAATCGGCGCGGTGGCGACAGGCGTCGATACCAGTAGTCCATCGCGATATAAGCTCAATATCATGCCAGGCAATATAGCGAGAAACCCAGTTTCTTCCTGGCTCTTTTCCAGCGATCTCTGTCGCGAAATTTCAAATCATTTGCCTTGTAGGGGCAACCCTCTCTTACAGAGCTTATATATGTAGTTTGTAAGCTCTTTTTTCTTGTGTAGTGTTGAGAAGTTTCTTCTCCTCCGTATTCTCTAGGCGCGAGCGCTGGCGACCCTGCGCGCGCCTTGATAAAGTTGACCGATTAACACCGTACAATTCGGCAATTCTGGTGTAATTACGCTTTTCGCCTGATGGTAAGCTTTCGATTGCAGCAAGCGCAGCCTCCATATTGTTAAAATTGGCTGAGATATGAATTTTGGCAATTGTGGTGGCTTTTCTGATTTTCGGGCGTTGAGTGGGCCTGGGCGTTGAGTGATTAGTCATAGTACTCCCTCAGAAGTTTAAGGACGGCAGTAGCTCTTCGGCTTCCCCGCCGCGTCTCGACTACTCTATGCCATTTTTTGTGGAGGTCGGACACGCGCGCATGGACGACAAAGAGGACAACAACAGACGCATGGTCACACGGGTGCCAGGAGATATCACTCTTGATGAGTACCAACACCCCAACAAAATAGAAGCGCCGATGACTACGTATTCACGCTTCTTTGACATTTACAGTGTAGGCTGCGTGTTGCTTGAAATTGGAATGTGGCAGCCCTTGTCTAAGCTCGTGAATGTACCAAAGCGTGGGCAGCCTTTCGGACGTCAAGGGGATGAGGAAGAATATGCAAGCAAAAGCAGATTCATTGAGACGGTACGCTTTCCAAGCAAAAGTTGCAAACAGAACAACATGTACTAACTCATTATGGCAGTATCACTGGTTCAGTCTACGCCGGAATTGTCCAAAAATGTCTTGCGGCTGATCCTTATAGTAGCCAGAGTGAGGAGAGAAATAACGATGCCTGTGCGGATCTTCTCTTAGAGCTCATTAGCGAGCTGGATAAATGTTCAGCGTAGCCTTTTAATCAAATCATGACCATTCTTCGTACCTATGTAGGTACTCCCCGTAAACCATCCCCTTCCCCACTCTCACCTCACTCCCTCCAGCCACCCTAAAAAAACCTCTCCACCCCGCTCCTCACAATCCTCAACGGAACATGTCATCCCACCGTACGTGAGCGATCAGAAGTGAAGGAAAGAGTGTCCGAGGTAAATATACCCCTCTCTCAACACTACAGATACGCTATCAGGCGGTGTGTCACTAAACACATTATGGTTGAAGTGGATAAAAGAAGATCACCAGCTCTCAGACGTAGAAGTGTTGCCGGGCCACACTCCCTATCCGGATGGATTATACGGAACATGGCACACGTGATGATCAACCAACCGGTGCGCCCCGGCTTTAACCGGCTTTAACGTGCATCCGTGCCAAGTCGTCCAACAACAACCCATAAACAATAGGCAACCACCAACTCGCATCCCCACAACAATGCTATCTCAGTACGATCGCATCAGCGCGTGGGTTGCTTCTGCGCCTGAATTCGGTCTCCCGCTCACTCCTCCACCTAACAACGACTTAAAGCCGCGTCCTCTCTTAAAGCAGAAGCGCGCTATATCCCTCCCTGCGAACACGCCCACCTCTAGCTTACATCGCAGCAACAGCCTAAAGCAGCGAAGGACTAATAATACTAATAACGTTTAGCCTAGATAAAGCGTGTTGCAGCTTAGAAGCAAAACTCTACTAGCTCTAAACTAAAGAAATATATTTAGCCCTTCTATAAGTTATATTTTCTTAAGTCTAAAATATTTATTAAGCCTATAGTAGGAAATTTTTTTCTAGAGAGGCTACTTAATTATGCGTAGACGTACGCAAATATATATATACCTATATATTTTTATATAAGCAATTTGCTAGTATAAAATGCTTAAAAATACGTAGATATACGCAGACTTGCGTAAATATACATAAATAGTTTAAATAAGTAATTTTTTAAAGCTTTATAACCTTTTTACTAGTAAAGCTATAATTTTAATTTTTTAATAGATTTATAGAGAAAATATTAGTCTTTAAATTATTTAATTTAAAAATACTATTTTTATTATGTAATTAGTTAGTAATTAATAAAAAACTCTTTATTTTACTAGTTATTATATATACTACGTCCCTCCTAGATAGGAGTATAAACTGCCTCCACTTATTAGTTTTTAAGTAGCCTTACTACGTTTAATTACTACGTTTTTTTTATTATATTACTAGCGCCTATATAATATTATATATATATTACGTATAAGCGCTAAGCCCTAGAACTAGAGCGCGTTAAAGTTTTTCTAACGTCTCCCCCTAGCTTCTAAGATAACTAACCCTATAATAATAATATCTTAACTTACTTGCCTATTTGCCGCGTTACTAAATAATCAACACTATCTTATAACCTTTTACTACTATCTTACTAGATAATAGACCTCTACCTACTATCTTATTATCTAATAATTAATTACTTAGAACTCTTAGATATACGCTTTAGTGCTACTATAATATATAATCTTTTTTTATTATTACCTTTTTACGCCTTTTTTTTTAATTACTAAGCAGGGGGCTCTACTTTTTTTTTTAATATATATTTAAGATAAAAGCCTTTGTTATCCTACCCCTAGGTAGATAAATAACGCCACATATAATATATAATAAATTACGCGCGCTTTTTACTTTAAATACTAAATAGCACCCTAATACTACTTTAGCTATTTCTTCTAGATCTCTTATAATATAATTACGTACTTATTTATTATTTACGGCTTTAGTACCTACTTTATATAACTACTATTTTTAAAGCAACTAGCTATTAATTAAAAATTTAATATTAGGTAGTAATTGCTTCTATAAGTTACGTAGTAGTATATAGCTACTAGTCTCTAGACTCTTACTTTATAAAAATAACTATATTCTAGTTCTTACTAATAGTTATAAGCACCTTATACCTAAACTAGTATAGAGTAATCTATATTATAAAGCTTATTCTACCTTTAATTCTAGACTTCTACTTAAGAAAATATATATTCTCCTTAATATAATAATTTAAACTTTATAGTAGCTATTTACTTACTATATAGTTTTTTAATATTAAGTAGTAGTATCTAGCTATTATACTAGCTATTTTTTATTTATATCTTCTAGATAGGGGCGTAATACTATATACTTAGTAGTAATAGTGTCTTTAGGGTAAGAGATAGATATAGTAACTAACCTTAATGTCTTAACTAGTAATTACATATTTATAAGAATAGAAAAGTAGTATAAATAGGTAATTTATATCTAGTTGCGTATTTTTATTCTATATAGATAGTAGTTACGTATTATATTATTATTAACTTTAGTGCCTAGTATATTTTATCATTAACTACCTTTAGTATAAGAGGCTAATTTGCACGTACTAATAAATAGTCTCTAACCTATCTTACTACTTTACCTTTTTTAATATATTTTTAGCACACCTATAGCTTTTCATTATAGTATTATACTATATACTAAAAGGCCTATAATATTTCTCTTTCTAATGTATATTACGTAATATTTATATATAAAAATATAGTACTAATAATATATTATTAAATTTTTTAAAAAAGGTTTAATAAAAGTAAAGTAGTTAAAAAGTTATTAAAGTTTATACATATTAATATAGTGTTTTTTTTACTAAGCCACTAATTTTCGCCTAATCTAATTCTTTTAAATAATTATAAAACTATATTTTTTCTATTTTTAAACCTATAAAATTTAGAATTTAGGGTTAGGTAGAAGTTCTTTTATAACACGCTAGTAATTATTATCTAGTAAGAGACTTTAACTTTATACTTTAAAACCTTTTTATTAATATCTTAAAACGCTTTTATATATGTCTGTACACTATATAGGCAAGGGCACCTAAGGGTATTAAGGTTTTAATATTGCCGTATAATAGTATTAAATAGGGATTACGTAATGCCTGTGTGTGCCGCAGTCTATATACTATAGAATGTTCTACTTTCTATTTGCACCCTCTCTAGAGATAAGTAATTAATACTAAGTTAGTTCTATTATATTATTGCCTTTTCTTATATAATTATCCTATACACACTTCACGCTTGCTAATATAGAGGATTAGATATTAATCTATATAGCTAGCTATAGAGTCTATTTAACACTAATTAGTAGTTAACTAACCCTTAACTACAAATTAGCAAGAGTAAAAATAGATTATATAAGTTATTATTAGCTATATAATTTGTTTTATTATACTCTATTCTTTATATATAAAAGAATAGCAAATTTAAACCTTTATAGAGTTAGTAAGTAACTATTATTACTATATAAAATAAAGAAAGCGATTGCATAAGATATATAAAACCTATCCTTATTTATAGGGATAGTAGATTAACTCTTTTTATTAAGTTAGTAAGTAGATATTACTACTATATAAGATTTAAGGAGGATAGTGCACTAAGCACACTATTAGTAATTATATAAATATATAGTTAGATAATAATAAACTCTAATAAAGCGTAACTCTTTATATAACTAATCTATTAAACAAACTAGTTATATAATAAACTACCCCTACTACTACTTTATATAAAGCCCCTACCTTTACTACCTCTACCTTATAAGATAACACTAATATGCCTAAATATACTAGACTATATAATAAGTATACTAAAGGGATAGGAATATTAAAGGCAACACTATACAAGAGAATAAGACCTAAGTACTAAAAGGATAAAATTAATCTAGCAAATAATTCCTCTCTATTAGAAATTTAATTATACGCAGTATATACTATTGCTAATTATTATATATTATACTAAAAAGGAATAGCTTTCTTAAAATTATTTTAGGAAGACTTTAAAGAATAGGAAGAATACTATTTTTTAAAGTTAAACTGTACGTTTAGGAGAGAGCTTATTATAGTCCTAAAAGAAAAGAGCATTACACTAAGAATAGATACTAGAGCTATAAGTGCTAGCAAACTATATAAAGTAGCCTAAGGTAATATAAATATTACTTATATATTACTACCTTTACTAGCTTACTTAACTCCTTATATATAAATACTAAGACTAATCTTAAAGATACCTAAGCTAGTTAGACTATTATATAAACCTAAATAGAGTAAGCCACTACTACTATAGGCACCTATATAGCTATAGATCTTTGTAAATATTTTAAGAAAAGCTTTTTATAAGTACTAAGAATAATCTTATTTATATAAATAACTAAATAAACTACTACTCTTTATATATAGTACCTAACTACTATTTTGCCTACCTACTTGCAACTATTAAACGCTATATAGAATAGAGCTACTACTAATTAAATACAAATTATAGGCACTATACTAATCTATATAGACTAAGCCTATACTATAATCTAACCTATATAAACTTCTGCCTAAGTATAACCTACCTTTTTAGAGAATTCTAGCTAATAAGATAATCTAATATTAAAAGATATATAGAATAAGGATAATAACTATACTAGAGCTCTATATAATATTTTAGTAAATAAGACTAGAATCTTTATAAATTTATATAGACGCTTAGATATTGCTAAGAATTAATATCTAGATATCTTTTTAGATATCCTTACTAGCTATACAGTATAGTATTATCTCTATACTATCTGCCCTAGACAATTATAGAAGTGCTTATATAAAGTACTTAATAGTTACTTTAATATTACTATTAACTATAACTAGTATTAGACAGACTAGACTATAATAACTTTTATATAATACTAGCGTAAGAACCCTAGTAAAAGTCTATATAAAGTCCTAGAGGCAATAATTAATAGGCTTACTCTTATATAAAGAGTATTAGGTATAGACTTTACTAGGAAAATTCCTCTCTATACTACTATTATATAAGTATATTATAGATACCTAGAGCTAGAGTAGGCTATATTCACCCCTAAGCCTTTCTATAAAGCTCTATTTGCTAATCTCTATATGTTAAACTAAGTTATAATTAATTGCTAATTTAATTAGTACCTATACGAGACTAGTATATACTATACTAATTGCAAATATAACTTTTCTATATAAAGAAAAAGATTATATGGCTCTTATAAATAAGGATTTTATAATTAATTTGTACTATTAGTATTATAATTTAGATTCTAATTAAACAATATTTATATAAGACTAAAGAAGTGTTTTGTGTGCTATAAAAAAGGTTATTAGTCTTTTAACTATCCGCGTAATAAGCGTACCTATGTAATAAGGTAGTATATTACCTTTTATAAAGAGTATAATAATAAAACGCCTTTATACAAAACTGTTCAGTCCTATATTTAGAATATAGAAGGGTATAATAATAAGAAACCTACTTTATATAAATAAAAGGAGCAGAGTAAAAATAATAAGGATAGTAATAATTAAGTGTTCTATATATAACTACTACTACCTATCTTTACTATATAACTAGTAAACATATCTATAAAATAGAGCTAGAAGAGTGTATGGAATAGTTTATTCTTAAAGATTAATACTATATAATATACTAAGGTAAACTATAGAATATAGGTGTAGTAGTAAGAATTTCTACTATTAGTAAAGTATAGCTAGAGGCATATATATAGAAGAATCTCTATATAAAGATTAATTAGATACCTAGTAATACTAGTATTAGCTTTAGAGGTTAGAACCTATAAGAATCTCTAGAAACTATATAAATTATAAATCTAATAGGAATAGTTACCTACTATATCCTAGACACTCTAACACTATTTTTGCTATTACTAGCAGATGCTAATAAGCTAGGTGCCTACTTTAATAATATTCTAGATATTATTGTATAAAAGAATAGCATATAACTATACCTATTATACGTAAATAGAGATACTCTTTCTTTAATATTAGTAAGGAAGAAACTATGTCTTTTTTTACTAAATAAGAACTCTATTACCTTTATTAATAATTTAGATATTCCTATATAGAACGACTTTAAAAGATACTTACTAATACTAGCTATAAAGTGGATACTACTATACTAAACAAAATTTAAAAGTTTTACCACTACTATTAATTATATAAATAAGCTCTATATTGCTTTAAGTTTACTATTAAGAATAACACCTACCTTAACTATAAGATTATTATTAATATTATACGTATTAGAACTAAAGACGTACTATATATTTTATGCTATAGTCTTCTTAAAATTAATATCTATATAAGATGCGTGGGAAGTCTTCTATAAATACTAAATTAATATCTACTAAGGTCTACCTAATTATATTATATATAACCTATATGTATAAACTTTATATTAGATAAGTTTAGAAACTACGTAAAGATTATTAGCGTAACCTATAGGTAGATGCCTATAGAAGTATATTAGGTAATAGAAAAGATTAAGCGTTTATATGCACCTCTCTATAAAATCTTTAATATTCTTAAGGCTAAACTAGAAGATTATATAAATAAGAAGGACATTTTCTAAATAGCTATTAAAGCTATTAATAACACTATAGGCTTACATAGTCTTATACCTATACTGCTAGTCTTTAGTGCATATTTTAGGATTAATATAGATTTTTTTTCTATTGCCTAATATTATTGCACGTATAAATGCTATATAAAAGGCAATAAAAATATTATAAAAGAAAAGAAATAAGACTAGTATTAATTATGCGCTAAATACCTATAATAGTCTATTAGTAGTGTATAAAGTCCTTAAGCTTCTACTTAGATTTAAGGTTATATAGTCTAGAGAGAGAAAGGTAGATAGATAGGCCTATATAAAATTAAGGGTATTAAGGACAGAGATATAATTCTTAATCTAGAAAATAGTCTAGTAAAGTTTTGCTATACGTAAGTTAAGCTATACTATTATAAAAAAGATTACACTTTTCTACTATTATATAAAGTAGATAATATTACTTTTATATAAAGGGATCCTTTAAAGAAGAGAAGGAGAGACTACTTAAGAAAGAATACTATATTTCTTTTCTAAAAGAAGATAAGTAATTAGAAACTGTCTCTAAAGCTCTATGCGAAAGGTATAATTACAACACCTAGAGCACCTTTTAAAAGAGTTAGACTATATAGAAATAGACGCTCTAATTACTAATAGTATATTTAAGATTTTTCTTTTAACCTATCTAAGTATAAGTATAGAATCTTTAACCTCTATCTTGTATAAAAAGTTAAAGGCAAGACTACTTAACTATATAAGAAATTTTGCTTTGTGTTTACTAGCTACTCTAATAAGGAGAAGGATAAAATTCTTACCTAATTACCTACTATCTAAAGGATAAGCTAGCGCCTACTTTTTATATTAGGAGCAAGTCTTTAGGCAACGTATAGAATGCATTTTAAACTATAAATTATTATCTAGGCCTATATATAGTCTATTAATAAACTAAACTATATACTCTATATAGTCGTATTGTTTATTTAGTGTTGATTACCCTTTTTAACCATATTTTTTTTGATTTAAGCCTGCGTAGGTTAGGATGGAAAGGCCGCTCTAGTCTAGCGCCTAAAAATACAGTCTACTAAGTCTTTGCTAATATAATAATAGTTTATAAGGATAGTTTATAAACTGCACACTTGCCCTCTAACGTCTATAAGCGCTCTAATGCCTGCTAAATTTACTTAAAGCGTGCATAAAAAACTAACTCTTACTCTATTATTACTATTATTAGCGATTGTGCTATATTTACGCGCCGCTATATAGTATACTTATATAACACGCTTACTAGCTTACTATCTAATACTATAACTATAAGGATCTAACATATTTACGCAACGCTCTTCTCTCCTAGTAACTTATTAATAAATAACCTCTTCTTTTTTCCCTTTAATTTTACTCTTTATTGCCGCCTTTCTAACTAGCAGCAATATAAGGAACTATAGTAGGAGCTCTACGCGTCTATTATAGCGCCTATGGTTACTAATCTATTACTAGCCTAACTAGTACACTAGGACTGTCTTATATAGGCTAAGGGTATACCTTTTTTTAACTTTTAACCTATTAACAATCTTCTAGACAAAGCAGTACTCTAGTATATATAATAGGGCCTAGTAACTTTAAGTAGATAGATTAGAGTGTACTTTTAGGCAGCATTAACTGCAATTTTAGTATTAGGGCTTAGGAGGATAGTAGGAAATAGAGCGATAGTAGTAGAAGTCTCTTTAAGGTTAACTTTAATATAAAGATAGAGTATTAGTGCACTTATAGTATGTGTAAGCTCTCTATCTAGTATGTATTTTATAAGTAGCACACAAACATACTAATATAATAGCTATTACTTTTAGTAATCTTTAGAAATAATAGTAGAGGAAAATAATAGTTATAGCGTTGTACTAGTTATGGCGCTAGTGCTATCTTATACCTTTTCTCCTCACTACTCTAAACTATAGTATAGTAATATGGCCTTATATATAGTTTTATATATAAATTCTTTTTAGTTAGAGTAGGCGCGCTAAGCCTGCCAAACTTGCTTAGCTCGCTTATAACGCGCTAACTCTTTTTATTAGTATCTTAAAATACTTTTCTATATATATAATAGTAGAAGGAATATCTACTATTATTATATTGTTTTTATTAGAAATCCCTTAGTTGTAAAAAAAAAAAACCATACTCTATACTAGACTACCTAAGGAACTATACATAAACTTTTTATAAGATATAATCTTTTATATTATATAACTACTCTATAGTGTAGCTAAATTAGATCTTTACTAGTTTAAGACCTACTATAACTACTATAAAGAGAAACTTAATATAAAGACTTTATTCTATAATCTATATCTACTTATTACTAATAAAGGAGAAATATATCTTTAGGATTACTAGTATTTAACGTGTTTACAAGCGAGCCGCGCGTACAAGTGAGCCGCGCGCCCCACCAACTTTCTACAACGCGTCTCATACAAACTACAATGGCTTAACTATTGTCTGCTTAATTGCGCTATAAAGAAGCAAATATCTACCTAGCTCTTTTAGCTATTAATTCCAGTCAAATACGAAGTATAAAACGCGCTGCCGCAACGTTTTGCGTCCCTAAAACAACACTTCGCAGCCAACGCGCAGGAATCGCTGCGCGACGCGACTCTGAGCCCAAATCAAAGAAGCTTACCAAGCTTGAAGAGGAGGTGATTGTTGAGCATATACTTGACCTAGATTCGCGAGGCTTTGCGCCCACTCTAGGTGCTGTACGAGATATGGCGAATAAGCTGCTCACTGAGCGCAGCGCAGGCCACGTTGGCCAGCAGTGGCCTAGGAACTTTGTCAAGCGAACAGACAGCCTCACAACGCGATTTAATCGACCCTACGATCGACAGCGAGCCCTCTGCGAGGACCCGACGGTTATACAGGCCTGGTTTGAGCTAGTAGCACGTACAAAGGCCACCTACGGTATCTGCGACGAGGATACCTTCAACTTCGACGAGACTGGCTTTCTAATGGGTAAAATATCCTCCCAGCTAGTCGTTACTGGCTCAGAGAGGCGTGGCCGGCCAAAAGCGATCCAGCCAGGCAATCGTGAGTGGGTGACGGCGATCCACGGAATCAACGCTACTGGGTGGGCAATCCCGCCCTTTATCATCTTCGCTGGCCAGTACCACCTCTCTGCCTGGTACGAGGGCGACGATATACCAGGTGACTGGGCTATTGGTCTTAGCGACAATAGCTGGACTACGAACGAGCTTAGTGTTGCCTGGCTATAGCATTTTATTAAGCATACAGTAGAGCGTAGAGTAGGCGCGCGTCAGCTACTGATACTTGACGGCCATAAGAGTCACAACTCGCTCAAATTCCAGGAGATCTGCAAGGAGAATAAGATCTACACTCTCTGTATGCCGCCACATTCGTCAACCTTCTGCAGCCGCTTGACGTTGGCTGTTTCTCGCCGTTGAAGCGGGCGTACGGGCGCCAGGTCGAGGGCCTGATACGCGACCACATCAACCATATCACCAAGCTTGAGTTCCTACCAGCCTTCCGCGCCGCCTACGACCAGTCAATTATAAAGGAGAATATCTGCGCAAGCTTTCAAGGCGCTGGGCTAGTCCCACACGATCCAGAGGCGGTGATATTAAAGCTTGATGTGAAGCTTCGTACGCCGTCGCCAGCAGCCCTACCAGAGGCCCTATGGGAGTCTGCAACACTAAGCAACGCGCGCGAGCTAGGCGCTCAGTCAACTCTAGTTCGTGAGCGGATCTAAAGGCATCAAAAATCCTCTCCTATATCAGTTATCCAGTCGCTTAATTAGCTTACAAGAGGGGCTAAGAGAATGGCGCATTTAATAGTGCTTATGCGCGATAAGATAGCTAGTCTACAGAGGGCAAATAAGGCAGCCACAACGCGTAAACAGCGCAAAAAGAAGCAGATCTAGAAGCAAGGCACCCTATTAAAGGCAGAGGGAGAGGATATTATTGCTTAGAAGGCTATTGAGCAGCAACTAGAGGGAGAAACGCGGTATAGCCAGGCGCGGTTAGGTGCGAGCCGGCAGGCTTCAGCGCGCTGCACGCGCTGCAGGGAGCCTGGGCACAACTCACGTACGTGCAAGAAAGCTTCTATAGATACTGCTTGATTTAGGATAGCTATTATATTAATAGAATTTTGATGCGTTGTTGATATACAGCCTGCAAAAGGCTGAGAGACTTGGTGGGGCGCGCGGCTCACTTGTACGCGCGGCTCGCTTGTAAACACGTTAGATAGATAATACCCTTAGTATTATTAATAAGAACTTTGCACAAAGAAAAAAAAGAAGAGCTAAAGAAAATAGCCTTTAATATAAAGAGTAAGACTATTCTTGCTAAGAACTAACCTATTAAGTTTAATAGTAGAAGAATTTGGCTTGTATATAATACTATAGTTCTTATATAAAAGGGTTAAGCAAAGGGCCTTTATATAATTAATTCTAAAAATAAGAATACTATTTAGAGGTATATAGAGTAGTGTGTAAGAGGCGCCTATATTATATCTATATGCTAACTAGAAGCCGCATTTAATTTGTCTATTACTACTTAGACTATATTACTCTTATATAAAGATATTAAGGCATTAAATATATAAATCTAATAGCAGATTAATAATAGTAAGCGTGGCCTTACCTTTATACTATTAGATCTTTATTACGCAAAGCTGTTTATCTTTACTAATAGCTTATTTGCTAATAATAAGGACCTAAGCTTATAGCTAGAATTTCTAATTTCTCTAGGTAATAAGTATTATATAGGTAATAGTGATAACTTTAATATTCTAGTAAATATTATATACTAGAATTTAACTAAGTGTAAGAGAGTAATAAGGAGCGTTTTTGCTAGCGAGCTGTATAGTATAGTAGGAGGCTTTAATAATGCTATTACTATTAGTACAACCCTCTAGAAAATTATACGTATGTTTAGTCTGCCGCTAATTTTTATAATTGTCTATATAGATTTAAAGTCTTTTTATAACTACCTTATATAACTAGGAACTATAAATAAAAAGCACCTTATAATTAATATTATGTTACTTTGCAAAATCTATAAGTACTATAAGATTTTTAAAATTAGATAGATTAATAGAAAGGACAACTCTACTAATGCCTATATAAAGAAGGCTCTAAACTAGACTCTAGAGTCCTTAATCTCTAGCAACACCTTAACAATTACAATTAAAGTATTAGTAGATTGCCTTAAGCCCGCCTATATAAGCTCTTCCTAGCCTTTATAGAGAGCTATTTTTTTGTTATTTATTTATTTTTTTACGCAATATATTTATCTAATTCTTTTATATATATATATATATATATATTACTTAAACATATGCATTTTTTTATCTATTATTTGTATAGAAAGAGAAGAGATATAATACACATTTATTTAGAGAAGAGTCTTTTCTATTTTAGTATTAATAGATAATGTCTAGTATTATTTACTCTATTATCTTAGCCCTATTCTATATAATAATTACACTTAGCACTATAGCTCTGCTATACGTAAAAACTACACAATTTTACCTAAAAGCCTACTACTAGCGTGTGTGGCACTTAGTAAAGGGCTTAGGCCTAATTATACTGCTATAGTAGTAGGCGTATAGAGTGCCCTTAAGGCAACTATATAACTAGACTAATAGCGCACAAAAATATCCTTTACGCTAAATAACTTTAGTAGCCTATAGACCTAGGTCTATACTAGCTAAAAGAATAATATTAATATTATATAAAGGCATATACGCAATAATAAGTTTCTAAGTCTATTTTAAAGTTAGCATCTATATAAAAGCAAACCTATAAGAAATAGGGGAACTTATATTAATAGAGATATTCTAAAAGAATATATAGTTTATATAGGAACTAGTAGGGAGGATAATATATATTCTTTTTATCTAAAAGATTACGTATAATAAGATTAAAGCTAAAAAAGCTAACTTAGTTACTAGCTAGTATAAGTGCTATTATTTATAGTAAGATAGCACTATATAAAGATAAGATATTATATAATAAGAGGCATGGTTTAGCACTATATAAAATAGGGGATTAGCTTAATAAAGAAAAGAAAAAAGAGCTAGGAAGAAGGAATATAAATAGAGAGATAGTTAAAGTAAAGAATAAAAAAGAGAAGAATAAAGGGAGAAAAGCCTACCTTATATATCTCTCTCTTTTATTTAGAGCCTTAATTCCTACTTCTTACTAGTGTTTATCTCCCCCTTATCTAATATTGCATAATTGCCTAATATATTACTGCCTAAACAAATAAGATAAATAGGTTCACCTATTATATAAAATAAACTAATCAAATAAAACTCTCTATAAATAATATATTATTACCGTAATCTTATTATTAACTGCGCAATCTTACCCTTAATTGCTATTAGTTAGACTGCTACTCTACTACTAATAAGCCTAATTATGCCTCTAATAAACAGTAATAAAGTATAACAAATAGTTAATAGAATCTTCCTACTAACTAGAGTAGACTAGCTAGAGCAGGAGGCGTACAGATAGGGGAATAATAAATAGATAAGATAAGTATTAGTAAGTAGATAGTTTATGCAAAGGAAGGAAGAACTACTAATAATAACTTTAAAAATAAAAGTTGCTAGTGTCTATACTATATAGGCAAGAGCACCTAAGAGTGTTAATATTTTAATATTACTGCATAATAGTATTATATAGAGATTATATAATACCTATGCGCCGCAGCCTATGCGCTATAGGATCTTCTTCTTTCTATCTATACCCTCTCTAGAGATAAGCAATTAATACTAAGTTAGTTGTATTATATTATTCTATTTCCTTATATAATTATCCCATACACCCTCTATACTTGCTAATATAGAGGATTAGATATTAATGTCTATATAGCTAGCTATAGAGCCTGTTTAATAATATATCTATAATATAAAAGAAATAACTATTATTATTATAATATTTTTATTAGAAACCCCTTAGTTATAAAAAAAATAAACTATAGAGAGATTACTTTTAAAGATATAGTAAAGAAAATAGGTAAGAGTAAAGCTTACTATATAAAAGTCTAATTTTATAGAAAGTAAGCTACTAAGAATAATCTTTAATACTTTTAGTTAAATATATGCGTTTTATTAGCACTTCTATAGCTTTTTAGAATAGCGTTATACTATATACTGCGAAGTCTTTTTTAATTATAGTTAGATATATACTATATTAATAAATTAAGTAGCGTAAAGCTTTTAGAAGCTATTAATTCTATATTTTACTAATACTAAGATATAGAAAGATACTATATATATTTATCTAATATTTAAGTTAGTATTTCTAATAGGAATAATAAATTTGCTTAGAAATAGAAACTAGTATTAAAAAGAGTAGATAGTTTACCTATAGCTACTAGACACTTTAAAAACTTAGTATTCTAGTCTTTATTAAGTTTATTTTTAAAAAGAAATATATCTTAGTAATAAAAAATATAATAGTATTTACTAGCCTCCCTACTAAGCACGCTCTATTATCTTTTTTTATACTCTATTTCCCCTATTTATACCTTTTACCTTTCTAAAGGCGCCTTTTCTAGTTAATAATAGTGTAGTAGTTAGTATAGGCCTATGCCCTATACTACTTTCTATATAAGAAAGGACTCTCTATATTTCTTTCTTATCTACTATTTTAGAATAGTATTAATTTAACTAGCTCTTTTAACTATTCTAGCTATTCCTAATAGATTAGCTTTATAAGGCTTTATACCGCCCTTATATTATTTTAAAACTAACTTTTTTATTTAGCTATAGATAGTAATATAATATCTACTTCTTTTTTAAAATACTACTTAACATATTCTATTAGTAGCCCGGACAGATTAGTTCGCCGGATAGTTTTTTCTTAGCAACTTCGAGGTCCCTCATAACTCATTATAGAACACCACTAACGTTACTTTATAGAAACTTATAATAACCTACTATAACTTATAATATACTAAGTTACTATTTAATTTACTTTTTACGTCGTGCAGCCTCTTTGCACGGCTGCTGCAGCCGCACAAAGCTAAGAAGTCTTTCTTAGTAGTACGAACTTACAACAAGACTCTCTATAATATATAATATATTATCTACCATACTATATATAGGTAATATATAGTATACTTATTATAATTCGTAGTAAAGCATACTATATCTTAAGTAGTACTTTATCTAATTTTTAGTCACTAAGTGCGTACTATTACAAGATAAAGTTAACCTATTATTTTTAGCCTTATAGTAACCTATAATAAAATCTCTCTAATTTACTATTAACACTATCTAAAAATAAGCTGCTAAGAGTAATATCTAACTCCTCCTCTATCTCTTTATCTATCTAACAGGTCCTTGCGTTGTGCCTAGACTCTCTGTACCTCCTATAGCAGCGTTGTGTTAAGGGACCTGCCTTTCTCTTACTACTACCTCGCGCCCTTTTTAAACAACTTTACCCTAATAGAAGGGCTTTCTACTTCTAAATCTGCCCTCTAAGCAAAGCCTAGCGTCCCACCTTTCTAAATGCGCTTTCTTTTACGCGTTTTTCGCTTTGTTAGAACCTTAATTTGCTCCTTAAGTTCCTTAATGCGGGTCTCTTAAAGTACACTATAGTAGAGTATAAGTTTAGCACCTTTTATAAGCTGTAAGTAGCTTAATTTAGCATTAGGTAGAGACCGAATAAAAAAGTCGCGTACGAGCTTTAACTGGGATCTAAACTCGAGGGTATTACTTAGGGTCCTAGCTTGCTATAGTGTATCTAGTAGGGTACCCTAAGGTGGAGTGTGAATACGCACATTAAGGCGATCTACTACCACTAACACATCTAAAGGAATAAGCCTAGAGGCCTTAAAGGCTTTCTTATAGTTTTCTAGTGTAAACATATTAAAAAACGCGTTATAAAAGACTAGTAGGAAGCCCTCTTTATTAATATAAAAGACGCGTTAGCGCGCTAAGTTCCGCACGCGCTAGGAGTACTTTAGCTTTAGTAGCGCGAAACAGACCATATTAAGCGGCTAGAGGATATAAGATAAGTGCGCTGGCATATAGCGTGTTAGGATCTTCTATTCTAGGCAATAATTCTTAAAATCCTAGGAGTAGTAGCTCTTATAGCTGTCTAGAATAAGTAACCTCTATAACCCTACTATGCGCGGCCTTATATACGCGTTAAAGTGCTTTAACCACGCGACTCTAAGCTTGTTATTAGTACAACCGGTCTTAGAGACTAAGAGCTTCTAATCGCGGGGGATACTAGTCTCCTTATACTACGCTAAGATATAGACTTACTCTTTATAGATAATAAAGAATAGGGTAGTATACCTAGCAGCGCAAATACTCTAAATTACTATAACCTACTCGCAGTTACCTAGCTAAATAAGCATAGATCGAGAACGTCTTTCTAAACTAGTTACAATCTTTATTAAGCCAATAACTCCTATCTAGAAGCCTATCTTATTAAAGTTATAAATATCTTTATCCTACACTCTATACTTGGCTTTTATATCCTTTACTAGCTAAAACCACGTGTTTATAACCTCTAGGTCTTCCTATTATATCCTCTATTAGTTCTTCGCTTAATTAAAGCTATTTTAAGCTTAGGTACGCGATTTATAAAGCGCTAAGCCTAGCATTATCCTATAGGGTCTCTATGCCGCGCAGCCAGCAGCAGTTTATTGGCCATATCTTCCACCTTACCTAGCTAGGGTGCAAATCCTCGCGAATCTAGGTCGAGGATATACTATATAAGCGTCTGCTCTTTAGTTATAATAAGCTTTGCCATGGCTAATTGTATATCTGCTTAGGCGATAATTTTATTAATTTAATTGCTTAGTGTAGACTTTAGGATATTATATACTACAGCAGCGCATTATAGGCTTAAAATTTACTTATTCTAATAGGCGTAAAGGGCAAGCTTAATTCTACCTTCTTAATTAGATAATAACGCGTTGTGTTGTTAAGACATTTATAATTCATAGTGAAGTGTTATAGTCTTGGCAAAAACTGTCCGGAGGACTAATCTATCCGGGCTACTAATAGAATATGTTATAAATAGTTAAACTAGTAAAAGTTTTACCTTATTAGTTACTAGTTATACTAGATAGTTATTACACTATACTAAAGTCTATAAAACTACTATTATAACTTTTCTGCCTACTATAAGTAAGTAAAAGTGTGTTAGTTTATTAATTACTAGTTATACTAGGTAGTTATTATACTATACTAAGGTCTATTAAGAGAAACTACTTTTGCACTTCTTTACTTACTATAAGTTAGTAAAGATATATTAGTTTATTAGTTACTTTAGTGCTAGGTAGCTATTATACTATTCTAAAGTCTCTATTAAAAAAAGGCTATTTCTAAGTCTCTCCTCTACTTATTATATAAGGGTAGGAACTTTATTAGTGACTAGAAAAGATCTCTAGTGCTAAAAAGTTTATATTTTACTACTCTAAGGTTTATTAAGAGAGACTACTTTTAAGTCCCTCCTTTACTTAATATATAAGGGTAAAAACTTTATTAGTTACCTTTATAAAAGACTAGTTATAGTAAAAAGTAAGCACTTACGTAATTTCTATAATACACCCCCTAGTTTCTTAAGAGAGCTAAGAAAACTAAAGAAGAGTAGTAGTGCCTTGCTATTTTTGCCAAAATTTTTTATACTTTAGGCCTAGCTTTGCCTTTACTAGAGTGCTCTATAGGGCGCTACTCTTAGTACTGCAATCTACTATAAGGGGCGCTTAATAGGCCTATGTCTACTAATAAAACTTTACCTTTTTAGCAATTTGCTAGAAAGCTACTTAGGCTAGTATAAATAAAAAAAAGAGCTTATAACTATAATAAAAAGTAAGCACTTATGCAATTTCTACAATACTAGTTTAATAGGTTGCGCTACTATAGTTTATTAAAAGAAATTACTTTAAGTTATAGAAGTAGTAATACTACTTTATACTAGTAGAATTAAAATACTACTAAAGACTATTTAAAGAGGCTAGAATTCTAAGTTTACTAGCTACTAGTTATAGTGTAAATAGTAGAAAGTTCTATTAGCTACCTCTATAAGACTTTATACTCTAGTTTAATAGGTTATACCTATATTTACTAAAAGAGATCTTTCTAGTCTATTAAGAGGCCGCCTTAAATAGTCTTAAATAATAATAAATAATAATAAGCAATAACTATATTACCTCTAAAGACTAATTTGTCTATAACACCTAACTAGTGTTACACTATAAGGGCTAAAGGCACTAAGTAAGAGAAATTAGAATTAGGCTCTAAAGGCGCTATAGCGCTATTTATAAAGATTTTATATATAAGTTATACTTTTACTCTTTTTATAAGGCGCCCTACTTTACTTACTAAGCGCGCTATTTTACACTTATAAAATATCTAGACCTACTAAATTTAGATATTTTACTACGCCTAGCTATTAACCTTTTAAATATTTCTTTTTATTTTTTTATATAATAGACGCCCTTTATTAAACATTTGTGTTATATGAAGATTCTAACCAAGGTTAAGTCCGCACTATATACAGAGAGGAGTAAAATAGAAGGCACTAAAAACCTAGTATCTAGCACATAGTAGTACTAATAAAATATCTATAAAATAATAATAATTTTATTATTAACTTTCTTTATAGTAGTATTGTTAATAGTAGTTAATAGATAGTCTAGCTACTATTATAATTATTATTATTATTATTATTATAGTAAAAAATATTATTAAAGAAATTATTAATTATGTAATATAGTAGTCGGTTAAACAGCCGGCTCGGAATTACGTAATATTATAAATTAACTCTAAGGAAGAAATAGACGCCCTTATAAAACTACTTAGCTACTTAGAAAATCTAGATACTAGATTATTCTAGCACTAACCTTACTAAGTAACTCTATCTAGTCTACCCTAATCTTTTACTACTTTACCTTACTAAGTAGTCTTATATACTCTACCCTAATCTTTTACTACTTTAGACTTTAGTTAAGCTTATATTTAAACTAGAATAGCACTAGTTATAAAAACCTACTTTCTTTACTATAACTACTCTAGCCATTACTTACTACCTATTAAGTATTTAGCTAGGCAACTAATTACTAAACTATTAATAATACCTAGCTATCTTCTAGTTTAGCTTATTAATAAATTATAGTTAAATATCTCTACTATAACTCTGCTTCTACTTTAAACTTACTAGTAGTTAGCCTCTAAATCTAATAACTTTATACTATTATCTCTTAAAGGTCTTAAAATTAACATATATTAGGTAACCCTAACTACTTTTTCTAATAATAGAGACTTTAAAGTAGAGACTAAAGCCTAATTACTTTAGCGAACTACTCTCTACTACTCTTTCCTAGCTATTACTAAACTAGCTAGATAAGCTAAAGACGCCTAATCTAATAAGGACTATAGTAATTACACTAGTAAAAAAGTACTTAATAAGAATAATTTTTATAAACTTAGTATTATTTACTATAATAATAGTCTATAAAATAATAACACTACTTATTATAGTAGTAGATTAGAAGATAAAGAGTCTACCTATTATAATAACTTTCCTAATAATAACTCTAAATTTACTAACCTAATTAACCCTAAGTCTAACTTTCTATAGAAAGAATACTTAGGCAATAAATCTAATAGTAAACTACCTAATAAAATCTTCTAGAACGCTAATAATTAGAACCTGCCCCTTAACTATTAGCCCTTACTTTAATTTACTAGTTACCTAACTTATTCTACTTATAAAAGTACCTTAAGCTACTACTAAAATAAGTAGTCTAGTTTACTACTAATTAAGTAGCTTTTTAGCTAGCCTACTATACGTAGGTATCTATTACTTTTAGCACTCTTACCCTTAGCTATTTTCTTTCTAGCTAGCTTACTACTAATTTAGTAGCTTTCTAACTATTATATATATAGGGCACCTATAGCTTTTAGCATCTTTATTTTATTATACTAGTAGCCCTTATAGCTTTATAAGCTGCCTTACCCTAATTAATAACTATATAGTTAGATTAATATATTTTTTTAAAATAATCTTCTATAGTACTAGAAAACATTATATAATATAATTACGCTAGCGTATAATAAACTAACTAGAAAGTATTTAGCGAACTATATTTTTATATAGCGTTAGAGCTAAGAATACACTTTATTAGTAAAATACTAAACACTAAAATATAGTTTCTAACCTAGCACTAATTTACCTCTAACTACTTTTCTTAATATTTCTACTAAATAGCACTTAAATTAAAAACTAAGGCTACTACTAGAACTATAAGGGCCTATTACCCCTATTCTAGCCCTCTTTAGCCCTAAAATAGTGCTAGTTATATTAAAAATCTGCTAAAACACCTTATTTTTATATACTTTCCTTCCTATTTTTACGCCTTAAAAGGGGGATTATATAATAGTACTTACTAGTCTCCCTACTAAGCACGCCCTATTACCTTTCTTTTACACCCTATTATCTCTATTTACGCCTTTTACCTTTCTAAAAGTACTTTTTCTAGTTAGTATTAGCGTAGTAGTTAGTGTAGGCCTATACCCTATACTGCCCTTTATATAAGAAAGGGCCCCCTATATTCTTTTCTTATTTACTATCTTAGAATAGTATTAATTTAACTAGCTCTTTTAACTATTCTAGCTGTCCCTAATAGGTTAGCCCTGTAAGGCCGTGCACCGCCCTTACAAAAAATTACTTAAACAGACTCTTTATAAGATAATAGGAATTACTATCCAGGTATTTTATAGAACCCCTCTACCTTATTTCAATGTAGAGGAGCGCATATTATAGGCAGCCAACCGCCAGACAAAACGTAAAGAAGACGCAGCATACCCTCTACTAGGCATTTTCAATATCCATATGCCTCTCATCTATGGCGAAGGGCGAAAAAATGCGTTTATTCGGCTGCAGAAAGAGATCGAACAGTCATTAAGGGATGAATCGCCTGGTCTACCACCACTGCTCTCCACGAAGGGACCAAAGCGAAGTCTCGAGCCCTTCTCGACAGTGCCCTTGGGCAGCAACCCCGAATTCGTGGACTACCCTGTTACGCTTGTTGCGCGTCTCTATGAGATTATACGCAAAGATTGAGATCACGTCGATAACGAGCTCGGATCTCTTCCACGAGACTCCCCGTTACTTTCCAGATCAGATGTGGACATACCCTTGTAGCCCATACCTCCTTCATGAGGTCGATTCTCTATCAGTTACTACAACAAAGCCAGTCCCTGTTTCAGGATTTCCAGGAAACTTACCGAGCATATGCTCCAAGATCTTGTCTCCCATGGGAATCGCTCCATGCAACGCAGGAAATTCTTCGCAATGTAATCTCTACCGGATTCGAAGTCCAGTGCCTTATTGGTGCAATGGACCAAGCCGAAACTGGAAAAGACGGTAGTCAAACGAGGCGGATTCTCCTGCTGCATACTCTCAGCAACCTCGTGGCTATTGTTGAACAGTCGCATTTCAAGATCATCGTTTGTAGTAGACCGTTCCTTGATATTGATGTGGAATTCTCTCGCCATCAACGCCTCTTTGGAAATCTCCACAAAATCGTCCTACAAGAGGAGAATAGCGGCACTATTCGCGCCATTGTTGATGCCGGCATAGGTTCGCTCTGTAACGCTATGCGTTTTGGGGGTGATGACTACAACCTACCACACTCTTTTGGTGGCGAAGCCGCACACCAGCCTAAATGTGCGATACGTCTGCCTCGAAAAGACGTATCAAGGCCGGAACGATTAAGCCCATTCCAGGAGAAACAGAAAAGAAGGGAGGACTCTATGCTCGAGAAATTCAGCTCTTATCTCTTAGCCAATGCACAAGGCGTTGTTATGTGGGTGACTCTCATTCTCAGTGTCTCCCCTCACCGGCAAAGTATAACAGTCGCATGTGATGGAAGTATAGTTGTGATGCGCATCTAGTTGAACTTTGGTTCGGCTCCTTGTGAGTCACATATCGCCCGAAAAAAAATTTCGGCCCCTTCCACCGACAAAATTGTGTCGGTTGCAACAGTTGTCATTCTCAGTGTCCTCGAATCGACCATCAGGAAAGGAATGTGTACACATTCTCTGAACTAGAGCAAAGGCTGAAGATCCTTCCTACCGAACTTGATGGCCTCTACACATATTGTGTCGACAATTCAAGGCAAAAATTTGAGGGTGAAGAGTTAGCCAAGATCCGAAGACATCTGGAGCATTAATGTTCGTGAGCGGCGGGAATGCTTTGAAACCCCTAAAGCTTGAGGAACTATGGGATGCTCTTGCAACCCCGCAAAACCTTAAACGCGCTCTCTCCGTTCAACCGTCGATCCCATTGAGGATGCCCGCGCACATATACCTTCATGGAAAGAATTTCGGTGGCAGCTCCATGCGACGTGCGCGCCCGCCTGTGGAAGTTGTCAGTATGAAAAACGGGGACTACTCGGCCTGCTTATGGAGACGATGATGTCGATGATGCAACGGACACGGTACAGCTTTTGCACCGGTTACGACGGTTAATGATTACCTTGCACGCCATGATTTAGCAGGTCCTTTGTCATTCAACGAAGAAGGAGCAGCTAAATTCGTAAAAGACATTCTTTGGGCCTACGCTAGGATTGTTCTGCCGCCAATTTCGACAAGGTACGCTACTTTGGCGACTCCGGAAAACACCAACTGGGCCCTAAACATCGAAAATGTCGCCACGTATTTAAGTGATAAGAGGCTGCTCCCGTGGATCTTCCATACACTTTGCAAAGACCCGATAGAGAAGTGTAAACTTCTTGACATTTTCCACTCGTTGCTGCAGCAATCCGCTTCCCCCCCACTTGTGTCCTGGCCAGAATCGGAACTCGAGCGCGAATTCGGTCTCCACGTCGCGGCATCATGTGGTCTGGAATCTGCGAAAGCCATCATTAGCGCTCATTTTTTTGATTACGCATGCAGTAATGGCTTCACTATTGCTGTAAATATCCTTCTTGGGGGTACTGACGCTTGACCGGAGCGATCATATTGCGTATGCCGTTTTCGATGCTGCTTTGATGGTTGCAATCAAGCACGAAATGCTTGACCTCATACAACCCTTACCCAATTTAGCGGTAAGGAACCGGAGTGCCGCTTCTGGGAAGAGGCTGAGTATAACGCCATGGGTATATCTTGCTACCTCACTCCATTCGAGATGGGAGCTCCTCAGAGTGGCAATGAAGCTGTGGCTAGGGCAGTATATGATCGGAACCATCGCGTAGCTAAAAGGATGCCATGGGGAAATGGGCGTTTCTTTCTCGCGGAAGAAAGTGCTGGCGTCGTACTCGGGAGGATTGGAATGCATTTCTAGAGTTGACGCGACAATTCAAAAGCAGTCGTCAGGCGCTGGAATCTTTGTCGTTCGGGCATGTTCGAGAAGCAATTCAGCTTATTGTAGATTACGGTAAGCGTTGGGGTCACATATAGCGGATACTAAGCTCTTATTTAAGTTGTTCTGAAGTAGTCCGTCATCATCCTCGTCACTTTAATTTGCACTGCCATTTCCAGTATGGGCTCGGTGCCTCTAGAGTTAGAAACTGTCGCAATTTAGCAGCCCCATTGCTGTAGTCGCTTGGGCTATATAACTTTCGGTTTATTATAGCCCCCTCTGAAACTTTGCTTGAGTAATGCTTGCTGGGGAAATGATGATAATAGGTTCATCTTAGATCTTAGAAGGCTTGATCAAATAAGACTTTCGTTATACACCTCACTAGTAATACAATTTCAAGGACTTACGATTCCTAAGTTCTATTGTTCAGGCCTACCTACGCTTCTAAGAACTGTCGGCTTACTTTAGCTTAATCCCATCGCCCGAGTTGAATGAGCTAAGTGCTCGTAGCGCACTTAAGTCGGACTTAGAAAAAGATACTCTAATTAATAGGATGAAGATCCCAAGCATGATCTTAACGAGCCTCAAGAATAACTACATTAGTAATCTAGTGCTATAAGCTCTCTATGTCGAAATCATATAGTTCACACGGTTAGCAAATTCTATTTTGTGCGAAATGTTAATGGAAATACCGAGTGGTTCTAGGCCATGTTCGTAGTAGGGGGTGTACATTGTTCACCTACGATAAAAAGTACATCCCGCCAGAGTCCCAACACAATACCTCGTTGAAATTTTACAACGTCGTCACCTACGCACCATCCATTCCGTTTATATGATCCTTGGGAGTAGTAATGCAATAACTTTCCCGAACCGCAAACTGTCTCCATCGATCGCAAACGCAATCATGATTCCAGGCCTTCTTCGAATCATGTCCGATCTCCACACGTTGCGCATGCGCTCCCCCTTCTACCTGAACAAAGTCCATCTAAACCGGAGCAGCACGTCTACCAGCAACTCAGCTGTCCACCCTTCGGCTGATCGTGTTGAGTCAAATCTCCCCCCTGACGGCGTGTGGCTTTGTTGCTGCGGCCGCAAATCCCCTCTCTTCCTCCGCTCGGGAGATCATCCGTTTGGACACCTGATATGCACAGCATGCAGCCACATCTTCTGCCGCGCGTGCTGCGCTACAAGCGTTCTCAAAGTCCAAGATGCGACTACTCTGCGCATCACGGGGTTTAGGGGTTCTGCAGAGGCGGAGCCGCCGTTTGGAAACGTGTGTCCGCGCTGCGGTCTTACGCATCGGGCTGTGCTTGAGGGGACACGGAACCTGAATAGGAATTCGGTTTCGAGTTTTTTGCTCGGCGGGATGCGGTGCGGATGCGGGTGGCTGGCTGATGCGACGGGGATCCAGTTCCGTATTGGGGGGTGGGAGGAGTTTACGGCTAGTCCTGAGCGGAGTATGAAGAAGCTTTGGATGATGCGAGATAGGAAGATGGTAGAGTTGAGCCGTTTGAGCACGTCTACGGACGATGTTGAGTTTGGCTAGGTAAGTGGAACTTGTTGATCATAGCTGATTCTATTTATTAAAGCAGACTCTAGCTTATATTCTTATCTAGAATTTAATATTAGACTAAAGTTATCTATGAACTATCATCGTGATTGTGGAGATGCCTCATTCTTGGGGCTCGTCGTACGGTATACTATCTCTGGCCTTAACTATGTGATATATTGTAGAAGCGGCCACTGCCACGGGAATAGATGGAATGAGAATGGGGAACCTAGGACTACCTTATTGTTCTAATGATTGAATTATTGAGAACGTAGTAAGTCTTTAGTATTCTGGTGTTACATTGATTATTGCAAGATTAACAAAGAGTACTGTGTCCAGCAATGTTGGATCGTTAGTTTCCTTTTACATCTATAGTAGGCACATGGTCGATATTCTGTCAATAGTTTCTGTAAGCTCGAAGGGTCTTCTGTTCTATCTCCCAGCCTAATATACAGTTTAACAGACTTAAATTCTCCTTTTGGAAAGGCCCACCTAATTGTGTCGGACTCGTGACGCAGACACCCATACAATAAAAATATAGCGTAGGAGCCATGGAAGGATCGTTTGGAATACGGCTTTTCAATGAGTTGAACACCATGATCGAATCCAAATTACTGCTTTCAATTCTTTGTTCCCATGGTGTTATGCGAATCATAACCTCTTTGTTCATTGTGCATTGTTGTGTCGGAAAATGTTAACAATGTGTACATGTATGCGCTATATAACTTTCCCTTCCAAAAGCTGAAAGCGCTATAATTTCCTTCGACCCCTGAGTTAAAACCCACATCCCACATCCTTAGGTAAGATCACTTCAACCGAGATCATGGGTTTCAGCAACTTTCTCCGCTCCCGCAAGTCTTCGGCCCCGAAGGAGTCCAAACACAACCAGACTGGAGCTGAAGAAGAGGCACGCATTATGAAAGCGCAGGGGATGACAGTCCGTAATCTCGGCCCAGCAAAACTAATCGATGTACCAAAGATGATCGATGTACCTTCCGGCTCTCGTAAGTTCAGCATTCATGCCCACCCACTCGCCCAGCATCCACCCATGGAGTTCGCTGGACCCCCACCGTCGTACTCTCGTCCTGATGAGCATCAGAAAATGAATGGTCCGCACGGACAAGACCAGTCCACCACTCCTTCCACGGACCCACAGCGCGAGCCCTCCCGCAAGTGGCGCACCTTCCCCTCACGCATCCATCAAGACTAAAAAATTTCTGAGTCGACACAGCGCGCGCCCCAAAAAGTACCTTATCTTGCTGGCAGGATGGTCACTAGGCGGAATGCACTGAGACGACCCGCCCCTTTGGCTCCGGTGGATTCACATTCGCGTCCTGCCCCTTCGACCTCGGCGGACATGGATTCACGCCCGCCGCTGCACAAGATCTGGAATTCGGATATGAGTGCGTTTCATGGACCAGCAGTTAGTCCAACATTTCGCGGTAGTTGGGATACGAGGGACTTTGGATCACGTCCGAGTACGGGTAAGTAAATCTTCTGTAATGGATGCCAGGAGAGGATTGGTATCTGATGAATGTGACAGAACAATTGATAAGCTCAATTGAAAGAGAACACGAGGAGACTAATGATGATTATGGATGCCATACTTGTTAGTCTCACATTTACATACTTGATATTAATATGATGTCGGAAATCGGTAGACATGATCCTCGAGGCAAATAATAGTTGGAATGACAGTAAAGAAATAACCTGGCAAGAGACTTAGACAGTGATTTGTGTGAATATGCGAGAAGAGAGTACCAAATCCAATCGGGAACGCACGCGGTCGGCGGATGCATTGGGCCGGGGCGCGCATGTACAGTAAATACAGGGGAAAAGTGTTTGAGTAAGTTAAAGAGTTCAACCTTGGTTGTATAGCCTCTACATTACAGCTAATCTTCCGCTAGGCGGTTCGATAGTGACCATCTAAGGTACCTTAGGTACCAGTACAAAAAGTTATCTATGCATTGTGAAAACCTATTCGCATAAGACGCCAAAGACCACCGCTCAAAATGCACGTCCAAATCAAGTTCAATCAACATTGTTACCACACAGCTTTCCCTAACAGCGTTATACCATATACCGAACGTGCGCGAAGTCTTCCTCTAGATCAAAGTTGTTGACGTACAGTCCGCGCTCATTGTCCACCAACACTGCCTTGCTCACTAATATGCACGCACAATACCACACACAATCTCATGAATTTAAATACCTAAAGTATAATTTTTCCCCAAAGCATAATTCCGATTGAATTCATCCTGGTAGATTCCTACCTAGTTCGAGTCCTCTCAAAACACGGGAACGGTAAACCCCGGAGGTATCATAAGCCCAGTATTTCATTCATTCAGTACCGAAGGCATAATACATCTGCAACGACACCAAAATGGCGCGATCGTTCAAAACATGCATTCGATCGCTCACTAATTCCCACTCCAGTGGCCCTCCTGAGTCACCCCGTCCACACACTGCTGGTCCAGTGTCGACGCCAAACGCTACAGGCTCTAAATGCACGCACCCCCCTACGCGAAAAGAGGACCGCACATACAACGAAGAAGGTAAGCGCACATATACGGACGCAGAATATGCCCACCGCAAAGAACACGATTGCTGGAGCGTGGATTCGGATTCCCTGCCATCATCCCCCACGCATGACTCCGCAGTCGAAGTCCAGCCTGAACCCAAGGACACTCCTAGGTCACCTAGGTCACCTAGGTCACGTACGCCTGAGGCAGATAAGCCGCGTTCTGCAACTTTCAAAGTTCGCATGAACACTCTCTTCAACAAGTACACCCCCAAGTCCGCCCCGGTACGAGCCCAGCGACATAAGGGGAATTCCGACCGAAAGGTGTACAATCCGGACTATTCACCTCCATCGCCGCAACCCACCCAAGCCAGCGTCTCTGAAACCACGTCCGTGGTATTCTTCCCTATCAAGACGACTAGGTTGAGCGGCCAGCATGTGTACGAGGAGATGACAGAACCTGACTTTGCCGCTCCTGTGGTCGGCGGTTGTATTGAACTGAGTAGGGGTATGCCACACCCGGGGTTGAAGCATCCTGGGGAAATGCAAGAAGCACCAAAGTCCGCCCCGCAGCGCTCAATCGCTTTCGTCGACCCTTGTGTACAGCGTCGAGACCAACCGATCTCGTGTGGGATTACTAGACGTGGAACGCCAGAACCTAGTAGATGTACCCATGGGCATGGAAAATCTCTCGACTCCATGATGCTATATTCCGAAGGCGACAGCACTCTAAATGACGAAGCCGGTGCGACGCCCGCTCGATCCCGGACTACGAAACGCTTCACCCCGCCCTTTGCTGGTAGGAACGACTCCATCGCGTCACCTGGTATTAACTCCAACTCCAACGAATCATCAGGAAAGAAGCCATCGCGCACTTTTGGTAACACGCTACCTAAGGTAGAACACACTGAGGCCAACACCTCATCTGGTACCAACAACGTAAACTGTAAGTATTGCGGACACCAGAGCAGCAAGCCATGTAATCTGCTTCCATCGGAGTGCGAGAATTATAGGAAGGCGTGCCATAACTATATGTTGGACTGGTGAGCGGCGAGTTGGGTTGGGGGCCGTAGATTTCAGGGAAGGAAGAGATAATAATGTTATCTGCACCGGCAGTGATTAGGTGGCTGGCGGATGGGAGTCAGGGGACTGGGGGTTGAGAAAGATAGGAAATGGTAGTAGTAAGAGCGAAGAAGGAGCGGTAAGAATGCTAGAAGAAACAGGCATTCAACGAAGACGTAAATAACACCAAAAAAACATGTAGAATATCAAAATCCAGGAAAATTCCGATCAAACAACGTATCAAACGTGTTGTAGTGCGATGATAACGGTGATCTGCGAGAGAAAATCGAAAGGTGAGCAACGCTTATGGGGATTGTATGCGAACAAAGTAACTACACTCTCAACTATTGTTTGTCAGCAAGCAATGAGTTGTCGTCTAGTCATGGACAAGGGCCCACGAGAGGGGTATTGACGGTATGCGAACAAAGCAACTTCACTCTCAACTATCGTTTGTCAGAAAGCAATGAGTTGTCATCTGGTCATGGACGAGGACACCGTGAGGGGGGTATCAACGGATGTAGGCGATGGGATAGTCGTGGTCGTGCAGAAGCAGCGAAACTTGAGATCAAGCGCGAACATGATGTTCACTGAACAGGTGTGAGTGAAGCTGTCTAGCCACCTGGTCAACCGCGCAACAAACTAGAGACAACAAACAATATCAACAGTGAAACTCTCACCTCTCCACGCTGCTCCGATTTTTCTTCTTAGCACGTCCGCTCCCCTCTCCCCTCACCCTAACCTCACTTACCTCATCCCCCAAAATGTGCTCTCCACGAGACACATCGCAGGACGGAACAGCTCACCGCACCAAGCGCGAACAACCCCGCCTCACCATCATCGACGGCCTCGCCATCGAAGGGCCCCCACCCACCGTCCAAGTCCAGCGCGCTTCCCACGACAACGACGACCCATTCCAAGACAACAGCGCAGACACCTCCGACGCAAAATGGTCCTGCTGCACCTGCGGCACCTCAAACGGTATCCGCATCCGCCCAGGCGATCGCCCACTCGGCGCTCTCGCCTGCAAATGCCCGCACAAGCCCTGCGGCACGTGCAAGACGTCCGGGCAGGTGAAGCCCTTTCTCCCCATGGAGGAACCCGCCGTGGTGCCCATCACCGACTCGTGCAAAAGCATCCGGTTCGGCGTCATCTGTCCTTGCTGTGGCCTCTCCTGGCGCGCCCGGGAGGTCGGAAAGCGCTACTCCAAGACGCTGCGGAAGATACCTAGCCTGCAGCTTCACGCATCGAGGCTTGTGCCATCCGAGGGCCGGCTGCGAAAGTCCCGCTCTACGCTCGTGCTGGGGAATAGACGTATCGTTACGCCGCCGGGTATGGAGATGCCGAAGCAGGCTGAGTATGCAACGGTCAAGTTCAGCGGTGTTGCGTGCACCTGTGGAATGGAGATCGATCTGTCAACAGCGTTCTGTTTCCAGATCGTGGGAGTGCAGGTGGATGAGCGGGAGAAGGTCTTCCGGGGCCTATGGGCGGAGGAGGGACAAAAGCCGGGTTGGTCGACAACGCCGGAGCTGCTGGCTCGTGGACATGGGACGCCGACTCTTCGGATTCGGGGGGTATTCCATGATAATCCGCTGAGGAGCTGTCCGGTCATGGAGTCGGTGGTTGAGGAGGAGGGAAGGAAGAGCATGGACAACTGCACGATCTGAAGAATCTCTCCTGGGTCCTACAAGGAACCATTTGGCGGACTACAAAGGGCAGCATCATTAGTATGCATTCGCAGTGGGTATCAGCGCTGGAAGTTTGCGTTTCGATGGTGTAGCAGTGCATGCCTTAGTTCGTCAGCCCACCAAAAAGTGAAGGAAAGAAGGAGGCGGAGGGAGCATAACGTACATCTGATCCAGGTCCTCAATGAATGTCTCAAAGCCTAATCAAGCGGCTGATCAATAACATACCAACGTACTCCAACTTGACCTCACAATGTAGATTGACAGCGAATTGCAAAAAGTAGAAAAAGAGACGCCTCAGGCAGGACGATGACTGCATGCCCACTGACTCCGGTCAGCAGGATAGCAAGGCACCTCAAGCGTCGACACTGCTACCTCCACTTCTGTATTCACAGCTCTTGCTCTCATCTTCACAGTAACGGTTCATCGCGCCCCCAGGTGAGTCAGCCGCCCTTCCACCATGACACCGAAACTCACCGACTGACACCCTGACCCAGCGTGCGGTAAAAGTCCC
The DNA here is from genome assembly GCA_009805535.1 of Laburnicola sp. JP-R-44. Taxonomy (NCBI): domain Eukaryota; kingdom Fungi; phylum Ascomycota; class Dothideomycetes; order Pleosporales; family Didymosphaeriaceae; genus Laburnicola; species Laburnicola sp. JP-R-44. Next base: position 73,285 of record SELF01000016.1, on the reverse strand, counting down.
GTCGTAGGCAACTGCTTCAACATACACCCACCGCCGCGATACCTCTGCAGCCGCCTTCGCACACCAGAAGAAGGGAAGCCCAGGAGCCGACCAAGAGCAGGAAAACCCAAAAGTCTACCGTAGAGAAGCTCCGACCACCAGACTGCCTTCACCCCAAACTCACACTTCCATCAAAGTCATTACCCAGTTTGCTTGCTCCGTCAGTATTGCGATGGCCGTCATAAAGTGGCCTTGACGTCGGCCTTGCACTCCCCCTTCCCGCATTCACCCATCACAGGCCGCACCAGCCACGCGCCAGGCCAAAAGTATACCATGGTACCGCGCGACTCCAGGTAGCCGCCAAAGCTCCAGCACCATTCAAGAGGCGGTGAATGGGACCGGGGTGGCACGCGATGTGGCACGGTGTTGGGGACGAATGATATGCCGTTGATGCCTGAGCCCCGCCACAAGGCGCAGTACGTACCGACATCTGGAAGAGAGGCCTGATTGTGACTGGAGAGGGAGATATAACTTGTGCGACAAGTACGTTTGTTTTGTACACAACACACTGCAGCACCTTTTTCATTCACACACGCGCATTATTGCCTCCACAGCACCGTTGCCCCTCTGAAATTGCGACACCATTGTCGTTTGCGACACCAAACGTCCGTGCACTCAGCCTTATGCTGCAAACGTACGCCCGCCAACCTACATAGCTCCCCACCACAACATGGCGACACAACTAACAACCCCCACAGCACCAACCCACAGTCTTCGCCCTCCCTCTCCTCCCCCTCAGTCTCCAGATCGAGCACCTTCTCAGCCCAGAAGCGCGTCCACCAACTCTGCAACCACCTCTCGCGCTCAAACACCATGACATCGGCCAGCGACAAAGTCGCCGCACCCGCACCTCAACAAGACATGAAAGCATGCAAATTCTGCAACAGACCGCCTACCTGCCCCCACTGCCACACCTCCATTGACCCCACCCCCACCAAAAAGGGCCCCACCGACATCGACGGCGACGTCCCAGACACCCACCACCAACTCCCCCCACCCACGCACAACCCCGCCCAAGACACCCACCCCCACTTCATCCACTGCCTCCCCCCCTTGCCCCCAACCTACCGCCCCTTCTCCGTCTTCGCAGCCGGCTCCATCGAAATGGGCGCCGCCGTCCAGTGGCAGCCCCTCCTCGCAAACTACCTCTGCACCCTGCCCGTCACGCTCAACAACCCGCGCCGCGGCCACTGGGACCCGTCCATCACCCCGGAGGCGAAGAACGTCGCGTTTCGCACCCAGGTCGAGTGGGAGCTTGAGGCGCTGACCAAGTCGAGCGTCATATGCTTCTTTTTTGATCATGCGACTATGAGCCCGGTTACTATGTGTGAGCTGGGACTTTGGGCGCATAGCGGAAAGGTGGTGGTCTGTTGTGATAAGCGGTTTTGGAAGAGTGGGAATGTGCATCTTGTGTGTGAGAGGTATGGGATTCCGCTTGTGGAGACTTTTGCCGACTTGGTGCCGCTCGTGAAGGCGAAATTGACGGCGAAGGGCATGGTGCTGAACGAGGATGGGGACCTGATGGACGAGAAAGAGGCGAATGCGAGAAGGAATGCCATCATGCAGGAGGCGGAGCAGTATTGTAGGGCTAGGACGCCGGAGCGGCAAGGGAAAGCGCCTAACTTGGCGGCCCTGGTGGCTGATAACCTATGAGGTTAGCATCTCGTAGATGCATCGGGACGGCGTTTGACGGCGGGATGGACATCTCCTATGATATCATGCATATGCGGCGGGGGCGGACATTTCATTTCTGTACTATGCATCTGCGGCGGGGGTGGACATTGCATTTCTGTTCATGCATTCGTGGCGGGGCTTTGCTTTCAAGTATTGTGTCTGGGTTACGGAGGTTCGTGGGTGTTTACTACGGTCTCATGTACTGAGTCAGTTGGTCGTGGCTGCAGCATGTGAGTTGTGGGCGGCAAATTTGGATACCCCTAGAGTATACTACATATCCTCTGTCACAGCAGTTATATAGCATCCGCAATGCTTCAAGTTGGTCGTTGAAATAGACAGCACGGTGACGACTCAGGCGCGGAGCCGAAGACAGCATCTCGCCAACTTGGATCCTTCTGCATGTTGGAGTCTCTGTCCATAGCCTGCAGCGGAGCTCGTCCTCGGCGTACGCGGTGCATGTTCTTTTGACTGGCGTGCGCGTCTCGTAGGCGTACTGCAGACTGGCGTACGCGTCGTAGCAGTACAGTACTGCAGACCTGGAAATAGTTAGCCGCATGTTCGTTTCGACACGAATGGGCGACAGACGTCAATGGAGAAGCATCCTAGATTCCAAGGTTACAGCTGATCTCCTAACACCGTATCCCGACCTCGTGGGGTGTCTTGTATCACATTTAGTCGTCGTCGTCGCTCGACATCTGCATCTCCGCGTCCTCGTCCTCCGACTGGTCCTTTTCTTCCTCTTCGCGGGCCCGCTTGGTGCCCTTGGCCTTGTCTTGCTCATTAACAGGGACAGCCTTTGCTGGCGCGCTGCCAAAGACTGCCGCCGCTGCACCCGTCTGCTCGGTAGCATCCTTCTTGGGGAGGTCTGGCTCGGGCATCTTGTACGTGCCGTCGAGTTTTGCGATGGCGTTGGATTTGGTCTTCGCGTACGCAATGTGCTGTCCATGGTTAGTGTTTGGCTGGCCAAGCCGGCGAGGTATCCCAACGCACCATGTCCTTGCCGAAGAAATCATAGCCTTCCAATGCGCGCATGGCCTGCGTCGAAGAATCAATGCTGCCGAACACAACGTGCGCCTGGCCGCGCATCTTGGCCGTCTTCAGAGCTACGATGTCGACGACTATGCCGTAGGTGGAGAAGAGCATGTAGAGGTTGCGCTTGAGGTCTTCCTTGGGGAGCTTGTCGGGGAGGTTGCGGACGTAGAGCCTGCTCTCCGGTTAGCTGGGCGACGCATGGTAGCGGGAGTTTGGACAAGGCGTACGTAGGACTCGCCGGCACATAGGAGCCTTGCGGCGGTGGGCGCGCGTAGGTGGCCATGTCGGGCGGCGTGCGAAGGGGAGTGCGTGCAGCGTCGAGGTCCACGGGTTGTCGTGGTGCAGGTGATGGTGGTGACTGGTGACCAGACGCGGAAAGTGCGATCTATCGCGTGCAAAAATCGGTAGAAATCTTGGCGGCATCCGAGAATTTGCGCGCGCGCGGGGAGCCTCATACAAATCGTAAATTTGACTGTGACGCGTCGATAACAGCCTATAAACTGTTGAACAACTGTTAGTAAGTTGTGAGGCTGTACAAATACGTGTATAGGGCTATACTGACGCTTTTTTTGGTGGAGTAGTCCATGTTTCGAGAGCTCACGGAGTCGCTCCTCGCCCTCTTACTGCCGCGCAGGCGCGTCGCCCGCCAACTATACCCCGAGAGCTTACAACTAAAGGCCGTGGGCTGGATCCCCGTTGTCGCCTTGATATTTATCGCTTTCTGCTACTTGGCTGGCGCCACGACGATATCGCAGATTTAGTAGACGTGTTGTTGTTAGAGGTGTATAAAATTGAGCGAAACTTGAAGCTCTATGGGAGCACACGCAAACCCAGCAGCCCCAACGTTGTACTCGGCCGCCCGCGTAAATTATCGTCTGACGATGAGCAGGCGCTGTACGGTGAGCTGTTTCAGAGCGGTTGGATGTATCAGGACGAGATTGTATACTGGCTGTGGATGGAGAGAGGCGTTCAGGTACACCGATCCCACTATTAGTCGACTGTTAAAGGATCGCGACTGGAGCGAGCGAGCCCTACGACTTATATCAATACTGCGCAATGAGGAGCTCCGTGAGGCTTACCAGAGGAGTATGAGGCAATTTATCGCCGCCGACTTGGTGTTTCTTGACGAGTCTATTTTTAACGAGAAGACTGGCTGGCGCCACAGGGTGTATGCCCCAATCGGGTTTACCAATCGATATTTCCAGGACGTACGGCGTGGCAAAACTTGGGCTATTCTCCCAGCGTATACAGTTGACGGTTACCTGCCCTGTACAGGTATAAAGGAGGGCTATTTCAGCCATGAGGACTTTATCGATTGGATCCGCGATTCGCTGTTGCCCACGCTCCGGGCGGCGTATGGCCAGAAGCCTATGGTTATAATACTCGACAACGTCTCAATTTATACAAACTGGGGGAGGTGGTGAGAGTTATTGAGGAAGCTGGCCATATTGTTAGATTTCTTTCTGCCACCGTATTCGCCTGATTTTAACCCAATTGAGCTTACCTCTGGAGTCCTAAAGGCCTGGATCCGCCGCAACTACTGCCATGTACGGTGGCGCTTTAACAACTTTGGCGACTTTCTAAGGGGCGCTATCCGCGAAAGTCGCTGCGATCGGTTCGCGAAAAAGCACTTTAAGCACGCGCTACCGACGGCGTGTATAGGATAGAGAACCAGGAGCAGCTCTGGGAGGCACGTAGGGAGATGTGGAGGTGGCAGTAGAGCGTAGAGTAGAGCGTAGAGTTGTTAGGATAGACGTTAAACTTGCTAAGGTGAATACTAAGTAAAGTAGTGACGTAATTACGTAAAGTCCATGCTCTGCAATTATCGTCAACTCAGCCAGTAACCCCACTACCCACAGCGCCCCTACTACCCATACTTACGAACCCTGCGGCGGCAGTAGCTGTCTTACAGTGCTGCTTATACTTCTTCAGGTCATCTCGCAAGTGCCTAACGACTCCATCCTTCAGCTTAAAGCGCTCACTAACCGCGATTTTATAGAGCTCTCCTCTAACGCTTGACATCTCCTTAAGATCTTTGACAGTCCACTTTTCTGATATCGCCACATCTCGAGCCTGCTCGTAGTCCTCACAATCGTCCTCTGGCTGCTGGTTAATTAGCCAGCTGAAAAACTCCCTCACTGTTGCGCTTGTATCCTCCTGGCCACTCACAGGGCTTGAGCTGACGATTGGGAGGGCGCTGCCTGGCGTACGCGGACGCTGACTTGGCAGAGGTAAGTAGTACTGCTGCAGCTGTTGAAGCTGCGATAGAAGAGCTGGCGGTATAGAGTAAGCAGGATAACCTATTTAGGGCGCCATAGGTCCTACAGGCTGACCAAATCCGACAGTATTTTGCTGTAACTGGACGCTCTCACGCTGGAGCTTAAGCAGCTCGTGTTTCTTGTCGCGCCAGCGAGCCTCGTCAATAGCTCTCTGGCGCTCCTTCTGGCGCTCACGTCGCTCGTAGTTACGCCAGAAGTCGCCCTCACTGTTGCTCCTATCGCTCTCCAAGTCGCTATAATAACCGCCACGCCGGGCTTTTAAGCGCTTTTTACTAGCACCTCTCCGACGCTTCAGCTGGTTGCCGCCGCCAGCAGGGCTCCGCTAGTAGTTGATGAGAGTTATCGGCGGCGCAAGGAGCTCAGCCTGGCCAGCAACGATCGCGTTCGCCTAGGACTTCGAGTCGGCAGCTCCAATAGCGTAGTGCTTGTGGTTGGGCGTTACCCAGCACTAGTTCCTAAAGTTTGTACACTCACTATTGCGACAGAGCTAGTGCTGATGAAGGCTTCTCTCCTAGTCCTGCGCTGACGACAAGCTCTCTACGCGCTGTATAGCCCTCGACTCGTTAAGGAAGCTGCTGTTGACGGCGCGTCTGCTTTTTCTGGCTGTGGAGTCACCTCACCTACGTCAGACGATGGGTTGTTGAACGATTGATTACGCTTGAAGGCCTTTTTGAGAGCCTTAGCCTTGACGCGCACCTTAAAGGTAACCTCTACAAGCTGGACGCCCGGCGATTTGCTGACCCCTACGCACCCTCTGTGGGCGATCTCCAGCCATTTCGACGGACTACTCCACCAGAAAAAGCGTTAGTATAGCCATATACACGTATTTGTACAGCCTTACGACGACTTACTAACAGTTGTTCAACAGTTTATAGGCTGTTATCGACGTGTTACAGTCAAATTTTACGATTTGTATGAGGCTCCCCGCGCGCGCGCAAATTCTCGGATGCCGCCAAGATTTCTACCGATTTTTGCACGCGATAGATGCAGCGCGAGCGGGCCCGTGCACGGAGCGCGTTTCTTTCGCTAACGCCTCCCTTGGTCCCTATTCTTTCAGTGACGGCTCCTGAAAGAATAGAGACCTATTCTTTTCACAGCCCCAGTGACTGCACCTTGGCCCGCACAGGGTGATGGTAAAACAAAACCATGGCCCAGTCACCCGCCCTCAGCCCCAGGCCCAACCCGCCGGGTGCACGCATGCCCGCAAACGCAGCCAAAGCAAAGGCGCTTGCTATCCTGAACCACAAGAGCGTTCCCTCGCCGTCGGCCGCCAGCGCAGCTACAAGCCCCGGCGACCCTGGCCAGGACATCGCCGTCCAGATGAACGAAGAGGTTCGCGAACGCTTCGTGTTCGGTATGCCCCCACCCCCACGGCCAACCCATCCGCGCTGCCGCTGACTAGCTGCACGCAGGCTCCCGCCTAGGTGAAGGTACCTACGCCGTTGTATATCGGGGACACTTCCGGCACGACCCCTCCAAGCTTGTCGCCATCAAGAAGATGAAGGTAAACGCAGAGTACAAGGACGGCATCAACCTCGACTCGTTACGCGAAATGAAGCACTTGTGCGAGCTGCAACACCCGAACATCATCACCCTCCTCGCCGTCTTCTCCGCCAAGGACCAGGACATCTCGCTCGTCCTCGAACATCTGCCGCGCGGCGACTTGGAGGAACTGTGGAAAGACCACACACCCTAGCATACGGCGGCGCCGATATCAAGATGTGGGCAAACATGCTGTGTCAGGCCGTGTGGTTCTGCCACGAAAACTATGTGCTCCACCGAGATATCAAGGGAAACAATCTGTTGATTGCCGCCGACAATACGCTCAAATTAGCCGATTTTGGTCTCGCCCGAAGTTTCGGAAACCCAGATTCCAACATGACTTCCAACGTCATCACGCGCGTTTCTACCGGCCGCCAGAGCTCCTACTTGAGTCTACGCACTATGGCGGCTGTGTCGACGTCTGGAGTTCCGGAATTGTTATTGCGGAACTAGCCATCCGCGACTTCTTCCTTCCCTCAAACACAGACGTAGAGCAACTCACTAGAACCACCGAAGTCTTTGGAAACCCCCACCGAACAAGACTGGCCTGGCGTATCCAAGCTCCCGAAATGGCAACTCCTTTTTGAAAACGCGCCGCCCAAACGACCTCAACCGCTGAGCTACTGGCGTCAACGGGTTTCCCCTCATGGGCGAAGACGGCATTGAGCTACTGCGCGCTATGTTGACCATGGATCCTGCGAAGCGCCTCACTGCACGACAGACGCTGGAGCATCCCTACTGGACAAATGCACCGAAGCCGACGAAGAAGGAGAATCTACCTAGGAAAGGAGGCATGGAGAAGACCATGGGCGAGGATTTGAAGAGAAGAGGCGGGGAGATCGAATCTGGGCGCACGGATAAGGTTGCGCGGAAACTCGATTTCGGCGCTATGCAACGATGAGAATTGTCATGATACCCGCTGTAAGGTGTTTGCGAGCTTGGTTGGGGCGTCATGGCGTATTGGGAGTAGGTTGGTTAGTAGGCACCAGCATTTCGAGGAGTTTGAAATCAAGTGCCTTTTAAATGGGCATGTAAGCGAGAGAATGACGATTGTGTGAATGCTGTGATTGTGGAACTATTTTACTTGTTGCTATGCTGATGAATCAGCCAGACGCTCCAAACTAACATCTTCCATACCGGCATTTCGCAAAATCTTAGACAATAGTCTTTCAAGAACACAACTTCGCCCACGCTCCATTCCCAACTCTACGAAGCCTAGGACGACGAAAATGACTTCCGCAGGAAAACCCCTCTTGGGGGACTTGATAATGCCTCCTAAACGCCTCATCAAGTACCTGAAAACAATATGGTCCGTCCGTGTGGCGACTTCTAAACGGCAGGAAAAGATCATCGAGTACTTACTGGAGTCAACTTACTGGACCAGGACTCGTCACATGACCGCCGGCGAGCCCCTCCAGATGTCGCGACGAAGAAAAATGGGGCGGCCTCCCTCCCAGAGCGCAACCCACGACGTGGTTTTGCTAATGTCCCGAAGCCGGAGAATCATCATTCCCTCGATCCTATTCTAGGTAGACTGTGTGCACGGACGGCGTTCTCCCCGCACGTATAGTATGGTATAGTATATAGCGATGGGCAGAACCCAGGAGGCTGGTGGAGTTTTTAGTCTGGTCTGGAGGCGTTGAGGAAGTTGCTATGGCGAGGGTCATGGGAGTAGGACGGATGGAGTTTTTTTTTTGGCCTTTTGGATATGGGTGGTTGGCTGGGGTGGAGTTTAGATTTGGGTTTGAGTTTGAGTCCTGTGTGGACGCATGCTTCTTGCATCTTCCTCTCTTCCAAAAGCGCCAGCCAGATGGAAGGGAAGCTCAGCCTGGCCTGGAGCTCAATGTTCCCTGGAAATGAAAGACACGAAAACAGATACTCTGCCACACTATTGCAGCGATAACAATGCTGGCGGAACTTCCATCGCGGAATGGATTGGATTAGCCTGCCGAACAGCACAGCGCTTAAATACATCTCCTGCGATGCGCCCCCGGTAAGTCCTCGACGACATCGTCCATGATCATCCATGGGATCAGGCGCTGCCTCCAATACGACACCCTAGCTGCGCGGCGCAGTGGGTCGTATGGCCCGGTCTGTTAAATGCCGCCATGTCTATATCTATCGAGAGTGCGCGAGGAAGTAGATTTTAATAGATTACTATGAGCTGTAAGGTATTGAAGGGGTAGTGTTCGAAAGCGGAGCGGAGTTTGAACGCGTGGTGCATGCAGAGTGAGGGCAGAGTGAGCTTTATGATGACGAGACGAAGGGCGTGGGCGTGGCGAGTGGTGCAGTGGATGAGTGGTGTTGAAGAGGACGGTGGGGGTGTGTCTTCTTGATATATATTGCTTCATGGTTTGTATTTTTAGGAACGGGATGGGACTTGGTGCACTTTCGGGACATGGGAAAACGCTACGGTGGAGATGATGAGTATGTATGATAGTGTAGTATGAGTACTAGTCAGTGGTTGGTGAAGGCATGAGCTGAACGTGGAGGGCTCGGCCAGCCAAGTCACGGCTATCATGTGAAGACTGCCATGCAGGCGGCAAACTCGTGGTGGAGGTGTGATGAATGGCTAGTTGTAAGCCGTAGGAACGTACCTGACTTCTCGGCCGTACCGTGGCCGTAATTTGTACGTAACCGAGCGGTGTCCTTGTCGTCCCTGACGAGCAAAATTTATTGCAGGAGGGTTTTTTGAGTGCTATTATAAAGTCCATCCTCGAGTCTCCTTGTCGAGCGCCACGTCGACACTACACCCTTACTCCCACTCTTCTTCCCAGACCCGCTCTGTAAATCTCCTAAGGATTTGTACAAGACCCCTGGCACCGTAGCTGTTTAGGTGGTTATCCTGGGCTGGAACAGCGGCCTGCACTTTATGTTCTTCATCCACTAGCGCGTAGCCTGCCAAATCTATGGATACTTTGCTCTGTTTGGCTAGGTAGCAGAAAGCAGTATAACCATCTGATATCTCCCTCCCAAGTCTAGAAAGAGAGGGCCTAGACACGGAGCTGCGACAGATTAAGTACTCTACGCTGGGCTTGCGAAAGCCCGGATTAGGCGATGCACTGAGTTCAAGTCGGCGGTACACGAGGCGCCGGCTCGCCTGTAAAATGAATTTACCGATGGCGCGTGTACCCTCGGGGGACGAGAAAGGCGCAACCAAGGGTTGGAGGCTGTACTTCCTGTGTTTCCCAGGGACTCGGAGCCGTCGGATCTCAATCTGCATGTCCGTCACTGATTTTCGTACGTGTTCATGGTCTTCGGGCGGACTCCGGAGTAGCCGCGCAATTCTTTTCCGGTGTCTGTTGCTGTCCGGGGGCGCATCGCCTGCTTCTTCGCCAAACGTCCGGTCCAGTCTGACTCGGTAAATAACGTTACGCTCGTTGTTGTGCCTGCCGCCACGTTGAATTCGAGCGCTGACCATCGCGAGATCGTGTCTCAGAGCCTTGTATGCCATTGCCACGCTGCCTATGAGCAGCTCGACGCCAGCACCGCTGCAGCCTCCATAGCAGTTTATAATTCGTGGAGGTTGACGGATGATCGACTGTTCCATGGTGCGTTGAACGATGGGTAAGGCTTCATAGTAGATAGTCTTGCAGGTGGACAGCATGGATGTCGGTATGCCACGAGTCACGAAGGTGATGCAGCATACTCGCTCGAAATCGTCGATTGGTGTGCTTCCGTCGACGTGGTGATGTGTGCTTCTGAGAATGTGGTGTCTTGTTGTTCCAGGTAAGCTTTCATAGACAAGGAGCCGCAATTCTTTTGGTAAGGAAAGAAAGGTGGGTGTATCCATAATGTAAATTTTCAGAAGGTCTTTAATGCAGACCTGTTAAGTGTAAGGGCGGGTACACAGCCTTATAGGGCTAACCTATTAGGGACAGCTAGAATAGTTAAAAGAACTAGTTAAATTAGTACTATTTTAAAATAGTAAATAAAAAAGAAATATAAAAGGCTTTTTTTATATAAAAAATAATATAAGGTATAAGCCTATTATTAGAGAACAGATAACACAGCATATTAGAAAAGTTTTTTCTAGAGAGGCTACTTAACTATACGCAAATGTGCGTAGATATACATATACTTATATATTTTTTATATAAGCAATTTACTAGTATAAAAATGCTTAGAAATATATAAATATGCGTAAACTTGCGCTGATATATATATATAGTTTTAAATAAGTAATTTCTTTAAAGCTTTATACTTTTTTACTAGTACAGCTATATTTTTAATTTTTTTTATATATTTATAGAGAAAATACTAGTCTTTAATTATTTAGTTTAATAATACTAATTTTATTATATAATTAGTTAGTAATTAATAAAAAACTCTTTATTTTACTAGTTATTATATATATTACGTAATATTTATATGAAAACATAGTACTAATAATAAATTTTTTAAATTTTTAAAAATGTTTTAGTAAAAGTAAAGTAGTTAAAAAGTTATTAAAGTTTATACTTTTTTAAAATAGTGTTCTTTACTAAGCTACTAATTTTCGCCTAATCTAATTCTTTTAAATAATTATAAAACTATATTTTTTCTATTATTAAATTTATAAAATCTTAAATTTAGAATTAGGTAAAAGTTTTTTATAACACGCTAGTAATTAGTACTATTATATTATTTAGTAATTACTATATAGTAAGAGACTTTAACTTTATATTTTAAAAAATATTTTTTTAAAAGCTTACTAAGCAGCTTACTAAGTAGCTTAATAAGCTTTTTTTTAAATTCTAGCTAATTAAAGAGCTTTATTTACTAATTAATTAGTATTATTTTAATAGTATAAGTGCTATAGGTACTTTAGGTACTATAGATGCTCTATATACTCTATATACTTTAGATATTCTAGATATATTAGTAGTATAAATATATATTTTAGTATAACCTTATATATACACATATTAAAAAAAATAGTATTATAGATATACTTAGAGCGCTTTTAGTATATAGGTATATATATATGCTTAAAATTTTTTCTAATATACTATAGGGTATAATATGAGGTAACTAAGTATATTAGGTAGTAGTAGTAAATAAGATAAATTGCTATAGAAAAAAAATCTCCTATAGGTAATATTATATACTAGGGGTTATTTAGCCCTACTAACTAACCTTAGTATATACTTAAATTTTATAATATTTTTTTTAGAGTTACTTTTACTCTAAAAGCGCTTTAGTATACTAAAATAGTCTTTATAATTACTAACTAGCGCTATATATCTTCTTTAGTAAAACGATATTTATTTTTACTTTAAGAACTTAAGTATTTTTATATAGGGCTATAGTTATAATTAGAGAAAGTAACTAGCTATTTAGAAATTACTAGAATAAGTAAATAAAGATAAGTAAAAGATTTAGTAAAAGTAATATATAAGTATTATAATATAGGAAACTAATAAGAAATTATACTAGTTTTAATTAAATAAATAAGATATTTATAGTGTACTATGCCTTACCTCTTTTTTTTAAATACTATACTACTTAATTTTAGTAAGTATTTTAACTTTTTACTATATTTACTTATAGTATAGTAGTAAGCTAAACTAACTAGTAGTATAATATAGTTATTACTAGATTTTTAATTTTTTTACTAGCTTTTTAATCTTTTCTCTTACTTACTTTCTAGCTTACTAGTATAACTTAGAGCTATTTTATATTAATTATTAACTATTATTAGTTTTCTAGGCTTTACTAGTAATAATCTTTATTAATAGGTTCTTAGATAAGTAAAAAAGGGCCTATTAGTAGCTAACTAACACTAACTAGCATAGTTTCTTACTATTAGGATAACTAACAAGTAAAAATAACACTAAATATAATATAACTAATTTAGTAGATATTTTTTAGGAATATATTAGTTATTATACTACTAAATCTCTTAGTATTATAGACTATTACTACTTTCTATCCAGTTATTTAATTTTTAACTTTAAGTAGCACTTTTATTATAAGAGTAGGCCTTATTATAAGACTTATTAGTTTAGTAGTAGGAATTATTACTTAGTAAGTTTTATTTTTAACTATTATTACCTATTAAGTACTAATTAGTATCTACTAGCGCTAACTAGCACTATTATTTATTAGTTAAGCTTATTATCTCTATAAAACTAATAGTCTAAGAGAATTTTAGGCTTAAGTTTTTATACTTTCTAAGTGCTAGAATGTTAAGAAACTTATATATCTTACTATAATTTAGGCCTTCTAACTAGAATTACTAATAGTTACTTAGTCTTATAGTAGTAAATATTATTATTACTAGTTATCTAGTTAGTTTCTTTAGTAGTTAGAGTTAGTGTTTTATTTTTTTTACTTTTATTTTACCTCTACGCACCTATTAAAGATTTATATTATATAGAGATTTTAACTAAAATTAAGTCTATACTATATATAAAGAGAAGTAATATAAAAGGCACTAAAATCTAGTACCTAGTATATAATAGTAGTAATAAATATACACAAAATAATAATAATTTATTTTTAACTTTTTTTATAGTAGTATTATTAATAGTAGTTAATAAATAGATAGCTATTTAGTATAACTAAGTTATATATTATTTCTTAACTAGTAGACTATTAGAAAGCTATAGTAGACTTATATAGAGTTATAACTACTATAAGAGTAGTATAGGTAATAGAATACTTAACTATAGTTTAGTTATTATACTTATAATCTAGTAGCTATAGTATAACTATAGTTTGCTATGTATATAGTATATAAAGTATATTTCTTATAATCTTAAAAATATCTAGAATATACTAAATCTTTCTCTCTTTATTTATTTTATCTAATAATATAATAAACTTTTTAGCATTCTAATATTATGTTTAAATCTAATATCTATAGTAATATAATTATTATTAAATTTATTTAGGGTATAAATAACTAGCTAGACAAAGTGAAAAATAATTTCTAGATATTTAGTAACTTTATATAACTAAAAGAATTATTAAAGGGGCCTTTAGAGCTTATCTTTAAGTACTTTATTAGTAATATCTTTAGGCTAATTTGCTATATTTTATGCCTCTAGATTCTAAAGTATAAGATATTTTTTTAGTATCTAGATATTAGTAAAGACGTAGCCTTTATAGTATAATAATAGTATAATATAGAAATTATACTATAGAAGCTTAGAAATATAACTAAAAATAAAGGTAATAAAGACTATAAGAATAAAGACTAAAGTAAAAGAAAAAAATTTACTATAATATATAAAATACTAAAGGCAGAGTAGTAGTATAAAAAGTTTATTAAGGTAGTAGTAATTATCTAGACTACTATTAAGGTAAGAAACTATAAGTAATAAAGGTAAGAGTAAGTAATAGTAATAGAAGTATAGAGAGAATAGGTAGTAGTAGTAAGATTCTAAATAGTAGTATATAGCTTGCTAGTTATAAGAGAAGATTTACTATAGAGAAAGAGTTAGATAAAATAATTAGGTTAGTTACTATTATAATTATTATTATTATTATTATAGTAAAAAATATTCTTAATATCTATACACCGTACGGGTAAGAGCATCTAAAAATATTAAGAATTTAATATTGCCGCATAATAATAGTATTATGTGGGAATTACGTAATGCCTATGCGCTGCGGCCTATGCGCCGCAGAATCTTCTCCTTTCTATCTATACCCTCTCTAGAGATAAGTAATTAATACTAAGTTAGTTTTATTATATTATTTCCTTTTCTTATATATAATTATTCTATACACTCTCTATACTTACTAATATAGAGTATTAGATATTAATATCTATATAGCTAGCTATAGAGCCTATTTAACACTAATTAGTAGTTAACTAGCTCTTAACTATAAATTAGCAAGAGTGAAGATAGATTATATAAGTTATTATTAGCTATATAATTTGCTTTATTATACTCTATTTGTTATACGTAAGAGAATAGCAAATTAAGCCTTTATAAAGTTAGTAAGTAACTATCGCTACTATATAAAACAAGAAAGCGATTATATAAGATGTATAAAACCTATTCTTATTTATAGAAATAATAGATTAACTTTTTTTATTAAGTTAGTAAGTAGATATTACTACTATATAAGATTTAAGAGAAGATAGTGTACTAAGCACACTACTAGTAACTATATAAATACATAGTTAGATAATAATAAACCCTAATAAAGCGCGACTCTCTATATAACTAACCTATTAAACAAACTAGTTACGTAATAACTACTCCTACTAACGTGTTTACAAGCGAGCTGCGAATATAAGCAAGCTACGAACCCTACTAAGTCTCTAAGCCTTTCGCAGCATATAAATTCACAACGCATTAATATTCTGTTAATATAATAGCTATCCTAAATTAAGTAGTATATATAGAAGCCTTCTTACACGTGCGCGAGTTGTACCTAGGCTCCCTATAGCGCCTGCAGCGTGCAGAAGCCTACCGGCTCGCACCTAACTATGCCTTGCCTTGCTATATTTCTCCCTCTAGTTGCTGCTTAACAGCCTTTTAAGCAATAATATCCTCTCCCTTTGCCTTTAATAGAGTGCCTCGCTTTTAGATCTACTTCTTTTTACGCTGTTTACGCGTTATAGCTGCCTTATTTACCCTTTATAAAGTAGCTATCTCCTCGCGTATAAGCACTATTAAATGCGCTATTCCCTTAGCGCCTCTTATAAGCTAATTAAGCGACTAGATAACTAAGGTAGGAGAGGATCCCTAATGCCTTTAAATGCGCTTACGAACTAGAGTTAACTAAGCGCCTAGCTCGCGTGCGTTGCTTGGTGTTGCAGACTCCTATAGGGCCTCTAGTAGGGCTGCTGGCGCTAGCGCTGGCGACGGTGTACGAAGCTTAATATTAAGGTTTAAGAGCACTGCCTCTAGATTGTATAGGACTAGCCTAGAGCCTTAAAAGCTTACGCAGATATTCTCCTTTGTAATTAACTAGTTGTCGGCGGCGCAAAAGGCTAGTAGAAACTTAAGCTTAGTAATATAGTTGATATAGTTGCATATCCGGCCCTTAACCTAGCGCCCGTACGCCCGCTTCAACGGCGAGAAGCAGCCCATGTTAAGTGGCTGTAGGAGGTGTGACGAATGTGGTGGCATGCATAGGGTATAGATCTTGTTCTCCCTACAGATCTCCTAGAATTCGAGTAAGTTGTGGCTCTTATAGCCATTAAGTATTAGGAGCTAACGCGCGCCTACTCTACGCTCTACTATATGCTTAATAAAGTGCCGTAGCTAGGTAACACTAAGCTCGTTCGTAGTCCACCTATTGTCGCTAAGACTAATAGTCCAGTCACCTGGTATATTGTCGCCCTCGTACCAGGCCGAGAGGTGGTACTTGCCAGCGAAGATGACGAAGGGCGGGATTGCCTACCTAGCAGCGTTGATTTCGTGGATCGTCGTCACCCACTCACACAATTGCCTGGCTGGATCGCTTTTGGCCAACCACGTCTCTCTAAGCCTGTAACAACTAGCTGGGAGGATATCTTGCCTATTAGAAAGCTAGTCTCGTCGAAGTTAAAGGTTGTCCTTATTGCAGATACTGTAGGTGGCCTTTGTACGTGCTACTAGCTTAAACTAGGCCTGTATAGCTGTTAGGTCCTCGCAGAGGGCTCGCTGTTAATCGTAGGCTCGATTAAATCGCGTTGTGAGGCTGTCTGTTCGCTTGACAAAGTTTCTAGGCCACTGCTAGCCAACGTAGCCTGCGCTACGCTCAGCGAGCAGCTTATTCGCCATATCTCGTACAGCACCTAGAGTAGGCGCAAAGCCTCGCAAATCTAGGTTAAGTATATGCTTAATAATAACCTCCTCTTCTAGCTTAGTAAGCTTCTTTAATTTAGGCTCACAATTGCGTTGCGCAGTAGTTCTAGCGCGTCGGCTGCAAAGCGTGCTTTTAGGAACGTTAAACGTCGCTGCAGCGCGATTAACGCTCTAGATCTAATTCTAATTAATAGCTAAGATAGCTAAGGAGACATCTGCTTTGTTATAGGGCAATTAAATAAGTATTAGTTGAGCTATTATAGTTAATAGGTGACGCGTTGTAGAAAGTTAGTGGGGTTCGCAGCTCGCTTATATTCGCAGCTCGCTTGTGAACACGTTACTACTTTACACAAAGCTCTCACCTTTACTACCTTTACCTTATAAGATAACACTAATGTGCCTAAATATACTAGACTATACCATAAGTATACTAAAGGAATAGGAATATTAGAGGCAACACTGCGTAAGGGAATAAGACCTAAGTACTAAAAGGATAAGATTAGTCTAGTAGACAATCCCTCTCTATTAGAAATGCAATTATACGCAGTATATACTATTGCTAATTATTATGCGTTATACTAAAAAGAGACAGCATTCTTAGAATTATTCTAGGAAGACTTTAAAGGATAGAAAGAATACTATTTTGTAAAGTTAAACTATATATTTAGAAGAGAGCTTATTATAGTTCTAGAAGAAAAGAGCATTATACTAAGAATAAACACTAGAGCTATAAGTGCTAACAAACTATATAAAGTAGCCTAAGATAATATAAATATTACTTATATATTACTATCCTTACTAGCCTACTTAACTCCTTATACGTAAACAACTAAGACTAATCTTAAAGATATCTAAGCTAGTTAGGCTGTCGCACAAACCTAAATAGAGCAAGCCACTACTACTATAGGAACCTACACAATTATAGGTCCCTATAGATATCTTAAGAGAACCTTTATATAAGTACTAAGGACGATTTTATTTATATAAATAACTAAATAACCTACTACTCTTTGTATATAGTACCTAACTACTATTCCGCCTACCTATTCGCGATTATTAAACGCTGTATAGAATAGAACCACCACTAGTTAAATATAAATCATAGGCACTATACTAATCTATATAGACTAAGCTTATACTATAATCTAACCCGTATAAACTTTCGCCTAAGTACAACCTACCTCCTTAGAGAATTCTAGCTAACAAGGTAATCTAATTTTAAAAGGCATAAAATAAGAATAATAACTATACTAGAGCTCTATATAACATTTTAGCAAATAAGACTAGGATCTTTATAGATCTATATAGATGCCTAGATATTGCTAAGGATTAATACTTAGATATCTTTCTAGATATCCTTACTAGCCGTGCGGCATAGTATTACCTCTATACTATCCGCTCTAGACAATTATAGAAGTTCTTATACAAAGCACTTAATAGCTACTTTAATACTACTATTAACTACAACTAATATTAGATAGACTAGACCATAATAACTTTTACATAATGCTAGCGCGAGAACCCTAATAAGAGTCTACACGAAGTTCTAGAGGTAATAATTAACAGGCTCACCCTCGCATAGAAAGTATTAGGTGTAGACTTTACTAGGGAAATTCCTCTTTATACTACTATTATACGAGCATGCCGTAGATACGTAGAGCTAGAGTAGGCTATATTTACCTCTAAGCCTACTTAAAAAGCTCTATTCGCTAATCTATATATATTAATTTAAGTTATAATTAATCGCCAATCTAATTAGTAGCTATAAGAGGCTAATACATACTACACTAATCGCAAATATACCTTTTCTATATAAAGAGAAAGATTACTAGTTCCTTATAGATAAGAATTTCGCGGATGTTTTATACTATTACTATCGCAATCCTAATTAAATAATATTTATATAAGACTAAAATAATAATAATAATATATAATAATAAATAATAATAATAATAATAATAATAATAATAATAATAATAATAATAATAATAATAATAAATAATAATAATAATAATAATAATAATAATAATAATAATAATAATAAATATAATAATAATGATGATGATAATAATAATGATAATGATAATAATATAATAATAATAATAATAATAATAATAATAATAATAATAATATAATAATATAATAATAATATATATAATAAACTAGCTTATTACTTTTCTATAGTAGATTTCCTTTTATAACTAATAATTAGGCTATATACTACTTTCTAGGACTTTACTACTACTACCTATCTCTTTTATACTCTTACTACTACTACTTACCCTTACTTTTACTCTTATTACTCGCGGTCCCCTACCTTAATAATAGTCTAGATAATTACTACTACCTTAATAATAGTCTAGATAATTACTACTACCTTAATAAGCTTTTTATACTACTACTATATCTCTAGCATTTTTATATATTATAATAAACTCTCTTTCTTCTCTTTACTCTAGTTCTCGCCCTTATAGTTCTCATTACTTTTATTTTTAATTATATTTTTAAGCTTTTATAGTATAATTTATATATTTTGTTATTATTATATTATAAAGGCTGCGTCTTTTCTACTAATATATAGGTACTAAAAAAAATTTTATACTTTAGATTTTAGAGGTATAAGGTGCAGTAAATTAGTCTAAAAATATTACTAATAGAGTACTTAAAGATAATCTCTAGAAACCTCTTTAATAATTTTTTTCTAGTTATATAAAGTTACTAAATCTGTAGACATTATTATTAACTTTATCTAGCTATTTATTTTATACTATAACTAAATTTAATAATAGTTATATTACTACAGGTATTAGACTTAGATATAATATTAGATTACTAGAAAGTAGTTATTATAATACTAGATATATTAGATAAAGAGTTAGATGTAAAAAAATATAGTATATTATATTAAAATAAAAATTTAGTATACTAGGTATTAATAATATTATAAGAGTAGACTTGTACACTATGTATATAGTAGACTATAATTATACTATAGTTATTAGTTTATAAGTATAATAACTAAACTATACTCAAGTATTCTATTATTTATACTATCTCTATAGTTGCAAACTCTATATAGATCTACTATAACTTTCTAATAGTCTACTAGTTAAGAAATAATATATAACTTAGTTATACCTAACTATTTACTAAGTTTAACTCTAATTATTATTACTACTATATAGAGAGTTAATAATAAAATTATTATTATGTGTATATTTTATTACTATTACTATATACTAAATACTTAAGTTTAGTATTTGTTATTTTACTTTTCTCTATACATTATATAAACTAAATTTTAACTAGAATCTTTATATAGCAAAGATTTTTAATAGTTTTATATTTAGTTTTTATATAATATTTCTAACTCTATTCGCTTACCTAATGAGGAAAATATAATTATAATAAACGCGCCCTATTATTCTACTAGTAAGTCTATACAATTGTTATATTTACTTTATTATTAATAGTAAAGTTAATTACTATTATAAAGACTTTTTAATAAGTAATAAAAAACTACTTATATATAAAGTTAGGTAATAAAGATTCTTATTATATTAAAATTCTAACTAAGATTAAATCTACACTATACACAAAGAGAAGTAAAAAAAAAGACAATAAAACCTAATACCTAGTATATAGTAGTAGTAATAAATATACACATAATAATAATATTATTATTATTAATATTATATATAGTAGTATTATTAATAGTAATTAATAAATAGTCTACTATTTAATATAACTAAGTTATATATTATTTCTTAACTAGTAAACTATTAAAGAGCTATAGTAGACTATAGAGTTATAACTATAAAAGTAGTATATATAATAAAACGCTTAACTATAGTTTAGTAGTTAGTATACTTATAAATTTAGTAGCTATAGTATAACTATAGTTTATTATATATATAGTATATAAAGTCTACCTTTTATAATATTAGTAATATCTAGTATACTATATCTTTACCTTTAACTTATATATAATACTAAGTCTTTTAAATATAACTTTTTATTATATATAATATTATAATACCTTTTCAGTGTTCTAAAATTACGTTATTTAATACCTATAGTTAAATAGCTACTAGAAAATTTAAAACTAGTATAGATAACTAGCTAGATAGTATTAGCTATTTAGCCTAGCTACTATAAAATATAGTTTAATAAAAAGAGCTACTATAAAACTAGATTAATTATACTATTTTAAAAGTTATACCTAATAAACTATTTAGACTATATATTATATTTCTATAACTTTAAATTTTTTTAAGTACTAGACTAATTTTTTATATAGAGGTGTCAGATTTGAGCACTATTTGAGCTCATTGAGATGGGGGTCTGATAGATGAGATGGATGAACAGTTATATTGTGTGTGTTCTGTGACTTGTTGGCTCGAGGTCTAATTTAGAGGGTGGAGCCGACCACGTGCCCTTGTTCGGCAACACGGCTCTAATCTGACACACCCCCTTAGCTTAGGCTTATCCTTAAGCTGGACCCCTTGTAGCCGTCCTTTATTCTAGAGTAATAGCCTCTATCCTTTGTTCTAGCTCGTTAATTTGTACCTCCTTTCTATTAAGATCCTCTGCTATATTAACAAGTCCTAGTTAATCTAGAAACTTGCTCCATTTGTTGACAGGAAGGGCCTTTGTGAGCCCATTAGCTATTATTTCGTTCGACTGAGTGTAGGTGACCCTGATCCTTCCTTGCGCTACCTCTTGCCTTAACTAATAGTTATGAATATCTATATAGCGGAGTTTAGTATTGAGCTGCGCAGTCTCCTTAGCGATAAGCTGTATTGTCTGCCAGTTATCGCATTTAATAGTAATCGTTTAATCTGCGAGCTTGACCTGGAGCTTATTAAGCAGGCGTGATGTAAATAGTGCCTCCTTGGCTACCTGTGACAGGGCTAGTAGCTCGGCTTTAGTGGTGGATGTGGTGACAGTATCTTGCTTGCTTGCTTTCCACATAATTAGCCCACTAAATAGTTTAATAATATATCCTTAAGAACTTTTTTAGTCCAGTGTATTGTCTGCAAACGAGGCATCGCTTGCTACCTTAAAACTGTCTTCTCTACCTAGCTGTAACGCCCTTGTGTGTGTTTCTTGGAGGTATAGTAGGACTTAATTAGCGGCATCTTAATATTGGCTGCTAGGGTTGGTGAGAAATTGTGCTAATTAGGAGGACGCGAAAGCAGTGTCCAGCCGGGTGGTGACTGTGGCGAATAGGATTAATCTGATCTTGCGTTAGTATCTGTTAATCTTAGATGGACTAGCGAAGCCTAATTGTGGAGTAAGCTTAATGCTACTTTATTAGGGTATTATGCCTAAGGCTTTAGTTATTAACTAGTCTAGCGATCTTGTTAACATATAACGCTTGTGAGAGCTAAATCTTTTATTGCGGGCGGTTCCTAAGAATCTCAACCCCTAGGAACTATTAGAGATCTTTTCCTCCTATAAGGGTGTACTTTTCTTGTAGCTGCTTAATAACTAGCTTAGCCTAGGGTTTGTTCTCCTGTTTATAGGCAATGATGATATTATCTACGTAGAAGAAGATGATTACGCCTTGTTTGATTATACAGCAAGGTTCATGGGGTATGCTAATGAGGCCTAAGCCTCGCAGTGTTGAAGTGAACTCTCTCTGCTAGAGTAGTGGTGAGATCTGGAGTCCGTATAGCGCCTTGTTAAGCTTTAGGATTGTCCTAGGTTTGTTGTAGCCTCGTCATCCTTATGTATATATCTTGGTCGATCTTCGCGTGAACAAAGGCATTCGTGACGTCGTATTAAAGGAGCTCTAGGTCGAATCGCGCCGCAATCGCTATAAGCATGCGAAATGATTGTCTAGCTAATGTTGCCGCGTATGTATCTTGTGACGTGATATTTCTCTGTTAATTTGCCACGAACGACAAGGCGTGCTTTGCACTTCTTAAGTTGGTAATGTTTATTAAACTTGTAGGTGTATACCTATATATAGTTAAGGATCTGTTCTCTAGTTAGCTTAATTGTTTTAGCTGGTATCTTGGTCTAGGATCTTATATCCTAGTGACTGTTCAGGTGCTGTTTCTTAGCTTCCTTAAACATATCGCATAGTGGATGTTCTTTAAGCTTATTATATTAGGAAGGTAGTATAGGCAACTAGCTCCTATATAGCTTTAATCCTTTAGAAAGCAATCTTTTTAACTGCGCCTTATCTAATATTTTCCTATTAAAGTTCCCTACGTTTCCCACTTCAGTGCTAGCCATAAATGCTGCGGCCTATGGGCATGTTGTTAATAATAAGGGTTAGTGGTCTTTCCCTTTGTCTTCCTCTACCAGTGATTGTGCAAGGAGTGTCACTGGTGGTAGTGTGATTGGCGGAGTGGGATAAGTATAGTCCACTTTCCTGCCTTGTCGATATCTAGGCTAGTCTTTATCCTGCGGGTTGTCTTAAATTGTCTTATCTTTATAGAACGACTCTGTCTCTGGTTTAGCTAGTTCAGCTGTAGACAGTAGTTCAACCGATCGGACCTATGTGGCGATCTCTTTAAGGGTATTGTGCATAAGGTTATCTATAAGGTCCTCTGTCTTTCTGCTGAAGATGCTATCTTTGTTAAATATTACGTCCTGGGTGCTAATTACTTTCCTAAGCGAGGGTATCTATATCCGAAAGATATTAGAGGATCGGTATCCTACCAGATATCCCAATCCACGCCTTTAGGTTAAGACGTTATAGCCTACTCTTGCCACAGCGGGTATTATCTATTATTGCAAAAGCTTTGCACCTATATGCCTTAAGATAGGTTTAATCTAGCTTTTGTGGTGCTGTAACCACTCTATTCTAGAAGGCCACTATTGTGAAGAAGACTTTGTATGGTGTTCTCTAGTAATTCGCATAGTTTAGCGTTCAATTATAGAGGTAGATAGCTAACTAGGTGATCTCTGGCCATATCTCCTATAGTAGGTTGGCATTAAGTCGCATTGCCTAGGCTTTGTCTTTTATTACACCCCCTAAGCGTTTAGTTCCCCTATTCTGTGCTTGTGTGTCAGGTGCTGAAGGCTTAATTGTAATCCCCTAGGCTGTGCACCATTAATTAACTTCTTATTTAACTGTGAATATTTCGTTGTCCGCTTTAATTACCTTAACTGTAAGGTTAAATTGGTTCTTTATGAACTTTGTAAAAGTGGCCAAAGTTTAGATAATAGATTAAGCTGTGCGATTGTCCTTGAAGTAGAAATCCCACATTAGTCCTAAGTATTAATTAGTGATTAGCATTTGGCTCTTCTCTTTTGTTAAGCTGCCATCTTTGTAGCTGTGGAAGTCTATTGCGACTTGTTCTCCTAGTCCTTTATTAATTAGTTGTGGTGTTTAGCGGATTAACCTCTTGGATTTGGCTTGTCCGTAGGCGTCGCACTGTACTGTGGTGATGCCTTTAATCCACACCCCCTTAGATTGCTGCACTAGGTGCTTAAGAGCACTAGGGCCTAGATGCCCTAGTCGCTTATGCTATCGCAGTGCGTCTGCCTTTTGCGGGGATCTCTTAGTGCGTAAGGTGATCCTGTGGGTGTGGAAGGTTGCCTGTTCTATTGGTTCTAGTTAGTATTCTAGAACCTATTAGTCGTAGAGCTCTTGCAGCTCAGCAATAACTGTGTTGTCTGCTCGCTTTAGGCTTGTAGGTTCTGATTTGGTATCCTACTATAGCCCTTAACACTATAGTATCCTAAAAGACACACTAGGTTGCATAGAAGGTCTAGGCAATAGGCTACATTATTAAGGCGTAGTATCCGCTGTCTAGCTAGGCCCTTTAGTTTAAGGTGAACTGTGCTATATCCTTTAACCTATATTTGTGTATTTCCAGCCTATATAAAGTCTCTAGGCGATAGAGGGCGAAATGAGACAAATCGATTGAGGTTGTTCGCGATGTGGCAGGTGGTGCCTGAATCAAGGATTGAGGAGTATTGTAGTAGGTAGCTTGTAGAATCGGATTGATATAATGCCGCATTAAAGCTGGCTTAGATAGTAGAAATTTTCCGTCCATCTAGTTAATTATTATTAATCTTAGGAGTAGGGGTATGTAAATTCTTAATTTGTAGGGTTTGAGACCTTAGTCTCTTTACCTTCCTTATCTCCTCTTATAGATCTGAATTATTTCTAATCCTGTATTATACTATGTCTGTAAAGCCAGGTTGTAGCTTGAACCACTCTAGTGCATGTTCCAGATATGCGTAGAAGCAGTCTTTTAGACTATGCCTTTGTCTACAAGCAGGACATTTTCTGCCTTTAACTGCTGTTGTATCCCTCTATTAAGGACTGCTTAGATATAGTACTTTAACCAAAGAATTGTTTTTGTCGAGGTCTCCCCCGTCTACGTTAGTTATTCGTGGAAGATGGCGCGTCTTTGGCAGCGTGAGAGGCGTCCCTGTCAGTGCCTAGGGTAGATACACCACTAGCAGCGAGAGATGGCTCACTAGTAGCAAAGGCGCCCCTATACTGTTTGCCCTTAATTAGGTGGAGTATTGCTATATATTCTTAGAAGCGTTTCATCATCTCCTTCCTTATTATATATCTGCGTCTCGGCGTCTAGTTTCTTGAAAGGACACGCCCTAGGTAGGGGCAGCCTTTATAATCGCAGTTAGGAAGTCCTTTATAGTATTATAGATTAATTGTACTTTAGCGACATTGTTCGTCTCTACTTCTGTAGCTGCCTAATTATACTCAGTTAACTAGGTATCCTAGTTTAAGGGTTGTCTTATTGGCTTAAGAGCCTATAGGTATCGCGCTCTTGCCCTATCCCGCTTGTCTTCCTTATTAACGCCTACTGTCTGCGTTAGAGATTTGATCTATTGCCAGATTTGCTCTCTAGGCTTGCAGCAGTTACGTTGCAGGTGTTGCGACACAGTTAATTGGATATAGATAACTACTTTCTTAAGACTTATTCTCTCCTCTTAGTATTTCTTGTCCTTAATTTTATAGTCCTTAAGCTGTATTTTATAGAACTTAATATCCTCCTTATATGCCTTAAGGCCTGAATTTGATAGCTCTAATAGGCGCGTTAGAGGGTTTTGTTAATTGTTGTCGTTTACGCAGATAATTAGCTGGTAACTCGCTATTTCTAGCGGCGACGGCGGTGTCGGCTTTTCGCGTGGGAGTTTGGCTCCATCTGGACTAATAATAGGCCATATATCTATTAGCTCGCATCGCGCTTTTAGCTGCAGCAGCTATAGTGTATAATTAGTGTAATCGGTTAACACGATTTGTTGAGTCGCGGAGCGTTGACAGCGACATTGTCTTTTCTTAGGGTTGATTAAGGCAGTAAGACTCTTAATTGTCAGATTTAAGCACTATTTGAGCTTATTAAGATAGGGGTCTAATAGATAAGATAGATGAACAGTTATATTGTGTGTGTTCTGTGACTTGTTGGCTCGAGGTCTAATTTAGAGGGTGGAGCCGACCACGTGCCCTTGTTCGGCAACACGGCTCTAATCTGACAAGAGGTCTAGGCAAAGATAGAGTAATCTTTCTAAGAAAATAATAGCACCTTACTATTATATTGCTATTAAGGCTAAAGGATAGAATAAAATATAGTAGTAAAAGCCTATTAGAGAAGAAAACTTTTTTTTATATATTACTAGAGTGCGCGCGTGCAACTATAGTAAAAAAAGCTCTTTTTAGTAGTTAATACTATATAAACACATAATAATAGTAAGTAATATTAGTAGTTAAAACGTAATAAGAGTAAAGGTAAGTAGTAATAGTAGTAGTAAAAGTATAAAAAGATAAAGTATATAGTAATAAGAGATTAGATTCTAGAGAGTAGTATATAGCTTGCTAGTTATAAGGAAAAATCTACTATTGAAAAGAGTTAATAAGCTAGTTAGGTTAGTTACTATTATAATTATTATTATTATTATAGTAAAAGATTTAATTAGAAAAATTATTAATTACCTAAAATAGTAGTTAATTAAATAGTTAGTTCGAGATTATATAATATTACAGATTAATCCTAGAGAAGCAAAGGTAAGAAATATAGTTTAATATATAAATATAGTTACTTTTCTATATATTATTAGCTTTATATATAGAATATAGTTTAATATTTAAAAGAAATTTTTTTATAGTCTTAGTATAGGGCGTTATGTAGTATTTTTCTTTAGGCATTTTTTATCTCTTTTTTAAAGAATTTCTTTATATAAAAGTAATATTATCTACTTTATATAATAGTAAAATAGTATAATCTTTATTATAATAGTATAGCTTAATCTATATGTTGAAGATCTTCGTCGTGTGGAGATTCTAACCAAGGTCGAGTCCGCACTATACACAGAGAGGAGTAAAAACAGGAGGCACTAAAACCTAGTACCCTAGCACACAGTGGTAGTAACAAAATATACACAAAATAACGTTGATTTCGTCGACGACTTTCTTTACGGTAGCATCGTCGGCTTAATCTATATATAATAAAACTTTATTAGGCTATTTTTTAGATTAAAAATTAAAGTTTTATTCTTAATGCCCTTAACTATATATAGGCTAGTTTAGCTACTTTTTTTTCTAGACTATAATTTTAAATTTAAGTAGAAGCTTAAAGACTTTATATACCACTACTAGACTCTTTTAGATATTCAGTATATAATTAATATTATCTTTATCCTTTTTTAGTATATTTATTACTTTTAATATAGTATTTACGCGTATAAAAATACTAGGCAATAGAGAGAAATATATACTAATTCTAAAATATACACTAAGAGACTAGTAGTATTAGTAATAGCTTTAATAGCTATTTAAAAATATTCTTCTTATTTATATAGTCTTATAGTTTAGCCTTAAATAATATTAAAGACTTTATAAAAGGTCTTTTATAAACACTTACCTTTTTCTTTTACCTAATATACTTTTATAGGTAATTACTTTTAAGTTATACTAATAATTTTTATATAGTTTCTAAACTTATTTAATAAAAAGTTTATATTTAGACTATAGATAATATAGTTAAGTAGACCTTAGTAAATATTAATTTAATATATATAAAGAGCTTCCTAAGTATCTTATATAGATATTAATTTTAAAAAGTCTATAGCTTATAATATTATATAGTATATCCCTTATTATATTATATATAATAGTAATAATAATTTTTATAGTTATAATAGATATTATTTTTAATAGTAAACTTAAAGCAATATAGGCCTTATTTATATATTTAGTAGTAATAGTAAAGTATTAAGATTTTTTTTAGTATAGTAGTAATAACCTTATAGCTAGTATTGATAGGCAGTTTTTAAAGTCTTTTAATATAAAAATATTTACATTATTAATAGACACAATAGAGTTTTAGTTTAGTAAAAAAGGATATAGTTTCTTTCTTACTAATATTAAAGAAAGAATATTTTTATTTATTAAACATCTTCGTCGTGTGGAGATTCTGTTTTCTTATATAATAATATTAAGAATGTTATTAAAATAGGCATCTAGCTTATTAGTATTTATAAGTAATACTAGAAATAGTATTAGGATATCTAGAATATAATAGGTAACTATTTTTATTAGGTTTTTAACTTATATAATTTTTAGAGATTTTTATAAGTTCTAACCGCTAAAGCTAATATTAGTATTACTAGGTATTTAATTAACCTTTATATAAGATTTATTTTATATATATACCTCTAGCTCTATTTTACTAATAGTAAAATTCTTACTATATTTTTATTCTATAGATTACTATAGTATATTTTATAATAATAATTTTTAAAAATAAACTATTCTATTTACTTTTTTATCTTTATTTTAAAAATATATTTACTAGTTATAAAGTTAAACTCAGTAGTAGTAGTTAGGTAAAATACTTAATTATTACTATTCTTATTATTTTTCCTCTATTTCCTATATTATACATAAAATAGATTCTTTATTATTATAGTCTTTAAACTTCTAAATATAGGACTAGATAACTTTATATAAAGGTATTTTATTATTATACTTTTTATCCCTTTTAGGTAGAAGTAAAAACTACCTCTATTTATTAGTTTTTAAGTAGCCCTATTATATATAATTACTTCGTTTTTTTATTATATTACTAGCGCCTATATAATATTATATAATATTATATTTCTCTTCTAGAGTTAATTTGTAATAGTATATAATTTTAGGCTAGCTATTTAACTAACTACAATATTATATAATTAATAATTTCTGTAATAATAATGTTTACTGTAATAATAATAGTAACTAACCTAACTATTTTATCTAACTCTTTCTTTGTAGTAAATTTTTTTATGACTAGTAAGCTATATACTCCTACCTAAAACCTTACTACTATTATCTATCTCTCCTATACTCCTACTACTACTATTTACTCTTACTTTTATTACTTATAATTTTCTACCTTTCTAGTAGTGTAGATAATTACTACTACTTTAATAAGTTTTTTATAGTACTATTATATCTTTAGTATCTTATATATTATAATAAACTTTTTTTTCTTTTACTTAATTCTTATCCTTTTAGTTCTTATTATATTTATTTTTAATTATATTTTTAGACTTCTATCGTATAATCTCTATATTATAATATTATTACATTATTAAGACTATATTTCTACTATTATCTAGATACTAAAGAGGTGCCTTATTCTTTAGAATTTAAAGGTATAAGGAATAGTAAATTAGCCTAATAATATTACTAATAATGTACTTAAAAATAAGTTTTAAAGGCCCCTTTAATAATTC
This sequence comes from Laburnicola sp. JP-R-44, assembly GCA_009805535.1. Taxonomy (NCBI): domain Eukaryota; kingdom Fungi; phylum Ascomycota; class Dothideomycetes; order Pleosporales; family Didymosphaeriaceae; genus Laburnicola; species Laburnicola sp. JP-R-44. Next base: position 44,277 of record SELF01000016.1, on the reverse strand, counting down.
TTTTAGTTATATAAGGTTACTAAATCTTTAAAAATTATCTTTAATTTTATCTAGCTAGTTATTTGTATCCTAACTAAGTTGAATAATATTTATATTACTATAGGTATTAGATTTAGATATAATATTAGTTTACTAGATATTTATTATATTACTAAATATAATAAATAAAGAAATAAAAAATTAGTATTCTAGGCATCTCTAATATTATAAAAGTAAATAGACTTTATATACTATATATATAGTAAACTATAGTTACGCTATAGCTACTAGATTATAAGTATAATAACTAAACTATAGTTAAGTATTTTATTATCTATACTACTTTTATAGTTATAACTCTATAGCTTTCTATAGCTTTCTAATAGTCTACTAGTTAAAAGATAATATATAACTTAGTTATACTAAATAATAGACTACTATTAACTACTATTAGTAATACTACTATAAAGAAAGTTAATAATAAATTATTCTTATTTTATATATATTTATATTATATAGAGGGGTGTATTATAGTAAGTATAGGTATAAGGCTATCTAAGTATAGTAAAAGTCTAGATAGTAAATCTACCCTATAGTAGGAGACCATAAGCAAGAATTTTAGTCTAGAAATAAGCGAAAACTTTAACTCCTTAGCAAGTTTAAATTTTGCCCTCTCCCCCCTCTAGTTTTTTAAACACTATAAAACTAATCTTTATAAATAAGAAAAAAATGTAGCCTAAATAGGCTAGTATCTCTAGTAATTAAGAAATTTCTAACTATTTAGGCTAGTCTTAACTAAGTTATTAGATTAACTTATAGAATAGAAAAGCTATTATTCGTAAGTACCTGTAATAACTAAGAAATTCCTAACTAGTTATTAATCAGTCTTGATAAGTTATTAAGATTTAAACTTATAGAATAAAAAAGTTATTTAAGGCATATTACTATCTTCTAATTTAGAAAAAAACTTTATTAGAAATTTTAATTTACGCTTTAAATAGATAATAGGATACTAGTAGTAGTTTTCCCTTAACTTTCTTTAAAGAGCTTTTTTTACCAGAGAAAAGTGCCCCTTGTTTACCTATACAATTTGCCTATGGCTATGTTTATTATATAGAAAATTTAAAAGCAATAGAAATATTAATAATATATATTTTATTACTACTACTATATACTCAGTACTAGGTTTTAGTGCCTTTTTTTATATATATAGTGTAAACCTAACCTTTAGTTAGAATCTTTATATAATAAAAATCTTTACTATAATATTATATATATACTAAGCCTTAGAACTAAAGTGTGTTAAAGTTTTTCTAATAATATCTTCTCTAGCTTTTAAGATAACTAACTTTATAATAATAATACCCTACCTATCTACCTACCTACTATATTACTAGATAATTAACTTCTACCTTTTATCTTTTACTATCCACTTACTAGATAATAAATTATCTCTATTTACTGCTCTTTTACCTAATAATTAACTATTTAAAACCTTTAAATATACTACTACTATAATATATACTAAATTACGCACGATTTACCCTTTACCTCTAACTTTAAATAGTATTCTAATACTTTACTAGCCTTACTCTATTTAATACTGATAAATATTCTATAGTAAAAGCGTTTGTTTATATATTTACTACGCCTTTATTATCTATTTCTAGTAGTATTCTTTGCACTAACAATTCTCTAGGCCTCTCTAAATTAAATAGTAGCTTATTATACTATATATATCTCTTATAACTTTTAGCAATTCTAGCCTATTACTTTTTACTATAGCTATAGTATATATTATTAATATAGCTAAGCACTAGGCAGCTAATTAATAGAGAGTATAGTATATATTAGCCTTTAATAAGTACTAATTATATTAGTAATTAATTATAAGTTAGATTAATATATAAAGATTACTAAATAGGGCTTTATAAGTAGACTTAATAGTAAATATAATCTACTTTAGCTTTAGTTATCTATAGCATACTTATATAATAGTAGTATATAGAAGAATTTTCTTAGTAAAGTTTTATACTTAATACTTTTTATATAAAAGTAAGCCTATTAATTATTACTTTTAAGACTTTATAGAGACTTTTATTATAGTTATTATATAAATATTATATAAAGGTTATTATACTCTAGTTAGTTTTAGTACTAGTTTATAGTTAATAGTATTAATAAAGTAACTATTAAGTACTTTGTATAAGCACTTTTATAATTATTTAGAATAAATAGTATATATATAGTATTATGCTATATAGCTAGCAAGAATACTTAGAATAATATTTAAGTATTAGTTTTAGTAATATGTAGATGTTTATATAAATTTATAAAGATTTTAGTTTTATTTACTAAAATATTATATAAAGCTTTAGTGTAGTTAGAACCTTATAAGAAATTTAATTTTTTTATTCTTTTAAATACTTGGGTATAGAATGAAAACTACTAAATATTTTTTCGTTTAATTTAATATTACAGTTCTCTTTAGGTCTTTTAAAAATAAAAAGAATATAAGTATCTAGCTTAAATAGTCTATATAATAGAAAGAGAAATATTCCAGACCTTTTAGTATATAGTATAATGCTATAACAATAAGCTATAATTCTATATACTTTTATTATTTCTTAATATAATACTTTAGGTAAAGTATTTTTAAAAAATAAAACTATATAAGACTAAGTAAAAGGTTTATCTAAGTTTAATTCTCTAATTTAATAAGAAGATAGATAATTAAAAGTACTTAATAGTAGGTATTAAATAAATTTAGTTTTTAAGTTATAAATTCTTATAAGTCTAGTAAATTTAAGGAAAATCTAGTCCTCTAGTTATATTAACTAAAACACAAATTAAGTAAAGTTAAAAAACTTAACCTAGGCTTTAAAATAATATATAAATTAGTTAATTTAAATTGTTAGTTACTAAGAATAATTAAAGTGTTTTAAGTTCTCTTTATAGTAAAAGTTTATAATAAAGACTTCTTTATTTATTATTATATTATATAACTATTTAATCTTAGTTAAAATTTCTATATAGTAAAAATCTTTAATATTATATAACTATAATATAATAATAAAATTGGAAATAGTACTTATAATAGAGTACTTAAAAATATAATATTTTCTAATTAGGAAATAGTATGAAAGTTCTTTATTTAGATAAAGAATAAAAAAGCTTTTTTATATATTATAATACTACCTAGAGTAATAGCTAATCTAGGCTTATAACTTATTAAATTAGATTATATAATATAGTAAAAGATAAATAGATAGTAATATAATAAGTATAAAATACTTATATAATTAGGTAGATAGTACTCTTAATAAGATAAATAGTATAATAACTAACTTAAATACTTTTACTAACTTAGAGTTTTACCTTATTTATATAGATAAATTTATATAACTCTATTTATACTAAAAAGTTATTAAGTTCTACTTTAGAAAACTTATAGTTCTTTATCTAAAATTTTAAAATAATACGTAATTAATAAGGTAAAGAAAATTCTAAAGTCTAGACTTTTTAAACTGTTCATTTTTATCTAATATTAAACTAGATAATAAGCTAAAAGGTAAGTAACTACTTATTACACTACTATATAATCTATAGTATAATTTCTATAATATAGCGTTAATTAAATCTACTTAGAGGTAGGATAATAAAGGCTTTAATCTTAAATAATAATAATAAAAGTAGAGCCTCTTACTTAGTAATTTAAAAGACTGTAAAAAAAATTGTAATCTAGATAATAAAAATAAATATTACTATAAAATAAAAGCTTAATAAAGTAGAATTACTTTTAGCTTTTTATTTTAATAAATTCTAACTTAACTAATACCTAAGGTCTATATAAAGGTCTTTAATATAGATTTATTAAGTACTTTATTAAGTTTTATATAGCGTTAAATTAACTATCTAGAGGTAGCATAATAAAGGCTTTCATCTTAAATAATATAATAAAAAAAGTAGAGCCCTCTACTTAGTAATTAAAAAGAGCGTATAAAAGGTTATTTAAACTTTCTCTACTAATAATTTAGTATGTTTTAAATTTACCTTTTATTCTATAAATAAATCTTTACCTTAATACCGCTCTTTTTATTATTAAGCTTATTGTCTTATTCTTCTTAGTAATAATAGTAAGAGTAGCTTATTGCCTCTAAATATACGTGTAATTAGTACTTTAGTATTAATTACCTATTATTTATATAGAAAACACCTCAAGTAAAAAAGTTAAACTTATAGGTTTACTTTACTAAGATTTTTAAAGAATAGCTCTAGTAGCTAAATAGCCTAGATACTAGTAATACTATATAGTTTTACTTATTTTTATAATTTAACTACATTTAATATAGTAGTTGTTAAAGTAAAAAAATTATAGATTATAGATTTAAGAATTACTTATACTACTATAGTTAGTTAGCTTATTAAATAATTTTTTAACTTTTTTTTTTAATTTAAAGGTTAAAGTAAATTAAAATAAAAGGTTATTATATACTATATATAGTACCTATTTCTAATTAAAGATTATTTTTAAATACTACCTAATAATATAATAATAATTTAAACTTACTCGTACCATTTAATACCTATAAGCTTTTAGTTTTAATATAATATTTACTTATACTATATATAATACACACCTAGCTTATTACTATTACTATAATTAGTTATTTACACTTACTTACTAGATAAGCTAACTTTATAGTAATAATAATAGCTAGAAGAATCTTATAGATTTATGTAACGCTCTTATTATACTAAAGCTTATTAATAAATATTTTATTCTTTACTAGTATCTTATACCTTCTTTTTTTTAGATTTAGTTACTAATAAAAAGTAATTATATTTACTAGAGTAGAAATTTAATTTTATAGTCTTTTATAAACTAGATAAGCTATTAATTTAATTAGTATACTAAAACTATCTTATAAATAGTTAAGTATATTTATTTATTACACTAAATAAGCTTATTAATATAATAAAATTCTAGTATAGTTATTTTAATAGTAGTAGCGCGAATCTTTAGTGTATACTCTTTAATAGCGCCGAGTACTTTTTTAAAAGTAATATTAATATTTAAATAAATAGTAGAATAAAAAGAAATAGTAGAAATTTTGTTAAGAATAATTTTAAGATAATAATAGAGTAATAATATATCTACTATATATTACTATTATTTTCCTACTTATAAGAAATAGTCTATACTTATTAATATTAACTTATATTATTTATAATAATCTAAATAGTAGTTTATAACTTAGAATAGTAAAGAAAAAGTAGATAACTATAGTATTACTATACTAAAGTTTTATTTCCTTTCTAAAGTTCTAAGTAGTCTTTCTATAAAAATTATATATATAGAAGCTATACGTACTAAGACTACTAAGCTTACTTAGTAGTTTTAAACGCGCTTTTTATAATCTTCTTTTTACACTCTTTTTAATTACTAAGTAGAAGGCTTTGCTTTATTTATTATATTGTTTAAGATAAAAGACTTTATTATCCTATTTCTAAATAGATAAAATAACGCTAAATATACTACTATAGTATATTAATAAAGCTATAATAGTTTTATTAATAATAGAGATTTAGGTTACTATATATAAGCTTTATTATAATAAAAATATATATAAAGACACTAGCTTTTATTCTATTTCTTTTTATTACTATCTATTTAATATTTATTACCCTTTAAAGTTCTATAGTTAAAGAGTAACTCTAAGGTTACTATTCTATAGTTTATTATTATATAATTAGTCTTTATAATTATTATATTATACTTTAGCATAATAATTAGGATAGTAAAAAAGAAAAGAAAATAACTATAGCGTAGTTGCGCTAAAGTTTTATCTCTTTTCTACTAAAGTTTTAAGTAGGCTCTTTGTAAAAATTTTACTCATAGGAGTAGCTTTACACTAAGACTACTAAGCTTTCTTAGTAGTTTAAATATGTTTTTTTTATAATTCTAATACCTTTTTTACGATCTTTTTTAATTACTAAGTAGGGGGCTTTACTTTTTTTTATTATATTTATTTAAGATAAAAGCCTTTACTATTGTACTTCGAGGTAGTTAATTTTAATAATATATACTTTAGCTTTCTACTATAGCTAATTCTAATTACGCTTTTTTTTATATACTTTAGCTATTATACCTTAGTTATATTTATTATTAAGTCTTATAATTTATAAAAGATTAGGTTAACTATAAACAAATAATAAATAAATAAATAAAAAGGTCTATATAACTTTACCATAAACCTATACCCAAACTAGGTACCTTAAACCTATTTTCCAGCCTATTGGTGGCGTTTATTAGTGGCGTTGTGTCTCGGTTGTTTTACCACACGATTTGCACCTTGTGCATAAACTCTAATTCTCAGCTGGTGGACAGGGGTGGCCGAGTTTTGGCACAGCAGCGCTGCGCCGACATCCTTGGACCTGCCACTTGATCTTCATGATGTATCGTGTAGATTTACTGAGCATCGCGATGAAGCTTTGGTTTCTCCATGTGGGCGATCGCATTTGCGTCGCTAGTTGCCGCCGATAGTCCTGGGGATCTTCACGCAAGGATCACGCCAACAGCGAGCCTGAAGAGTGTCATAACTCCTCCTCCAGCCTTTCATGCTGAGCTTTTCAAGAGATCTCTCGCGACATGCGGGTATATTCGCGGAAACACAGGTACGAACACCTTCAACGTTAAGCATTGACGAATGTATACGATGATTAACAATGTGAACAGCATCACCTTTGACATGTGCAGACGGCTATAACTGCGTCTCAACTGTCCACGCTCTCTTTGTGTTCGCATGCTGCAACAACATCGAATGCGTTCAAGACTGGGGTATCTGCCAGGAATATGGCGCCCAGAATGACTGCGGTGGCCTCGCACCAGGCCTCTGCTCTAGGATCTACGGCACAGTACTCAAATGGTACGCTCCAACCGTAGCGCAACCACTCTTTCTTGCACCATGCTTACCGGAGCTGTAGCTCATCAGAATCCCCCCATTGTTACCGCTATGCTCTTAGCTCTGCGCGAGGAGATTATTTTACGTATTACTCATACGCATGCGGAACGGCAACATCGGATATTCTTGTTCTCGCAACGGCCACAAACGGCAACCACGAACCTGCTTCGGAGCCCACGGGCGCAGCCAGCAATCCCTATGCCTCAATCCCAGGCTACGGGCCTTACGCGAGCGCGCCCTCTAGAGCCAGTAGTACCGAGAGCCAACTAAGCACCAAATCGATCGTTCTAATTGTCATCTTCGGCGGTGGGGCACTATTCGTTGCTCTGGTCCTCGGATACTTCTTCATCCATCAACGACGCAAGCAGAACAGGAACAAAAAGAACAGTTCTTACACACCCCAGCCGCCTCCAGCATATCCACCCATGGTCACAAACGGGCCAGGGCCAGTGCCCGTCTATCAGTGGAATAACGGCGCGCCTGTTGGACTGCCGCCAAATGCGGCACTCTTTGAGCCACCGGAGGTCGTGCCTCCGGTTCATGAGATGACCGCGCCGGTACGGCCGTTGCATGAAATGCCCGGAGGATATGATGCGTCTGCAGGCGGGGTTGGACCTCTTTCTGATCTGCCTCCCACGTGTGCGAAAGGATAGCATAGGGCGGAATATCCTTGCCAATAAGTTCGACCAGGCTAAATTTGTCGTCATCTTCAAAATGCAAATGACACATGAGGAGAAAATGAACATTATCGAGACATGCAAAGGCCAAGTAGTCAGTCACTAATCTACAACTATGCTAGTAAGTGGATACATAAAAGGACATTAAAATAAACAAGTTAGTAATAATAGCGAGGCATAATTCTATGTTAATATTATGTGTCTTAGAGAACGCGTATATTATTAAATAGTAATAAGGATAACTTAGCACTTAATATCTAAGAGAGAAATATTATAGACCTTTTAGTATATAGTATAACGCTGTAAGGAAAAGCTATAGATGTGCTAAAAACACATTAAAAAAGATAAAGTAATAAAATAAGTTAGGCTAAAGACTATTTGTTAGCACGTGAAATGAAATCGGCCTAGCACTTAATATAGCTACTACTAGTAGAAAAAGTAGCTAACTTACTCCAGCTATAAGGTTATAAAGTAGTAAATTTAGCTATTATTTTCTAACCCAGGGCGCTAAATCTACCATTATAAGGGTGGATTACTTTATTAGTGACACACAAACTACGCGTACGGCGTGTATTTCTAAGATTAGGGGGTATGGTATGGTAGATTATTATTTCACAGGTAGGGTAGATTTAGTTTCCGTTGGCGGATTTGCTCTAAACTTGGACATGTTTTTTGCACTAATAAGCTGCACTATCTGTAGGATTTATAGAAACCTAACTTGCGTGGCAAAGCGTAGGCAGAAGAGGTGTTATAGGTTAGGGTTATGTTGATAAGGGGATCGGCAGTGTACTACTAAAGTTAGGACCAAGCGGAACGCAAAGCCTAGCCACTATAATTAAGGCAAAGAGAGAGACATGTTTAGCAAGTTGAACAGTACGTTTAGGGCAGATTAATCTAGCGTGTTAGCATGGCCGGAGCAAGCATAGCGTGTCGATATTTCAACCATTTGGCAGAGTACTAGGTAGCTATATGCAAGGAGTGCTAGTACGCAGTATGGCCAGATTAGATTAAGGGCTATTTGCAGGAGCAGCACAAGATTAAACGCAAAGACGCTAGCGAGATAGGATTAGAGGTCCGCAGCTAGGCAGGCATCATACAGTACCCTAGTGAGTTCGTGCCGCCAAGCCAGATTGTTGTAGCGCCGCATCCCCAGTTGCCTATATATGCAGATGGGTTATTATGCTAGTTAAATCCAAGACAGTGTTAGCAGGTATTACGGAGTATTAAGAGCATAAAGAAACATTGGCATAAAGACTACTAAGGATAGTTAGTGGGAAAGAAGCGCGGGCGACTAAGTCGGATTAAGGAGAAGGGATTGCAAGCGCAGATAGAACAGGGATACACGCGTGTGTATTGCTAGCGATTGTTTGGTAGCCGCTATAGTTCGCAGTATTTCTAAGTGCACGCACCTAACAAAGGTCTAGTAGGTGGCCTAGAACCCGTTCCTATTAATAGCGAGGCCGCATGGGCGCGAGTAGGAGAAGAGATAACTAGGGCGTGGGAGAACATCAAGAAGCGGGCGCAGAATACTATCTAGGATAGCGAGAGGGACAAAGTGAACCTGTGGCTGGAGCGGACGCAGTGGCTGCTGTATTTAGTGGGTATAGAGAGGCCTGATTTATTAGCGTGCGTTAAAGAGCCTATTGCCAACGCCAACCCTAGGAAAGACAAGGCGGCAGAGCTGGTAGAAGTAGTAGCGATTTAGTCGGCTATAGATAGGTTAGCGCGGTTTAGCCAGGCGTCCGTAATTAACCGAATTAGCGTGTTTGTGCGGTTAGAGGCCATTTGAACAGAGAAGCACTAGACGCGGTTCTAGCTATTGCAGCTATATATAGACAAGGATGCTATTGTTAAGCATGCGCGGCTGTGGTAGTAGATATATTAATGTTTTTTGCACGCACGCAGAAGGAGCATGCGTGGAAGAGCCCAAAGTACTGGTTCACGCGCCAACAGCAGGAGGCATGGGAGGCGTTGGTCCGACAGGCAGAAAGGGGGGTAGAGGGGGGGGAGGTAGACAAAGAAGATGCGCGGAGGAAGAGATGGAAGATATAGATGAGGAGATAATAGAGGAGGAGACAGAGGACGCAGATGAGGCGACAGAGGAGGGAGAAGATAGGGAAGAGCAGAGTTAGGTAGAAGGTGCTAAGTCCAGCAAGCCCAAGAAGTTGTTAAGACTTTAGAAAGCGTGTTTAGAGTTTTGCATCGCGTTATTAAACTAGTCTATTACGCGCAAGGAGTATAACAGCCTATTAGTGTGTGCGTTAGTGGTGTTAGGCGTTAAGGAGGACAGGTGGAAGGGCCCTAAGTAGTATCCGCCGATATTGTTAGCTATTATTAAAGTGGCCCGTTTTATGGTTGTGCAACAGGCGTTGGAGTTATCCAAGCCGTTGGACAAGAACAAGGACGAGTTCGACGACGATAGCGTGTACGAGAGCGACAGCAGCCGCCCGCGCCCGCGCTGGCCTAAGGGGTGTTTGCAGTTTGTGCAGGAGATAATAGACAAGTTTATGGTACAAGGCAGCTACGGACCTATGCAGTGGATATTAGATTTGCAGACGTACGGGTTAAAGATCTATTATAACACGACGTCGCGCGGCTATATTAAGTAGATAGGCGGGGACGAGTTGTTGTATAAGGGGTTGCAGTTTAATATAGCCTAGTTCTGCAGCATAGTGCACAGGTTGGCGACCGAAAGCCGGCGGTTGTTAGTAGAGGAGTTAATGTTCGGCACCAGCAAGGCCGCCGATCCCATACCCAGCGTCCCGTAGGAGAGCATGCGAGACAACCCGACCAACAAGCGGCCTAGATGGAATTTTTTAAAGGACTATCGCACCCGCATGCCTGTAGATAGAGAGAGGTAGTTTTTTAAGCGGGTAGGGAGAGATGCTAGCATCTAGGACAGGTTCATAAAGCTAGGAACGCGTTTAGGGGTAGACTAAGAGGCCGTTAAGCGGTACATAGGGCGCATTGTTAAGTTCTAGAAGAAGTTAGCTATGTTAATACACATCGCAGGCGGACAGCTAGCAAGAGGACTAGAAATATAATAAGTGTCTGGCATAGCAATACTATAAAAGGGGGGCACTGCAATATATTTATTAAGGACGGCATAGTAGTGCTTGTGACGCGTTACTATAAGGGATACAACGTTAGTGGCAACATTAAGATTATTTATTAATATTTGCCGCATAAGGTAGGCGAGTTGGTGGTGTTGTATATGTGGTTAGTGTTGCCGTTCCAGCAGCGGTTAGAGGCGTTGGTATGGGAAAAGGAGAGCTTGTCGTTATACATGTGGCCGGCAGACCCTAACGGACGCAAGTGGACGACAGAGAGGTTGCGGGAGGCGTTAAAGCGCAAGAGCTGGATTGGGATAGGATAGGAGTTAACAATTGCCGCGTACCGCGAGATTGCTATTAGCATAAGCTAGCGATTTTTACGTAGATCTGCAGCATTTTAGATAAAAGAGGGAGACAAGAATAAGGAGTGGGATAAGGAGAATATAGGCGCGTCGATTGCCGATAAGTAGGCAGGACATACCGCGCACGTTACAGGATTAATATACGCGCGAGGGATTATAAAGCAAGCTAGGGCGGTGGCAGATAAGCGACAGCAGTTCTAGACGTTAAGCACAGATTGGCATTAATTTTTAGGGTCCCAAGCCGACGTGGAGGAGACAACAAGCAAGAAGCGGAAGAGAGCGCCGTTTAAGAGCGAAGCGGACGAGGCGAGGATCGATCGATGGGGGCGATTAAGGAAGATGGACACGACAGCGCAGTTAAAGTAGATAATAAGCAGGACAGCGGAGTTCTGTAGCGTGCAGAAAGAAGCTATTAACGCTATTATCGCAGGCGAGAGCCCTGTTGTGGCCGTAATGCTAACCCAGGGCGCTAAATCTACCGTTATAAGGGTGGATTACTTTGTTAGTGACACAAACTACGCGTACGGCGTGTATTCTAAGATTAGGGGGTACGGTAGATTATTATTTCACAGGTAGAGTAGTAGATTTAGTTTCCGTTAGCGGATTTGCTCCAAACTTAGACATGTTTTTTGCACTAATAAGCTGCACTATCTATAGGATTTGCAGAAACCCAACTTGCGTGGTAAAGCGTAGGCAGAAGAGGTGTGTTGTAGGTTAGGGTTATGTTGATGAGGGGATCAGCAGTGTACCACCGAAGTTAGGACCGAGCGGAACGCAGAGCCCAGCCACTATAATTAAGGCGAAGAGAGAGACATGTTTAGCAAATTGAACAGTACGTTCAGGGCAGATTAATCTAGCGTGTTAGCATGGCTGGAGCAAGCATGGCGTGTCGATATTTTAACCATTTGGCAGAGTACTAGGTAGCTATATGCAAGGAGTGCCAGTACGCAGTATGGCCGGATCAGATTAAGGGCTATTTGCAGGAGCAGCACAAGATTAAATACAAAGACGCCAGCGAGATAGCATTAGAGGTCCGCAGCTAGGCAGGCATTATACAGTACCCTAGTGAGTTCGTGCCGCCAAGCCAGAGATTGTAGCGCCGCATCCCCAGTTGCCCGTATATGCAGACGGGTTATTATGCCAGTTAAATCTAAGATAGTGTTAGCGGGTATTACAGAGTATTAAGAGCATAAAGAAACATTGGCATAAAGACTACTAAGGATAGTTGGCGGGAAAGAAGCGCGGGCGACTGAGTCGGATTAAGGAGAAGGGATTGCAAGCGCAGATGGAATAGGGATACACGCGTGTATATTGCCAGCGATTGTTTGGCAGCCGCTATGGTTCGCAGTATTTCCAAGTGCACGCACCTAACGAAGGTCCAGTAGGCGGCCTAGAACCCGTTCCTATCCTAGGGCGTTAACGACATCCAGCCCTCCATGTCGTTTTTGTTTCAGATTTGTTAGTGATGAAATATTTGTTCCTCTGCGTAGATATAGGTACATAGGCTCTATATTGTTAACTTTAAGGGGTTAGTGTTGTTAGGTTCCTATAGGCTAATAGAGCTAAAATTTAAGTATATTATTTAGCGCAGTAGTAGGTTGTATTATATAACTTATTTTCGCGTATAGGACGCGTGTGGTTAAGGATATTAGGGTTTAGTGTTCGTGGTTAGGGTTAAGCTAGCAAGGCCGCGAGGATGCAGCGAACGTCAACCGTCCGGGGTTGGAGGACGTTCCGAGATAATAAGTCGCAACCACGAAACCCAAATATGCGTTTAGTCGCATAGTAGGATAGAGGAGGCTGGGGCAGTATATAGTATGCGTAGTAAATAAGGCCGTAGAATTAATATATTTTATATATATAGCCGTTTCCCATCCACGCGCACCTGTAACCCGTTATTATACCCGTTGTTGTTACCCGTTGTTGTTAGCACTAGTCCGCCGCAAGCCATTCTATCGCCGCTATTATAGCAGCAGAGAAACCTATTGTAGACAATTGTTTAAGCATTTAGCTAAGTATTTGTTACCCATATGTTAAGAGTGCAGGCACGTAGTGTTGCCTAGTTAGGTAGCAAGTTATTTGCAGCGTGCCCACCCCCAGACTTGGCAACAATCAAACAGTCAGTCCAGAGAGCGTAGGGACTATTTGACTGCGTTTTCGAGGCCGCTGGACTGTTTGTTTGACTGCCAAGCTTTTTAGCGTGAATTGAGACTGTTTGACTGTTTGACAGAGTACGTGGCTTTTGGACTAATTGATTGACTGATTAATTGCTTGTTTGCGTTACCTATACTTAAAACTGCTCTAGTTAAGCTTTTAATTTTGTTTAAAGTTGTTAAGAGAGGTCTCTAAAGTAGTAGAAGCGTTGGTAGTTGCTAAACGTTTGATGCCTGCTCTCCTCTAGGACTTAACTGACTGTAGGGCGGAGATGAGATCGGGCTTTATACGCAGGCGTCGAGGGCCTAAGAGGTCTCTAAGCTCACTAAACATCCTCTTACAGTTAGTAGAGGAGGCTAGTATTAAGTAAATATCGAGCGCAAGCCTAGATAGCGTAGGAAACTGCTTCTCCTAAAGAAGCTAGTACTTAATAGGATTGAGCGAAAGCAGATTATCCTCTATAAGTAGTGTTTGGCGCTTCCAGACTTTGTATTTATCCTTAAGGGCCTCCTCTACTTAACAGAGAGCTGCCTTTATAGAGTTTTTAAGAAAGGCTAAGCGGCTAGCAGATGCTGATATATGTGGCTTTTTAGCTGGGCGTAGATCGCTGGGAGAGCTCCTGCCCAACTCAGCTGCTAACTTCTCCTAATAAGATCTGTATAGCTTCATGAAGCCCTTGTGGTTATTTGGCAACTAGTCTCTCTCTTATGATAAGGGCCATTTTTCTCCTCGTTGTAGTCATCTAGTACACTCTATAAAGCTTCTAGATAGAGCTTATAGTGTAGATAGAGGATTGTTGCGGGTGTAGTATATTGGCGAGTTGTTAAACTTCTAGTAGTACTTGGCCAACTTCGCATAGGCTAGATTGATGTTGACTGCTAGGTGATCCTCTAGGGCATTAGGATCGCTAAAGTCCACCTTTTTAAGTCGTAATTTCTGCTCTTTAAGCTCGTCAAGAAGCCACTTGAAAGTAATAACTACTTCCTAGATAGCTCTATAGCGGCCGACATAGCCTCTGCCCTCTAGTAGCTTTGTAGCTTCTTTAAATAGACTTAGCAGCTTAATATATTTGCTAATTGTTGCCTAGTTCTTAGCCATTAATCCTCCTTCTTATATAAATAAACCTAGGCTTAGCGCGCTGCAATTGTGTATTGCGACGCTGCAAGGCCGCCTCTACTCTAGCCTTGTTAATCTTTATATAGGTGTAGTTGTCGATAGGACCGTGAAGCTAGGCAGCTCGCTCTATAGCCCTGTAATAGGAGTTCCACTAAGTCTTGACAGGGCGTATAAGCTCATAAGTCTCTAATAATAACTTGCCTAGCTGCTTAGCCTCCTAAACTTATAGCTTCTTAAATAACTCTTGGGTTTGCAAAGTATAGATAGACGCGATAATATCGAACAGTACACCAATCGGGCCGTACTTTCGCCACTTATTAAGAAACGCTTCTTCTTCCTAGCAAGTAGTTAGCAGGCGGTAGGAAAGTAAGGAGGCTAGACGCTTAGTTTTACCTGTAAATTCGAGTCCTTGTTCTTAAAGGCTTCCTTATCTTTGCCCTATATTACTAATTAAGCGCTTAGGTTGAGGATATAATATGTACAGCGGAGTTGTTAATAGGGCGCCTAGAAGTTGTACTGTGTAGCTAGCGCGTTAATAGCTGCGTTGTTATTCGTCGCGTTATTAAGCACAAAGTAGCTAAGTCGCAATTCGTTAATATTAAAGATCTGGAGAGTCTCACTCACAATATAGGCAATGTTCTTACTAGAGTGGCGGCTGTAAAGCTGCAGTAGCCCAAGCACATAGTCCTGAATGTCGCCCTGCTTGTCTAGATAATGTACACATATCCTAGTAAGAGCGCGCTTGCCGCCATACGTAGTCCAATTGTTAAAGGATATATAGATAAGGGATTGGGCCTTCTTTAGGTGTTGCGTAATAGCTAGGATTATCGCGTGGTATTCGCTTAGGATATGGCGGCTGAGAGAATTGTAACTTTACTAAACTGACTGCTCTGCAATAGGATTAGCAGCTTTAATTAGCTAGCAGAAGGCAGCAGTTTCTACAACTTAGAGCGACTAGTTATCGGCGACTATCTAGTTAATAAGCGCGTCCCAGAATCGCTTCTGTAAGAAGCTTGATGCCATCTTATTTGCCACCTTCTGTGATACTTTTAACACTATTCTATTGTAACTAATAGACGATTGAGCTTGTACTTAGCGGCAGGTTAAAGCTTATTAGCCTATCCTTATTAAATCTGTAGCCTAGAGTGTTAGCAAAGAGGTGTGTGTACTAGCAGAAGTTATATGTGTACGTTATATTCGCCACGCAGCATTTTGTGGATATAACAATATTTGTAAAGCTACCACCTCTTTTGCTTCCTGCTATGCGACAGAGGCTACCTATATTTGTATATCCAGCTTGTAAAGCCTCTCTTACTGTCCTCTTCTTATTGCTGTAGGTGTGGGACACGTCTCTACTTAATGCTGTCGAATTGCTTGTCGCGATTATCGTTATCTATTAGTTAGACTTTATTAGGCTCGTTATCGAGTTCGGGAGTAAGGGAGGGCATATTAGGGCCGTATTTTTGCGGTTTGCGCGTGTAACACGCTCGCTAAAGACTCTTTTCGCGTTTCTGTTTATACTATAGAGCAGCGTAGATGTGGGAGGGCGCGTAGAGTGGAGAGTATAGGTGGAAGTAGCTAGGTGTTGATAGCGGAAGCTGTGTCGTTAAAAGTTTAGGTAGAGCTGCCTATTTAGGTAAGGCGTTAGATTTTTCGCTCTCCAAAACCTCAACACTAAAAAAGTATCGCGACTTTGGGCTATATATCAATATCGATTTATCCACCAAATCTATAAGAAAAAAGGCTATATTTAGCCAATCAATCAATCAGTCTGGCAACTTTCAGACTGTTTGATTGGATAATTAGAGCCCTATCCCAGGGCGGTAACTGGACTGAGGGCTGAGTCCAGTTTCGAAGTTAGTTTTCTTAGGATAGATAGAATATTCGCGCTAGCCCAAATCCTATACGTTTATTTTTATCACGTAGGCTGAGTCTAGTAAACGTTTAGGTACTAGTCTAGTTAGGTTCCTAAAGACTAATTCGCCCTAAATTTGGCTTAAAGATTCAGCGCGTTAAGTTAAGTTGCACATCCTACTAAATTTGTAGCCCTAAAACCTATATAGTTATAGGCGTTAGGGTTGCGCGTTAGGGTTAGGGTAAAGTTAATAAGGCGGCGATTACACCCTAGAGTACGTTCTAAGATAAGGAGGATAGAACACTAAAAGCTAAGACGTGTCGCGTCGTAAAGGATTCCAGGAGTCAAAATGTTTATATAACGCGACAGGCAGGGCGCAGGTAGTAGCAGTAACGTGCATTCAATTGCCAGCACCAGATATTATCTATAACATAGCCTATAACCTGTTTTAGCAACATATAACCTGTCGTAGCGCCTATAATCTATTGCAGGAACCTATTATTAGTAACCGCCCACAGCAGCGTCGCGTCGAATCCACACTATTATAGCAGAGAGCAGCGTCGTAGGCGAGTTATTCAAGCATTTGCCTAAATATTTATTAGCGGTCTGCAGAGAATGCAGGTATAGCGTTTTACTTAGCTATGTCTAGAATTATTTGCAGCGTTACTACTAGATCACCTGTAAAAGAGCTGAATACGTAGCAATAGAGGTTAATAGTTGGGCCGGATTAATACAGTATGCTAGCGAGCTAGAGGTGCCTCGTTAAACTATCAAGCCTATTAGCTAGTTACCAGTATATATGGACGGGTTGATGTGTTAATTAGAAACTAGACCGATGCCACTAGGTTTTTTTGAAGCGCAGAGGTGATGAGGAAACATTAGCAAAAAGTGCACGACTGGTCACTGGCAGGCAAAGGTGGCCGTCCGAGTCAAACAGAGCAGAAAGGCATACAGGTGCGCAGCGAGCAGGGTTGTAGGCCTGTCTATTGCCAGCGATTGTTCGCCTAAGGCGCTAGGTTGTAGTATTTTGAGGTCTAGCAACCTAATTCCACCCCCGAACCTATAGACGGCGAGACAGGTTGGGCGCAGGTCGGCAGGAACATAGACAAGGCGTGGGCTAACGTGCAGAAGCGGACAAAGACGACAATCCAGGACGGCGCGCGGGATGAGGTGAACCCGTAGCTGGAGCGGATAGGATAGATGCTGTATTTAGTAGGCATAGAGCGGTCTGAATTATTAGCAAGCGTAGTAGAGGAGCCTAAAGCTAAAGAAGAGCCTATCGCAGCAGCTATATATAGGAGGCTATAGACGGATTAGCGCAGTTTAGCCAGGCGTCCGTCATTTAGCGCACGGGGGTGTTTGTAAGGTTAGAGGCCATCTGGACTAAGAAGCACTAGATGCGGTTCTAGCTATTGCAGCCGTATATAGACAAGAAGTTAATTAGAGAGCATGCTTAGCTATAGAAGCAGATATTAATGTTTTTTTAGCGAACGCAGCAAGAGCACGTATGGAAGAGCCCTAAGTACTAATTTACTAAGCGGCAGCGCGAGGCGTGGGAGGCGTTGGTAAAGGAGGCTAGAGGAGCGACAGAAGAGGAGAAGAAAGAAGAAGAAGAAGAGGCAGAAGAGACAGAAGACGAAGATTCAGACAAGGAGATAACGGACGACGCAGACAGTGCGGTGGGAGAGATAGAGGCTAATAACTAGGATCAAGCAAAGGGAGGTGCGTTAGGCGACGAGCTAGAAACATTATTAAGTATTAAGAAAGCGTGTTTAGCGTTTTGCATCGCATTGTTAAGCCAGTCTATTACCTACAAAGAGTACAACAGCCTATTGGTGTGTGCATTAGCTATGTTAGGGGTTAAGGAGGATGGGTAGAAAGGTGCCGAGCAGTACCCGCCCATTTTGTCGGCCGTCATTAAGGTCGCCCGGTTTATGGTCGTGCAGCAAGCATTGGAGTTGTTAGACCTATTCGCAGGAGACGATATCAACAGCGACAGCGCATACAAGAGTGACAGTGTTAGCACCCTACAGCAACGCCGGCCTAAAGGGTGTTTGCAGCAGGTCTAGTAGATAATAGATAAGTTTATAGTGCGCGGCAGCCACGGGCCTATATAGTAGATGTTAGATTTACGGATGTATAGGCTAAAGATCTATTACAATACGACGTCACGCGGTTATATTGAGTGGGTAGGGCAGGATGAGTTGTTATATACAAGGAGTTGCAGTTCAACATGGCCCAGTTCCGCGGCATAGTGCACGGGTTGGCGACCGAAAGCTGGCGGTTGTTAATAGAGGATTTGTTGTTTAGCAACAGCCCGTCCGCCGAACCTGTCCCCAGCATCCCATAGGCGAGTTTGCGCGATAATCCAACCAACAAGCGGCCTAGGTGGAATTTTTTAAAAGACTAGCGCACCCGCATGCCCGTAGATAGAGAGTGGTGGGTTGTTCAAGCGGGTCAGTTAGGACGCCCAGATCAGGAACCAGTTTATAAAGCCAGGCACCTATTTAGGCGTTAACTAGCAAGAGGTTAAGCGGTATATAGACTAGGTGGTTGCATTTTAAGAGAAGTTGATTGTATTAATGCATATTACAGGCGGACAGCTAGCAAAAGGGCTAGAGATTATAAGCATCCGGCACAGCAACACAGCTAAAGGGGCGCACCGCAACATATTTGTTGAGGACAGCAAGGTGGTGTTTGTGACAAGATACCACAAGGGTTATGCCGTTAGCGGCGATATTAAGATTATCTACTGGTATTTGCCGCGCAAGATTGGCGAGTTGTTGGCGTATTACATGTGGTTAGTGTTGCTGTTCTAGCAGCAGATAGAGGTGATAGTGTGTGGGAGAAGGAGGCCATTTTATCGCACATATAGCTAGCCGATCCAAGCGGGCGTAAGTAGACAACTGATAGATTGCGGGAGGCGTTAAAGCGCGAAACTAGTGTTAGGTTAGGCCAGCTGTTAACAATTGCGGCATACCGCGAGATCGCTATTAGGATTAGTTAATGGTTTTTGCGCAGGTCCACAGCGTTTTAGCTAGAGGAGGGCGACAAGAATAACGCGTAGAACGAAGAGAATACGGCAGCTATGATCGCAGATTTGCAGGCAGGGCACACAGCGCACGTGGCGGGGTTAGTATACGCACGAGGCATCATAGAGCAGGCTAGGGCGGTGGCCAACAAGCGACAGCAGTTCCAGATGTCGAGCATGGATTGGCATCAATTTTTAGGGTTCCTGCTAGACGCTAAGGAGGACGATAGGTGCAAGAAGTAGAAGAGGGCGCCGTTTGAAAGCGAGGCAGACGAGGCCAGGATTGATCGATGGGGGCGCGATTGAGGAAGATGGACACCGCCAAGCAGCTGCGACGAATGACAGGCAAGACAGCAATGTTTTAAAGCGTGCAGAAAGAAGCTATTAAAGCCATTATGGCTAGAGAGAGCCCAGTTGTGGGCGGTGATGCCAATAGGGGCGGGCAAGAGCATGTTGTTTATGTTGCCGGCGTGGGCAGAGCAGGGCGGCACCACCATTGTCGTCGTCCCGTTGATCGCGTTGCGAGGCGACATGAAGCGGCGGTGCAGGAAGTTGGGGATATCGTGTGCAGAGTGGGAGAGCCAGCGCCCGCCCGACGCAGCCGCCGTGGTGTTGGTGACGCCCAAGTCGGCGGTCACGCAGGAGTTTGCAACGTTCATAAACCGTTTAAGAGTAACACGGCAGTTAGACTGGATTATAATTGACGAGTGCCACGTTGTGTTAAACTAGTGGTACACGTTCTGTAAAACAGATGCAGCAGTTGGGCAAGTTAGTCGCCGCCGAGACGCAGATGGTGTTGTTGACGGCGACGTTGCCGCCTAGCAAAGAGGACGAGTTGTTCCGGCGGATGCATTTTGATCCCGACCAGGTTAAGGTATTCCGTGCAGAGACGGCGCGGACGAACGTGGCATACCTGGTGATCAAGGTGGGGAGGGCAGCCAGAAAGAAGGAGGTGGAGGAGATGGTGTTGGGCGTGGTGGTGTGGCAGAAGTTGCGCAGGTACAAGAAGGGCAAGGTTGTGATATACGGCAATTCGGTGCGCAAGGTTAAGGCGTTGGCGCAGAGGTTAGGGTGCCATGCGTATTACCACGACGCAGTTGGCAAGGCAAGCATGTTGGAGGATTTCATGTCAGGCAGAGGGCGGGTGATTGTAGCAACGAGCGCGTTGGGCATGGGCGTCGACATTCCCGACATCCGGTGCATCGTCCACATTGATTGGCCGTTTTCCATGTTAGATTACGCGCAGGAGAGCGGCAGGGCAGGCAGGACGAGATTGGTCGCGCAGCGAGGCAGTGTTGATGGTGCAGGAGGGGGCACAGCGAGCGGCCGAGGACAAGCAAGAGGAGAAGGAGCATGAATTGGTGCGAGCGTTAGTAGGAGAAGGCGAGGCAGCGACGTGCAGGCGGGTGGTGTTGGGTAGGTATTTAGATAGCCGAGAGGTAGAGCGGGTAGGGTGCGAAGAGGGAGAAGAGAAGTGTGATGTGTGCAAGGGGGGAGAAGAGAGCGAGGAGGATAGCAGCAATGATAGCAACGATGGGGAAGAGTTGGACGTGGTCGAAGCAGAGGGGGAGAGGGAGAGGGAGGCGGAGACGGAGAGGGAGGCAAAGAGGGAGGCAGAGAGGGAAGAGATGCAGCGCAGGTTTCGGCAGCAAGAGCAGACGCGGCGAGGTCCGCGGCAGAGGTTCGTGCAGGACCAGCAGGAGGCGTATGCCAGCATGGAATGGTTGCGCAGGCAGTTGGCGCAGTGGGCGAATCGGTGCGGGATATGCGAGGCCGCGGGCGACGGACAGAGCGCACACGACGTCCGGCGATGTTGGCGGGCAGAGAGTCAGCAAGCGCAGGAGACGATTAAGAAGATCGAGCAGGGGATCCAGTTCGCGCCGTTTTCAGGTTTGTTTTTGGTGCGGGGTGCCGCAGGAGATATGCAATCGATGGGAAGAGAACGGGCATGGGCGGTATCGGCGTGTAGAAGGCGGCGATTGTCAGTATCATGGCATTTTAGTGGGTGGGTTAATTGGGATTGTATTAGGAAACGAGGCGTTTGTTGCGTTGCATTGGGGCAGGCGATTGGCAGAGCAGGGGGTTGACATGGCGTCCATGGACGGGTTTATTCGGTATTTAGGAACGAAGCAGCCGTTTGATTTTATAGAAAGTAACCAGTTAGTGGCCGAGTTTTGTTGGGTAACCCGATTATTAGAGGAGTAGGTGTGTATAAGGGTTTAGGGTTAGGGTTATAGAGAGTTAATTAGAATTAATATAAGTTTTTATATATTCCGGTAGGTAAAGTAAATATAAAAGAATTATAGCGTAGAAAAAGAAGTTAAAAAGTAAAGGTATATAGTAGAAAGATTTCCTATATAATCTATTATAAAAAAAATATATAAAAAAATCTATATAAAAATATATATAAAAAAATCTATCAAAAAATATATATCAACCTATATATAAAAAATATCTATCAAAAAATATATAAAAACCCCTCCAACCCCTATATCTAAAATCTCTAAAAAATATCTATTAAACCCAATATCTATCCCCAAACTATATCTCCCCCCCTATCCCTAAAAAATATATAAACCCCAATATCTTCCTCTCGCTCGCTTCTATCCTAGTGGCCCTCGAATTCTCCCTCGCCCGTCCGCGCCCCCCTCGTCTCGCCTACCTTCCTTCCTCGCCCGGCGCCCTCTATTCTCGCCTCGTCGCGCTCCTCCTAGGTTCTCGTCCGTCGCTAGCCCCTCCCGCTCCCGCCCTTCTCGCTCGCCCCTTCTCTCTCTCCCCCTAGCCAATCCCCCGCTCCGCGTTCGGGGTCTCTCTCCTCCCCGCCCTCCCCCTCGCTCGCCCGCCCTCCCTCCTAGGTTCCCGCCTCGCCCGCCCTCGTTCCCCGCCTGGGCCCCCCCTTCTCCCTCTCTTCTCCGCCTGCCCTCCCTTCGCCGTGCCCCTAGCTCCGTCGCTTTCTTCTCTCCTCGCTCGTCCCCTCTCCCGTTTTCGTGTCTTTTTATCCTCGCCCGTCCCCTCGTTCCGATAAAATCCCCCAAATCTTTCGTCGGTTTAACCGAAGCTTTTAATTAAACCCCAGTTTTACCACGGAAACTAAAGGAAGGAACCTATCCTAAGTATCCTAGAGTACAAAATAAATCTCCTTAAGCGTTAGAGTTATAATAACTTTCGGGATTCGGGTTATTCATCCTAGAATCTCCCAAAGCCTCCCCTTTTCGGGTTAGCGTTATCCTAACCTCTATCCCCCCCTATATCCCCCCTATAAAAAATAGTAGAAATTTAATCTATCCCCCCCATATCTCTCCCCCCGATTAGCCGCTTTTCGGTCGATCTTCTGTTTCCCCTATCCTCCCCTAGGGCTTAGCGAGTTCCCTCGCCTTCCCAGTATCCCCTCGTCCCGGGTTAGGGTTCTCCTCGCCCTCCGCTTCGCCTTTCTCTCTCTCGCTCCCCCTAGGCCGTCTCCTCCCGCTCGTTTCCCCCCCTCTTCCGAAAGCCCCCGCCTCCTCCGCTATTCCCCCTCTCTCTCCCTCCTAAAAAGTCCCCGGCTGCTCCGATTTCCCCGCTAAATATATATAATAAAAAGCTATCCCCGGACGTTAACGCCCTCCAGCCCTCCATGTCGTTTTTGTTTCCAGATTTGTTAGTGATGAAATATTTGTTCCCCTGCGTAGTAGATACAGGTACATAGGCTCTATATTGTTAACTTTAAGGGGTTAGTGTTGTTAGGTTCCTATAGGCCAATAGAGCTGAAATTTAAGTATATTATTTAGCGCAGTAGGTTGTATTATGCAACTTATTTTCGCGTATAGGACGCGTGTGGTTAAGGATATTAAGGTTTGGTGTTCGTGGTTAGGGTTAAGCTAGCGAGGCCGCGAGGATGCAGCGAACGTCAACTGTCTGAGGTCGGAGGACGTTCCGAGATAATAAGTCGCAACTACGAAACCCAAATATGCGTTTAGTTTAGTCGCATAGTAGGATAGAGGAGGCTAGGGCGGTATATAGTATGCGTAGTAAATAAGGCTGTAGAATTAATATATTTTATATATATAGCTGTTTCCTATCCGCGCGCACCCGTAACCCGTTATTATACCCGTTGTTGTTACCCGTTGTTAGCACTAGTCCGCCGCAAGCCATTCCATCGCCGCTATTATGGCAGAGAAATCTGTTGCAGACAATTATTTTAAGCATTTAGCTAAGTATTTGTTGCCTATATATTAAGAGTGTAGGGCACGTAGTGTTGCCTAGTTAGGTAGCAAGTTATTTGCAGCGTGCCCACCTTGTCAGACGCAAGCAGGCCAAATTAATAGCAGACGAAGTCCGCAGCTAGGCCGGGTTGATCGAGTATGCCAGCGAATTGGAGGTGCCCAGCTAGATTATTAAGCCCATACAGCAGTTACTGGTGTATACAGATAGGTTAATGTGTTGGATTAAGCTAAAGCATTGCCGTCAGATATTCTAAAGCGAGCGCGTAATAAAGAACTATTGGAGAGACGCCTATAATTGGTTGCTAACGGACAAAGGTGGCCGTCCAAGTTAATTAGAGGCGAAGAAGATACGCGACCGCATTAGCAATAGTTCCTAAATTGTCTATTGCTAGCGATTTTTTGTCTAAGGCTAGGGTTCGCAGTATTTCAAGGTGCGGCAGCCCGGCAAAGGCGGCCCCAACACCGTACCTGTAGACAGTGACGCAGCATGGGCGCAGGTGGGTGAGCAGATAGCCGAGGCGTGGAGAGAATATCGAGAGGCGGGCGCAGAACACCATCTAAGACAGCGAAAGAGAGACGAGGTAAACCTGTGGTTGGAGCGGACGCAGTGGCTGCCGTATTTAGTGGGCATAGAGAGGCCTAATTTTGTTAGCGTGCGTTAAAGAGCCTGTTGCTGACGCCGATCCTAGGAAAGACGAGAAGGTAGAGCTAGTAGAAGCAGCGATTTAGGCGGCTATAGATGGGTTAGCGCGGTTTAGCTAGGCGTCTGTTATCTACCACATTAGCGTGTTTGTGCGATTAGAGGCGATCTGGACAGAGAAGCACTAGACACAGTTCTAGCTGTTGTAGCCGTACATAGACAAGGAGGCTATTGTTAAGCACGCGCGGCTGTGGCAGCAGATGTTGATGTTTTTTGCACGCACGCAGAAGGAGCATACATAGAAGAGCCCCCGATATCGGTTCACGCGCCGGCAGCAGGAGGCATGGGAGGCGTTGGTCCAACAGGCAGAGAGGCAAGTAGAGGGGGAGGCGGCAGAAGAAGAAGAAGAAGAAGAAGTGGAAGAAGAGACAGGGGATAGGGACAAGGAGATGATAGAGGAGTTGACAGAGGACGTAGATAAGTTGATAAAAGAGGAAGACGCTAGGGAGGAGCAGCGTTAGGTAGAAAGTGCTAAGCGTAGCAAGCCTAAGAAGTTGTTAAAAATTTAGAAGGTGTGTTTGGAGTTTTGCATCGCGTTGTTAAACTAGTCTATTACGCGCAAGGAGTACGATAGCCCGTTAGTGTGTGCGTTGGTGGTGTTGGGCGTTAAAGAGGACAGGTGGAAGGGCCCCAAGCAGTATCCGCCGATATTGTTAGCAGTTATTAAAGTGGCCCGTTTTATTATGGTCGTGCAACAGGCGTTGGAGTTATCCGAGCCGTTGGACGAGAATAAGGACGAGTTCGACGACAACAGCGCGTACGAGAGCGACAGCAGCCGCCCGCGCCCGCGCCGGCCTAAGGGGTGTTTGCAGTTTGTGTAGGAGATAATAGACAAGTTTATAGTGCGAGGCACCCACGGACCTATATAGTGGATATTAGATTTGCGGACGTATGGGTTAAAGATCCATTACAACACAACGTCGCGCGGCTATGTTGAGTGGACAGGCGGGGACGAGTTGTTGTATAAGGGGTTGCAGTTCAACATGGCCCAGTTCCGCGGCATGGTGCACGGGTTGGCGACCGAAAGCCGGCGGTTGTTGGTGGAGGAGTTGATGTTCGGCACCAGCAAGGCCGCCAATCCCATACCCAGCGTCCCGTGGGAGAGCATGCGAGACAACCCGACCAACGAGCGGCCCAGATGGAATTTTTTAAAGGACTATCGCACCCGCATGCCCGTAGATAGAGAGAGGTAGTTGTTTAAGCGGGTAGGGAGAGATGCTAGCATCTGGGATAGGTTTATAAAGCCAGGAACGCGTTTAGGTGTGGACTAAGAGGCTGTTAAGCGGTACATAGGGCGCATTGTTAAGTTCTAGGAGAAGTTAGCTGTGTTGATGCACATCGCAGGCGGACAGCTAGCAAGAGGACTAGAAATAATAAGCGTCTAGCATAGCAATACTGTGAAAGGGGGGCACCGCAATATATTTATTAAGGACGGCATAGTGGTGCTTGTGACGCGTTACTACAAGGGATACAACGTCAGCGGCGACATTAAGATTATTTATCAATATTTGCCGCACGAGGTAGGCGAGTTGGTGGTGTTGTATATGTGGTTGGTGTTGCCGTTCCAGCAGCGGTTAGAGGCGTTGGTATGGGAAAAGGAGAGCGTGTTGTCACACATGTGGCCGGCGGACCCCAACGGACGCAAGTGGACGATAGAGAGGTTGCGGGAGGCGTTAAAGCGCGAGAGCCGGATTAGGATAGGACAGGAGTTGACGATTGCCGTGTACCGCGAGATTGCTATTGGCATAAGCTGGCGATTTTTACGTACGTGGATCTGCAGCATTTTGGATAGAAGAGGGAGACGAGAATTAGGAGTGGGATGAGGAGAATATAGGCGCGTTGATTGCCGACAAGCAGGTAGGATATATCGCGCACGTTGCAGGATTAATATACGCGCGAGGGATTATGGAGCAAGCTAGGGCGGTGGCAGACAAGCGACAGCAGTTCCGGACGTCGAGTACGGATTGGCATTGATTTTTAGGGTTCCGAGCCGACGTAGAGGAGACGATAAGCAAGAAGCGGACGAGGCGAGGATCGATTGATAGGGGCGATTGAGGAAGATGGACACAAACAGCGCAGTTGAAGCAGATAATAAGTAGGACAGCGGAGTTCCGTGGCGTGCAGAAAGAAGCCATCAACGCTATTATCGCAGGCGAGAGCCCTAACCCAGGGCTCTAAATGGTACAAACCCTAATACCATTTGACCCTATGTTCTGAACTGTACAGGGTGCGGGTATTTTATAGCATCCACCCCTGTAAAAAGAAGGACCATTTGGCAACTTTAAGGGTCGGACTATTAAGGATCCTGCGCATCAATTCTCCTAAAATTCGAGTATATAAAAGAAGAGACTGAGTTGCACCTTCATGAAGGTACGATACACGGGTAAGGTTAGAAAATTTCAAGAAATAAATTTTTTATTTTAAGGTGCCAAAACAAAGAGCAGAAGCATGCAAATCGGTCGTACTCTTCTAATTTTTAATTAAGGTTGTGGTCGTGCAGTTATCTGCGTCGAAAGGTAGTGTGGTTGCGAAGTAAGGTCCTAATTCAGTAAGGCGCGCGAAGCGGAGGCGCTAAGCTTAGAAGAGTTCTAGCCTAAACGTGCTAAGCTAAGAAGAACCCCTACCAAATCCCTAGTTCGCAGATTTTTATTCTAAGGTGCAAAGTATAGAGCAAGGGCATGCGAAATAAACATACTCTTCCAATTTTTAATTAAGGTTATGGTCGTGTAGTTACCTGCGTTAAAAGGTGGTATAGTTGTGAAGTGAGGTCCCAATTTGGTAAGGTGTGGGGCTAAGCCAAAAAGAGTTCTGGCCTAAACGCGCTAAGCCAAGAAGAGTCCCTCCTGATCTCTAATACGCGACGCGTTTTCAATTCTAGCGTGACCCTATAGCTTACAGTATGCTAGGAGGAAGACTAAAAGAAGTATCTTACAGCCGAAGCTAAGGCTAAGGCAAAGCGGAGACGCAATCACAAAGAATACTTGCGTAGAAAGGACCGCTCTTTCTAGCATATAGCTTGCCCTAACTTTATCCACTACAAACCTGCACTCCTAGGCGCTCCAACCACCACCTACCCAGACCTCAGTCTTTAACTTAGCGCCGACGTTCCTATTCCTCGCAACCCTCTTATCTAGCTAGACAAGTTGCTAGAAGGCGAGGATGCATATAGAGCACTATCTCCTCTCGCATCGCTAGTAGTAGACAATGTAGAGGCCGCGACAGTTATTAGTTAACTCTACACAAGCAATAGGAAACAGACAAACAAGCGTATTAAGTATAAACAACATATACTGTAACAGATAAAGGACAGAGATGCAAGGACTGCTAGTATTTTACTTAAGATGCAGGCTGGAACTGCGCAAGTACGTACAAGCGCAGATAAAGTTCTAGAGCACTTAGGGAACATAGAAAGGCATGCAGAACTAAACAGCGATAGTATTTATAGTACAGCAGGCCAGAGTTATGCTATTAAGAGCAGTAACCTGCAGCGATTGTCCACAGCGCCTATTGCTAGGGATTTAGCTACTGCAGAAGAACTCTTTGTTGCAAACACTCGCAGTGTTAGCTACACATTAACACCCCACTCTAGCAAGAGCTGCTAACGCTTCTTTAGAGGCTCTAAACAGCCCACAAAGCCAGTGCAGCGTCTCTTTAGTTCGGTTAAGCGGCCAACGTAAGACCTTCCTAGCCTAGAGCAACAACACACTACTCTTTTAGGTTAAACCTATATCTAGACAAGCGTCTAAGGGCAGCAACGCGCCGCAGCTAGTGCAGCCGACTCCCAGCTATAGCACCCCTCCACCACTACCCCCCATCGACTAATCATAGCACACCTCGCCTGCCACAGCTGTCTAATAGCAGCAACACTTAGCCAGCTGCGCAAGGAACACCAGCTACTGTGTCTCC
Organism: Laburnicola sp. JP-R-44; assembly: GCA_009805535.1. Classification (NCBI taxonomy): domain Eukaryota; kingdom Fungi; phylum Ascomycota; class Dothideomycetes; order Pleosporales; family Didymosphaeriaceae; genus Laburnicola; species Laburnicola sp. JP-R-44. The sequence goes on along the minus strand of SELF01000016.1, from coordinate 16,277 downwards.
CTCACTATTCGCCCACCCCAGTAATGTGCTTAGCCCACGCGCTGTCCGAGCAGCGCGTCGCTGACGCAATTAACACCTAGAGCAGGGCAGTCCACCTACTCTACCCACTAAGCGAACCGCCTACAAGCTCGCTAAGCAGCTGCGGAACTTTCAAGGCTGTACCCACGAGGAGCACGCAGCAGCGGACAGACTCCACTAGGAACATTACTAGCGCCCTAACATACACTCTGCATGCTTATCGTTTAAGGAGATTACGCACCTGCTTTGCGGAGTGCACAATAGGGGAACGCCTCTCCTAGATGTCCTTAGCAACCTAAAGCTAATGCAACCCTCTAGTCTGTCTAAGAGCTTAGACCTAAAGGCTGCGTTTGAGGGCACAAGTCCCGTCGCTTTCCCTAAAGACGTTAGCACGCCTGACGAGAAGCTGCCCCGCAACCTCTGCCTCTAACAGCACCACAATAGTAGCAGGAAAGGACGTGCTGCTAAGGTTAGGTTCGATGTAGACAGTGTGTGCTGCTTTCCTAGCAGCCTAGCGTTTGCCTGGAACGGCATCGACTGGCACCCTCGAGCGCATCTTATCCTAAACCTAGACGCAGATATACATTTCAGCCTTACAGTGTCTGCGTACAATTGTTGCGGCGACCTAGCGACAAGGAACCTACCGCTGCACAAGATCCCTTATTACTACTTTAGTTCTGTTGCAGGCAGCATCAAGTCGCTGCTAATATTCGTCTTCTTCCCAGAACTTTACCTCGAAAGCCAGTACAAGCATAGTACCTACCTAAGCAAGCAAGACTAACAGCTCTGGCTAGATGCTATGCTGCTCCCAGCTATCAGCAAAACCGTAAATGACTTGACCCTAGCGTCGTATCTTCCCGCCTCTAAGGACAATGCTAGCAGGGGAGTAACCGCGGTGTTGGCAGAGACGTCGAAGCGAAAAGAGAGCGCGTAGGAGCAGCTCTTAGCGTATAGGCTACAGCACCAGCACCTTAATCTGCTGTGGACTACTGTCCTTGAACAGATTGCCAAAAACCCTAGCTTAGATCGCTTTAACAACGCTACCCTATTCGTGCATGCAAAGAACACCAAGCTTGCACATATAATAGGCGACTTAACTAGTGCGTACGGACGCTGGGAACAGGCCTGGGCAGAAGCTGCCGATCCGCAATTCTACAGCAAAGATCGCACCTACGTAGACCTTGCCAAGACGGTCACATTAGAGGACTATGCCTACCCGTACGACGTGGTCCTAGCCGAGTTCGAGGCTGAGACTTTTCTCTGGAAGCGCTGCTGCCTGGAGTCCTATGCCCGCACGCGCGTGAAGCTGCTGGAAGACGGCAAACAGGCTAGAGGGAGTCCGCGGGTGACCACCTACCCCTGGGCCACCATGAGAGACACGATGGGCCAGACGCTGTCCGCGGTGCCACGCGGGCAGGAGAACATGGATGGACTGGTGTACTCACAGTTCTACACAAACATTAAGACGCTGTTTGACGACTCTAAGGTGTACGTGTTTAACAACGAGGCGGTAGAGAATCTGGCGCTAGATCCTAGCTACATCCGCTCGCTGCAGCAGCAGGGTGGGGGTGCCACCTTTTCTGAGAACGTCTGCAAGGGCTCCTACCTCCACAGCAAAGGCCGTGCATTCTCCAACCTTAGAGACAACCAGCGGCGATCGTACGGGATCCGGGAAGAGCATCGAATTTCTCTTACTATGATGGATGAGATTTGTGAGCAATGGCGTGCGTGGGATCTCTACGACGACAGCATTGACAACGTCTGCTCGCCGCTCCCGTACTACGTCGTACCATCGCAGGAGCTGTTCGGCTTTCTCCGCGCACAAATCAACAAGTACTGTTTTTTGTTCGAGCATACGCTCGCGCATACCGCCTGGACGTACTCGCTTCCCGAGACCATGGTGATGGTGATCGCGCTGCGAGCGCTCCAGTTCTGCTATAGCAGCAGCTTACTATGCAGAGAGTCGCTGCTGTACAAGAATCGCTGGGAACAGAGGCGCGGGCAGGATCTTGTTGTAAAAGAGGGCCTTGGCATGCAGGAGACGCTGGAGAGGTGCGGTATAGGCTGGTTCCTGCCCAAGTTTAGCTAGGTGACTAGGTGGCTGGCGCAGCCGCATGGCGACAACATGCTTGTTGGGAACTTGTTAATGCATGCCAAGTACAAGCGCTGGTAGAGAGAGCAGTTAAGGACCTGCGGGACGTGTTTGTCCAGTTCAACTAGGCAACAGGCTGGTACTGGCAGTACAACATGCAGCAGCACCCCTAGCTGCTCTGAAAGTGGCTAGAGTATCTATATGCGCTTAGCTTAGAGCAATTCAATACTAATGTGTGGTTATCAATGCTGGCCGCCTACAAGAGCCGTCCTAAGCTGTCGCTAGCTGCGCTTAGGCAGGATAGCAACATAACGTTCTCTACTACAAGGGAATAAAACGCATGTTTCTAGAAGAGGGTGCGGTTGCGCCGCCACACCTAGTTATAGGGAACAAGATGCGCTTCTCTACAGTAGATAAGCTGCTAGACTTTCTATTTCTCTAGGACGACAAGCAAGAGCGTGCAGGATGGGGAGGCAGACCCTATCGTCTTATCCTGCAGAAGAGCTTCGAGTTTGTAGAGAGCTAGCTGGGCTACCAGCAGGCGAGCAGGTGGCTAGACGAGTTCTTCTACCTCGTCCGCTTAACGCATTGGATCCTGCCCTACCTATTAAACAAGTCATTGATCGCATCTACAAAAGAAAGCCGCACGCAAAGCTTAATAGGGCAGATAATATAGTTTTTAGCTGTGTTTGTAGATCCTAGCATAGTTGCTTTGCCGTTTAAAGAACTGCCTAGGACAGTCTTTAATCTTGTCTACTAAGCGCACCGATACGCTGGTCGAGTAGGCGCATACGATCAGGCATGGGAGACAGTAATGCTGATTAAGGCGTGTAGAAAGAGGGGGCTGCTAATACTAGGCTGGGACAAGATAGTGGAGCATTGGATCGCCAGCCGGACGAGCGCTGGCACAAAGGGATTCCTACCTATATAGGAGCGAGGGATGCCTCTAACCCTGTCGATGCGAGAGAGGATTAGAGGCCTAAGTCTAGATAAGCTAGACGCGCTAATAGTAGCGTTCACTTGAGAGCAAGGAGCTACAGTCCAAGGAATAGAGACTCGTATAGAGGCCTCTCTAACAGCGGTTGCAATATCTTTAGAGAAGCTAAGCATCGCCTAATGTTCTAAGCGGGCTAGAGAGGAGCGGAGCGAAAGCGGCAGTGTATTTGTACCCTCTATTAACAGCAACTGAATGCGTCGCAAAACAGAAAAGCAGCGCTGTAGGAGAGTGCTCTCAAGGTTTAAACATATCCACCAGGCTTGACAGCATCTTATAAAAGTAAGGCTATATAAAACTATATAACGTATTTACTCTTAGTACTAGATAGAAAATTCACTTAACATTATAAAGTAGAAAGGTAAAAGATAATTAGTAAGTTTTTTGTATAATTATTCTTAGCCGCATTCTCACTAACTAGCCTATATCCAGTTGGTTCCTTCTATAGCCCACTCCTTTTCCCTCTGCGGAAACGCAACTAGTGGCGTTGCATAGCGGTTTGCAGTTGCTTAAACTGGACTTATTATTAACCCTAGGCCTGCCTATGTCCCACACGTAAGGCTCTCCTTTGGCTCTTCTACGTCAGCGATGCTGTACCACGAGCTCGACCGCGAGTAGAGAGGCTGCTGCTGCCGCTTAAGCTGCGCCAAGGTCGTTGTCCTAATAAGCTTCCTAACGTAGCCTGTGGCGGTTGCAATAGCTAGGGCTATGCATGCTCTAAGTCTACGCTGAATCTTCCCGTGTACCTATGTTTCTGTAGCGAAGGATGAGCGGAATTCTTTATTACGCTTAACCTGTTCGAATGCACGGTGGGTAAAGCCTCCACGCGCCGCAATAGATAGTGAATGCGTTGCACGCCTTAATAGGGCTAGCCCTCTTTGGCAGAGGGTGCGACAAGGTGTAAACGGGCCTAGTAGGGGGAGCCGCACCATGCTTTGTGGATCCTTTGGGCATGGTGGCCGGCCTGGTACGCGGCGGGTCTTTTTGGGGCACGGGTGGAGGATGCTGGTGTTGTGCAGCTGAATGCCTACTACGTATCCACGGCCAAAGGTGTAGAAATGCTAACAGCGCGCATAGGAGGCACCCTAGAGTCGTAAGAACGAGTCCAATTACTAGTACCGTAGACGTTATAGAGCGTGTAGAGGTAGAGATGACGTCTGGTCCCACCAAAGACATGGTTTGGGCGTGGGGAAATGGTAGGTTATATAGGTGGTCTTTGTTAACGATAAGGATGACGATTGCAACCAAGTAACGGGTAATAAAACTAGGAAGCGGTCATGTATTACCATATATTGCGGCGTTAGAGTCTTATTGCTAGAAAAGTTAAGGGAAGACTAGCTACTGTACAAGAGTGAAATAGTAACACGCTAGATCTAGTAAAGAAATATTGTCCAAATTGAGAAGCACATTGTATGTCTCACAGTTTAAATATAGTAGCCTACTATAGCACGTTAAAATCCCCCAACTCTCTTTATTCTTCTTCTTTTTTTTCAGGCGCTTGTATTGCTAGTATGGCGTACAACACAGTATCTGTACTAATTTCCTGTGGTTTATCTAGGGAAAGCGTACATGCAGGTAGACTTTTCGCTAGATAACACGTTTGCATACGCATCTAAGATAGAAGGTGCAATGATAAAGGGCCTAAGGAGGGCGTAGTCGGCGCTTTTCGGGGCATAAGCCTTAGGTAGAGGCGTGTGGTAAGCGTTTCAGTTTGGTGGAATGGAGGCGTAGCGAGCGCGCCGTACAAATTATTAGAAGCAACGCTATCTGTGCTGCAAAAAGTTAGTAACGCCTCTCCACCTAAGCTATAGAAGAAGGCCTTTACCGCTACATTTGCGGCTAAACATCCACACTTAGCACGTTTGCATCGTTGTACCTATAGCAGTTCTTTGTTAAAGCGCTCTTTCTATTTATCTCTCCCCAGCATCTAGTCTATACAGTACTAATCCTCTCGCCTAGGTCACCTGTAAATGCTAAGTCTTGCTATCACCTACTAGCGTTACTAGACCTTCCCAACCCTATCAACCGTCGTCGCCGCTCTCAAATCTATTGTATTGTACACAGGCATGTATAGCTATATAGTGCTCACAGCTACACTGCTAGCTCTGGCGAGCGCACTCCCTTTCTCTTCAGGAACAACAAGTACGCTCTACGTTGCAAGGAAAGCCACCCCGCAAACCCTTAAGGCTTACAAGGTTGACTTAATAGTATCCCACGTCAGTTCCGACCAATCCCCCTTACGCATCCTCCCCCTTAGTGCATTAATTACTTACAGCTAGGGCTTAAGCAACAAAAATAGGTACTGCAAGCACCTCTAGCACATGCTGCAACACGCGGGAATAGCCGTTAATATAGTAGGCACAGTATCTTTAGGCAAATATAAAGGACAGGGTGCGTTTATCTACACTTCCTCACCCCTATTACTATAGTGCTGATAGCCACAACCCAAATAGCAAAACGAAGGTTATCCAGGCGCCCTAGTGCATCAAGTCGCCATACACGCCAAGCAGGACCTCCGCTTCCAACCCCACCTTGTGCTAATTAAGTAAGTCCTACCTTACACAGGTGGTCCCCTACACAACGCTAACAAAGCAGTGCAGGAACAAACAATATGCTTAGCTATTCTCCCCAATACCCCCTCAGCTCTATTGACCAACAGATGGACAAACTCCTAGATAGACTCTTTGACCAGATTCACTGCGTGACGATTGTGCTATCTACCCTCCTGCCTAACGCCGATCCTATAGGCGACGACTGTATTAGGACGATTGTAAATCCTAAGTACCGCACTATTGCAGAGGCGAGACGCTACAAAGGGCAGTGTATCGTACTTGGCGACATGTATCTGAACGTTGGTAAGGATGGGCTGGGTCCTGATGGGATCCACCCTACGGATATCGGGTACCAGGGCATGGCATCGGTATGGTACAAGGCTGTGGTGGAGGCGGCGGGCAAGGGCCTGCTGAACCTGCAAGGCTTGCACGTAAGGGGCGTGCAAACTAACCAGATGGTGCAAAGCGTCGCCACGTACTAGCGTCGCACATCCTCGCCTAGAGCGTAGCCTATATAGAGAAGTAGCAGAAGCACACTCCTTTCCTCTGCCAACCAATTTCCTCCTTTCCTCCTTTCCAGATGCTTTCCCTCCACCTTCATTCCGTCGATAGCGATACGATCTATCTATCCTGCTGCCTACTCTATCACCCTAGCCCCAATGCACCGACCAACGACGAGCACCTGCGCCACCCCACCCCTGGGGACGGCGTAGGGGTCAGGCTCCTACTCCCTCAAGGCAAAGGGGAAGCCAAAGGCAATACTAGGTGGCGCTTTCTCCAGTGGTTCCTCGCCTTGGCAGGACACCTCCTGTGGTGAACGTACCACCCCCTCGCAACGTAACGGTCTTAGGGGATGCTGGCACACGTAGCAACAGATGGCTACGCTTCCGGCCACGTGCCGCACGTAGGCTCAACAGATGGATAGCGCTCCCCCTTGCAGTCACGCAGGCAAGGGGTGCACAGGCGTGCCGTTGTTTATAGTCGTGCGGTGGTAGCTTAGACGTCGCGTATTCCATCGGTCCCCGCCATGCTAAGCACGCCACGTCGACCTTCACGCGTACGCGTGGGCTGCACTACCGCATAGCCACGTGCCGCTGCTTGGACCAATCTCATCGTTGGCCCTAGGCTTCCTCCCAACTCGCGCTCGAGACCTTCTCCTAGGTCTTGCTCGAAAACCGTCCAGCACAAGCTAGGGTCGCGAGTACCAACTGCTGCCACGGCTGGAGCTAGGCCACAGCCGCCGCTCCGGCATGCGCTCTATCTTAGTACGACCTGGCTGCAAAGGCTAGGGCTAAGCGTTCTCTAGATCTAAGCCAATCCCTCTTAAATGCCTCGAACGCTAGCATGTTAGCTAAAAGAGATTTTGGCAATAGATAGGGGACTCTAAAATAGCCTAGATGCGTAGGAAGCGAAGCCTTAGTACCCTGAAAGGCAGTAATAGGTTTGCGAGCCTTATAGCGGTTGGCTCCCGCTAGCCACCACGTGCCAAGGGAAGGTTTTCTAAGGGCAGGTCTGCTAGGAGTAGCCGCGTTCCCGCCTTGAGGTAGGTTCGGTTGAAGCAACTGGCAGGCGACGGTCCTTTTTAGGGACGGGGGGAGGGGGGTCGCCCGTCACGCATTCGTGGGCCAACGCAGTAGAGCAGAAGAAGCAGCGCACAAAGGCAAAAGGCTACCGCCAAAGCGACGAACCCGGCGATTAAGGCTGTGGATAGGCCAGAGCTTGTAGGAGGAGAGACGCCGTATTAAGCCGTGGTACTAACTATAGTCTAGGTTCCTGCAGTAGGGTTATCGTCCATAGAAAGAAGCGTTGCGGACTTTATACATAGTAGGTAGATAAGACCAAACCTATTGCGTGTTAAAGCGGCGAAGCGCAAAGGCGCTCAAGAGGGGGGATATAGGGTAGAAGTAGTAGAGGTGCTGCGGACGGCGTGGTTCGCTAAGATGCCTATCTACCGTACGCACACCACTGTGTGTCTTGCATAGCCACCAGATAGCAGTCCTTAACGCCGCACTTCTCTATCGCTGAATGCCTTGTTTGCGTAGCTAATACAACGCTAGCCCCTAGTAGGAGCTACCTACGCCCTCTGCCTATGTAGTTGGGAGGAGCAGTAGGGCAGGCACAGTTTCCGGCTAGGCAGCACGCCTGCATACATATGTTAGCACGGCCCAGCCATATGTTAGCGTAAGGCCAGGTAGTGTCAGCAAAAAGTAGGAAGGGGGGGGTGTTTAGGTGTTGTTGTTAGTGCTTTAGGAGTTGTAGTAGAGAGAGGCGCAGGTGGTGTTTCAGACTATCAGGCACAGCAAGAGGAGAGAGGCATAGATATAACGTTGTAGACAAGAAGCGTAGGCGGCGTCACGCCCTAGCAGAACAGAGGCGCAGCTAGCGCGTAGGGAACAGCCTTAGCGTAGTAGTCCTGCTCTAACAGTCAGTCTAGCGCCTCGACCGACAATCCCCGGGCGCCCAGTATCCTAGTAAGCTAAGCTACGGCCGAGGCATGCCTTCTCTCCATAGCCCAGGGGTGGGGAGCGTTGTCAGGGCTGCCAGGGTGGGCTGGGCCATAGGAACGGAGCGTGAGGCAGGAGGTGGGGGGCCAAGATGACAAAGTAGGAGGGCATAAACCAACTGCCTAGGTGACAGGCGTGTCGTGTGTAGACAGGCCCCCGGCTATCCTTTCCCTTTGCCTACCTACCGACCCCGGGAGCCGAATACGTCGAGGGTACAGGTGCTTGAAACGTCGGGCCTACAACGAGCTCGTAGGCGCCTTCTCGTTCCACTACACGTACGTTTCCCTAGCCGTCTACGCGCCCATCGACCCTCGTCCCAACATTGCCGCCTTAGGATCGTTGGCCTAAACCCTACCTTCTGTGGCTCTTGCACATCACCTTTATGGTGGAATGCACTAGGTTACTTCCCTACTAAGTGTTACTTTCTGGTCGGGTAGACTACCCACCCGGCCAATCCGGATAGAAAAGAGTAGAGGACTATGTAATTTGGTATAGAGGGACGATGGCAAGAAGAGATAAGCAGCTTCACAGCAACAAGCTTATATTTATAAGCGATAATGTAGATAGAATAAGGGAAAAGGCTTAGCATTTATTCTTGACATAAGCGAGTGTGGTGAGCTACGGTACAGAATACTGCACGGCAGCGCTAAAGAGAGCGAAGGAGAAGCCAGTTCGTTAATTGAAAGAGGGGAAAGGGTAGCTACTAGCCGTTGTTTGTTTAAAAAGCCAAGAGAGAAATTGGCTACTAGGCGTGTATCCTGGCCAAAGAACATCCTAATGGCACCACCAATCGCTCCGTCTCCACAATAGGTCTTTGCCTTACTTAGTTAGAAGTATTTAATGTTAGCTGTACAACCCTCGTCCTTTGTTATAATCCGCTCGATGGTATTATTGCACAGGTTGTACACCCCCAAAGCCAGCCGCTTTATCTCCTTAATTCCCATCTTAGCAGGCGGATAGAAATTTAGGAGGTAGGTTGCGGTAACGTGGCAATTATCCTTAAGCTGGTGGCCTTGCTTGTCGTGCCCGTTAGTTAGAAGATTAACAACTGCACTAACACTACTATCCTCTTTAATGCTATAGGCGTTAATCTGCTCTTTTAATTATAAGCAGACGTTGTTTGCGTCCCTTCTTAATATCTTCTACCCATATGAAGTTATTATGGACCTCCTGTGCTGTCGCACCACAGCTTTCGGTTTAGGTACAGCTGCTTACCTAGCACCTGCACTTTATCAACAATACCGCGAGGCTTTACAGTGTCCACCTCCTGCGGCTCGTAAAGTAGGACGTTGTCGTCGTTATTGTTGTCGTTGTTACTAATCTCCGCACGGCGGGCGTGCGTTTGTGTCTAGTTAACACAAGCGCGTCATCTCCTATAATATAGGCTTGCTGCCGTCCTTTAGGAAGCCTAGATAATGCCTTTAGATGCATTTAGTGAAAGGCGAGAACTGCAGATCTACACCACGTGCGGGGATAGTGGTAGCACGCGCTGTAACAGAGATAAGGCTTACGGCCACAGCGACGCTAGTAGTGATACTTGGCTTTATAGCGTGAGCGTGGGAACTTGCAGTTTGTTAAGAAGGCGTCTCCATAAGAAGGTGGATGGGATGAAGATGAATAACGAAGCGAGGACTTGCTATTTAGGGAGAGATAGATTAGGGAGCCTCTTAAATACCTTGCTACGAGTCTGCCTAGCCCCCTCCTTCTTAGGACAGACTAGACGCGGCGTTGGGCATAGTTAAGCAATTGGTGTGGGTGGCTTGGACCGGCACAGTATCTTGTGAGTGAAGGATTGCCGCGCATAGCGTTGACTAGGTTAGATATGCGCTCTTAACCTTAATAGTGTTTCTATTTGTAGGACTTATAGTACAACAATCTACGCGCTAACTTTGACCTATAAAACTAGAAAGTACAGCACTAACAGATAAGGGCTCATCACTCGTAGTTGGTACGGACAGGACGTGATAAGAGGCACAGGCGGCGGCGACCTAAGGCGCAGGATCCCCTTACCCTACGCCTTACGAGCTTCTGCGGCATGTGCACATTTACGTGGTGCAGGAGGACTTGTATAGTAACAGATTAAATAGGTTAACAATCTGTCTACAAAGGATCTCTAGGGCTAGCTAGGTTTGTTGTGCTTCTGCAACAGACATATAATCCTAGGGTTTCCCTTCTCTGCAGCCAATGTCTTCACCGTGGCTCCGTCACTATCTAGCAAGTCCTGCCTCGCGCCGCGTCGTAGAAGGAATTCAACTATAGCCTCTTAGTCGCGCCGCACAGCAACGTGGAGGGGCGTGCCTATTATGTCCACGTCACGGTCAGTCTAATTCCAGCAGAGAACCTCGTTCACTTCCGCGCCCAACTCAAGCAGGAGCTCTGCAGCTTTAAGGCAACCCACCTCTGCGGCGCCTTGCAAGGCCATCAATCCTCGCACGGCTGCGCCTGTGGTTAAGAAGCAACTGCATAATAGTCGTCAATCGGAGCAAAGCCGCCTAGTTAAGGAAGGAGATGGGGGGAAATGAATAGGGCCCGTTTAGGTCCTGCACCCTTGGCAAGTAGAAAGCGTATAAGGTCCTAGTTTGCCATAGAGGATGGCGATGCCTAAGCGGCGATCCTATTCGCTCTACGTCGTAATTAAGCCTAAGGCCAGCATCTAAAAGCGCTTAAATTACGTTAGGTATGCCTCTAGCAGCAGCGAGATATACTACGTAGTCGGACATGGCTGCAACACGCCATTCCTGGGGAAGGTCGTCGTCGACGAGGGGGACGACCGGGTCCCAGGGACCGTACGAGCCCTGCCAGTGATCCCTAGGGAGGCTGGCCATGAGATGGCGAAGACTGTTCGTATGGCCACCCATTGCAGCCTCGCCCATTGCCCATCTTCATTAGCGGATTAGTTTCTTTAGCGTTAGAGATAGCTAGTAGCTAAGTAGTATGCAGGCCTTAACATCTGCCAAGGCGCCTTATTTGCACGCTTAAAGCAATACTCTCGCCTAGCGTTTTATACAGCCATAGATGCGTACGTGTGCCTACTGCTTATTAAGGCGAAAGGGCGTGCGAATTGTGTAGCCTAGTTTTAATACCGTAGTGCACAAGATAGGGCGTCGCTAGCGGCGTGGCTTTTGTAATGCAGCAATTAGTACCTAGGGTTAGGTGTAAGTAGGTAAAAGGTCGACACTTAAGCGAGGACACAGTCACCTTTATAATAGATGCGGCAATAATACAACACTGTGCCACGCATGTTTTGCCCTAAAACCTTCTAGCGAGGCCGTGCCAATTAGGCTTTAGCGCTAATTAGCGCTAGTTAAGGCGAATGCTGCCTATGCACCCTTTAGCATCCTCATACGCCGCCCCTAGCGTTCACTGGGGCCTAAGCGGCGTATACGGCGCAATGCTGATCGCGACCTCCACCAATTGGGCCTATTTGTGGATGAGTAGAAAGGCAGGTCTGCAGCCACTTCTAGGTTGCCCACGGCTTTCATTTATTACTCTCTTAGATACGCTACCTTTTCTCCCTAAATAAGAGTACATAAAACTTGTCTCTCTATCTACCTATAGCTATGCTGTTCTCTTGTCTACTTACTTCTACCCTCTGCCTGTGGAGCGTGCAAGGGCTGCTGGTGCAGGAAGAGAACTCACTTAGTACGCTTAATACTTATAGGCTACCTAAACAGCTTCCTTGCGCTTGCATAATAGCTATTTAGAAGCATGCTATTAGTTCTATGAAGACAAGTGAGTATCCCTTTCTACTTGCTATGCTTAAGGTGGCATCTAGGCTAATATAGCGAATAGTGATGCACTCTAGTATTGGGCCCGTTAATGCTGCTTGTATCGCCAGAGGCAAGGGCCTGCAGACTGTCGAGACAACCTATGTTGTATGCAATTACGAAGGACCGTGAGCTGTACAAAGACACGCTAGCCCTATACTGCATACCTAAGGAGCAGTACTGCGCGCGTCCTAATAATATGTCACAGGACTAGGTAGAGGCGTGGGCGCAGATATTAAGGGCGTAGGCAATATGCAGAGGAGCAGACTACGCTAGCAACATATACAGGAGGCCCTAACCTAGCTAGTTTCTATAAGACAATAGAAGAGCCAATCCTGCAGGGAAAGAATACCCAGATTAATATCAAGAATTAATATCTAAAAGGACCTTCGTAAGGTATTGGCCTTACTTGTTACTATTGCAGAGTGTGACGGTCCAGTATACTGGCAAGTCACATGAGCACCTGGCGCGACTGCCTTACGCCCTAGTGCGACTGCCTCCTACACCTAGGGCAACTGCTCGCGCACCCAGCGCAGCTACCTTGGATGGATAGTTATTCCGCCCCAATAGCTGCGCATAAAAGCGCGTAAGTCCTGTGTACCTAGAGTCTCCTTATCTTAGTGTAGCTTTTTAAAAATAGAGTCAACTTACCTTATCTACTTCTTTTAATATATAGGAGACTGTGCTTATTCTAACCCAGGGCTGCAATTCTAGTGAGATTGGACTGGATATTTACGGCGAACGCTTTGTTAGGGATAGAATATCCGCGCTAGCACGATTCGCGTGGGTACTTTTTAGCACAGAGACTCGCTGGAATATTTACTTAAATCCCACTAGAATAAGGTTCCCGCGGGCTAATTAACCCTAACCCAGGGCGGCTTAAACATGTTGGGTAACATGTCGATAGTATCGTTATAGCATCGTTAATTTGTTAGGGATAGAATATCCGCGCTAGGCCGATTCCCGTGATTAGGGTTAGGGTTAACCCTAATCCTAAGGGTAAAAAGAGTTAAAAAAAAAAAAAAAAAAAAGTAGGGAAAAAGATTAAGGGGATGAAAGAGAGTATATAGTTAGAATTTAAAAAAAATAAAATAGTATAAAAAAGAAGAGTATTAAAAAAGAGTTATATAAATAGCAAAAAAAAAAGAAGAGTGTTATTAAAGAAAAAATAAAGAGAAGAGGGTTAGAATTTTAAAACATAAAAGGGTTAGGGTTAGTAAAAATTAGGGCTAGGGATATAGTCTAATTAATTTTTTTTTAAAAAAACAAAAAAAAGGTAAAATTAATCTTATTAGATATAATATTACGCAGAGCATAATAGTTAGAATACACATATAAAATATAAAATAAAGTAAGATAAAGGATTTAAAATAAAAGAAATATATTAAAAGAATAAATAGTAAATAAGTAAATAAGTATTAATATATAGTAGTTAAGAATATAATTAAAAAGATAAATAAAAAGTAAAGTGGTTTAGAAATATAAAATAAAGTAGAGTTTAAATTAGTAAAATTTATAAAGAGGTTAGTAAAGAATAAAAAATAAAGAGAATTAAAAGTTTATATTTAAATAAGTTTATTATAAAGGTAGAAACAAAAGGAATATAATAAAACTAAATAAAGGTATTAAATAAAGTAGTAATGTTAACGTATTTAACTAGTGAGCCGGTTAGACTACTTTGTCAGTTAGTTTTTTCTTAGCATAAATTTACATTTTAAAGCTTTAATAACTTTATAAATAGCAGGTTCTATAAAATAAAATTTTAATATTAGACTTTTATATATATATACTTTCTATTTTTTTAGATAAAAGTCTATATTAATAATATATTACGTAAGTTACTTAAGTTTAAAGTTATGTAGGCTCGCTTAAGGTTTATACCTAGTAACACCTATATATAACTTATAATAAACGTAACAACTATTTTTTATATATAATATATATATTATATTATACTATAGCATAGCTTACTAAGCGTGCAGCCTACTTATAAGGCTAGTTTAATTAACCTAAATAGGTAAAGGTCTAAAATTACTCTTTTATTTAGTTTTAATTTTTTTTTTTTTTACTTTCTACTATTCATACCATTATATAAAATAGTTCTAAAGGTTTATATATAGTAATAATAGTTTTATAATTATAACAAATTAATACTTTACTTTTTACTAATTTCTATTACTTAATTCTATTAGTATATAATTAAAATAAAACTAAAATAATTTTTTACTATACTTATCTATATATATTAAAGTAGTTAGAAAGTTAAAATATATTATATATATTTATATTACTATATTTAAGAATACTTTTTCTATTTTTAGTCTTTCTAAACTAAAACAAACCTAAATAGTACTAGTAATACTAAGCTGCACGCTATATACTACTAATATGCTATAGATTATATATATAACTTTATATAAAAAAAGTATTATAGTTTATTAGGCTAGTATAGTAGTGCTTAGTAGGTATAAACCCTCAAGCGAGTACACTTAAGTTTTTTAAACCTAATATCTTACGCTTACGTAATATATTATTAATCTAAAATTTTATTCTAAAAACTAAAACTATATATATATATATATAAAAGTATAATTTAAAGGTTTTATATTATATAAGCTAGTATTTATAAAGTTATTAAGGTTTTAGAAAGAATATTCGTGCCAAGAAAAAAGTGGCCGGCGAAGTGGTCTGACCGACGTACTGGTCAAATACGTTAGTGGTAATAATAATTATATATAAAAAAATAAGAAGTTTAATTTTACTATTTTTATATATAATATTTAGGAAATAAATAAAAGTAAAGGCATTATTAAAAAATAAAAAGAAAAAGTAAAATATTTAGCAGTAAAATAAATAAAGCAATTAATAGATAAATTAGTAGTATAGTATAGTATATAAAATTTTATATATGTACTAAAAAATAGATACTTAGCATACCCTAGTAAACTAACATTAAAGTATAAAACTCATAATATATAATTAATAAAAACAATAAAAAATAAAAAATTCAATAATAGCAAATAAATAATAGTAAAATAATAGTAATAGCTAGTGTATTTTAGATTAATGTTTTAATAAAAATAAAGGTGGATAGGTATAGTTAGTTAATTATATTAAAGGTATAATTTAACTAACTATAAAACGAGTTATTAGGATTAGGGTTAATTTTTAAGCAAAAGTAAATTAAAGCGCTTTTTTTTGTAAAGTTGGGATATTATTTATAGCATAATGGTTAAGATTAAAGTAAAAATATATAATAGTTAAAAAGTAAAGATAAAAACATATAAAATAGGAGGAAAATAGTAAATAAGTAATTATATATTAATATATAGTAGTTAGGAAATTAGAGAAATAATTTAGAGTATAAATGTTAATGTTAGTAGAAAAGAATTTACATTTTTTAAATATTAACATAATTAGGGTTCTAAATATAATATTATAGTAATTTTAAAGAAGTAAATATTACAAATATAGAATTTAAGAATAAGTAGGATTTGTATAGGAGTGGCATTAAAATTAATAACATCTTTAAAAAGGTAAAATAGAATAAAAAGTAAAGAAAGTTATAAGTAAATATTTATTTAAGAAAATAAATTAAAGAAGTAGAAAAGATTTATTATAAAAGTAATTAAATATAAAGAAAAATAGAAAGTAAAGGAGAATAGTTAAAATAATAGTAAAGAAATAGGTTAAAATTAAACAATTAAATATTTTAAAAATAATGTTTGAATTGTATAAATAGTAGAAAATAAAAAATTTAGAAAATAGAGTATATAAAACTAAAAGCATTTAGGGTTGGGCAATTATAATAAAAATAGAATTAGAATTTTTTTTAATTATAGATTTGTATAAAACTTAATGCTTACTTAGTATTTAAAATAATAAAGCGTCAGAGTTTTAGTTTATTAAAAAGATTAGCCGTTATAGAACAATAAGAATTACAATAGTGTTTTTAAAAAATTAAATTTATATAAAATAAACAAATTATAAATTAAAAATTGTATAATTAAGAGCCGTTATAATTAGAGGATAAGATAACAAACGAAATAAAATTTAATTTTATAAAGAGGTTAGATTTTAATTAATATAAGGATTAGAATGACATTAAGTGAATAGGTTAGGGTTTAAACATAAATGATAATTAAGATACATAGTATTAATAAAATAAAGGTAAAAATTTAGATATAATAGTGAGATTAAAGTTAAAGGGTTAGGGTTAGGGTAGGGTTCGGGGTAGGGTTTAGGGTTTAGGGTAGGTGAGGGTTAGGGTTAGGGTTAGGGTTAGTGGTTAGGGTTAGGGTTAGGGTAGGGTTAGGGGTAGGGTTAGGGTTAGGGTTAGGGGTTAGGGTT